>JAPNXP010000008.1:3672000-4896000 GCA_028753945.1 Hexactinellida sp. DTS-2022 | reverse complement strand
GTACTATTATAGCATTCTTAAAATCTATCTTTGGTTGGTTAAAAATTGGCTGGGAACGAAGGGAGTGATAGAATTATTCTTTTTTATTGTCTTTGATGGGGTATAGTGAAAGGACTGGCTATCTTTATGTGATGTTTGGGATGTCTGGTGAAAAGTAAATCTCTTTTTAAAGTGACCTGGATTGTTTATTGTCAAACAGTCACCTTCTTAATGTACTATTATAGCATTCTTAAAATCTATCTTTGGTTGGTTAAAAATTGGCTGGGAACGAAGGGAGTGATAGAATTCTTCTTTTTTATTGTCTTTGATGGGGTATAGTGAAGGACTGGCTATCTTTATGTGATGTTTGGGATGTCTGGTGAAAAGTAAATCTCTTTTTAAAGTGACCTGGATTGTTTATTGTCAAACAGTCACCTTCTTAATGTACTATTATAGCATTCTTAAAATCTATCTTTGGTTGGTTAAAAATTGGCTGGGAACGAAGGGAGTGATAGAATTCTTCTTTTTTATTGTCTTTGATGGGGTATAGTGAAGGACTGGCTATCTTTATGTGATGTTTGGGATGTCTGGTGAAAAGTAAATCTCTTTTTAAAGTGACCTGGATTGTTTATTGTCAAACAGTCACCTTCTTAATGTACTATTATAGCATTCTTAAAATCTATCTTTGGTTGGTTAAAAATTGGCTGGGAACGAAGGGAGTGATAGAATTATTCTTTTTTATTGTCTTTGATGGGGTATAGTGAAAGGACTGGCTATCTTTATGTGATGTTTGGGATGTCTGGTGAAAAGTAAATCTCTTTTTAAAGTGACCTGGATTGTTTATTGTCAAACAGTCACCTTCTTAATGTACTATTATAGCATTCTTAAAATCTATCTTTGGTTGGTTAAAAATTGGCTGGGAACGAAGGGAGTGATAGAATTATTCTTTTTTATTGTCTTTGATGGGGTATAGTGAAAGGACTGGCTATCTTTATGTGATGTTTGGGATGTCTGGTGAAAAGTAAATCTCTTTTTAAAGTGACCTGGATTGTTTATTGTCAAACAGTCACCTTCTTAATGTACTATTATAGCATTCTTAAAATCTATCTTTGGTTGGTTAAAAATTGGCTGGGAACGAAGGGAGTGATAGAATTATTCTTTTTTATTGTCTTTGATGGGGTATAGTGAAAGGACTGGCTATCTTTATGTGATGTTTGGGATGTCTGGTGAAAAGTAAATCTCTTTTTAAAGTGACCTGGATTGTTTATTGTCAAACAGTCACCTTCTTAATGTACTATTATAGCATTCTTAAAATCTATCTTTGGTTGGTTAAAAATTGGCTGGGAACGAAGGGAGTGATAGAATTCTTCTTTTTTATTGTCTTTGATGGGGTATAGTGAAGGACTGGCTATCTTTATGTGATGTTTGGGATGTCTGGTGAAAAGTAAATCTCTTTTTAAAGTGACCTGGATTGTTTATTGTCAAACAGTCACCTTCTTAATGTACTATTATAGCATTCTTAAAATCTATCTTTGGTTGGTTAAAAATTGGCTGGGAACGAAGGGAGTGATAGAATTATTCTTTTTTATTGTCTTTGATGGGGTATAGTGAAAGGACTGGCTATCTTTATGTGATGGTTGGGATGTCTGGTGAAAAGTAAATCTCTTTTTAAAGTGACCTGGATTGTTTATTGTCAAACAGTCACCTTCTTAATGTACTATTATAGCATTCTTAAAATCTATCTTTGGTTGGTTAAAAATTGGCTGGGAACGAAGGGAGTGATAGAATTATTCTTTTTTATTGTCTTTGATGGGGTATAGTGAAAGGACTGGCTATCTTTATGTGATGTTTGGGATGTCTGGTGAAAAGTAAATCTCTTTTTAAAGTGACCTGGATTGTTTATTGTCAAACAGTCACCTTCTTAATGTACTATTATAGCATTCTTAAAATCTATCTTTGGTTGGTTAAAAATTGGCTGGGAACGAAGGGAGTGATAGAATTATTCTTTTTTATTGTCTTTGATGGGGTATAGTGAAAGGACTGGCTATCTTTATGTGATGTTTGGGATGTCTGGTGAAAAGTAAATCTCTTTTTAAAGTGACCTGGATTGTTTATTGTCAAACAGTCACCTTCTTAATGTACTATTATAGCATTCTTAAAATCTATCTTTGGTTGGTTAAAAATTGGCTGGGAACGAAGGGAGTGATAGAATTCTTCTTTTTTATTGTCTTTGATGGGGTATAGTGAAGGACTGGCTATCTTTATGTGATGTTTGGGATGTCTGGTGAAAAGTAAATCTCTTTTTAAAGTGACCTGGATTGTTTATTGTCAAACAGTCACCTTCTTAATGTACTATTATAGCATTCTTAAAATCTATCTTTGGTTGGTTAAAAATTGGCTGGGAACGAAGGGAGTGATAGAATTATTCTTTTTTATTGTCTTTGATGGGGTATAGTGAAAGGACTGGCTATCTTTATGTGATGTTTGGGATGTCTGGTGAAAAGTAAATCTCTTTTTAAAGTGACCTGGATTGTTTATTGTCAAACAGTCACCTTCTTAATGTACTATTATAGCATTCTTAAAATCTATCTTTGGTTGGTTAAAAATTGGCTGGGAACGAAGGGAGTGATAGAATTATTCTTTTTTATTGTCTTTGATGGGGTATAGTGAAAGGACTGGCTATCTTTATGTGATGTTTGGGATGTCTGGTGAAAAGTAAATCTCTTTTTAAAGTGACCTGGATTGTTTATTGTCAAACAGTCACCTTCTTAATGTACTATTATAGCATTCTTAAAATCTATCTTTGGTTGGTTAAAAATTGGCTGGGAACGAAGGGAGTGATAGAATTCTTCTTTTTTATTGTACTTTGATGGGGTATAGTGAAGGACTGGCTATCTTTATGTGATGTTTGGGATGTCTGGTGAAAAGTAAATCTCTTTTTAAAGTGACCTGGATTGTTTATTGTCAAACAGTCACCTTCTTAATGTACTATTATAGCATTCTTAAAATCTATCTTTGGTTGGTTAAAAATTGGCTGGGAACGAAGGGAGTGATAGAATTCTTCTTTTTTATTGTCTTTGATGGGGTATAGTGAAGGACTGGCTATCTTTATGTGATGTTTGGGATGTCTGGTGAAAAGTAAATCTCTTTTTAAAGTGACCTGGATTGTTTATTGTCAAACAGTCACCTTCTTAATGTACTATTATAGCATTCTTAAAATCTATCTTTGGTTGGTTAAAAATTGGCTGGGAACGAAGGGAGTGATAGAATTATTCTTTTTTATTGTCTTTGATGGGGTATAGTGAAAGGACTGGCTATCTTTATGTGATGTTTGGGATGTCTGGTGAAAAGTAAATCTCTTTTTAAAGTGACCTGGATTGTTTATTGTCAAACAGTCACCTTCTTGATGTACTATTATAGCATTCTTAAAATCTATCTTTGGTTGGTTAAAAATTGGCTGGGAACGAAGGGAGTGATAGAATTATTCTTTTTTATTGTCTTTGATGGGGTATAGTGAAAGGACTGGCTATCTTTATGTGATGTTTGGGATGTCTGGTGAAAAGTAAATCTCTTTTTAAAGTGACCTGGATTGTTTATTGTCAAACAGTCACCTTCTTAATGTACTATTATAGCATTCTTAAAATCTATCTTTGGTTGGTTAAAAATTGGCTGGGAACGAAGGGAGTGATAGAATTATTCTTTTTTATTGTCTTTGATGGGGTATAGTGAAAGGACTGGCTATCTTTATGTGATGTTTGGGATGTCTGGTGAAAAGTAAATCTCTTTTTAAAGTGACCTGGATTGTTTATTGTCAAACAGTCACCTTCTTAATGTACTATTATAGCATTCTTAAAATCTATCTTTGGTTGGTTAAAAATTGGCTGGGAACGAAGGGAGTGATAGAATTCTTCTTTTTTATTGTCTTTGATGGGGTATAGTGAAGGACTGGCTATCTTTATGTGATGTTTGGGATGTCTGGTGAAAAGTAAATCTCTTTTTAAAGTGACCTGGATTGTTTATTGTCAAACAGTCACCTTCTTAATGTACTATTATAGCATTCTTAAAATCTATCTTTGGTTGGTTAAAAATTGGCTGGGAACGAAGGGAGTGATAGAATTATTCTTTTTTATTGTCTTTGATGGGGTATAGTGAAAGGACTGGCTATCTTTATGTGATGTTTGGGATGTCTGGTGAAAAGTAAATCTCTTTTTAAAGTGACCTGGATTGTTTATTGTCAAACAGTCACCTTCTTAATGTACTATTATAGCATTCTTAAAATCTATCTTTGGTTGGTTAAAAATTGGCTGGGAACGAAGGGAGTGATAGAATTATTCTTTTTTATTGTCTTTGATGGGGTATAGTGAAAGGACTGGCTATCTTTATGTGATGTTTGGGATGTCTGGTGAAAAGTAAATCTCTTTTTAAAGTGACCTGGATTGTTTATTGTCAAACAGTCACCTTCTTAATGTACTATTATAGCATTCTTAAAATCTATCTTTGGTTGGTTAAAAATTGGCTGGGAACGAAGGGAGTGATAGAATTATTCTTTTTTATTGTCTTTGATGGGGTATAGTGAAAGGACTGGCTATCTTTATGTGATGTTTGGGATGTCTGGTGAAAAGTAAATCTCTTTTTAAAGTGACCTGGATTGTTTATTGTCAAACAGTCACCTTCTTAATGTACTATTATAGCATTCTTAAAATCTATCTTTGGTTGGTTAAAAATTGGCTGGGAACGAAGGGAGTGATAGAATTCTTCTTTTTTATTGTCTTTGATGGGGTATAGTGAAGGACTGGCTATCTTTATGTGATGTTTGGGATGTCTGGTGAAAAGTAAATCTCTTTTTAAAGTGACCTGGATTGTTTATTGTCAAACAGTCACCTTCTTAATGTACTATTATAGCATTCTTAAAATCTATCTTTGGTTGGTTAAAAATTGGCTGGGAACGAAGGGAGTGATAGAATTATTCTTTTTTATTGTCTTTGATGGGGTATAGTGAAAGGACTGGCTATCTTTATGTGATGGTTGGGATGTCTGGTGAAAAGTAAATCTCTTTTTAAAGTGACCTGGATTGTTTATTGTCAAACAGTCACCTTCTTAATGTACTATTATAGCATTCTTAAAATCTATCTTTGGTTGGTTAAAAATTGGCTGGGAACGAAGGGAGTGATAGAATTATTCTTTTTTATTGTCTTTGATGGGGTATAGTGAAAGGACTGGCTATCTTTATGTGATGTTTGGGATGTCTGGTGAAAAGTAAATCTCTTTTTAAAGTGACCTGGATTGTTTATTGTCAAACAGTCACCTTCTTAATGTACTATTATAGCATTCTTAAAATCTATCTTTGGTTGGTTAAAAATTGGCTGGGAACGAAGGGAGTGATAGAATTCTTCTTTTTTATTGTCTTTGATGGGGTATAGTGAAGGACTGGCTATCTTTATGTGATGTTTGGGATGTCTGGTGAAAAGTAAATCTCTTTTTAAAGTGACCTGGATTGTTTATTGTCAAACAGTCACCTTCTTAATGTACTATTATAGCATTCTTAAAATCTATCTTTGGTTGGTTAAAAATTGGCTGGGAACGAAGGGAGTGATAGAATTATTCTTTTTTATTGTCTTTGATGGGGTATAGTGAAAGGACTGGCTATCTTTATGTGATGTTTGGGATGTCTGGTGAAAAGTAAATCTCTTTTTAAAGTGACCTGGATTGTTTATTGTCAAACAGTCACCTTCTTAATGTACTATTATAGCATTCTTAAAATCTATCTTTGGTTGGTTAAAAATTGGCTGGGAACGAAGGGAGTGATAGAATTATTCTTTTTTATTGTCTTTGATGGGGTATAGTGAAAGGACTGGCTATCTTTATGTGATGTTTGGGATGTCTGGTGAAAAGTAAATCTCTTTTTAAAGTGACCTGGATTGTTTATTGTCAAACAGTCACCTTCTTAATGTACTATTATAGCATTCTTAAAATCTATCTTTGGTTGGTTAAAAATTGGCTGGGAACGAAGGGAGTGATAGAATTCTTCTTTTTTATTGTCTTTGATGGGGTATAGTGAAGGACTGGCTATCTTTATGTGATGTTTGGGATGTCTGGTGAAAAGTAAATCTCTTTTTAAAGTGACCTGGATTGTTTATTGTCAAACAGTCACCTTCTTAATGTACTATTATAGCATTCTTAAAATCTATCTTTGGTTGGTTAAAAATTGGCTGGGAACGAAGGGAGTGATAGAATTATTCTTTTTTATTGTCTTTGATGGGGTATAGTGAAAGGACTGGCTATCTTTATGTGATCTTTGGGATGTCTGGTGAAAAGTAAATCTCTTTTTAAAGTGACCTGGATTGTTTATTGTCAAACAATCACCTTCCAAATGGACTATTATAGCATTCTTAAAATCTATTTTTTTTTGGATAAAACCAGTGATATAAATTGTGTATATATGGCACCTAGAAAAAGTCTCGCATAGTTAAGTGACTTTGGTGTATTCCAGTGTCAAGAATAGCCAATTCTAAATCGAGACTATTTTTTTTGAATACCAAAGCGTCTTCTAACTGGTCCATTTGCTTAAATTTAAAATCTATGTTTTTAATGGAATATAATGCGAGTTTTCGGGGTAAAGAAGTGCTATTTGAATTGTGTTGGAAGGGTTGCCTTGTGAAATCTGTCTCTATTCAATCTCAGTTCTATGCAGCCTCGTGAAAATGAACTCTTTCCGGTTCGTCATGTCTTTTTTAGAGTAACAAAATTGTCTTATGAAGGGTTCATTGGATGTAGTTAAAATCATCACTTTTGCTAATTTTCTAGTATGGATCAGGGGTAATACCAGTGATATAAATTGTGTATATATGGCACCTATAGAAAAGTCTCGCATAGTTAAGTGACTTACTATTTTGCTTTTTTTCTGTTTCAAACACCCATGAACTTTATTTATATGTGTTAGGATTATCGTAAATTGGCTATCACTCGTTGGATTCTCTCTATATACTGGATTTTCCTGAAGCTAGATATCATTAGGCGATCTGAACAAATTCCTTCTTTCTGCTATGAATCCTATGACCTCTTCTGGCTTGACAATTTTCTGCGCACTTTGGAATGGCATTTAAATCACCTAAAAGTTCTATGAATCTTTTAATTCATCAACCCATCTTTATTTTTGAAAACTTCATCTACATAATTTGATATTATTGTACTATAATTGATTATGCTTATAATTATTCATACTAATAATGTTCTACTTTTATTCTTTATTACTGTGCCGACTATACTATAGTATAGTGGCCCAGTATTAGAATCACTGCCTTTATTATTTTTATTATTATTTTTTTTTTCTCCGTAGACGGTGCCCTGGCCACAGCTTTATAGTTGATGGGCTTAAACTTTGCATGTAGGTGCGATGGGACAGTCTAATTTGCACCTGGGGTAACGATTTCTGATTAAGAAATTTTTGACACATCTTTAACACCTTTCAAATTTTGTCTGGTCCATAACTCAAAAATTGTTTTACTAAACCCCCAAATTTTATTTCATATTTGGATTCACCATAAAATTCTGCGTCTGATGGGTGAAGAAAATTTTCAATAAATGGTTTAATTTCTGCCATAAATGGGGGTTGAAATTTCTTTGTTTACTCACACTTCAATTTCAGTAAAAGTGTTAAATCTAATTCCATTGTTTCAACTTGTAATAATTATATTGATTTAACTTGTTAAATCCTACTCTAGTGATTCAACTTGCGATAATTATATTGATTTAACTTATAAATTCCAGCTGGCTTCTATTTAATTGTAGTATTATTATACAATGGATTAAATAAAATATTATAATATAAGGAATTTGTTGACTTGATTAAACTTAACCGTGGATAACATTGCTAAAATAAATAACTAATAATATAATTTATTATCAATACAGAATGAGTGAATGCCATGTAACTCAAGATGGTTTATGATAGAAACAAACTTCAAATTTATCTACCGTTCCTTGTGACAACGACCAATTTACAAATGGTTCTCCACACCTTGGGCGTTGATGACTTGGCGAAAAAAAATCCAAAATTGCAGACTGCGCCGACAGCATGTTCCTTTGGAGGCACTATCAATAAACCACCAACAAAATATAGTGCCACCAAAGGTACATGCGTCGGCACAGTCTGCAATTTTGGATTTTTTTCTAGTTGGCTCTGTAGCTCAGTGGTTAGAGCACTGGTCTTGTAAACCAGGGGTCACGAGTTCGAACCTCGTCAGGGCCTTCTTATTGTCTCTTTTCACGATTCCCTTTGCTAGCTTACTGCAAGTCTGCAACACTTGTATGCATGTGGGTCGAACTACTGCCCTAATTTTTAATTTACCAGGCGTCCTGAAATGCTATGCCTCGTATTTAACGGTGTCCGGACTGGCCAAATTACCGAATTTCTTTTATTCCACCGGAATATTTTTTTTCTTCTAAATATACACTGAATGAGATTAATATTTCTCCTCCAATCTTAATTTTGATTTTGTCATTCATAAGTGTCACAATATGACGTTTCAACACCTCCATATATGGCAAAAATTACAAATTTCGCCGATATCCTTGAAATTTTAAGAGTAGAGTAAGAGTAAGAGTGGAGATTATCTAGTTTTTTCTAGAATTAATATATTGCGGGGGAATACTAAGACACTTTGGAATCGAATTGGAATGTTAGTAAGTGACTATTGAGACATTAGAACTAAATATACACTTAATTTTCAAAAGCTTCGTTCAAAGAATAATAAAAATTGATCTAGAAGCTTAGTTTTGATGAAATGTAATGAGTTATCGCGACAAACTCAACTGCATTGTCAATAACATAACTATATCATAAAAAAATAGGAAGTGGAATGAGTAATTTATTATTTGGGAAAGAATATGGGAACAGATTGTGTGAAATTTCCCAATAAATTGAAGAAATGTGGACTTTGAATCGAAAACTGTAAAAAAATCGAGGAAAAAAAAGTAAATTCATTGTTAACGCAAGTTGGATAGGTTTCTAAGTAACTCAATATCTTATACAACAACTAGTTAGAAGTTGGGAAGTGCTTCTACAAAAGATTATAGACTATTAGACTATGTTACGGTCAATTAGAAGCCATTTTTAGAAATTCGATATATATTTAGTTACATTTTGAAATTTGAATTTTTTAAAGTGCAGTTATTCTTAGAAATGCCTTCCTAGATACTTGTTATGAATCAAAAGTAGTTATGATGAATCAATAATGATTTACCATTATAAATTATGTAATCCCAGTCCGGATACCGTTAAGACGCCTATTACCGCAATGATGCCATTCCATCCGGAATTAGGTTTATGCATTTTTTTTAACTGATAAATGTGGCATAACTTGTGAAGAATTTGGGAATTACTTTTTATATAAAGTGAGGCCCAACTATACACATTGTAAATGTTTTATAGGAAAACTTATAAACTCCAAATGTGTCATTGCTTTACCACTTGATTTTGTTATGGCCAGTATTGCCCATATTATTTGTCATTACACCTCTGAAGACACTTATTAGGCGAATAATTTGCAGATCTAATAATTATTTAGTGCTAATTAGTTGGTTTTTCTTGATGCGTTGTATTACTAATTCTATAATTTAATGGCTCATGGCTTTCTATCAGGTTATGTAATGTGTTATTCCTCAATTTCAATTATTATCTGACTCATTTGTGAAGTAATCAATTCAGCTCATTATAATATTTATCATATATCATCACATCTGGACAGCTATAAATGTAGTTGTTAGCTGTGCGATAATTTACCTATTTCCGTGCGAACTAGCATGACAGACACACAGACTAACCCCACAGAATGTCCATCCAAGGGCGAGCTCAGGAGTCAGGGCTCCGTATTCACCGAGGGGACGGACTCGAGCTGCTCGCTGCCCTCCTCGGGGGACTCGGACCAGGACGACATGTACGCCATATACGAGCACATCGGGAAGCTGCGCGGCGCCTTCCAGAAGGACCTCACTTCCCGGCATCCCTGGTTCCCCGTGCTGGAGGAGCTGGTGCGCACCGAGGACCAGTACCTCTCCGACATAAACTCAATCGTAACTGTAAGCCAGCCCCCCCCCCCCCCGTCCTAGCTAACTAATTATTCCAGTGCATTAGGGCTACATTCCTCAGTTCCACAGCCTGGAGACGGAAATGCCGAACATAATAACGGCCAGCACGACCGGCAGCATATTCATAAACCTGGAGGAAATCCGGGACTTCCACGAGTGAGTTTATACATCAGTTGTGGGCGTATAATAACACATAGTATATAGTGAATTCAATCAGTTGTGGGCGTATAATAGCACATAGTATTTAGTGAATTCAATCAGTTTGTGGGCGTATAATAACACATAGTATTTAGTGAATTCAATCAGTTTGTGGGCGTATAATAACACATAGTATTTAGTGATTTCAATCAGTTTGTGGGCGTATAATAACACATATTAATTAGTGAATTCAATCAGTTTGTGGGCGTATAATAACACATAGTATTTAGTGAATTCAATTAGTTTGTGGGCGTATAATAACACATAGTATTTAGTGAATTCAATCAGTTGCTGAGACCAACTCTCGGACAGAGCTCTCTGGCTGCCGTTGGGCATCTCTTCCAGGATCAGGTTAGTCGGTCCCTTTAATTAACGCGTCCCGTGGTTACTGGTGTATAGGCCGACAGATTCAAGATATACTCCCAGTACTGCTCGAACCACTCAAAGTCCGTGGAGCTGTTGGTGGCTCTCTCCAAACACAAAGCGGTCGACAGCTGTCTCCGGGTGAGCTGCCTAGCGACGGGTATGTACACATGGTATTTATTTATATTCGTTAGTCGGTGCAGACCAGACTGCAGCACCCGCTTAATCTGTCCACGTATCTGCTGAAACCGGTGCAGCGCGTCCTCAAGTACAAACTCCTGCTGGAGGTATAGCGTCCCTAGTGCTACTGTTGTTGTTGTTGTTGTTGTTGTTAGTGTCTGTTGTTGTTGTTGTTGTTTAGAATCTGTTGAAGCACACAAAGGAGGAGAGCGAGGAGCGGGTCCTGCTCCGGAGCGCGGGGGAAAGAATGGATTCAATCGCGAAGGAAATCAATGAATTGACAGCTGTCTCTGAGTGCAAACAGCTGTTGGAGGTACGGCGCTATTCCCGTGATTTGTGTTCTATTTATAGAAACTGTTTGTAGGAAATACAAGAGGGCCTGGACCACGCGCCGGTGAGTTATTATTTGCTTTTATTCAGTTTGAGATTATCCATGGTGTGTCCCCAGTTCGAGGGCTGCCTGACGGACTACGGGAACATCCTCCTGCAGGTGAGTGCCTATGTCTATACTTATGCCTATGCCTATGTAGCCTATGCCTATGCCTATGCCTATGCCTATGCTATGCCTATACCTATGTCTATGCCTATGCCTATGCTATGCCTATGCCTATGCCTATGCTATGCCTATGCCTATGCCTATACTTATGCCTATGCCTATGTAGCCTATGCCTATGCCTATGCCTATGCCTATGCCTATGCCCTTGTGCTATAAGCGGAGTTACGATCTGGTTAGGACACTATGCTGGACCTGCGGGCGGCGCGGTCGCGCCAGGAGCGCCTGGTGCTGCTGCTCGACAGAGCGCTGCTCGTCTGCAAAGTGAGGGAGAAGCCCAGGAAGGGCGCCACTGGGAAGGGGCTCCGGGGCAAGCGGAACGCGCCCTACAAGTTCAAGGACTTCATAAAGGTACTAGCACACGCCTAGCTACCCTAGTGTAGCATTGGAATTCTATCAGCTGTGTCTGTTTAGATAACTGAGCTGACATTCACGCAGGACGACCATATCCGCTCCGACGACAAAGCATTCCTTGTCCACAAACAGGTCGCTAGGGTAATCACCACGTACTGTCTGAAGGCTAAATCGCACGTAAAGAAGAACCACTGGGTGAGCACCCTGCAGGACCAGGTGGTCGCATCATTCAACTTCGAACCAGACGTGAGTCAGCTTGTTGTTGTTGTTGTTGTTGTTATTATTTGTTTGTTTGTTTGTAGCTGTTGCAACAGATAATGGATACTCTCAAGCAGTCCACGCAGTCTCTCAATATCGACAGTTAGTTATCCCGCTATTCCCGACTTTGCTTATTCTCTGCTAATTAGGCGAACAGAGCCCCCTCTTGCACAAGCGGTCTCTGAGCAAATACAAGAACCTCATCTCCGTGTCGCCCAGTTCACAATCCATGGTTAGTCAGTGCCCGTATAATGCTATAGTGCATAAGTACACTCTATAGGTCGGCTCCAAGGACTCCTTCGACAGCGCAGACGAGAAGCGGCCTTACAGCATGTACGACTATTGTGTAAGTACCCGACAACGCCCTGTTGTTGTTGTTGTTGTTATTATTGGCTGTCGCAGGGCGCGTACAGCGACGACAGGAACGGGGTCGCGGAGGAGATCTACTGCGAGCGGGTGGAGCACTCGGGCGGAGAGACACACCGGCTCAAGGAGCAGCTCCGGAAGTACTCAACTGCGGAGAAGAAGTGAGTCCCCTTAGCTTAGTTTGGCTGCTTACTTTATGGCCCCCCCCCCCTTAGGCCCCGCGCCAGATTGCCCACGCCCGCCCAGGCGACCGCCGCCAAGGAGCGGGACTCGGGAATCTCGGAGTCCCACGACTTCTCAAACGCGGAAGTTAAGCAGCAGATGCGGGACCTGCTCTGCACCATGCAGCAAGACGTGAGTAACAGCTGTTCCCCTATTCCCCGCCTATTCCTATTCTCATTCCCGCCTATTCCAAATCCCCGCCTATTCCTATTCTCATTCCCGCCTATTCCTATTCCCATCCCCGCCTATTCCCATTCCCCGCCAATTCCCATTCCCCGCCAATTCCCATTCCCCGCCTATTCCCATTCCCCGCCAATTCCCATTCCCCGCCTATTCCCATTCCCGCCTATTCCTATTCCCGCCTAGTTCGCCAGCTTCGCGGACAGCAGCCGGGAGCGGGACTCGGGTCTGCCGGCGCCGGCGCAGCTGGACTACCTGAGTCTCAAGCGGAAGCACGAGGGACTCGTCAGCTCTCTCGTCACCAACTACATGGCCGCGGTCTCGCAGCACAACGAGAGCGCCCCGCGCCCAGCTGACAAGCTAATCTTCTCAGAAATATCAACCGCATCTAAGGCACAGTCCCCCTCCGAACCGGACCGGTCCCCTAGGAGCCCGCACGCGCCCCTGTCTCCCAAGCCCTCCCTGCCCCCCCGCCCCCCCAACGCCCACGAGCGGCTCCAGGCCTCCGGAAGCGGGAAGTCCAGCACCCTCCCCAGGGGCCAGTGCTCCTCCCTATCAAGAGCGGACCGACCGGAGCCCGGCCAGAAGCACAGCGCCGGCTCCTCTCCTCTGTCCCCCCTCTCCCCCCCCGGGCTCGGGAAGGCCCCGGCGGGCACACGGGTGTCCGGCATGAAGAACCACTGGGAGAGAACCATAGACGCACACAGAGAGGAGTGCAAGGGCTATAAATAGAATCTGTATAGTTGGTAGTTAATATTTTTACTGATGTGTAATATTGGAATCTTGTATGTAGATTTGTGTTATATAAATGTTAATATTCTCCTCGCTGCTATAACATAAGCGAACTCAGCTATTTATACAAACGTTAGCTATGCTCGAGACAGACGCCCAATCAGAGGCGACCCAGCCGCTGCTCCCCGGACAGACCCCGGGCCCCCGACCCCCCCGACCCCCTCGGCCCCCCCGACTCTGCAGGCACCTTAACTCCCTCCCGAAGGAGGTGCTACTCAGGTGCTTAGCTAATCCTCTCTTCTGTGTGCTTAGCTAATGCTCTCTGTTAGGATATTCTCCCAGCTGGACGTGGTCTCTCTCTGCAGATGTGCCTCCGTCTGTCGGGTAAGCTGTCTCCATTCTCCATAGCATTCCAATGCTCCTCTCTGTAGCTGTGGAGCGAGCTGGCGATGGACGGGTCCAACTGGACGCGCATCGACCTGTTCGAGTACCAAATTAACATAAAGGCCTCCGTCATGAAGCCGATCGGGCGCCGCTGCGGGGGGTTCCTCCGGGCGCTGTCGCTCCGCTGGTGCAAACACGTGGAGGACGAGTCTCTCAGGTCCCTCACCAAGTACTGTCCCAATCTGGAGGAACTGGATCTAAACGGGTGCATTGCTATCACAGACAGGTGTGTGTTGTTGTTGTTGTATTGTTGTTGTGTTGTGTTGTCCTGTAGCGTGGGGGCGTACCTCTCGGAGCGCTGCAAGCGACTCAAGCGCCTGGACCTGAGGAGCTGCACCCGGATAACAGACAGCACTCTCACTCACCTCGGGTATGTATACTCACACATTCCTATGTCCCTGTCGGTAACTAGTGCGTAGGGCGGGCTGTCCCGATCTGGAGTCCGTGGCGCTCTCCTACTGCTCGCGCATCTCAAACAGAGGCGTCATCAAGCTGGCGCAGAGCTGTCCGGCCATTCGACTCCTCTTCCTGGACTACTGCGCTAGCGTTAGTCTATTTATAGCAACATTGCTATACAACTTGTATACTCGAGTCTGATTAATAACGCTATTATTAACTAGCTTGTTATACTGTTGATAGGTCGATGACGTAGGATTGACGCACATAGCCGCAAACTGCCCGCACCTGAACACGCTTTCCCTCACCTTCTGCAAGGTACCGGCACCCAGAGGCGTAGCTAGGCCTGCATGGAGGTGCGGCACTGGTGGATTTTGGTTGCCGCATTTCCGTGCCCACAAGAATGCCCACTAGTATAATACTATAGTGCAAACTTTTGGTGCGGCCTGTGCCCCCAAGTGCCGCACCCTGGCTACGCCTCTGCTGGTACCCTATATATTCACATTATGACACCTCTCCCTTGTAGCGCGTGGGGGACCCCGGAGTGCGGGCGGTGGCGCAGAGGTGTGAACTAGAACACCTCTCTCTCTCGCACTGCGACATAACCAACGCGGCGCTGCAGGCCATCGGGCAGCACTGTACGCAGCTGAAGTGAGTTAGGCTGTAACCTATTTATTAACACTCGATTGTTGTTTGTTTGTCCGGGTTTTAGAGTAATAATAAAGAACAAATTCCCTGTTGTAACTTGTATATATACTCTGAGTATGTCACAGGTGTTCACATAAGTGGAACTATACTATACTATACAGAGAATAACACCTGCATACAAACATCTGCTATTCTGTCTGTGATACAGAGCAATAGAAGCACGATAGTATAAATACAGTCAAGTTGTGAGCAGAATAGATGCTCTTATGGGAGCGACAGTGGCTCCTATACGAGCATCTAATTAGCCCTTACGCTGGTTATAATACTAATTATATAACCCTACGCGTGTCGCAGGTCTCTGGGGGTGTCCAACTGCGTGCGCCTGACAGACACGGGGTTCCAGGCGCTGAGCCAGGTGAGGCGTGACGTCACTAGCCAGTGTGTTACTGTCTCTGTAGGGATGCAGACAGCTGCAGAACGTGGACCTGGAGGAGTGCGTGCTGGTTAGTTGCTAGTAATGCTAGTATAGCCGTTATAGCCAGTATGTTATAAGGAGGTACGGGAGAGTTGACCTGTTCCCTTTTCAGATCTCTGACCTGACACTGGTGGCGCTGGCGAGGTACTGTGGGCAGGTCCGGAGTCTGGTGAGTCTCTTTCTGTCGGACATAGCGGCTGCTTACTCTCTCTGTAGACCCTCTCCGCGTGCGACCAGATAACGGACGCGGGCATAAAGTCTCTGACGGAGGGCGAGGCCGCGGGGGAGACGCTGCAGGTCCTGGAGCTGGACAACTGTCCGCTCCTCACCGACACCTCCATAGACTGCCTCATGTCAGTTCTCTGTCTTGTGCCCTGTGCCCTGTGCCCTGTGCCCTGTGCTCCTATTTATAGCTGTGTAGGTACTGCGCGCCGCTGCAGACCGTGTATCTGTACGACTGCCAGCAGATATCCAGATCCGGCATAGACAGACTCAAGGTACTCTCCTGTTCTTATAGACCCATAGACCCATAGGTTAATCCTGTATCTCTAGGCCGCTCTCCCGTCACTGAGGGTGCAGGCGTACTTCGCGCCGCTGGTGGCCCCGCCCCCGCCGCCCCAGGGCCGCCGGGCCCGGCTGTTTCGCGGCTGCAGGCACTGCGCGTTGCTGTGACTCCTGACTCACTTGTGTATATTCTGTTCTGTTGTTCAATTCATTCATTCATTCTGTTCTGTTGCGACCAGTTTATCTCATGACTAATGCCTACCCGTTAGCCTAGCAACCGAATAGCGCATTGGCATGGCAAGCGGGTCGGAGAGAGAGAGACGCAGGAGCAGCTCGCGGCGGCTCTTCGCGCGGGCCGCGGCGCTCCCCTACTCCCTCTACGACAGAGACCCCACCGCCGAGGTGCTGTTCGACTTCCGACACAAACAGGACGCCGTGTTCGGACGCGCGCAGCACCTGGAGGACGTGCCCTTCCTGCAGCTGGCGGCCGGACAGACAGTCAAGGTAGCCATTCTTATTCCCGTATTTATGTGGGGATCCCAATACAGTAGATGTCGGATATAAGCACACCGGTTATAAGAACACTATGTTGGAAAACGGTTGCCATAGACCCTACAACTGATACAATCAGCCTATATGTATGTGTGGATATCCTATCCCTCCCCTTATGTCCCTATAGGTTAACGTGGGCGTCACGCACCATCTGCCCCGGAGAGACCTGTTGTATGGACAGGTGCTAGCGCCGGAGCCGCAGGAGAGACCGGAGAGTAAAGAGGCGGCAGAGACCGGCTGTTTCCCGCGGAACTACGTGCTCGCCTCCGCGATCCCGCGCATCCGGCCGGAGGAGCTGCAGATGGTCACCTTCCTGGGGGACGGGGGCTTCGGACGCGTGTACAGCCACATGTACAGGGACCGAATGGTGGCGGTCAAGGAGACCGGTAAGCCTGGATACCGAGTGGGGTATTGGAATGCTTCCTGTGTCCCTAGTGCGCCGCGGGTCCAGGGACCTTCTGAAGGAGGTCAACCACGAGGCGACCATCCTCGCTAAGCTGTCGGGACTCGGACGCACGAACAAGCAGGACTCGCACGTCAATCTGTGTCGACTGGTTGGGGTTATGGTGGACATCCCGTTCCTGGGCTATTCGCTGGTGCTTGAGTACTGCGCGGGCGGCGAGCTGTACGAACTGCTGCACACGAGAAAGGTAGGGACACCGGCATTCCATTGGTACCTTATGGTTGCTACGCAGGTGCGACTCAACAACTACAACTTGGTGCTGAACTACTGCACGCAGATCGCAGAGGGTTTGGAGTACATGCACACTGCGCTGGACTTTCCCATCATACACAGGGACCTCAAGACCAAGAACGGTAACACTTTATATATCCGGTAGATTAGTGTGTATCCATGGTCCCTTAGTGCTGCTGTTTCGAGACGTGGACCCCTCGGACCCCCGGACCCTCGAGAGCAACACCCTCAAGCTGATTGACTTCGGGCTGTCCCGAGAGCTGGCTAAGTCGCACCTCACCACCGACAAAGGAACCTACACTTACATGGCCCCGGAGGCTGCCATGCAGAGCAGACACTCGGAACAGTCCGACATATGGAGGCGAGTGCTCTCTCTCTTATGTCTGTCTCTCTGTCTCTCTCTTCTGTCTGTCTGTTTGCCTGTCTGTCTGTCTATCTGTCTGTCTGTCTGTCTGTCTGTCTGTCTTATCTAGCTGTACTTCTGTCTAGGTTATGTCTGTCTTATCTAGCTGTACTTCTGTCTAGGTTATGTCTGTCTTATCTAGCTTTACTTCAGTCTAGGTTATGTCTGTCTTATCTAGCTGTAATTCAGTCTAGGTTATGTCTGTCTTATCTAGCTGTACTTCAGTCTAGGTTATGTCTGTCTTATCTAGCTGTACTTCAGTCTAGGTTATGTCTGTCTTATCTAGCTGTACTTCAGTCTAGGTTATGTCTGTCTTATCTAGCTTTACTTCAGTCTAGGTTATGTCTGTCTTATCTAGCTTTACTTCAGTCTAGGTTATGTCTGTCTTATCTAGCTTTACTTCAGTCTAGGTTATGTCTGTCTTATCTAGCTGTACTTCAGTCTAGGTTATGTCTGTCTTATCTAGCTGTACTTCAGTCTAGGTGTCGTGCTGTGGGAGGTGCTGGTGCAGGTGGTGCCCTACACAAAGATTAACGAGATTATGGTATCGATAGCGGTCGCGAAAGGAAAGGTTTCGCTTCCCTTACCGGACACATTTCCCGCGGATTTCAGGAAGCTGTTGCAGAGTGAGTTAAGCCGTGTCTCTAATGGCCTATTGACTATTGGCTGCAGAGTTAAGCCGTGTCGCTAATGGCCTATTGACTATTGCCTGTTGCTAATGGCCTGTTGGCTATTGACTATTGCCTATTAACTGTTGCCTGTTGGCTGGTGTAGAATGCCTGATGCTGGACAGCGAGCGGAGAGGGGACATCTCCAAACTGGTTAGGGAGCTGAAGGCGATGCAGCGACACAAGGAGACCCTCCCCCCCGACGCCTTCCTGGCGCTGAGGGAGGAGTGGCAGCTGGCCGCTGAGAACATAGAGGTTAACCAGACCGAGATCTGGTCCCTCGTCATGGGGGGACCAGATCCCAACGGGTCCGCCTCGAGGGACACCGCTACCGTCACGGCGCAGAGACAGCCCCAGTTACTGGTTAGCCTAATTGGATGTGCTGGATAGCCATTGACACCTGTTATAGGATCTGAATTGGTCGCTGACTGTGGGGGACCCCGACAGTAACATAGAGGCGGAGATCACAAAAACACAAACGGAGATTCTGGTGAGTTTAAGTTTAATCAGGTAGGGAGCTGTATAATTGTATTACCGGACTATGGATATTGCAGGAATTGAGGAACAACTTTCAATTCTCCCAAGTGGCCCAGGTGGCGCTGGCTGTCACAAAATTCAAGAAATTCGCTGCGGAGATTCGCAAAGATTCTAAATCCGCGGACCCGCCGCCCGCTTCTCCGGAACTGATACCCGAGCAGACTGAGAGGGCGCATACCTGTACGCCAGTCGAGTCGCTAGGGAGCGTCATAACCAGGGAAAACCTGAATACTCTGGAACTGCAGTTGAAGTTGAGACAACTGCAACTAGAAGTGAGTTGTTGTTGTTGTTGTTGTTGTTGTTGTTGTTGTTGTGTTGTCTCCTTATTATTGTGTGTAGCTTGACAGAACAAAGCGGCAGCATGCACTTGAGGCCCAGAGGAGAGGGGACAGCAAAAGAAGGAGGAGATTTTTTTCATTTTTCTGTTAGTTAACTATTGTTGTTGTTGTTGTTGTTGACATGTTGCTATATCTAGCGAAGAACACAGGTAGCCTGGAGACTGACTCTCCCACAGACCCCGACCTGACTCAGACCGTTTCTACCCTTAACCAGAAGCCGCGCAGCAAAACCGGACTATCGAAAGGTTTGTAAGTAATTAGCCACCTCTGTAGGTTAGTATAGCACTGTTGTATGACTTTGTATTATATACCATGTACCATGGATATCCTAGTAGTATAACTGTCACACAGCTCTCTGTTATCAGCTGTCGCAGTCTTCAAGTCTAGGTTCCAGAAGTCGCGCCCCCCCGCCCCCCCGCCCCCGGAGGCCGGGCTGCCCCCCTGTGAGCTCACGCTACCGGACATCCTAACCGCAGAGCTGTGCCTCCCGGACGGACAGCTCCCGGCCCAGAGCGCGCCGGCCTCCCCGGACCCGGCCTCACAGCTGGAGCTGCCGCCGCTGGAGAAACAGCTGAGACTATCCGTGTCCGACACAGACCTGACTAGCTAGCTGGACCCTGTTAATATCCGTGGTGTTTTTATTGGGTTTATATGTATATCGGAGTGTAATTATTTAGTTTGTAGATAGCAACTATTATTATTTGTATTTGATCACTGATTGATTCCTGTTTATTTCTTGTAAATAACAACAACTATACTATACCTCACTGGTAGGTTATTATATAATCCCAAATAAAACAGTTAAACAGAGCACACAGCATAGTTATCACTCCTACACCCGTTGGTATCCGGACTTTACGATCCGCATCTTGTTGCTGGTCCCTCCGCAGCTGGCGGACCCCACACAGAAGCAGCAGCAGAGCAGCAGCAGCACCGGCACCAACAGGCACGCCACGCAGCAGGCCACCACCGCAAGCACTATGATCCCAACCAGCTCCCTAAGGAATAGTATAGTAATAACCATGGATACTAGTGTACTAAGGATAACCATGGATTGTTACAGTATATGTCGGATATAAGAACACCATGTTGGAAAACGGTTGCCATATACCCTATAGAATTTATGTCGGTTATAAAAACATCAAGTGCAGTTCCCGACGATGTGCTTATAACCGGCACCCACTGTATTAATACATACACACTAATATAATAAGAATAACCATGGATATAACTCACGGGATTTCTCCGCAACAGACGTCGCCGGCTCCGAAGTTGCAGCAGACGTCTGGATAGAGTGCGGTTTGCGTTGCGTTGTTGCACTCCACTTTAAGGGATTCGTTCTTGCAAACCAAACCATTGGTGGTGTTTGTCGGGACTGACAGGAGCACTATAATACAAAGTAAACAAACAAACAAACAAACAAATCACACTCGTAATGACTCACTTGCTTGTGCTGAGACAGCCAGCCCCAGAATACATATCAAAAGAACAGAATTATTCATAATATCAAGAAATGCATTTAGCGAGCGCTCTGCCAATAAATACGGACTATACGCATACTTGTAACTCAATCCCCTCGTGATATACGAGCCATCTAAGCTAGCTATAATTAGTCACCTGTGTTAGTAGCTAATTGCTTACGGATAATGCAGTTCACCCCTAGGGTTAAGTAACAACAACATTGGTAGGAATCTGCTGCGAGTGTTAAGTGTATTCTTACCAGAGTTCTCATGTTATTGGCAAGCCAATTAGCAAATAACAACAAATTAATTATCTGACTAATTAGTTGGTATTTGTGTAAATCCTTATAAACCCAAATGGTTGAATGGGGCCCTCTAAATTCCATTTATCCAGATACGTAACTATCCTATGATAGCTTCTATTAGTCATAGATGCATTATACGTAACGTATAACGTATATATGGTGCCATTATACGTTAGGTGAACGTATAATGCCATCATACGTTAGAGGATCATATGGTCAAAACGTATAATCATCATACGACGTATAACGTATAATGATTTTATACGATTTTCATTATACGTTCATCATACGTTCATTATACGTTACCATACGTTATCATACGTTACCATACGTTCATTATACGTTCATTATACGTTACCATACGTTATGTATCGAAGAAACCTGTCTTCCTTAGCATCACTAATAGTCACGTTTTAGTTTTTACTAAATTGACTAAATTCAGTTTCATCGTATGATGGTATCATACGTTGGCCATTTGTTATACGTTGATTATACGCTCGAACGTATATATGATCCATTATACGTATATATGATCCATTATACGCTCCCCGAACGTATAACGTATGATCGTATATTATTGCATCTATGCTATTAGTGTGGTATTCGTATGAATGGATTGAAATACAAAAGTTAGAAATGTGATATGTAGCTGGCAGAATCCTGTTTTGGAGCTAATTTGTAATTATTAATAATTCATTTTGAAATAATGTTGCGCAATCAATCACGACTGCTGTGGTGCAACAACTAATTATGCATAAACTGCCTATGGAAATGTCCACATTCCATTACCGTAAGCGTTGCTATGGAATAGCATGGTTCGCTTGCTATGAATAGTTGCTATAAAAGCGCGCTCGCCTCGCTAAACCTATTCTACACACTAGCCTCAGCATTCCATCTAGCCATACCGGTAGCTACCATGTCTCTGTTCCAGAAGAAGCGGTCGGACGCGGGGCGGGCGCGGGAGCTCGAGAAGCAGGAGTCCTCTCTCTGGGAGAAAGACAAGGAGCTCGTGTTCACCGGCTGTGCCGCCTTCTCCGTTAAGGTACGGAGCCCCTTATACTGCGGTATAACCGGTATTGCATAGGGATAGTAGGGTATAACCGGTATTGCATAGGGATACTAGTGTATAACCGGTATTGTATAGGGATACTAGGTATAACCGGTATTACATAGGGATACCATGCTGTGTATTATACAGCCATTCGTAAATACGCTCCTAATCCCTGGGCTGATCCAATTTTCATACGCCTAATCACAAATTAATGTTACAGTATAGGAGAGGATTCAAAATTTTCGCGCTCCTAAATTCAAATTTTCAAAAATCATGCTCCAAAACCGGTTATTTAGGTGTTGGGGGAGATCACGGTTGACGAGGCCCGAGGCGTGGAGATCTGCGAGTACGCAGTGAAAGACATTCCTTACGTAAGTGCTGCCTAGCAACCCAGTGGCGTATAGGAATGCGTATAACCTGTGTCTCTAGAAGAAGAACAAGACCCGCGGCCAGCTGCGGATCTACGCGCACGGACTCACTTTCGTGGAGGAGAAAGCAAACGTAAGCAAACAGCTGTTAGTACTGTATAACAGCTGTTATATACTATTCCTGTACTAACCACATTCCTTAGGCACTCGTCATAAACCAGACCATCGAGAAGGTCTCATTCTGCTGCGCGTTGCCTAGCAACGACCGGGTATTCACGTACATTTCCAGAGACGGCTTCACGCGGCAGTGGGTCTGCCACGCTTTCGTAACCAAGAAAGGCGTATCGGTAAGTCTCGTTAGGACCCTGAGTCTATAAATAGAGGTGTTACATTCCGCAGGCAGACAGAGTGAGTCACGCCTGCGCCTGCGCCTTCACAGCCTGTCTCCAGAAGAAGCAGCGCGAGCGTCTCAAGGCCGGTCTCCCTCCTCTGGGGGGTACCACACCCTCTGGTACTAATCAGACCCCTTCTGTTACCCTCCCGCCCCCCTCTGGTACCCTCCCGCCCCCAGGGGGCCTGACAAAGGCTAATAGCAGCGAGGGTCCGCTGAGCATCCGGCGGGTGCGGTCGCACGGACAGATCCTGGAGGGGACCAGTAGGGAGCAGAACCACTTCGGGACGGCGCCGCGACAGAGGCCGCTGGGCGGGTCCCGCGGGGACCTGCTGGAGGAGAGCATGGAGGTCCGCGAGGCGGCCGCAAAGCAGACGTGAGTCCCTAGTGTACCCTGCATTCCTATCTACCCCTGTCGTTGCTAGGAGCATCAAGCTGCTGCTGGAGTCAACAGACATGAACGGACAGAAAATGCTAACTTCTCCAAAGGCAAATCTGCTTCTTCCGGGGTTCGATACTAACTTCACATGTGAGTTCCAATTGTTGTTGTTGTTGTTGTTGTTGTTGTTTACTATTCCTTACAGCTCCCGCCAGGGCTAACCGCCGCTCTCTGCCCGGCAACCCCTTCGACGCGCCCCCCGAGGCTGTGGACCCCTGGGCCCCGGCGCCCTCCCCCAAGAAGAAGCCCCTCTCGGACCCATTCGACCCCTTCGCGCTCTTCCCTACGTCACAGCCGCCGCCGCAGTTCCCCGCCCAATTAAACCCCTTCTCGAGTCTGCCGCCCCCCGGGCCCGCCCTGCCCGCGGGGGACACGAACCCGTTCCTGTGACTCTTTTGTAAATGCGCATTTGTAGCTATTTTAGAATCCTGTCTTCATTCTGCAGGCGGACCAGGGACACAATTGTATAATATTTATTGGCTAACAGAATGAATATAATTTGCGTTCGTATAAATATAAAAATCTAAATAAATACAAAGGTTCAGTAGTATAAATTGGTTTGTTCGGCGAAGTTATCCAAGTGTCCGGGCGGTCCCTTTCGCTGGGTCTGTTGCCCCTGATAGGGACCCTGGTACGGGCCCTGAGGGGGCTGATACGGGACCGGGGGGTACACCACGTACTGCGGCACGGGGTAGTAGGGGAGCATCTGGGGGGCGTAGGGCCCGGGGGGGCGGTAGAGCTGCTGGTGCCGCTGCGCTAGTTTCTGCTGCTGGTGGAGGCTGGCGGGCACCGTGCCAGGGGATAGCTGGCGGCCCGGACCCAGGCGCCGCTGCTTCTGGTCCCTCCTGGGAAGTAAACAAATAGATAAACAAATGATACAAGAGAAAGTGTATAACAAATCTAACTTTTCAAACATCCCGAATAGGCCGGTCCTCTGCTTGTCCTTAGGAATGTGGTGAGTCGCCACTTCCGCGGAGAAAGACACATTCTTCTCAGCTGTTTCCGCGCCCCGCTTGCTGGCACCTACAACAGATAACTACCGGACTATGGATACCGAGTTCTACCTTTGTCTTTCTTCTTATCCCTGGTCTCTCCTCGCTTGCGCGGCTTATCGCTCTCCTCCGCCTCGAGGCTGGCGCCGGTGTCCCGCTTGCTTTTCTTCTCAGCTGACTTTCTCTTCGCCTTCTCAGCCGGTTTCACTTTCTCGCGCGCCCTCCCGGCGACTGCATTCCCGGGCGGCTCTCCCGTATCCAGGGCCCCTGGCTGCTTGGCTTTATCGCTCAGCTGTTCCTTGGTGCGCCTTACGTGCGCGCCGTCCCGGAGGTGTCGCAGCGAGGGAGACTCTAAACAGCTGGTTACACACCAATCGGAAGCTGCGCTACTCACCGAATACGGACGCTCTCTGCTGAATATCTTCCGACCGTTTCACCAAACCGCTCACGACCCCTCTCTTTATGCTATCACCGGCCCCGGTCTCCTCTGCTTTAGCAACACCTCTCTCTGCCACTTTAGTAACACCTCTCTCTGCCACTTTAGCAACACCTCTCTCTGCCACTTTATTAACACCTCTCTCTGCCACTTTATCGACAGCTGTCTCCTCTCTAATCTCCGTCAGCTGACTGACAGCGGCCTGGGTCCCCCTCCGAAGAGAGAGCCACTTCTCGGAGGCCCGCAGCCCCGCCGCCGGCTGAGAGCGGGCCTGCTTCTCGAACTGAGATATCTGCGCTAGCACGCGCCCCCGAGGCGCCCTCTCCTCTCTCCCCTCTGTTGTCACCTCTGCTGTCACAGGTGGCATAGGTGTCATAAGTGGCATTTGTGGCATAAGTGGCATAGGTGTTATAGGGGAGACAGGTGTCAGGGGGAGTAGGGAGGGAGGCAGGGGCACGCTAGGGGGCTGCGGGGTGGGAGGGGGGCGCGTGTAGTCCCCTAGAGAGGCGTTGTCGTCCGAGGAGAGGTACCCCTCCGGGTCGGGGGGGTGCGGCTGTCGGACCGAGTCCGCTAGGCTGTCCGCAAGCGAGAGCCCCGACCCCTCCCCCGGGGCGCGGGCCCGGATCTCCAGCTCGAAAGGACTCCCTACACACACATTCCTATCTCACGTGTCGCTACGTAGCAACCAGCACTCACCTGGAATGTTCTGACCCGACCACTTAAGCGCAATGCTGTAGGCGCCCGCGCTCTGCGGTTTGTATCTGCAGCAGAGCAGCTTGCCGTCCTCCGCAGTCGGATCCACGTACACAACGAAGGAGCGCCCGAAGCCCTCCACCGTAACGGCCAGCGCCCCGCGGCCCGCCGCGTGCGTAGACACTAAGAACTCTGTTCTCTCTCCCACCTACCGATGATAGCTAGCTGACTAACTAGCTGACTAACTAGCTAGCTAGATAACTAACTAGCTAGCTATCTAACTAACTAACTAGCTGTCTAAATAGCTAGCTGACTAACTATATAGCTATCTAACTAACTAACTAGCTGTCTAAATAGCTAGTTGACTAACTATCTAGCTTGCTAACTAACTATCTAGCTGACTAACTAACTGACTAGCTAAATAGCTAGCTGACTAACTAGCTAACTATCTATCTAGCTAACTATCTGGCTAGCTAGCTGACTGGCTACTAACCTTTGCCTGCTCTAGCCCGGGTCCGTACGCCCGGCACTGAGAGGGGTCGGTGTCGCTGGGAGATATCTCTACGGAGAAGGGGGAGTCAGCTGACTCCTTCTCTCCGTACCGGACGGACACGGAGTAGAGCCCGGTCTCGGGGGGGTCCAGGTTGACCTGGTAGAACCCCTGTCGGTACTGGTGCATGACCACGCGGGCCGCCAGCCCCCGCTCCCCAACAGCTGACACCTCCAGCTGTGCGGCCGGGGCGCGCGTCGCGTCCACGGTGAAGTCGACCGGCTGTCCGAGTGTGAACTTGTTGTCCGGATTTAGGGCCGGGCCGGACAGCAGACACTCCGTGTACTCCCCGCTCTGGTCCGGGTGCACACTAACCTTGAAGGGGGACCCTACACACGTGTTAGTTCCAATTGGAACCAAGCGCTACCTACCTGCTACGTGCGCTCCGTCTAGCGACACCTCCACGAGGTATGCGCCGGGCCGCTTGGGCGTGTACTCGACCCTGTAGTCGCCCTCTCCGCGCTCCTCGAGCCAGTGCCGCACCTCTCCGTGCGTGGAGTGCACGCGCACATTAACGCGCCCCTCGAGCCCCCCCGCCCCCTCCCGCGCCCGGATGAAGAACTCCGATACAGCCCCTGTGGCAACCGGTTAGGCACATAGGAATGCGGAGGTATATACTTACCAGACTCGGCGCGCAGGAGTCCGTTCCCGTAGGCTGAGATATCCATGGTGTCGCTGGCGACTACGTCGAAGTAGAAGGGACTCTGTTCCAACTCGATGTCTCCCAAAAGTACCTCCAGCTGGTGTTCTCCCGCCTCTCGAGGTGTCAAGCTAGCTACCGTGTGGCCGAGCCCCCTACACAACAACAAGTAAACAACAACAACAACAACAAGACAGCAAATGGTAAGAGTATGGAAGGATATTAGCACACAAACGCAACTGTTCCCTGAATAGAGCAGCAGTGGTCTGCTTACAAATGGAACTAACTACGGAACTATAACTAACTCCTCATGCGTCTCTACTGGGCAGTCGGCAGTGGGGCCCCGCGCCGATACGCGCAGCGTGACGTCATTATCAGCTGATGCGCCCGCCAGTTCGAACAGGACTATGAACTCGAGTTCCTCTCCGACCGCGGCCAGCTCCCCCTCCAACACCTCGCTGCTCACGGACACCTGTCCTATGTCGCACACCGTCACTCTACAGACAGGCGTCACATTCCAGTTGCCAGCTGCGTTGCTGGGTACCTGAAGGGGGACCCCTTTATGTGCCGCCCGCCCCACTTCAGACTGCACGCGTGCTCCCCCACGCTCCCCGGCAACAGGGTGGCCACTATGGAATCCCCCGCTACGCCTATAGTGCAGTGTACGCCCCGCTGACAGAGGAAGGCGAGTAGGGCGGGCCCCGCGCCCTCAGCGGAGAGCGACAGCTCCATTGGGCAGTCCAGCTGCAGGCACCGCGGGAGATTAGGCGGGGAGAGTAGAGTCAGCTGACTCGCGTCGCAGACCGGCAGGGACAGCGGGGAACCAGGGATGTGCTCCCCGGCCGCCAGCAGCGAGACCCGGTACAGACCGGTTCTATCGGGCGTGAGCCAGAGGTTGCTGTAGCCCTTGTGCGGCTCTATGGCCACCGGCAGCAGCTGACCGGAGGAGTGCCGGACCTCGGCGCTCAGCTGGGAGAGACGGCCCCGCTTGGACCGGACGCAGAGACACAGGGCCTCTCGGACCGGCACCGGGAGCAGGTCCCCGGACCCCGGGTCCCGAGGGGGCGCCCCGGGGTCCAGACTGTAGGCGGGCGGCGGCAGCGCAGAGAACAGCACCGGCGAGTCCGCGATGGGACTCTCGTTCCAGAGAATGTGCAGCGTGACCTCCCCCTCTCTCTAGAAACCAGTATATCCATGGTCCTATAACACGACAGCAACTAACCTTTGGTAGGATAACAAGTGCGAACAGCGCCGCTCCTCTCCTGACACCTTCCAGGGTCTCCAGCTGCTGGGAGGGGTACAGGACCTGTCCCGTCAGGGCGCCCTCCCCCGCCCCCTCCGCGCTCACCAACACCTCGTGTTCCCTAGCAACCTGGCGCCACACAAGAATGCATAACATTACAGCTACCGTAGCTAAGTGATCGGGTCGCAAACAAATCCACCAATCAGTACCTGGATTTCTTTCTGCCCGCTGTTCTTCTCTACCAGCATAACCGCAGCTGGATTCGTAGCTAGGACACTGAAAGGGGAGTTAGGAATGTGTTTCCCTCCCCACATTACGTCTACGGCTATGGCCCCTGCTCTCTCGGGCCGGTACGACACCTGGTGTACCCTCTTATCCTCCCTCATAACGTGCTCCAGCCTCTCTCCGCTCCTGTATCTATAAATAGAATAAGCGGGGCCCTATAGGCGCCTAGCGGTACCTGATCTCCACTTGCAGCTGGCCCCGCCCGCCCGCCCGGGTGTCCACCAGGAACGCGGCGCTCTCTCCCACCGCCGCGACCAGGAGTCCCCTCCCCGCGGCCACGCAGCCCCCGGGACAGCTGTCCGTCCCGGCGTGACGTATGAGCAGCAGCAGCGTCTGTAGAGACAGCAGCGAGAGCCCCTCCCGCAGCTCGCGGGCCGTCACGGGGGGCGACACCTCTAGGGACACAGGGTAACATAGGGGCACCTATAGGGGTACATAGGCACATACCCATTCTGTCTCTGAGTATGGAGAAGAGGTCCGAGAGGTCCCTCTGCTGTCCGGGGGCCCCGGGGGGGCTGCGGGCCGCCACGAGTCTCCCGAGGAGGTCTCCGTTCCGCCACTCCTCCGGACTGAGTGCCCGCGGGGCCGCCGCTCCCAACAGGCCCCGCAGCCACTGGAGCAGGGACCCGCTCATGGCAACCGAGAAGAGCGATAGGTATGTGCAGAGAGCCTCCTCCGAGAGGGCGGCGCTGCTGAGGGACTCCGCTGAGATTATGTCCGGAACTCCGAGCTCCCTACCACAGGATAAGTACCATGGATATGTTATAGCCACACCCAGAGGCGTCAAGACATGTCAAAAAATCCCAAATTGCAGCCTGTGCCGAAAGTATTTTCCTTTGGAGGCACTACTAGTCACCCATCCACCAAAATGTAGTGCCTCCAAAGGGAAATGCGTCGGCACAGGCTGCAATTTTGGATTTTTTATTTCTCCGTAGACGGTTCCCTGGCCAGTACCTCTTAGCTGTAGTCAGCAGCATTCCGCAGGTAGAGGTGTGGTTACTAGGGTCTAGCGAGGTATGCGAAGTGGGCGCCAGATAGGCTATCAGCTTGGAGAGGAGCATTCCATCGTTCCAGCTCGTTGCTAGGTCCGGTATCTGGAGACATGGAATGTAAATCTATAAATAGAACTAGCTGAGTATAGTTACGTTTTCAGTCGGCAGGGCTGCGCGTATCCAGGCGAGGACTGACTTCTTAGTGGCGGGTCTCTTCGCGTCGCCGGACAGCTGATAGCGGACTATCAGACTCCAGAGCAGCTCCGTCACGGCCCGGAGGTCCCCTCTCAGGATCTCCTCTGCTCCTGGGGGCATAGCATAGCAATAACAACAACAACAACAACAACAACAACAGGTGTGTACCTATCTGCGGCAGTCTCACTCCCTGCAGCTGCAGAGCGGTCAGAGAGGTATGTATGTTCTCCAGTCTCCGGGACTGTACCCGGGGCTGGTAGTGTATCTTCAGCGGCTCCCTCAGAGCCAGCAGGGCCCCGCAGAGCTCGGCGAGCAGAACCCCGTCGCAGAGGTCGGTGGAGAGGTCCCGTAGCTGCCGCCGCTCCGGGGGCAGGGGGGACCGGAAGCCAGCCTCCCTCAGACGGAGGTTGGCCCACCCCAGGAAGGCCTCCAGCTGGGAGGGGGCGGGGGGGTCGCTAGGGGGCAAGGGGTCCATATCAGCTGAGTCGGATTAGTAATGCTATTGTGTTAGTCTGTATAGAATAGCTATATAAGGTATAGTGAACTGTTATAACCAAGTCGAATTTATATAACTGTGTTTCATCTAGACCCTCCTCAGCCCCCCCCAACTTTTAAATATTTCTACGCCCCTACTAACTATACTGTAGATTATCTGAACGATATAATCAAATGTGTAATTGTTTACAATTGATGAATATTGTTGATGGGAATTTAATAAAGATTATAAATCAAATACAAAATTGTTGAAAAATACAAATACAATAAAGTGTTCGACTCGACCCATTCGCACAGTTCGATGCTGTTGCCATAGAGATAGCCCGAACCTTTGCCTCTTATCGCACTGATCGCAGGAGGGACGCTCTCCTATCGAACTGTCCCAGCTCAAAATACAAACATTCCTATTCACCAACAGGCCACTGAGGTGTCTAACAGGTCTAGAGGGTCTGTCGACACCTAACGAACTCCCGCACCCTCTCTTCGACTGTCCGACTCTACAAACGCTACAGAGTATAATCTCAGAATCGGGAGGTGTTAGTTGTGAGAAACCCGACTATTCTAAGAAAGTGGAACCGACACTAACAGCTGGGAAGAAAGGAATATGCCTCTGGTCTCTAATCTACTTAGCTGATTATGGCAACTGAATTCAAGTGGTGTTATTTGAAGGGAGTCGTAACAAGCTTCGGACAAGGAATACTCACGAGACCACGGGGCATAGCTGTGACAGAAGAACACATATTAGTTACGGACACAACACACCACACTCTCTTACAGTTAGGCAAGCAAGACCGGAAACTAAAGAACAGAACTGGAACTATTAAAAGGAATAAGGACAGTTAATTCCTTCTCGGTCTCTCTATCGACACTAATGGAGATGTGTTCGTAGCAGATAGCAGCAATCACAGAATAGCAAATACTCCAAAGAGCTACAATACGAAACGTGTTTCGGAACTGAACAAGTATACAGTAGAACTCGGTTATAACCTACCTGAGTTAGTACATACTTATTTGATAACCAAGTTTATAAAGCAGTGTATTTCTATGTAGGATAAACTCGGTTAGTACGTACTTATTCCATTCCCGAAGGGGGTACGTTATAACCGAGTTCTACTGTACTTGCCAGGAGATGTGGAACTAACTAAGGAATGTGTCGTGGTGTTGGCACCCTCTCAGTTCCTGTATCTCTAGGGGAGGGACAGGCTTATCACCATTATTCTTCTGTTTGTATCCAGCTGGGAATAATATCATCATAGCGGCACTAATGCCATACAGATATTATCCCATCGGAAGAGAGGGTCAAGAGAGGAGAATTCATACAGCCATTTGGAATTCTATACTTGTGGTTCTAATCCTAGCTATTCAGTGCAGTCTTTATAATTCCTTTGTTTGCATTTGCATACTCGCTTACTGTATTATTTATTACCCAAATAATTAATTTATACTAGCTACAATCCACTCTACTAACACAGAGTTCTTATTTAATTATTAACCGGAGTTCAGTGTCTGTTATAATCATTCTTAGTTAGTTTGGAATATTATTAGAGGAAATTGGATAACTAAACTAGTCTTTGGAAATCGGAAACTTTTCAATAATTAGTTTACTGGGAACAGAAATAATAGTGTAGTAGAACAGTCTCTTTTATAATGCGGATAAGAACCTTTCTCTAACATGGCCAGTAGTATAGCTGAGTAGGATTCGTATCAAATGGAAATCGGAAATCAATAATTTCTGTTATCATTATTTTCAAGTTTCACAACTCCCCACTTACTGAAGTGTTGTTGTTGTTTACTTATGGAGGTGTTAACATAGCATACCTATTAGCTATGGCAACCGAGGAGAGTGTCCCCCCTGTCGCACAGAGGGACACAGACCCCCGACACCTCTCAGAGGTCCCCTCGCCCCCCAAGGGCCGGAGGGAGGAAACAGGGGACCCCTACCCCGTGGCCTCGGTGCTACAGACCACAAGCAGTCTGCTGGTGGTGCTCATTCTGGCGCTGGCGTGCGTGGCAGCCTTCATATCGAGACTATTCGCGGTTATTCGGTTCGAGTCAATCATACACGAGTTCGATCCATGGTACCTAGTTGTTTGTCTGTTGTTTGTTTGTTTGTTTGTTGTTTGTTTGTTTGTTGTTTGTTTGATTGTTTGTTTGTTTGTCTGTTGTTTGTTTGTTTGTTTGTTTGATTGTTTGATTGCTTGCTTACTTGTTTGTCTGTTTGTTTGTTTGTTTGTTTGTTTTGTATACTTGTTTGTTTGTTTGTTTGTTTGCTTACTTGTTTGTTTGATTGTTTGTTTGTCTGTTTACAGGTTTAACTACCGAGCTACTCACTACATGGTCAACAACGGATTCTATAACTTCCTGAATTGGTTCGATGAGCGGGCCTGGTACCCGCTGGGGCGAATCGTAGGCGGAACTGTGAGTATTAGGATTACTTGCTACGGACCAAGGATTACTAATTACGGACCATGTACTACTTATTACGGAGCATGTATTAACCTGTTACGGACCATGTATTAACTTGTTACGTACCATGTATTAACTTGCTACGGACCATGTATTAACATGTTACGGACCATGTATAACATGCTACGGACCATGGATTACTTGTTACGTACCATGTATTAACCTGTTACGGACCATGTATTAACTTGTTACAGACCATGTATTAACTTGCTACGGACCATGTATTAACATGTTACGGACCATGTATAACATGCTACGGACCATGGATTACTTGTTACGTACCATGTATTAACTTGCTACGGACCATGTATTAACATGTTACGGACCATGTATAACATGCTACGGACCATGGATTACTTCTCCCACAGGTGTACCCGGGGCTAATGCTCACCAGCGGTCTGATTCACTACATTCTAAACTCGCTGCACATAACTATTCACATCCGAGACGTGTGCGTATTCCTGGCTCCTATTTTCAGGTATGTTATAGCTACCAATCCCATCCCGTGTTTACTGTTCCCTTAGTGGCTTTACGACTATTGCGATGTTTCTTATGACGAGAGAGGTCTGGAGCACCGGCGCAGGTCTGCTAGCCGCCGCATGCATGGCCATAGGCAAGTATTATAGCACAGCAGTAGTCTATTTATAGTACAGTAGTCTATTTATAGTACAGCGGCTATTTATAGTACAGCAGTAGTCTATTTATAGCACAGCAGTTTAGTTATAGTACAGCGGCTATTTATAGTACAGCAGTAGTCTATTTATAGTAGATGCCGGTTATAAGAACACTATATGCAGTTCCCGACGATGTTCTTATAACCAGCATCCCCTGTATTAGCAGTCTATTTATAGTACAGCTATTTATAGAATCCTATTTAAGCTCCGCTTTATGGGTTATACAGGGTTACTTATTAATTAACTCAGATTGTAGTTTCATTAATTGACAGACAGAATTGTGGTACAGTATACTCTGTGATTCTATAGATTATACAGTAGTTCATTGATAGCTTTTACAGACAAACGCAAACTAACCAATAATTCGTAATACTAACTAACGGAGTCATATATGACATCACATTATATTAGCCCATATATAACAACTAAAATACTAAATTAGACAGATCAAGTATTGCGATATATTATAATTCACAGCTACACATGTTACGTTGTTCTATTTATAGTTCCTGGGTACATATCTCGGTCTGTGGCCGGTTCCTATGACAACGAGGGGATCGCTATTTTCGCTCTCCTCTTCACATACTTCCTATGGGTGAGTCCTATTAATAGAACAATGCTATTAATAGAACAGATAGCTAGCTATATCACAGCGTGTCCGGGGGGCCCCTGGTTATAAGCCGCTGGCACTGTCTTGTCAGTAGGCGCATGGTCCGACTGCGGCTCTTAGAGCTGCAGCCCGCGTGTAAGCACACGAGACAGCAGGGGAGCAGGAAGAACACCAACATGACCACGGACAGGAGGATGGCCCCCTCTCGGTCCCGGTCTCGCACGGCCCCCGAGCTGTTCGCAGACCGGTTGTAGAAGATGAAGAAGTTGCACTGGTATTCGTAACACACTCCTGATAACGTCTCGTTTGTGAACACGTTCCGCCCCTCGAAGCAGCGACCCACATCCATAACGATGCTCTCTAGGAATAGACACCTTATAATAGCGATATATAATAGCATTATAGTCGTATAAGCAAGTACAGTATAACCTGCTATCCTACACTATTCCCTATCCCAACGGTGTAAGATTAGACAGGTTCTACGTATAAGTTATAGTTTGTAGCTGTAATTACACTTGACAAGCGATAACAACTCAACTAAATAGAGCCGTCCTAATAACAATCCTGTTCTTATAGCATACATAGTATAGTATATACATATTCATGTTGGCACCTAGTTGTCACCTAAGGTGTACCTTGGGTATTATACTGTTGTTATAACAACAACAACAACAACACTTTGCTAACAACTCACGTGCTATTCCTGTCCGCAGCAGAGAGAGCAAGAGAACGCCTATAAGCAACAATTTCATTCTATTTATCAGCTCACCATTTGTATACGCCTATTTATGTTCTCATAACAGCGCCTATTCATATGAGTCTGCATTTATTCACGCCGCTTATAGAACTACATACGTAATAGCTGTATAACCACAACAAATAGAGTGCTATATTGTAGCTTGCGCTTACTAACTGCTAGCTTATACACTACATACTCTATCCTATTACCATTGCTATCCTATAGCTACGGTCAGTGAAAACAGGCTCTGTGTTCTGGGCTACGTCATGTGCCCTCTCATACTTCTACATGGTGAGTGGTGTATAGCATTCCTAGCATGCCTATTAGCCTGTTCTGTTGCTAGGTGTCGGCGTGGGGCGGGTACGTGTTCATAATCAATCTGGTGCCGCTGCACACATTCGTGCTTATGCTGATGGGCAGATTCTCTGTTAGGCTATACGTAGGTGAGTACCTGTTGTTGTTGTTGTTGTTGTTGTTGTTGTTGTGCCGACTATAGTATAGTGGCCCAGTATTGAAATGACTGCCTTGGTTAGTTATTGTTGTTGTTGTTGTTAGTCCGTATCCTCTCCACAGAACAGAGTTTATATAGTGCCTTAAAAGGGCATGCTGTCGGCACAGCTGTTATTGTTGTTGTTGTTATTGTTGTTGTTGTTGTTGTTGTTGTTGTTGTTGTTTATTGTTGTTGTGTAGCCTACACCACGTTCTTCATCCTGGGGCTGATAATGTCTATGCAGATCCCATTCGTTGGTTTCCAACCAATCAGAACCAGCGAGCACATGGCGGCTGCCGGTGAGCTGTTCTATTTATAGCCACACCCACTTAACAGCTGTTTAGGTGTCTTCGCGCTTATTAACGCCTACGCCCTGCTTGACTACGTGAGGGGGCTCGTCACGAAGAAGGAATTCGCGCTTCTCTTCTACTCCATGGTCCTACTGTGTGCAGGGACCGTGTTCTTAGCAGTCATCGTCCTCACATGGTCAGGTCAGTTCTAACTTCCCAGCCTAGCTATGCATTCCTGTTACCCCCTGCCGTTACCAGGCTACGTGGCGCCTTGGAGCGGGCGGTTCTACTCGCTGTGGGACACCGGATATGCGAAGATACACATTCCAATCATCGCCTCGGTATCCGAGCACCAGCCGACCACTTGGGCCTCCTTCTTCTTCGACCTGCACATTCTCATCTGCGTGTTTCCCTCCGGCATATGGATAGTGCTCAGGAGGATAAGCGACGAGCGGATATTCCGTGCGTGGACCACGGATAAGTGGCACTTAACTATCTATAGTAGAACCTCGTTAATACGAACACCAGGGGACCGTATTAATGTGTTCGTATTAACCGTGTTGGTACTAACGAGGTTCTACTGTATCTAGTAGTAGCTCTGTTATAGGACACCAGGGGACCGTATTAATATGTCGTATTAACCGGAGTCACTTGCGTGCATTGTATAGGCTAGGGGACTTAACCTTACCGTGTTCCTATAACAGAGCTACTACTAATACCCATTGCCTATAGTCTTATTATCTCGTTATTACCCAGTGGTGCTATATGGTGTGTTCGCGGCTTACTTCGCGGGGGTTATGGTCCGACTGATGCTCACCTTCACGCCCATTGTGTGCTGCCTGGGCGCCATCGCCATCTCGCAGACACTCACGCAGAACTTCTCGCAAGAGGAGACTCAACCCGCTAAGCATTCCAAGCCCAAGTCCGTTGCTAAGGTAGGGACCTGCTGTTGTTATAGCAAAAGCATTATGCAGGAAATAGCTTGTTAATAGAGGAATTGATATTAGAGGACAGAGCAGAGATGCAGCGGTCTGGACCGGACTGCGGTCCAGACCGGGACCGGACCGGACCGACCGGTCTCAGGTCGGTCTGGACATAAGTAATAAGTATCTTATAAACACAAGTGGATATAATTATCCACCCTACTTTGCGGTCTGTAACGGTCCAAATAAGGGATATAACGGTCTGGACCAGTACATCGGTCTGGACCAGTACATCGGTCTGGACCGGTCCAGACCGATCCAATATTTTGATCATACGGTCTGGACCGGTCCGGACTGTCCAGAAAAAATCATGACGGTCCGGTCCGGTCCATGAAATTTCCGGACCGCTGCATCTCTGGGACAGAGTAACATTAATGCTGGGGACTGAATAGCTTGCTAATAGAGCAATTTAGTCAGCTAGCTAGCTAGTTAGTTAGCTAGTTAGTTAGTTAGCTAGCTAGCTAGCTAGTTAGTTAGATAGTTATGTAGTTAGTTAGTTAGCTAGTCAGCTAGCTAGTTAGTTATATAGTTTGTTAGCTAGTTAGTTAGATAGCTAGTTAGTCAGCTAGATAGATAGTTAGCTAGTTAGTTAGATAGTTATGTAGTTAGTTAGTTAGCTAGTCAGCTAGCTAGTTAGTTATATAGTTTGTTAGCTAGTTAGTTAGATAGCTAGTTAGTTAGTTAGCTAGTTAGTTAGTTAGCTAGTTAGTCAGCTAGATAGATTGTTAGTCAGTTAGCTAGTTAGTTAGCTAGCTAGTTACTTAGTCAGCTAGCTAGTTAGTTAGCTAGTTAGCTATAGCAGTATATTGACTAACAGCTGTTCCTCTCGACACCTTAGGGGAAACAGAAGGGGACGGGCCGGGACCGGCGGGAGGAGGAGAGCCCGCCCGATAATCTGGAGACGCAGGATGACTACCTGAATTCCGGAACTAAGAACTTCGTAGTCATGGCGATAGCGCTTACGCTGATGCTATTCACTGTGCACTGCACCTGGGTGACCAGCAACGCCTACTCGAGTCCCTCCATCGTGCTGGCCACACAGGGCCCCGGCGGGTTAGTATAGGGGCAGGGTATATAGGGTATAGATAGGGTATAGGGTATTATGTAGGGACTTATTTAGGGTTTATATAGCCGACTTATAAGGGAGTAGTGTTTGTATGGCACCCAAAAGGTGTTAGCCATAATAAATGATCGGTATAATGCAATGATGTAGCATTATTGAGGATGTTAAATTATTGTACGGAACCCAAACAGGAATTTATTTGGTACCTCAACCTCTGCCTGACTGTCACTTTATAAGCAGGCTTTATACCTGGTCCTTATAACACTGTTGTTGTTAGACGTATGATTCTTGACGACTTCCGGGAGGCGTATTTCTGGCTGAGTCAGAACACGGCGCCGGACGCTACGGTTATGTCCTGGTGGGACTATGGATACCAGATCGCGGGCATGGGCAACAGAACAACTCTCGTCGACAACAACACCTGGAACAACAGCCACATCGCCCTGGTACTTATTGCACTGTTCCTACCAGCATTCCAATGACCCCCTCCCGTAGGTAGGCATGGCCATGTCTTCTCCAGAGGACCAGGCCTACGTCATAATGAGAGAATTGGGCGTGGACTATGTGCTCGCGATATTTGGAGGTTTCATTGGATACTCCGGCGACGACATTAACAAGTTCCTCTGGATGGTGCGCATTGCGCAGGGAGAACATCCCTCAGTTATTAAGGTAATAGTCCCTAGCTATATAGTATGGTGTTGTATTATTTGTTGTTTATAGAGTAGAGTTGTTACTTGTTATTGTATTACTGTTTATATTGCATTTGTGTTTATTTGATAGCATTTACTTATTGGTGTTTACTTGTTGGTGTTTACTTGTTGTTGTTTACTCAGGAGTCGGATTACTTCACTCCTAACGGAGAGTTCCGCGTGGACAGCGAGGGCTCCCCGACTCTCCTCAACTGTCTCATGTACAAAATGTGCTACTACCGATTCGGAGAGATACAGGTCAGTTATCAGCCAATCAGCTGTTTGGTCTATCAGCCAATCAGCTGTTTGGTCTGTCAGCCAATCAGCTGTTTGGTCTGTCAGCCAATCAGCTTTCTGTCTGACAGCCAATTTAATACGCCTAAATCACAATTAATGTTAGGTATAAGGAGTATAGCTCGAGTATTCCATATTTTCGCGCTCCTAAATTACAATTTTCCAAAAATCATGCTCCAAAAGGAGCGTCTCGCGCTCCTGGATAATTCCTTGGTACTCAGCCAATCAGCTGTCTGTCTGTCTGTCTGTAGTTCGACGCCAGGAACCCGAGCGGGTTCGACCGGACGCGGAACGTTGAGATCGGAAACAAAGATATTTCCTTTCGACACTTGGAGGAGGCCTACACCACAGAGCACTGGCTAGTCAGGATCTACAGGTAGCCAATCAGATCGCCGCCTGCTGGCCTTATCTGTTCTATTTTTAGAGTCAAAGATCTGTCGAATCGAATTCTGGACGAAGGCGCCAAACTGAAGTTTAGGAAGAAAAATAAATACGCGCCAACTCCAAGAGTGAGTGTAACCAAATATACAGTAGCTATATACATTTAATTAACTTGGTTATAAGCGGAGTAAAATCGAGTACAGTAAAACTTCGTTAATACGAACAGTGCAAGGGACCGTCAAAATATGTACGTATTAACGGAAAGTCTAATTTAACCGTGTTCGTATTAACCGTTTCGTACTAACGAGGTTATACTGTACTTTCCCATCTGGGGGCTATATACTATAACTGCTATACACTATAACGGGTATACTATAACTTTAACACCCCCCCTAGGCGTCGGGCAAGAGACGGGGCCTGGTGACCAGCAAGCTGAAGGTGACGAAGGGACAGCCCTACCGGCGCCCCGCGGCCAAACAGTAGCATAAACTATAGTTTGTATTCAGATTAACATTCTGTGAGTAGTCAGTTATAATATCTAATTCCTCTCCGCTCTCCCGTCCCGCTCGCGCCCCTGGTCGATCAGCTGATATGCCGGCAGGTACCGGTCGCCCCGTAGGAGGGCGGGGTTCCTCTTGGTGCTCCTTGCGTCCCCCACGGAGGTGTACCCCTGGTCGTAGAGGGGGCAATAAGGGACCCCCTCTCCCCTGAGGTGCGCCCACACCTCTCTGTAGCTCCAGGTTAGCAGCGGCATTACACGCAGGAAGTCCGGCCAGTCGGGATCCGTGCTCTGGAAGGGGTGCAGCCTAGCGGAGGCCGGGTCTCTGCTACGTGTCCCCATAAGGATAGCGCGCACCCCGGGGTATCTGGAACTGAAACTAACCAGACACCCCCTCATGTCCCCCTCCAGTCGCACCACCTCCATACCGGTCCGCTCGCTGGTCTCCCGCACGAACCTCTCGATCTCAGGGAACTCCTCTCCTGTCCGTATGTACAGCAGTCGTACCCCCCTTAGCCCCCCCTGTCCCCTCAGGCCCCCCTGTCCCCTGTCAGGGTGCGAGAGGGCTCGCTTCAGGAGGTCTAATAACACGGTGCAATCCTTTCCGCCGTTGAAGGCTAGGCATATCTCCTCCTCGCGGTGCATGACCAGCAGCTTGTCCAGAATACCAAGGGCGGTCTCGAGGCTCGAACCCGGGCCGGCGGGCCCCGGCACATCTCCGCTGGGCCCCGGTGTGTCCGGACACAGGTCTCGTATTTCCTTGAGACAGCCCTCCAGCCACTCGCCCCGCTCCGAGTCCACCGTCACCTTAACCCTGTTCCCGGGCCCCCCCGACAGGTCCGGATATGACCCTATCTCGGCTCGCCCCCCCCACCGGCCCTGTATGTCCTCCAGCTGTCTCGCTATATCCGTCTCCTCTCTGGCTAGCCACACCTCCCCATACAACAGCTGTGCCCCCGGGCCAATGCGCACCTGCTCCCAGATAGCGCGCACGTAGGCCGGTATCCCCGGTAGCACCAGCACGTTACACACCCGCACCAGGGGGAACCAACTCATCAGCTGTTCCTCCGGTCCGAACCACACCTACACACACAACACGTAAACAAACTAGTAAACAGACTGATAAATAAACGAATAAACAGACTGATAAACAAATACAGTGAACTCTAGTTATAACGAAGTGGTATATAACGAAATAACTGCTTATAACGAAATGGAGATATTCCCCCAGAGCACTAAATGCGCTAATTACTACCGCTTATAAGAATATCCGGATATAACATATAAGAAGGGATTACAGGTCCCAAGCACTTCGTTATAACGAGAGTTCCCTGTACACTAGTGTTAGCCTAGCAACCTCGGCGCCAGAAGGAATGTTGGCCATCTTGCTCTCATTGGCCTGCTGCTCGTCCATCCCCTGTCTCCGCAGGTAGCCAATCAGCTGTCTGTCTGCTCGCAGCTCTCTCTGCAGACCCCTGGCCACGCCCTCGAATGTTACGTCATCGTGAGTAGGCCCCACCCCCCCTACAGCACAGTGTTAGTGTATGTTGTTAGTTAATAGTCTGTTGTCTCTCAGTCAGTCAGTCTGTTTGTTTGTTTTTGTGGTTTGTTTTTGTGGTTTGTCAGTCATTCTGTCTGTCTGTCAGTCATTTTATTTGTTTATATGTCTGTCTGGTCAGTCATTATGTCTGCCTGCTGTTTATATGTCTGTCTGTTGTTGTTGTTGTTGTTTACGACAGACCTGTGGTCACTACGTGGTCGTACTCCTGTGAGAATTGGCGTACGCTCTCCGCTATCTCGCTCACGCTGTCCGGTACCATTAGAACCCGGTGTGTGCGGACCCCTGCCCCCCACAGGCGGCCCGCGAGGTACACGGCGTTCCGGTCCTGGACGCGCCCCTTCAGGAGCTCGTCCCCTATTATGATTAGCCCCGCAGAGGGCAAGCTCTTATTGGCCATCTATGCGCCTACTGGCTATAAATAGAATAGATATATAGACAGTAGTTGGGGCGGTTAATAAGCACCAGATAGTAAGTGGCTAATGAGCCTCTAATTAATTCCGTTAGCCAAAACATAAAACTAATTTATAGCACGTACACACGTATCACACTTCACAATATTTATACTGGAACTACAGCCCTTAGGACCAGACTATATTGTGTGTGGTTATTCCATTAGCCCACTGGTGCTGTCCTAATATAGAGATAATCATTCATTAGCATAGGTCAAGGTATTTATCAAGATCTAGCATTGTGAATACTAAATACAGTCAGGTTCTTATTATGAATATTCAAGTCTAAGCGAACTTACTTATACAAACCCTATGTAAGTTTTAATTTGGGACCATAGGGCTTTGGTCATAATAAAAAGTTCTCATTTTAAGCATACTAAAATATAGTTTACAATAAGCAAAGCTGACAGTATTTAGATGGCAAAATACTTTTCAATAGCTAGTAACTCTACATTATGTAATCATCATGTTATACGGTTGTTTATTGTTGTGTGTTTAATAAGTAGTTTGTATCCCTTTCTCAGACACCCACGTTATAAGCAAGTTTGCAATTTGCTATTTCACCTCATTGTCTGAGCCTAGTTATTGTGTCTGCTATGCTATGCATTGTATATTCCACATAATTTGCTTTCATCCAGTCTTCCATGCTAATCATTTCAAACTCTAATTCAATTATAATTTAATTGAGTCATTTGAAAACTGATATCTCATAGGTTGTAATTATTAATACGAATATGCAAACTTAATTCGTCCCACACTTCTTATCTCATCATTGTCTAATGGAAACTACTTGCAATAATCTGTATTTAATATTGCTCTTAACAAGGTAATACTACCGTGTTGTTAGAGAATTGCAATCGTGGAAAGTTGTTCTAATCACAAGTCCGAATTGCGTCTCTTAAACTTGTTTTCCTCATCAAATTGTTGCATAATTTAATTACTGCAATAGGAACGTTTTACTACATTCACATGTTGTTGTTATTGTTGTGTTGTTGTCGATTCCTAGTATTACAACTACTTTTACTGCTCCCATATCTTGCCACTATATGAATCACAATCATGATCCCATTTCCTCTCAGACAGAATATCTGGTGTCTGGACAAACCTCTTTAGGGGGACACTTCCCATCCCTGGCTGGCTTACATAGAACCGAGACGTGCTACATTTCCAGCATTCCTTTGCCTTGAATAGTCCTCTCATTACACACTGTTTGCGCAGGTTATATGTAAGCAGTCTTGCATGCAGTGGGCTATGCTGGTTGCTCTCAGCCAATTAGTTAGGAAATCGCACACTAGAATGTGTATATAAGTGATGTTGTGAGTTCGCTTTGTTTGTATTGAGCAACACACGCCGGGATGGGGAAAAAATCGGATATTTCAGAAATAATTCGGTACCTCAAATCCATTGACGAGTCACGATCGCGGATGTCTATGCGTACTTTGCTTGCCCTCCTGCAGGATGAAGCGGTTTTCATTAACATAGAGGCAATCGACCTGAACATAGTGCTCCGCTCCACGCCAGAGCTCTCTAAGGAGCAGACGGACCGCATCAAGAAGCACAAACGCCTGCTCAGAAAGCGCGTAGCAAAGAAGGGATTCGAGGCCCGCACGAAGGTTCGTAACTCGGATTTAGAGCGACACCTTGCGCGGCTCCTGGTCGAGAAGAATCGGCTCCTGGGCGAGAAGCTGGCTCTGCAAAACGAGGTGCACACCTACTGCGAGGGCATCATACACGCGAGCGCACGCGCCACCTAATCACTCCTCTTCTGGTTAGGCGCTGTCCTGTCTATGCTGTTATAGGTCCGTGTTGTTGTTGTTGTTGTCCTCTACGCTATGCACGGCTGTGCAAACAAACAGAGTTTTATTCATTCATTTAATTGTGTATCTTGCAACTCAATTTATGTTTAGCTACAAATACAATTCCAAATGCATATTATTTGTTCCTGCTAGGACACAATCTGCTAGTCTGTGTCACACGTTGCATTAATTATTATTCAGTCAGGTCTGCTTTTCGTCTGCTTAATATGAACATCTTTTTATTATGAACAAGCCCTATGGTCCAAAATTTAACAATTTATATAGGATTTGAATTGTGTTGAGTTCGCTTATTATAAAGTTTCTCTATTATGAACACAATTCGGTCCCTTGAATGTTGTAATAAAGTTACAAATGCCACTTTGTTATACGCCCATATACAAGTTATTATTACTCCTCTGTTATATTCCCGTCTACTCTTATCTCCCTCTCGGCTGACACAGCTGGGGGGTACACGCATCTCTGTGCTTACCGTCTCGCGTCCCCTGGCGCCTGGCAATTAAAGCAGAGACACATTAATAGCCATCGTATCCGGTATAACCGAATTCCTATCTAGTCTCTATGAGCTACAGTCGAAACCGGTTTAATCTAACTTATCGGTTTATTCTAGCTATTTGTGATACAATATTTTTTAAGAAATTCCAATTTACTAGTGTTTTTCATCGGGTTTTTCTCTGCATTTTTTCTGAAAAGAAATGGTTAGAAAAAACCTGTTTCAACTGTGTTTCCTCCGAGCTATTGAATACTTACAATAGTATTTGTGTCAAATGTTAATTAGTAATGACAAAAATGGAATATCATTAATTGAGTTTATTAGTTTGAGAACATGTTTAGAACGCTATGTTCCATACTTATATTGATTCAGACTGGTTACTGGTAACCTCAAAATGTGTACAAAGTTACAGATAAGAATATGTGAGCTCAAATTCCTTTGCCCCGTTAGTGTATCCATGTTCCATCTCAAATTAACGCTGTTTAATTAACCCTACAATATTTCTCTTTGTTAATCTATTAATCCATAGTACATGTAGTATTTATAAGTTAGAATTGGAACTACAAGTTATACAAACGAGAACCAATAGTCCATGGTACCGTTTGCTATACACACTCCATAGCAACACTAGTATGGTTGATTGGAATGCCACTCTCTCTGTAGCCTGTCCATGCTGACTAGATAGAATTCGCAATCTCTCTCTAGACTCTCTATCTCATTCAGGAGCACCTGTCTTTCTATCAAAGCAGCCGTTAGTTCGCTTTCGCATTCAACAAGTTTGTTCTTGTTCCGTCCGTCCGAAATCCGTTTGTTTACCTTCTTGCGAATCTTTCTTTTCGCGGTTTTTATCCCTCTCCACTGCTCCTCGGAAACCCCTGCTTTTCTCAGAAGTTTGTTCAGCTCTGTTGTTCTTATCCTCAGAAGTTTATCCTCGCTACTTAACACCTCTAACAGTCCCCTTTGTTCCTGCCCCCCCGTGGCCCCTGTTCTCAGTTCCCGCAGGACCTCTGATAGCGGGGGTACCCTAGCCGGGCCTCCACACCTTAGTTTCAGTTCCGGTATGTACAGATGATGAGTTGGTTCCATATTGAAGTATGCGCCACTGGTACAAGACATATCCATATGTGAGTTTGTTTGTGTTTATTTGTTTACCGTTCTTAATATTTATACTTTGTTTATGTTCTATATTTAGATTTGAATTGGTATACCAATAAGTTTGGTTTTTGGATATTGTCAGTCCTGACTTTCGATTCAATCTCTAGAGACATTCCTATACACACTCGTGTATCCAGGTAATGTTCTATTTAAAGCTTTCAGAATGTTTATTGTTGTTTATTAACTTTTGTTTACTTTCAGATTTGCTTTCTCTGGTCTTATTGCAGGTGTTTGTAAACTTAGCATTTTATTCAAAAGTGGTAAGTTAACAACTCATTTGATTATTCCTGTTTACTTGCACTATATTATAGCAGGTTAGTTCGTATTTAATTTTGCGTAATCCCTACTTAGTAGACAATATATTTACAAACAAATCCTATACACTAACTTACTATCTTCTAGAAATTCCATTTAATATGGCATTTATGTTAATTAGGTTATATTATTCTAGCTTTATTAATTAAATTAATAATTATTCATTAATGATTTATTCTGCATTCCTCATTTCCTTTTTGAATAAATGTTTTTTTCTGGAAATTTGTTATATTATCTCCACTGGAATTCCTATGACTCTCTATTCTTATAAAATTATTATTTGCAAACAAATAATATACTTACTTAGTCAAATCCCGATATTTACTGGATTTAAACTTTTTTCTGTTGCTTGTACTTTGCTATAAATACTCTTATAACACATCATCGTATGCCCATATATGGTAATATAAATCCCTGACTCATTAATTATATATTATATAAGTTATCCCAAATATACCTGTAAGATTATATTACTGATGGTTGGTATATTTATGAGATCGGTTTATGATCAGTTAAGACTGCATCATAAGCTGTGGGTCAAATTGCTTGTTTAATTAGTGACGTACACTGACTAATGCAATTATGCCAGAAATATCATTGAAAGTAATTTGGAGCATTCTTATTTACAGGAAATGTTGACTTTTATGTTTTTCCATGAATTTAATTATAAATTCTCTAACTTTCCTTGATCAGACGTCTCAGTTATTGAATGGGATTTTCAATTTATAATTTGCTCCAGGATTTATCCAGGCGCGTAATTTTGAAAATAAACTTGTCTAGGCGCGTAAAAATCGAGATATGCTCCCATAGACGTAATACAAATCGAATATTTAGGCGCGTGTGAGCGAGCTCAAACTTAATCTAGGCGCGCAAATAAATTTGCCTTGATAAAAGCCTGATTTGTTCGCACAGGAACTCACATTTAATATCGTATTTTTATCAAAACTTTACTGCTGATCTCCAATGACCGCCAATTAATATTTATTGCTTGGTTACAAGATGGTAGATAGTTATGTTGAGCTGTAGTATATATTCCTTCAACATAAAATGGTGTCTAAGCAATTTATGAAAATCAATAATTAACTGAATTGATAGGTCAGCATTTTTAATCAGAATGTATTTGCATTTTGTTTATAAAACAGAATTAATAAACCGCGCGAAATTAATACAATTAATTATATCTTTGCTGCTGCGAAGTGAGATTTCTATTTGCCTTGTTGCTTGCATGACGACACATTGGTGAGCTTGGAATCCTATTGCTTATTGAGCAGAGTCTCCAGCTGCTCTATTTCGGCGATCAGCTGTTCCCGCTCCCGCCTGAGTCTCTCCCGCTGCTCGCCCAGCTGTCTCAGCCCGGCCCGCTGCGCCTGGTCCCGCGTGCGCTCCTTGCGGTCCCACCCGCGCTTGGCCAGCCGCTTCCGGAGACGCCGCTTCCGCAGCTTGACCGCGGCCGCCTCGCCGGGACGGAGCCCCGCCTCTCGGAAGAGGGCGTTCAGGGGCTTGGCGCCCGTGACCCTCAGGGCGTCCTCGTCCCGGAGGAGCGACAGCAGCTGTCCCTGCGGCGAGCAGGCCCCCCCGCTGACCGCCAGACGCCGCTCCAGGGCCTCCAGACAGGGCCCGTCCTCCGGGCTGTCCCACTGGTTACCGGGCTGGTAGAATGGAATGTGCTCTGCTGGAACCACTGTCTCTGTGTATATGTAGTCTCCGTTTGTGTAGTGTGTAGTGCCAGCGCCGTAGCACTGAGATGCAGTCGTATACATATCCATTCAGTTAATGATAATGTGTTATTTGTTGTTGTTGTTTGTTTTACAGTCTACCCTCTTTATATATCAAGCGTTTATCTGAGGAATTTATATTTTCGGTTTGGTGTCCATTATATTAATTTTGGTTCCATTTGTTTGCTTTCATTTTTAATAAAAAGCGATACTACTACATTTCTCAGTTTTTTCTGTATTTTTATGAAACTCAGATTTATTGTTATATCAAATTTCATTATTGAATAATTACTATCTATGGCTCTGCAATACATTGAAAGCAATGAGATTATAATATATGAGGTTTCACTTTAAGAAAGCTAATATTATAATTATACAGATCTATGGGTATATTAGATTAGGCTACGTTACGTAGTTAAAGGGTTTTGGTAAGGAACAAACACATTAACTTTTCTAGCTAATTAGATAATGATGAAATAGAATTTGTAACACCCCATTTTTGTTTTATTAAGGTTTATTTAACTTAGTTTACAAATTCATTTTTAATTATCTTATGTTTAATTACATTAACGCAGTCGAATCTACTCAATTGAGTAACTTGACCAAAGATTAGTTGAACCCAATTAACCGAAAATATTGCTGTGAAATGGTGACCAAATTGAGCGGAGATCTCAATTACAAGGCGACTCTATTAAGTGGAGTCTACTTATATTAATTTCATAATCAAATGAAAATTGTATTATACATAGGGGCCTGTTTATGTACCCATTGGTACCTGTTTAAAATGAGGGGTCGTTTGTTTAGTAGTGTGAATCGTGGACACTGGTATATTTACGAATTTATTATTTGCTTTATGCTTCTACAGGTGTTGTTGTTGTTTACATAAAAAAGCCTTTATTAGCTGTTACTCATCATAGGTAATTTGTGGAAACTCCGACATATAATTCGTGTCCTATTTTGTGTTTACGTTGTTTGTAATTAGATTCTTAATTTCTTACCTTCAATTTGAGTTTTACTGTAAGGCATGCCTATTGTTACGTTGTGTCGCTAACGTAATTAATATACTCTCTAAGTAATAATTATCTAACAAATTTGATGATACTGAACTGAAAATGCAATTTAATTTATTCATTGTTTACGTGTTATTTGGGAAGTCCTTTACAGATATTATATTTGTATTTTGAGCTACTCTGTCTATGGACAGATATCCCTATGGGACACCTGTATTATATTCAGTAGCTTACATTCCTCTCTACCCTTATGGTTACGAGGATATACTAACTAAACTAAAGTAATTCTGAGTAATATATTGTACTTTAAAATAGGACAGAAACAAGTAAACACCTTAAATAATAACAAACAGATTATACAGTGGATGTCGGTTATAAGAACATCGTCAGGAACTGCATATAGTGTTCTTATAACCGGCATAATTTTATAGGGTATATGGCAACCGTTTTCCAGTAGAATGTTCTTATAACCGGTATGTTCTTATAACCGGTATGTTCTTATAACCGGTATGTTCTTATAACCGGTGTTCTTATATCCGATATCTACTATATTATATCAAACTATTCGTTATTAATTTGTTTATTTACTGTACCGGTTAAATACCCAGTATAAATGACTGTCTTGATTTCAATTTGTTTATTCATACCTGTGACAACAGTTTATTATTTGGAATACTTTGACAAACCAGTAAATATTGCTACATTAAAATGTGTCTCGTCACCAGTTGAATAACTCCCTTTAGATAGATACTTATTATATTTTCTGGAAAATTACTGCATATACTACGTACTTACTTGAACAACGGTTTTAATACAACTCAATAAAAAAGTCATTTTCATTTCAAGAAATATAATGTATATTTTTTTTGTTTTTCACTTTAATTAAATAAAGAGAAGTTGGACACGTGGCTAAATGTGTCCTATAAAAGGTCCAAGGCTTCTGATATTAATCAAGGCAGTAAACAAACAACAACAACAAATAACACATTATCATTAACTGAATGGATATGTATACGACTGCATCTCAGTGCTACGGCGCTGGCACTACACACTACACAAACGGAGACTACATCTACCCAGAGACAGTGGTTCCAGCAGAGCACATTCCATTCTACCCGCCCGGTAGCCAGTGGGACAGCCCGGAGGACGGGTCCTGTCTGGAGGCCCTGGAGCGGCGTCTGGCGGTCAGCGGGGGGGCCTGCTCGCCGCAGGGCCAGCTGCTGTCGCTCCTCCGGGACGAGGACGCGCTGAGAGTCACGGGCGCCAAGCCCCTGAACGCCCTCTTCCGAGAGGCGGGGCTCCGTCCCGGCGAGGCGGCCGCGGTCAAGCTGCGGAAGCGGCGTCTCCGGAAGCGGCTGGCCAAGCGCGGGTGGGACCGCAAGGAGCGCACGCGGGACCAGGCGCAGCGGGCCGGGCTGAGACAGCTGGGCGAGCAGCGGGAGAGACTCAGGCGGGAGCGGGAACAGCTGATCGCCGAAATAGAGCACCTGGAGACTCTGCTCAATAAGCAATAGGATTATACTGTATAACTAATAATGCTCATTCTCTTGATTAATTTGCTTGCAATTCTGTTCAATGCTATTTTGTAGATGCACACAAATGCTATTTTAATAACTTTCCTACTTGCAATATACTGTCTCATTATTTAACAAACTTAACTGCTACCATTGGGAATAGATTCCGCAACAATTATGCGTGCCACTAGACCATAAGCGTTGCTATTCAAATTCCTATTTACTTCTCTATAGAGCTACCGGTTATCAGAACATCGTCGGGAACTGCATATATTGTTCTTATAACGGGTGTTTTTATATCCGGCATCTACTGTATAATTATTACAATTATTTCTGACAGTTAGTTATATTGCGAGGTTTGTACACCTTACTATTAGCTCATTTATAACCAGCATAATATATATGCTATGCCGGTCATACATATAACCGGTATCGGTAATATATAGGGAATTCCCATTCTATTATACACGGTAAATTAATATATACGTATAGTAGATAACACGATTAAGGGATTATTAGTAATTTGATTATAACATATAAGTGATATTAGATACTTTCATTATTTGTATTTTGCTAAAATGGTGAAAATGAAATTGTTCTTTCAGCTATTATCTTAGATACAAGATATATAATATCCCATGTATTAATGCATAGCATGAAACGATCTGCCAATTGTACATAAATTATAATCCGGCTATTTCTACTCTTTGATATTTCCTGATTTGTAAGTCAATTCGTATCCATTTATGTTATTCCGAAGTCCCTTTGTATTTACCCAGCTTTATTCTCGCTATGTACTACTGCACTAACTTACATACTGTGTTGGAAAATACTCCTTTATCCTATTGTATCCATAACTAGATTGTATTATTAAGCTATTCTTTTGAAGGCATTATTATATGAAATAACTTATATGTAGACCGTCTATTTCTAGACCAGGTTTTCTTAAATATAAATTAGTACAGTAGATGCCGGTTATATGCACATCGTCGGGAACTGCACTAAGGTGCTTATAACCGGCATGTTCTTATAACCGACATAAATTATACAGGGTAGATGGCAAACGTTTTCCAACATAGTGTGCTTATATCCGATATGTTCTTATAACCGGTGTGCTTATATCCGACATCTACTGTACTACCCATAGACGGCAGGGGCTTTCGGTCTACATAATTTATAGACGGTTACAAATTTTTAGCTTATTTGTATGGGCTTTTATAGACTGTCTACATATAAGGATGCTCGGCTAATAATAATTAAAATTGTCACTTCACTCTATGGCGGCTTATCTACAAAAGTGTTATTTATTAAATTTGTTAAAACAGATTTATTTCATTAGTCTTCTTAATTAAATACCTCCACATATATATTGACCACATTAATGATGGCCTAATATAATTATGTAGTCAGTATTAGTTAGTGCCCGTAACATTCGAATCAGGGGTTTATCTAGGTGCCAGGGCAGTGATCCATTTATGTGCCGGGTTGGTACAGTTCCCTTCAAAACCTTTTCATTGCAAATAATATTGGCTAGTACGAATTCCGGATAAGGCGACTTATTGACACCTGTTAATGCGAATTTAGGATAAGGGGAACAATTTCAACTTCCCCTGGTGTCCCTACAAACGAGAGTATATTTGTTATTAATTCAAGCAATGGGAGTATATGTTACTGTCCCAATTTATCCCTTTCAGTTCAATTAATCCCCTAAATACTAGCTAGCCTTCTGTCATTATCCATACATAATACATATACTTTCCCTTTTATCGCAGTGATAACTAACGGTATGTTATTTTATACGAAATAATAGTAATAAACCTGTTTTCTCAACTACAAATAAGCTTATTCACTTCTCTAACCATTCCGCTTAGCCAACTCTTTGGAAACCCACGAAATTCCTTGAAAATGCGAAACGAAATTAATTAATCACTGTTTAGCAAACTTTCAGTTCCGTATAACTGAAACTAGTTTAATCACAAATATTCACTTTATTTAAGAATGAAAGTATAAATGCTCTCTCCTATTTTTGTCAATATGATTGTTGGCATTTTATTATTAAACTTCGATGAATTCGGCGTTTTTAATTCAGGTTTAACACATAATTATGCATTAGTTATTTCGCCATTTTTCCAGAAAATCACAATTAAAATGAATGCTTTCTGCTAGCAAATCTCTGTTGATTGCTATGTACTAAACTAATATGATTGAATTGTGTTATTTGCAACTAATCAATTACCGGTACTAGTTCATACATTGACATTGCTGGACCAGGGATTTGGAATATCGTATCTTAATTGCTAGGATTGTATACGTATTATCTGGCCTTACATCTTAACGAATTAACCCAAACGGAAAATGTTTAAAATTCGGTCAAAATCTCCCCATTATAATTTGAAACTAGGATCACTTAAGAACCTATAAGGACCCATTTAAAATCTACTAATTTGTATCAAACACACGTATAGTACGTTATACCCAGGTACACGTATTACAATAATAGTATACAATAGTATATTTATTGTGACAGACAACATTTTATAATATAACTTATAACAATGTTTTATTCCCTTCATGCTATGGTTTAATTTAGATTCTAAATTTAAATTTTCCAACGTTTAATACGTACAATATTATACGTATTATTTTAATATTATTTTGTGCATAAAATAAAATACAATTAGCAAGCAGAGTAGAGTTTATTTATTTGCATTTCAAAACTTCTAAATTAATGCAATTTATTCCAGAATTTGCAGAGTTCTGAATGAAATATTTATATTGCATTTCCCGCGCGCTAATAACTCACTCAATTTAATGTAACTTTAAGCAGATATTAATTATATTCATTTGTGTGTGAACCTGCTATACAGGCTAATCTCAGCTATCAGAGTCAGTCTCTCCTTCTCGAGTTCCCTCTTCTCCCGTTTAAGTCCCGCTATTTCCCTAACCAGATCCCTGTCGCCCTCTCGGACCCGCTTATCGTAGTTGTTCTTATATCCCCTCTGTTTGAGCCTTCTCCGCAGACACTTTATGCGCATAACTTCTATCTCGCACCTTCCCTCCAGCTGTTTCTCCAGCTCCTCACAGCTGGCCTCCCGGATAAACACCTCGCTCAAAACAGTCAATTCTTTCCCGGACATTCCTTGTATTTCTTCGCAGAACTGTAATTATACATATTTTATATTATTTCCTATATATATACTCTCGTGCCAGGATTCCCCTATTTCCGAATATTCCGTAGTTAATCACTGTCAATGCACACCTCGAGATTTGTAAATACTTAGATTGTAAATTCTGTTTGGAGTTATTATAGCTTGTCTCAGCTTGTTATTTACCCTTGGGATTTGATTTGTATATTTAATATTTATCAGATTATCACTTAATAAATACTTAGAGTTTATTTTCTTAACGCCTGTCGGCTTAATACCTGTTATTCGCAAATCATTCCTATGGGTATATCAATATATTTGTTTGTATGTGATTTGTAAACAATTACCTAGGTATTGATCTGAAGTAAACAAATATATTTACAATTAAATTTATTTTTAAGCCAAACAACACAAATCAAAGAAACAATATAACTAACTAACTGACTAACTGACTAACTAACTAACTAGCTAACTAATTATTAGCACATAAACAAACATATTAACAAACAAACAAACAGATATAATTATTAGAATTATTAATTTTTAAAACTAGAACGCACACACTACATTTACTTAGCTGTATTACGTCATATTTTTGCTTAGTTTAACTAATCAGCATTAACTGACTATTTGTTTCATATTACAATAGCTACATACTATCTACTGTCCCTCACTCATTTCTAATCACCCTAGTAGCTGGTTTATAGCCCAAGTCAATTGAGGACTTCGTATCCTAATTAGCACTAATGTGGAACTATATATTTACAGGGTTCCAAACCATATTATACAGACATTCTGACAATCTAATATAATGACATACTGCGATTCCCAACCTTTTTCACCCGTGGACCCCCTATACCAAATATTAGACATCCTGTGGACCCCCTCCCATTGCCTGTGATCAATTAGACATCTTGTGGACCCCAGGTTGGGAACCACTTAATTAGTAATTAGCATAACACTCCAGTTTGCAAGTCTAATCTGTTCCTTAAATTAGCACTGTGTTGTGCGTATATACCAAACAGCTGTTCCTATACCCATAGGCGCCAACTTCCCTTTTCGGGGTCCGATCCCATTAGGACCACCCCAATTTCCAATTAGGACCCCCCAAATTTTGGTGTCCGGTCTCAAAAGTTGTCGCCCATGCCTATACCAATCAGTTGTTCTTATAACAGCTGTTCCTATAACAGCTGTTCCTATAACAGCTGCCCCTATAACAGCTGTTCTTATAACAGCTGCCCCTATAACAGCTGTTCTTATAACAGCTGCCCCTATAACAGCTGCCCCTATAACAGCTGTTCTTATAACAGCTGCCCCTATAACAGCTGTTCTTATAACAGCTGCCCCTATAACAGCTGTTCTTATAACAGCTGCCCCTATAACAGCTGTTCTTATAACAGCTGCCCCTATAACAGCTGCCCCTATAACAGCTGTTCTTATAACAGCTGCCCCTATAACAGCTGCCCCTATAACAGCTGCCCTATAACAGCTGCCCCTATAACAGCTGCCCTATACATATCCAGTTATTAGCATGGCAGAAGGCCTGTACCGCCTGGGGGACTACGTGTACATGGAGAGCACGGCCCCGCCGCAGCCGTACCAGATCTGCCGCATCGAGGAGCTCCGCAAGAACTGCAAGGGCAGTGTGGAGGTGTACGTGAAGTGCTTCTTCCGCCGCCGGGACCTGCCCGCGTCCCTGGTCCAGCTGGCAGACAGACACGCGAGTCAGCTCGAGGAGGACCACATATACGAGCTGCAGGACGAGCGCGACCGACAGCGGCAGGCGGGCACTGCCACGGATCCACCCCAGGGTTAGTTGTGTGTTATATACCATACAGGTATATAGGTACTGTATGGGTATATGCTAGGCCAGCTAGGGTATATGCTACAGACCCACCCCAGGGTTAGTTGTGTGTTATATATCATACAGGTATATAGGTACTGTATGGCTATATGCTAGGTAATGCCACGGACCCACCCCAGGGTTAGTTGTGTGTTATATATCATACAGGTATATAGGTACTGTATGGCTATATGCTAGGTAATGCCACGGACCCACCCCAGGGTTAGTTGTGTGTTATATATCATACAGGTATATAGGTACTGTAGTAGGTATATGCTAGGCCAGCTAGGGTATACGCCACGGACCCACCCCAGGGTTAGTTGTGATGTTATATACAGGTATATACAGGTACTGTAATGGATATATGGTAGGGCAATAGAGTAGGGATTATGTAAGCCAAAAGGTGTATAGTCGAAACCGGTTTCAACTGTACAACTTATAATGGACTAGAATTGAACACTCTTAAGAGTTGACAGTCACTAGAGTATGAATGTTGACGTCTAAATGGTTAGTTTGTATTACTCTATGGGGACTTTCGGCAGCAAATATATTCCAATTAATAGCCTCTAGGCGTATGGCGCGCTCCTGGATAATATCCTGATAGGAAATGAACCTTTCATCTGATGTATGTCTAGATCATATTATACGGTTGTAATAGTAATTACAGTTCGTTAGTACGTTCTACAGTAATTAATTAATTAATCGCTTAGTTAAGCTTTGCGACTTCAAACTCAAATTCTAATTTTAATTAAAAAGTGCATTATTGTGCACCCTACAACCAAATTCTGCTACTCATCAATTCTATGAAATTAGTTGTGTGTCTTAAAATAGCAAATAGTCTGAATCTGAAACTATTCTATTTCTGTTACCATTCTGTCTGCTGAACTGGAACTAAGGAAATATTTCGGCGAATTATCTGTTTGTTATTCTCTCATTTGTCACAAGTTTGATTCCTCATCTGTTTCAGAATGCATTTGCTTGTTTGTTTACCATGGATACTACACTTAATCTTCGCATGTTTGTACTTGCTAACAAACTATTCATTAATTAACACATTCTATAAACAGCATCTGGACTTGTCAGTTCCTCGTCACAGCAACAACAACAACAACAACAACAACAACATTCTATGTCTGTATACGTATACTATGATCCTATTATACACTTACTAACACTTTAACCACTACCGAATTTAATGAGTTAGCACCTCGAAACACTAAGTGAATTACGCCTATAGCAGCTATTATAGTGAATACAAACAAACAAACAACAACAACAACAACAACAACAGTATAACAAAGTGGGTATAACATACTGATTATTAGGTACTAAGTACTAAGCATTGTACCATGGATGGCCTCTCAGTTACTATAAGTGCTATTCGCCTCGCAGAACTTGTCAAGATCTTCTAGCGTGAATCTCCCTTGGGAGCTGCAATCCCTGCCCATCTGCCGGCACATCCCACACATATCTATCCGGTGCCGACCGGGACTGAGTCGGTCCCCCGCGGGCGTGACGCGTACGGGCCGCACCTCCCTGCGACACCTCTCGCAGGTCTGTCGCACCCCCGCGTAGGCGTTGGCGCTGCGCCACTTCCGGCCGCACGGACATAGGAACTGTCCGCGCCCCCGCCGCCCCCCCGGATCCAGGCCCGCGTCCAGCGAGAGGAACCTCGGGAGCGCCCCCGCGGCCACAGGGCCAGGGGGCATAGGGGGGCGCTTGTGTGTGAGAGGGGGCGCCTTTGTGAGGTCTGCGGTGTCGAGTTTGCAGACTGGACAGGAGTGGGACTCCTGGAGCCACCGGGTTATGCAGTGGTAGCAGAAACAGTGGCCGCAGGGCAGAAACCCGCGCGGGCCAATAAGAGCGTCTTGACAGATAACACATTTATCCTCGCTCGTCTCCTCCGTTCCGAAAGCTTCCAGCTTTTCGTTACAAACCGGACAGGCTGGTTCCTGTCCGGAACTTCTTATAAAGCAATTCTTGCAGAAACCGTTCCCGCAGTTCCCGCAGTTGGTGGTTGCATGCGTGTGGTTGGTGCAGAGCTGTGTCGTCTGCTGAGTGGCCATAATCCCGTGTGCTGTCTGTCTGTGTGAACACACATTCCCGTATTTATCAACACTTGATCTGAATAACTCCATGTGCAATATTAGTGTTTGTTCTATTATTATCTGTGTTCGGACTTTAATTGCTAGCTAATACTCTCTAATTATACATTATGCCACTCAATAGTCTCACTTACCGTAGAATATTTATATTATCCTAGTGTCTAAATATAGTTAGATTGCATCATACATTATTTATTCGGTTTGGGAATTATTTAAACTGATTTAAACTTCTAGAAGTTCTATTTATATTAATTAACCGACTATTGTTTGTTGTTGTTGTAATATAGTTCGCTTTTATGAGCTATGGGAACTGAACTATATAATTCCTTATAGAGGTTATGCTGTCTGAATATCCCAATTAAATGGAATATATTGTTTGGACTAATAATCTCTCACGTGTTACATTGGTACATGTATCTTGTGAGAATTAATGCGTTATCAGAACCCTGTCAGTTATAGTTGCTATTAGGTATGTGTAATTGGCGCCTGAAATACTACATAATGTGTTCACTTGTCAGTATTTCCTTATACAGTGGATGCCGGTTATAAGAACATCGCATCGTCGGGAACTGCACTTAATGTTCTTATAACCTATACAGGGTATATAGTAACCGTTTTCCAGTAGAATGTTTATTATAACCGGCATCTACTGTAGTCAATAACAGACTCAGTTATGTTGTTGTAATTGTTATGTTATTGTATTGTTCTTGTTCTTGTGTGTTTGGTATGCTATTGTGTTGTTGTTGTTGTTGTTATGAGTGTGCCTTAGATAGCGGAGGTGTTGTTGTTGTTGTTGTTGTTGTTGTTACGAGTGTGCCTGTAGATATCGGGCCCCCAGAGGGGATCTGGAGTGGCATAACGGAGGTGTTGTTGTTGTTGTTGTTGTTACGAGGTGTCTGTAGATATCGGGCCCCCAGAGGGGATCTGGAGTGGCATAACGGAGGTGTTGTTGTTGTTGTTGTTGTTACGAGGTGTCTGTAGATATCGGGCCCCCAGAGGGGATCTGGAGTGGCATAACGGAGGTCGCGAGACACCAGCTAAAGCACAGAGAGCTTTTCCTGTCGAGACAGATGGAGACATTCCGCATAGACGCGGTGAGGGGGAAATGCAACGTCACTGTCCTTAACGAGTTGGAGAGTTTGCTGTCGTATCTCACCGATGAGGACAAGTTCTACTACTCCATGGTGTATGACCCCAACCAGAAGACACTCATGGTGGACAAGGGTACGTTCTAAACAACAACAACAACAACAACAACAACTAATTAATTTAAACAAAACACAACAACAAACCTAACTTAAACGATGACAACTAGTCTAAACAAACAACAACACCAACAACAACAACAACAACAACAACACTTTATCTAAACAACAATAACAAACCTAACCTAAACGATAACAACTAATCTAAACAAACAACAACAACACAGTTATTAATTATTGCCAATAAAAACACCAACGCCAACAAATTTATCTAAACAAAACAAATTGTTATTATTGCAACAACAAAACCTACACAACAACAACTAACCTAAATAACAAAGCAACAACAACAAATTATTATAAACGATCACACCAACAATTAAACTGCAATGTGTCAATAAATGAAACAACAACAAATGAATCTATACACAACAACATTTGTTATTATTGCAATAACAACATACCTAAACGATCACACCAACAATGAATATACTGCAACAACAACAACAACAACAACAACAACAACAACACACCTCTATAGGGGAGATGCGCATCGGCTCTCGGTACCAAGCGGAGGTGCCCGCTGTCCTGGCTATCCCGCCTTCCTACGAGCGAGAAACAGCTGATCTGGAGACGCCCGTATGGGTCCCCTCCCAGATCCCGGACGAGGACATCGAGAAGTTCCTCATCCTGGCCCGCTCCGTGGGCACCTTTGCCCGCGCCCTTGTTGACGACAGCAACAACATTAACCGGATGCCCCTCCGTTTGGGGGCGGCCACTGCCTCACGGGACATAACCCTCTTCCACGCACTGGATACGCTGCATGCCGCGAGGTATGACCTGGCCGGGGGCATATCCGGGTTCGTTATTAACGGGAGACCGATCGTCTGTTGCGACGAGCTGGAGGCCTGGACAGCAGAGGAGGCAAACCTGTTCCAGCAAGGTATAGCATTCCTTTCGACAGTCCTGTTGCTAACGTACTGTGTACTCTGTTGTTTGATAGAGCCACCTAGGGACCAGGTTAAGCGGAGAAATATATTAACCGAAATATTTTAGCCAAAATGTAATTCCTGTTAAATTTTGACCCGATTAAGTGGATAAATATATTAACCGGTGTCTCTATTAAGCAGAGTATACCGTACTATTCCCTATCCCATTGCTACATGTCTTTAGGGCTAATAGAGCACAAGGACTTCCTATACATCCAGCGGCGTTTCTTCCCCAAGAAGTCTCTCAAGTCTGTCATATCCTACTACTACCTCTGGAAGACTACGCAGCAGTACCAAATACAGCGCAAGGTAAAGCTGCAGGACAAACAGAACGATCTTAAAGAGGTCATAGTGCACCTAATCCGCGCCTCGGGGCCCCCCTCTCAGGGCCCAACTAACCTGGCCGGCCTGGCCCCCTCCAGCGGCGACCTGCCCGAGGCGGTGCCGGTGGACACACAAGTTAAAGCGGCCGACGGGGGGAAGGCCTGTGAGAGCTGCTACGCGACGGTTAGCAACAAGTGGCATGTCTGGGGGGACCCCTCGCGGGGCTGTCGGGTCTGCAACCACTGCATGATATACTGGCGGAAGTTCGGGGGCCTCAAACTCCCCACTGCTTGGGAGTACCACGACAAACACCCGGAACAGGTCTACACCTGTCCGCAATGCAAGAAGCAGTTCAACCGCCAGGAGCGCCTAACCAACCACATGCGGCAGCACCAGCCGCACCGCTGCCACATGCCCAACTGCGACAAGACCTTCAAGAGCAAATCCACCCTGCGCCGACACATTTCCGGCCAGCATCCGAACCAGCCGGGTGCCACCATGCAACAGCTGATGCCCCCCACCAACTTCCTAATGCACGCCACCTCCGTGTCCCTATTCGTGCGCACCAAGGTGTCGCGGCGCGAGGTGTTGCGTCTCTCGCGGTTCCCCTTCCGCGCGTTTCCGGACCGCCCCCTGGAGGTCCCGGAGGACACGGATTTCCCGCTCCGGGCCCGGCGCCTCGGCCTGAAGTACACCGACAAGCGTCCCATGGCTGACGTCATCGAGGAGCTCAATGAGCTGGCGCTGGCACAGCCGCACCCGACCAGTCCGATTGTCCGGACGCTCCTGAAGGGCCCCCTGCACTCCCCTAAGCCCCTGCCCCTCCTGCTCCCGGACCCCCTGGTCCCTATGGTCCCCTCCCCCCTCCTGGCGAGCAGCGCCAAGCGACTGCGGCCCGTGACCATGGATAGCCACAGTCCCGCCCCCAAACAGCTGTGTTCGGAAGAGACGCAGCCGCCCAATCAGATCCTCCCCTCGCACTATAATTAGCCTGCGTAGTATGTACTGTCTATAGTGTTAAATCTGCATAGCAATCTACCCTTTCTGTCACTAGGTTGTGTTGAGGGATTAACTAATCGCTGCTAATTCTTTAAATTGTTTAATTAATAAATTGAAATTTTTTACATTTCGCGCATACGACCGTATAGGTGTGAAAATATGATAAACCTTGCCCTAGGACACACTGATGCTAACTATTGATGTGTCTCGTGAGTATAAGTTTGTTGTTGTTGTTGTTTATTCAAAGTAGAATTCTATTTCCTGTTGCAGAATAGCAAAGTCGATTTGTTATATTCGTTTGTATGAATAGCAAATGGAACGAATGAAGTTATCAAGAAATGCGAATTGCAATTATATCCCTTCAGATTAGATACATTTATATTCTAACAAACGTGTTAAGCTCTTAGCAAATCCGGGAATGCGATTCTCAGCTGTAAAATTAGCCCCCCCCCCTAGTGAGGTGACACCTAAATAGGCGCCAACAGCTCTTAGGCGGGCTCTAGAGAGAGAGAGACTGATGAGTCAGCAAATTAATATGTTAACTGAACTCAAAAGTCACTTCTTATACAATCAAACCTCTTTAAGACAACAACTATTAGAACAACAACAACAACAACGACAACAGCACCACACTACCAATCAATGACCAGACATTAACAGAACTAACTTCTATGAAATTAAACACTTAAGAACGTTTAACATATTTGGAGTAATTAGGAATTAATTTAATAATTATGCTTACTTGTACCTCAGAGGGATTTTCATTTCTATTTAAATACTAACTGAAACTGTACAACAGTGTATATCATTATTCCTCAGGGATTGCTATGCGCTAATTAGTCAAACTGTGCGTATACTTTCAGTTTCTACTATTTCAGAAATCTACATATGATACTAGCTACATAGTACTATTTTGCTTAATTAGTAGAATGTGTATAAATCTACATTTCGAATTAGCATAATTGATACTGTCCTGTTATTATTTGTTTTACATAATATTGCATCTGTTTAGCTCTCACAACAAAGTTGATATTGTATCCCCATTAGAGACATTGATAAGAGGACTGGAATTTAATTTTTATAACTTTTCATTTCCTTTTTGGTGTCAGGCAAAATACTGATTTGTTAACAGTAATTTTACTATTGAAATTAAGAAAAATATTAATTAATTTATCCAATTTACCGTTTGCACAGTTAATTCACATATATATGTTAGTTACCCAATTGTATTATCGCTATGTTACCCAATAGAAATTGATTAGTTATTTATGCTAATTATTAAAAGTTATTTGAATTTTGTGCTAATTATCTACTGAAATGTTAGTAGCGGATTGTTACTGATTTTTTGCAAAAAATTTCCTGTTTTATGACTGAGATAGTATTTGTTGCAATCATTTCCAAAACTAGCTTACAGTGTATTTGTGCACTAGTATAATATAATATTCCATTAATTCCATATTGAAATTAATTACGTTTGTATCCATTCGCTTTCCAAATTCACATAAATTATTCATAAAATAAATTCCAATTATCCTCTTTTTCAAATAATAAATAATTAATATTTGCTTTAATTCTATTTTTCATCTGTTATTCTGACTGAAAGTGTTATTGTTTGTATTTACAAAAGAGAGTAGGGTGATATTGTGAATAAATTAGGGAACTTGTTTCTATTTATTTATTACATTCGAAACGTAATTCCAATTACCCGGAACTATCTCCAAGGTACTTAAGTGTCCTTAAAATATTCAGAAATATTCAGAATTATTCACTCAAGCTGTTTTCGTTAAGTATTTTATATGTATTTTAGTCCGAATGCATTTTGTGTACATTAATATTCAAGAAAATATCTTGAAAGTGTAATAAAACTATAGCAGTATTTACCAAGCAAATTAGTGATTTTAGCAATAATTAAAGTTTATATGTAATAAATTCATAATACATTTATTGGGCTATGTACAAACACCAGGAGACCGTATTAATATATTATTCCGGAATTTGTATAGACAGGTATTAACTAGCAATCGTTGTGATTTAACCATTATTGTCCAGTTAATTATTATTGCGTGTTAGAAACAAGTCAGAATGTTGTTGTTATTGTTATTAATCGCATTTATTCATTATTGCCGCAGCGCATAGCATAATACAAACAAACAAACAAACAAACAAATAATATAATCTACATTTCCATGTCTAGTGAGTCCCTATAGAACTCTAGCTCGCTTTGCAGTTTGGATTTGAGTTTAACTAATTCTTCCTTTTCAACCGAGAGAGCCCCGAGGCTTATTTCCAGATCGCGAAATGCGACCCTCCCCTTCTTATCGTATTTCTGTTTGAAGTGTGACTTCTGCAGTTTCCGTCTCCGCACCCTGAGCAGCTCCACCTCCTCGCTAGTGGCGCTGGTGCCACTTAACACCTCATAGAACTCCGAGAGCTTGAGCTCCCGAATAGAGGTGTCGGGGAGATACGGGAAGCTAGGCAGCCGGTCGGGGAGACCGGAAGTAACACCTCTTGGTTCCATTTCCTTTGGTAGGTATATGTCTAAGTCTACCATGTCTGAATAGTCAAGGAGAACATCTGCAATGTCAATTTCACTTTGCATTCTGTTGTTGTTGTTGTTGTTGTTGTTGTGTTGTTTGTGTTGTTGTTTGTGTTTGTATGTTTTATGTCTCCTTTATATATCCACTGAGTTCTGTGAAAGTAACAGTTGAAAGTTGTTTTTTGTAGTTTGCAAATTTTGAAATTTCACCTAATAACGGCTATGCCACTTATCACTAGCAATTCCTACTACAGCATATATTGACTGTACTGTATATCGGTTCTACTAAGCAGTTGAATATTGTTCCTAATCCCGGCAGAAGCAGATTTGAGAAGAGCCCTGCAATCAATCCACGGCATTCGTAGCTAGCAAACTGAAACTGAAACTATGTCGCATTCCTTTGCGACAGATTCAGCGCTAAGCAAGGGCGCCCTTCTAACTCTATAGCAACCATTACGCTGCAATGGCATTTGCATATTTACATGATAATTTGTTGGGCAACTATTCTGACAAATATTTTCAAGGAAATTACTGTATAACCTCGTTAATATTTCAGCCTCCTTCAAAGCCTTTTCAATACAAATGCTATTGGTTAATACGAATTCCGGATAAGGCGAACACACTTTATGGTCCCCTGGTGTTCCTACTAACGAGGTTCTACTGTATTATAGATAACTCGCTGTATTTGCCTGTGATATGAGATTCAATTAGCAACCAGAGCTCCCCTAACGTATAGCTTGCATGATATTATAATCTCGTTAGTGTAAAGTTATATAGCTTGCATATACTATACGTAGTATAATCTCGTTAGTATATAGTAAGCAGATCTAGATATGCCCTATGTACTGTTGTTTCATATATCTACTGCTAGATCGTATCCTAGTGATTGCCATCTTATATTATTTGTTTGTTTATTTGCTTGATTAATTAGATAGTTATTTAGTTATTCATTTAGATTGTTGGTAATCTATTTGTCTGTTTACTATACTCTTGGTTTGTTTGTTTACCGTATATCACGAGCAGTGTACATGTCAGCATATTGTTTATCTTATCTTGTTATATAATTATGACATCAATGTCTAACAGTGCCACTATGAATAGGCTATAGCTCTGTTATAACATTTATAAACCCTAACTGGAACTATCCACTAGTTAGTTCCATATCTTATCTAATCATATAATATCGACTGTAGCTCAATTAGGATCCATTTAGCAATTATATGTTGAGATGTTCGGTTTTATCACTCAGATTATAACGTAAGTAATGGGACCTTAGGACTGGCATTCCATTTGCACTTGTTATCACTAAGTTTTTAGAATATTGTGCTGCAACTTGTATCCAATATTTGCTTCTTTCAAAGCTATAAGGAACAGAGACGGAGATGAATACGTATGTTGTTGTTGTTGTTGTTGTTGTTGTTGTTGTTGTTTACACTTAACACCTGCTATTAGTATATACAACAACCTGACTAAGGCTGTTATTTACGTAATTAATAGGAGCCTAGATGGGACTATAATTGTGTCTATTATATATTATTGTTGTTGTTGTTGTTGTTTATTATATATTTCCCTCAGTCGAGATGGTTTATATACTGGATAATGTTCTCTCTCTTCCTGTGCGTAACCTACGTAACTGATTGGCTGTTCTGGTGGTGAGTTAGCTACTGGCCCCATGGGATCATGGGACATTCTTGTACCCCTCCCCCCCTAGGGTCCCCTTCTACGAGGTGTTAAAGCTGTGTATCGCCGTGTGGCTACTTCCGTTCTTCAGGGTTAGTTCCAGTTCCAATTCCAGTATGGGTCTCCGTAGTTACAGTTATGTATATATGGAATGTTGTTATCTATAGGGCTCTAAGATACTGTATACAGGACTGGTGCATCCCCAGTTAATGGAGAATGAACAGGTGAGTCCTATCTGTTTGTTGTTTGTTGTTGTTGTTGTTTGGTTGTTGTTTGTTTGTTGTTTGTTTGTTTGTTGTTTGTTTATCGTTTGTTTGTTTGTTTGTTTGTTTGTTTGTTGTTTGTTTGTTTGTTTGTTGTTTGCTTGTTTGTTGTTGTTTACCTATTTGTTTGTTTGTTAGCAAATAGACATGTTTGTTAACTCGATCAGCAGCAGAATGTTGTCTCTCGGAAGAGTTCTGTTTTCTTTCGCGATTCAAAAGACAACAGAGGTGAGATAACTGGAACTAACCTCTATAGTTCCATATCCAACTTATGTTCTATTTATAGGCGTATGCGGCCCAGACATTCACAGCCAACTTGCCCGGTTTGCAACCTGTCCCAACCCAGCAACCGCCTGCCCCCTCAGGAATGCAGTACGCACCCCAGCAACCATCCTCAGGAATGCAGAACCAATCCCAACAACCGACTGCTCCCTCTGGAATGCAGCATCCACCCCAGCAACAGCCTGCCCCCTCAGGAATGCATTACCCTACACAGCTACAAGGGGAGTCTCTCCCTCCCACCTACACCGACATAATGAGCTCAGAGGGAACCGGCATAAGGGGGGAGTTCTCTGATGACGAGGAAGCCGGCAGGGGACGGGTATCCCAGCCGAGGGACGGTAAGCCATTCTATAGCGGTTCTATTATAGTATAGCTGTTATATGTACAGTCAGGTCTGCTTATTGTGAACAAGCCCTATGGTCCCAATTAACAACTTACATAGGGTTTGTATTAAGTTGAGTTCGCTTACTATGGACACAATTTTTGGTCGCTTGAATGTTCACAATAAAATAACCTGACTGTAATTTAAATGCACTTTTTTTTAACATGCAAATTCCCGGTTTTATATCGAGGTGTTGGCCGTTATATAAGTAGGGTCGTTTAACAAGTGGATATTGTCCCATTTGAGAGAGTGCCCCTAGACACCCCCTCCTCTGCCCCTGTGTCCCCTCGCCACGCGGACCCCGCCGACCCCTCGGAGCCCCGGCTACGAGAGACGCACCGACAGCCAGAGAGGCCCCGGAGCGAGCTGACCCCCCAGCAGAGCCTCTCCCGACAGAAGAGCCCCGGGCTGAGGGTCACCCGATCCAACACAGAGGCAGACCTGGCCGAGAGAAGGAGGCTGGCCAGACAGACAGCCGGCACCAAGCAGAGTACCATGGATACTGCTGCGGTAAATATAGCTAGTGATAATTATTAATTAATTAAGCAATCATGGATTATGTAGCTATAGTATTAAGCAACCATGGATACTGTAGCTATAGTATAGTATTGAGTCTATTGACTAACCATGGAGTAGTACGTAACCGTATATAATTCCTTGAATAATACAGTCGAAACCGGTTTATTCTAACTCGGGCTATTCTAACTTATCGGTTTATTCTAACTATTAGTAATTCAATCTTTTGTAAGAAATTCCAACTAAACTGTATTTTTCATCGGTTTTTTCTAACTATCGGTTTTTTCTTACTATTTTATCTGAAAAGAAATGGTTAGAAAAAAATCGGTTTGAACTGTACTTTAAACCAATCACATCTCATTTGAAACCATCGGACAAAATATGTGACAATTTGCTACCCCTAAGGGGTGTTAAAATTATAGGTTCTCACTGACAGTTTAGGAAATATTGTATTTGATATAAAATTGCTACTAAATTTATTTTAATTTCTATTTATAGCGACAGAAGAAAACTCAGGAGAAATGACCAATAAAATCTCTGTAAATAAAGCACTGGGTGTATAGTTGTTTATAAAATTATTAGATTTGTTGTTGTTTGTATTTGTGAGCTATTCAGCTGTTTTATTGATCAGAAATTATTTAAATCATAAACACACACGATATTTTGAATTGTTAATATATGAATTGTTTGTTTGTTTTGTTTGTTTACAATTTGTAGATCAAAACTCCTAGTCTACTCTAAATATAATAATACGTAATTTCAGTTAGTTTACAACTGAATTTTTACAAAGGTTTATATTTTAGTTTTTTAGCAAAGTAAAGTTGGATTATTAGTGTTTATTAGAATTATTTAGTTGCAATTAAGAGACTAGCTATACACACATTATAGGTGTTAAAATGTGTTTATACATCAGTTATATTCTCTGTATAAGAATACCATCTCTTTAGGATATAGGACATATTTTCACACCTCAGTATATGCATTCCATCTCACAGTTTTGTTGCTATTCTCTTTAAACTCCCAAATACACATTTCGATTTATAATTAGCTGTTTATATAAAATGAATTTTTTCGGCAAGAAGAAGAAGTCCCCAGCCCCTGGTGAGTAATTAACCAATCAACCTACAGCCTATACCAGTGTATTATACAGCCATTTGTAAATACGCTCCTAATCCTGGTCTGATACAATTTTCATACGTCTAAATCACAAATTTATGTTACGGTATAGGAGAGGATTCCAAAATTTCGCGCTCCTAAATTCAAATTTGCCAATAAACCTACTCCATAAGGAGCGTCTCGCGCTCCTGGATAATTCCTTATATCTACTATTGGTACCTATAAGTTAGATAGTCCCTACTATATAACTTCCTATAAGCATTGCATTCTGTAGGAGGAGCATCTTACCCCAAACAGACCGGTGGGTACCCCACCCAGGCCCCGCCCCCCGGCGCTTACCCCCCGCAAGCTGGCCCTGCTGAGGTGTTAAGTTATTATAATGCACCATGGATATCCTATCATAGTTCCTATACAGTAGATATCGGTTATAAGAACATGTCGGGTATAAGAACACTGCAGTTCCCGACGATGTTCTTATATCCGATACCACTGTATAATGTACCATGGATATGCTATTACCCTATTCCTTACAGGCTCCACCCCCTTACACAGCTCCCGGACAGTACCCCCCTGCCCCCAGCTATCCCCCTGTCACTGGTTACCCTCCCCAAGGAATCCCTCCCCAGGGGTACCCTCCTCAAGGGTACCCTCCCCAGGGGTACCCTCCCGCCCCTGGTTATCCAGCTATGTATCAGGTATGCAGGTAGTACTCGAATAGTAGCCTAGGCAAATATCTATAGGAATTTTCAAGAATATCACATTTTTATTATTAACATTTTTTGGTCCCAAAATGGCAAAAAACACAATAATCGCCTAGGCTACTATTCGATTAAATACGCTAGGTATGCTTAGTGTGAGGTTCTATTTATTCTCTCTCTCTCTCTCTACAGCCAGCTGTGCAAGTAGGACAATTCGAAGCGGGGGCCAGGTTTAACCCCGGAGAGCAAGCATCCGTTCCTGTGAGCTATGTTCCTCTGTAATGCAGTAGACTCGGTTATAACGTATAACGTACCCCCTGGGGATGGAATGAGTACGTACTAACCGAGTGTACTCTACATAGAAATACACACTGCTTTATAAACTTGGTTAACAAATAAGTACAGTAGAACCTCTGTAATACGAACACCAACGGATGGTAAAAATTTGTTCGCTTTATCCGGAGTTCGTATTAACCGGAGTAATACCCATTGAATAGCCATTGTAGGGACCTGATTTTGTGGAACTGTTTGTTCGTTTTACAGTAGAACCTGTTACTACGAACACGGTTAATTAATATAATACGAACAAACAGTTCCACAAATTAGGTCCCTACAATGGCTATTCAATGGGTATTACTCCGGTTAATACGAACTCCGGATAAAGCGAACATATTTTTACCGTCCATTGGTGTTCCAACTACCGAGGTTACACTGTAGTACGTACATCCCGAGTTCTACTGCCACTGTACTATATGCATTAACCGTGTGCTTATAGCCCCCGCCCCCGGGAGTGGCCGCCACGATGGTGCAGCTGCAGGCGGCTCAGGGGGGACCTGTGCAGGTGCACCAGAAGAAGGGGGACCTGTTCAGCGGGGGCGGAGACGGGGGGATTAACTTTGAGCTGAACTAACCGCTTTGTGTTGTGATACTACTGTATTGGAGTAGGTTATGTTTTAACCGTTTTATAGGATTTGTAACCTCGATTTGTATTCTGTACTCTATTTATATTCTCACTCCTGTTTACATTAAAATAGTACAACACAACACACACACACAATTGTAACAGTTACTTGCTTCTATAAACATTACTCATGGCACCAGAAGTTGTTTCTTATTGGTAGTATATTATTTAATTAGTATACATACTATACTGCCTATGTCGTTACTTATGCTGTATCACTGGTTCTAACATGTTATCGGTTCTTAACTGTTACCTATTGTATGCTCCACTGAGATAACAAAGAGACACCTAATTACTCTAATGAGCTGTTTTCTTACCTATTGTGCGCGCTACAAACGTGTTCATAGCAAGGTCGAATAGTGATATCAGGTTGGCAACCAAATACCAAATATTCGGCAAATAATATTCGGTTTCAACCTTGATTCATAGGCTTCAGAAACTACCCAGAGTCCGGGTAAACTCCGAGTAAAAGTACACTCGCATAAAGGTGGGTCAAACTACGCCCTCAAAAACGGTTGGCACGGCTCTAATTTTTCATTTACCGGTGAAGGCCCGCTGGTCCAACCCTCGTATTTATGGACGTTGACTGTATATCATATATTACATCTCTGTTGTACATCTGGACGTGTTGTACATGCAACACCTGCAAAAAATAACAACAATACAAGAAATATACATCTCATATAGAAAGAGCTCAAAACAATATAGGGAAGGGAGAGACACACTAACTTACTGAGAATAAAAGTATTTAGTACCTAACTACTACTAACTAATTAGTGTTTGGTATCTACAATACAAATTAGTCCGTTTTGTAGTCAATGAAGATACTTAGGATGGCGTCATTCACTGTCTCTTTCCCCACTAACTGGAAATCTCCACACAGCATCCCTAGGTTTGATTTCATTGCAGCTTCGAAGTTATCAAACTTTCCTCCAGTGCTTATCCCGTTATACTCAATGCCCAATTCGTGCATTTTCTTCCAGACATCTCTGTCCCAATCAAAATTACACAGAGTTCCATGGTTACAGCAACAGCAGTTTCCTGGACTGCTGTCGGAGCTGTGAGATTTGTAATCAGGAAAGTTGCCATGGGGAGGAGCGTCGTATATGTGAATAATTATGTTTGTAAAGCCTTCGGGAGTTGTCCAATCACACTTCGTTGTAGCAGTAGCAAGTCCATCTAACACAGCCTCAGGGGTATCTCCCCCGCCATGTACTCTGACTCTAAAAAGGAAGTCTTCGATGCTGTGATGATCCGGAGTGAAACTCGATCCTCTAGGACACTGTTCAATTATTTTATCACCGTCACAATGATCTCGATAAATAACTATCTTAAATACAGCTTGTTTACCTCCATGTTCATAGAGGCTAATGAGTTGTATCACTGATACTCTGGCCCTATCAATCTCTTTGCGCATTGAGCTAGTCCCATCGATCACGAAACAAATGCGATATGTGATTAAATTCTCATTAAATTCTGAATAAGAAATGTATTTGATATCCACTCCTTTAGAGGCATGGTAGTTCAAGATTCCTTTTCCGAATTTATCCCAAATTTTTTTCATTTTTTCTCTGTTTTTTTTTTGTAATGCTTTGTATTCTCTATCATTAGGTAGAGTCCAATCCCATTCGTTTCCAGTTTGTTCCTTGAACTTACTCCAGGTCATTTTATGACCAGGTATTTGTACAAGTGTATCATTTTTATAATCATCACACATGAATAGAATAGCGGTTCTATCTCTGTCATTCTTCCACACCTTCCCTCCCATTGAACATATCTGGTGTCCTGTTTTTATTTGGCATTTCCCATCGTGAGGATGGATCTCCTTCTCACAGAATTTCCCGCAGCTGGGGCATTGGGACGGACAGTTGAGAACCAGAGAGGAGTACTCATCTCTAAGGGTTTTTATCATCTCTTCTAGCTTGGCTCTGCTCAATTCAAATTGATAGCTATCTAAAGTAGATTTAAATTCTCTTATGTACTCGTGGATATTGAATATTTGCACAGAATTGAACATTTTTGTGTTTGCTAACTTTTTGAATGTCTCATTATCCAGGTTAAGTCTCTGATCAATTGGTTTTTGACAAAGACTGGCATTTTTTTTCTTTACAAATTTGGTACCTTCTACTTTGAAAGAATTGTTGATAAATGTTTGTAATCGATTTGGAGTTACGTTTGGGTCCAAATACATTTCCAGATATATCACAGCTGTCTTTAATAAACTTTCTCTTGTTTGTTCTACCCATTCCACGTGTTTACTATCCAACATAAAAATGCTGTCTGAATCAAATCCTGTTTCTCCTACTTCTCTATTCTTCTTATTAAGACTTTGCAACATCGTTGTTAGTGTTACTTGAATTTTGTTTAGTTGTTTTTTAAAAAGAGCTTTCATCTTTTTAGATATTTCGCCGGAAAGATTTTCTACCAGTTCTTCCCATTTTCTGTTGAATTCCCTCTGCACTATCTCATTTCGGTTGCAAATGGATTGAATTATTATATTATTTTGATTGATTAATTCTTTACCAGGCTCTGTTTCTAGTTCTTTCGTTATTTGCTCTTCAATTTGTAAGAGAATGCTCTTGTAGGATAAGGTGCCCCTCTTGTCTCTGAATTTCTGCTCAACCCTATTTTGCTCATCCGTTATGACACCTCTCTTCACAGCCTCTAAGAATTCTAAAGCGAAGAAGTTAGAAGTTTTTCGATCATTTAGCCTCAATTCCTTCCTATCCCAGTCTCCCCGTGCCATCTGACTTTTCAAAATCGCACTTAAGAAATACTCCTTCTTCCTGAGTTTCTCTCCTTCGTTACTCAATCTACTTTGAGTATTTATGTGTTCTTTCAAACCCCATTTTGATTTGAATGCATACGCGAATACAAGAGTAGATAGCGCCCTCTCAGCTGCGATGGTCAACCTCGCTTGAATATAATTAATCTCATAATTAACATGTTTGAGAGTGGAACACAAGAAATTGACAAGTTGTTTGACGGTGCCTTGAGTTATTTCAGGACCAGATTCGATTATTTCCAGAACTTTTGAAGAAATGTTATCAATTAACTTCTTCCATGTACTTTCACCTGTATTGTTTGGATCCTTAAGGACAGATGCTAGTTGCATGATCTGTTCTCTCTCCTCCAGTTTCCATGTTATGTCTGCGTGGTTATAGTAGCCAGAGCAGTAGTTCACGAGAGAGTGACAGCACTTAGGTACCCATTCACTAATTTGTGGAATAACAGCTAGTGCAAACAGCGGATTAATGGAGCTATCGTCCACTTTGTACAGCGTATCCTGACCCAAATATTCATACCTGACCTCTCCTGTGAATGGAGTCATCTCTTTTATCGGTTTGTTGTTTCGCATGCATGGATAGACGAAATCCTCCGTTATACTGTATATAGAGTTTCCTTCAAAACTTTGTTGTATCTCTGTTCTTATTAGTTGTATTGCTTCATTCATATCGAAGTTTGATTTATGAAGAAGATCAATAATAGTTCCTTTGTTCTCCATTGTTTTCGATTCCATTTTGAAGATAGTATACAGATCATCGAAATATTCAACTCTCTCGTTCTCTTCTTCTCCCTCATTATCTCCGAAACACTCTTTCCATATTTCTTCAAATGCTTCTGTTTGTTCTTCCTTACTCTTATCTAGATATCTATCTATGTTAGTCGAGATTTTATCTTGAAATTTCCCCATGTTTTCAGACAGCTTAATTTCTGTCAAAACAGCTTTAATTTGGTACTTGAGTCTATCCTTGTAGTTCTTTCTCTCTATGTAAATTAGTCTCACTAGATTGGATCTCATTTCTTCACAGACATGATTCGTTTTCTTAAGTAATCGGTCATTTTGACATATATTTTTAAATTCTATCAAGCATCTTTCATGATGTACATTATATGTCTCGTCGAACTTCAACATCTTTTCTTCCAATATTATAGTTTGAGATTGTAATTTTGTTATTACTTTAACTTCTCTAATCAACTGTTCTATAATATTGTCGAACTCTTTCTTATGTTTGAAAATGTGGTTCTGCAATGAATCACTGACCACCATTCTGAGGTAATTATAACTCATCAATTCATCCACATTCCTATACTTGACTATGTCTTGGTATCTGATTATTGATTCCCAAATGACTCCGGACATTTCCAGCCATTCCTTCATTGATTTGAAAGTAGCGCTCTCGTCAGGTGGCATTTCGATCAGCTGATTGATAATAGACTGTCTTAATTCAGCACATTTGTTTGCAAAAACAACCGCTGGAGAGAGTTTATTCACTTCCAAATCGAATAGCTTTGATGCTGGCATGTTCATAGGAACACAATTAAATGCTGAAGGTAGTATGATTAGATTATCTCTCGAGACTTGAATTAAATCCGAGATCTTCGTGCCTTCTAATTCCATTAGATCAGACTCTTCTCCCAGTTTCCTTAGCAGAGTATCCATTGCGTCTAAATGCTTGCTAGTATCTGGGTCTGCCACTTGATTGAGAACAAAGAATATCTTGGGAGCTACTACCTTGCTTACCTTTAGTTTGAGTAGGGAGTGAGCGCATATCTGCAGCATGTTCTGCATATCTTCGCCTAGCTCTCCCTTGATATTAATAATAACCACCTGAGATACAGCTAGACAGAATAACACCATTGTTCTGTCAAAGTTTATATCGGAAATTTCCCTTTTGCTGCCCGCGTCGAGGCCCTCTGTGTCCAGAATTAGGAATTGGTTTGTGAGATTAATAGGCCTACTCAGTCTGGCTAGAGACCCGTATATGCCTCTAGTGCACCTACCAGCACTGGTTAGGAACTTGCAACCAAAACAGTAGTTGAGGAGTGTTGATTTTCCAGAGCTCTGGCGTCCCAATATGCTAACTACAATTGGAGCCTGTCTTATGCATACTTTCTTTCCTTTATTAATGATACTCAACTCATCGTATTGCTTCTTGTACAACTGTCTTAGCAGAGCATGAATGTCGTTGTTAAAGAACCTCAGATTGTCTCCGTCAATTAGCTCGAACGCCTCTCCTCTCTCCACGTGACTACTGAAGTTCTTAGCAAATTTCTCTGTGTAGCTATTTGTCGAATTATTTCCATACTTGCTAGACAACAGAGCTTCTCTCCAGAGTATTTCGATGCTGTATTTGTCATTGGGATTCCGCTCTGATACCTGGTTTGTCAGTGCAGAGAGCTCTTGTGATAACTTCCACAGTAAGAGTCCCGAATAATCTCTCTCAAGAATATCATTGAAACTCAATGAGATATCTCCCATTTTACTCTTTTCTAGGGATTCTTTGAGCTTCACACAGCGCATATTCAAAGCTTTAGTGGCCTTATAGTCCGTTTCAATACACGCTTTATAGTATAAGCTCATGTATTTCACAAAGCTAGGGTAGTAGCTTAGGAAAGAAAAATTTATTTCTTCAATTGACATGGGGTGTTTTTTGATGTAATCGATTATTTTTTGTATCAGTTTCTTATCGGTTTCTATCTCGCTCAAGTTGGGACTTTTCAGTTCCTTCATTAGAGACTCTATGAACTCTGTTCCGATCAGTTTGGGATTCTTCAAATGTAGTATCTCATAACCGATTGTTTTCAGAGTTGGATGGACAACAATATTTCTTTTCGTTAGGTTGGGAAGGAAAATAAAAGTATTTTTCCTTGTATAGTTTTGTGAAATTATAGCTTCAGTCTCATCACAGTCTCTGATAAACACGTACAGATGCAACAAGCAAGTTTCCAAGTGATGAATTTCTTCTGTTATTTTTGAATAGTTTTCCTTGTAATCAGAATAACTGACATGAATTAGCGCAATATCCAAATGCTGACAGATTATTCTAATGACCTTTGGATCTGAGTATCTGTGGCAGTCGATGTACGCCCATTTTGTAGTTTCTTCTGTTTCTGTAGATTTAGTGTTCAGTTTCCCGAATAGATTCTTAGTCAACTGAATGTCTATAGACTGTAAATGAAATGCGCTATTTTGAGGATTTCCTTCTACGAAATCTGCCTCAAACATCAAATCTAGCAAGTGTGACTTTCCGATTGGATTCCAACTAGCTTGTCCTATTCCGAATGACACCAGTCCACGATACTCTTGCATGCAGTACCACAGTTCTGTGCAGAGGCCGAGTTCGATCTTTCCCCCCTTTAGAAGCTCAGTTTTAATTCTCGGATAGTAGAGCGGGACTGGATTGCTGAATGAATAGTGTTCAATGCAGAGACTCCTAACTACAGGGTCAGACAGCTGGAATGTCATATGGAATATGTCGTAGCTAGTGATTGCAATTCTGCACTCTTTCGCGATTATCCTTGTAATAGTTTCTAAGGAGAGGCTGCACTTTAAATAGTAGAATACCAAAGGCAAGAGCTGGTTGAAAGTTTCCCTGGGGTCGGCAGGGCCCACTCCCTCTGTTCTCTCTATCATAGTATCAAATGACTCTGTAACTATGGTCCTATACGTGCGAAATGTTTTCGTTTCTTTACCAAAATTAGCTACCAAATCTTCGATTTTTTTATATTGACAATTAGCATAATAGTCTATCTCTTCCTGGTTTGGAAAGTATTGTCTCAAAAGATTTTTTATCACGGACTCTACCTTATTCAGCTTAATGCTCAGCTGTTCTATGTTTAGACCGCTGTCTCTGATGATTAGAATGTCCTGAATGCTTAGATTTGTGTCGAATTCAAAGAAGTTTCTTGACTCATCGAACTTTTCGAAGTATTTTCGTACAAGTTCATATTCCTGTTTATCTTTTGTTTTCAAAATGTAATAGAGTGTGTTTTGGAGTTTAAGATTTCGAGATTTTATCATTTCTCTTAATTTAGAACTGGTTTGTACGCCTATGTTTTTCTGTCTCTGTATTATTTCCAATATTTTCTGACCTTCTGCTCCGCAGAATGTTATAAACTTATTATCAACAAATTCCAGAATCTTCCTATTGGACGATAGTTTCAGTTTATATGCTATATCATCGATGGAAGATCCTTTGTTAAAGAGTTCACTGATGATATCTTTCTGGCTGTCACTGAGCGGTCTGGATTCTAAATATTCTGCGACCAATTCTTCATCAATTTCACAAAATAGTGCAATTTTTTTCGCACTTTGAATTTGTGGATGATTTTTCAAACATGTTTCTATTGAGCTAATCTCTTGTTCGCTCAGGCACTCATTTTCCGATAACTCCAGCGCTTCAAGAACGCCACTCGCCTGTTCAATTGAAATGCCCAGCTTGAGTGACAGTAATTCGGGATTGTTAATAAACTTTTTGCCCTTGAAGCGTATAAACTCGAAATGTTTGCTTGCAATGTTCAAAGCAAGCAATTTACGATGCAATTCATTTTCTTCTGAAATATCAAATCGCTCAATCGAGCTCAGATCAGCCATTAACTAACCTACAGTAAATATGTGATTCGATTATTTGATTTTATCGCGCGTGGGTGGTTTATTCTCCTTCCAGATTATTTTAAATGAATATGTTTTGATGAATAATTCCAATTCTATTTGTAATATTATAACAAGCATAAAATAATTGTAACAGTTTATTAATGTGCGGACTACGTAATATTAAAATCCTTTCTCGGATCCCCTGTACGGGAGTTATGCCTTCCTACAGGCCTAGCTACACCTTAGCGCCAGAGCTCCAAACTTTTGTGTTTTAATGATAAATAAATGGAATTTTATATTTTGTCGCTCACTATATACATAAACCCTCCTATTATGTTATATTTGGGATTTGATCCATACTTTGTAAAGCCAGTATTTATAGTACGCTATAGTATTATACATTTCTAGTAAAAATAATTATCGGGGGTCGTTGTATAAAAAATGTGAAACCCTGATTGTATTTTCAACTAACTTACTAGCACATTTGAACTTTTCTCGGGATCTTAGTTGACTGATTCATTGAATTATTTTGAAAAAATAAATTATTCATTTTATTGACGTTATTCAATGAATTAGTCAACTTAGCTCGGGATATATTATTATAAGATCTTGTTAACTAGTCTAATATTTTATAGAAGAGTTTACTTATCCACCGATCATCGGCGTTTGTATTAAAAAACCTCGCTACTTTCTACCATTGTTTTTTTTATGTTTATAAAAAACACCATCGGTAGAAACTAGCCAGGTTATTTAATACAAACGCCGATGATCGGTGGATAAGTTAATTCTTTATATAGAAATGCGTACTTTAGTCTACTCCGCTTAATTGGGACACTTTATTTCCAGGAAAATCAGAAAAATTATTCCTGGCATTTGTCCCAATTGAGTAGAGTCTACTTTATTCGGTTTCTGGAGGGAGTATAATCCGAGTTCTACTTTAAATATACCAGTTAAGTTAAGAGAATATTCTGTTTAAAGTTTAACATCTACATTAACAGTACCAATTTAGAAATCTTAATTAAGACTATGTCTGCATATTCAGTACCTTTATATTCATATCATATTACGATTGAGATTATGCAAGTTAAGCACTGCAATAAATAGTGAAATAATATGATAGCAATAATTTATACTTACCAACTTACGGTTATTTGCTAGTGCCATCTGTTTAGCTACAAATCCTCTGTGAATAACAACCCACAAATTCTGAAAGCAACAAGTTTAATATAGAATGCTACAAAACAACAAAACAACAAAACAGTTCAGAATAACTACAGAATGCATACACTCTGCTATTTATATAAGTGTGTAAGAGAAAGACATGTGTGTATCAGAAATACATTTGATTGGTCAGTTATCAGGTAGACTCCCGGTCTTCATATATGAACTCTATCGACCGATTGGCTCGCTCGATTGGGCTCTCCAGGATAAGTTTCATCGCGTACCATTTGCTCTGTACCTATAAATAGACGATTCAGTTGAAACCGGTTTTTTATAACCATTTCTTTTCAGATAAAAATAGTTTTTTTAAACCAATGAAAAATACTAATATAGTTGGAATTTCTTACAAAAGATTGTATCACAAATAGTTAGAATAAACAGATAAGTTTGAATAACCCGAGTTTGAATAAACCGGTTTCGACTGTACTAATTATAGAACTGTTAACTGGGTGGTATTACCTTCTGCATGTGTTCGTGTTGTGTGTTTACAAAGTCGATGAGAATATCCCGAATATCTTTCTCCTTCAAATAGTCAAAGTGTGCCAGCTCTGTGGCGAGGTTATTGCACATATTTTCAAGCTGCTCCCTGGCAACCGAACACTGGCTGTTTGCCTAAATACAATTGTAATTATGTATACATCAGCCAACACCTCTCAATATACAAACCAGGCTTCGCAAAGGTTATTTTTTGATGACAAAAATGACCTTACTAATGCCTGAAATTACATATACCGGATATAAGAACGCTCTACTGGAAAACGGTTGCCATATACCCTATATAATTTATGCCGGTAATAAGAAGAATATTATATGCAGTTCCCGACGATGTTCTTATAACCGACATCCACTGTATTGGTCGATATACTAGCAATTACAATACAATACAGTTATGTATTAGCATTCGTATGAGCCATGCCACTAGCTGTGCCTAATTATAGAACTCACTTCTGCCCACTTATGACTCAGGTTAGAACTCCCGATAGGCGCTGTAGGAAACTGCGCTCCGTTATTTGAGCTGCCTCCCGATTCCGACATTCCTGAGTCATCGAACACACTCAGGTCCTCGTTGGAGTCACAGGGACTGTTGTAGGGAGGTGTTAGGTTATCCTGGTTACCAACCGGGCAGATGGAATGTACAGAGTTCGCGTTCTCACAACTCTGCACCTCTCCTTCCCAAAATAAGTACTTGTTCATGCTGTCTTCTATTCTCTCCAGGAGGCCCTATTTATAACGTACCACAGTAGTCGTAATATGTTCGTATTAACCGGAATTGTATTAACCGGAGTCACTTGCATGCATTTGTATAGGCTAGGGGAATTAACCTTGTACTCCTTAACCGATATTTCCCCTATCCGTGTTCCTACTAACAGAGTCTACTGTAGTTCCCTAGTAACGTACCCTGGCAGAAGTTATGTACTGTATGGTGCTCTCTAGGTTCTGTAGGAATGTCCAGTCTTCTGAGCTATCCTCTGTCTATATGGAACTATAAATACCTGTCTATATAAACTACAGTGAAATTGCTTTATTAGCTTATTTTAAGTCCCAAGCGAGCTTTTAATGTTATTTCTGTTCCTCTAATAGCAACTTCGCCCATTAGCAACCAAATTTCATGCATAATGCGAGTTGCTAATAAAGCAATTCCACTGTATAAACATGTCTCATAGCTGGTATGGCAAGTCTCACCTGACTGTTGTTCATAGACTGGAATATCCTGGCTATGTCCATTATAACTATCTGAGAGATAATACAGACATTGGTTATAACTTATACTGTTATAACTCCTTTCTACACTCTACTCCGCTTAATGGGACATATTAGTTACAGTTAGCTAGTCATTACTGCAACACTGATTTAAATAGACTTGTTCATTTGTCAACTTAACATAGAGTTAATACTATGTTACGTGTTACTGTATGCTGTATTCAATACAAACGCATTTAACTTCGGATGTGCATAAGTTTTCCCTTATACTATGCTATGGTATACTATATACACTCCCTTATTACTATAGCTATGGTATAAGTACCTTTGTGAATGTGTCCCTAGGCTCGTTAGTGCTGAGGGCCTCCAGCCACTTGCTAGCTCCTCCTACAAACAAACAAACAGTAACAACAAGTCTATTTATAGTACGCTACCTACAGTAGCTTAATAAGAGGGTATCTATTTATAGCACTCCTTACCCATAGTAACCCAATAACAACATGTCTATTTATATCACTACATACCGTAGTTTAGCTTGCGTATGTCCTGAAAGTGGCTGTGGAGTCCCAGCAGGTTCCCTTCCAGAGACACCAGATAGTTCTGTACAATACACTCAATAGCACATGCAGTAGTATAGCATATTAACACTGTATATACTACAGTCGAAATCGGGGTTTTTTGCCACGGGTTTTTTTGCCTCCTTTTGTCGTGCAAAAATGTGATATCTTAATGTGTTTTCCATCGGGTTTTTTTGCTTATTGGGTTTTTTTGCCTCCTTTTGTCGTGCATTTTGGGGGCCAAAAAAACCCGATTTCGACTGTATTAGCATGCTATATTAACACAGTATGTATTAACATAGTATATTACAGACCTTTACAGTATATATTAGCACAGTATATTAGTCAGTACAGTAAACTCCCGTTATAACGAAGTGCTCGGGACCTCGGGTTTATTTCATTATAAGCAGAGTTCGTTATACCCGGAGGAAAACAATAGTTACAACTTATTATGGATAACAAGACACTTCATTATAAGCAGGCATAAAGTTATAACGGAGTTTGCTGTACATGTATCATATCATGCATTAGGTTATAAGCAGGCTTGCTATACACATATATATCATAGCATGCAGTGTGTACCTTTGTGTCGGCTAGACTGGTGTCCTGGTCCCCCTCTCGGGTGTGGGGTCTGTACAGCTGTGAGAGAGCCCCCGTCTCAGACCGGCTCTCTCTGTAGCTAGCGCGAGCTAGTCTTATGCTCTATACAGTTATAGCAGTGTTATACTGGTCTTATGCTCTATATAGTAGTAGTTAGTCTATTAGTATAGCAGTATATAGTTAGCCTTATGCTCTATACATAGTATAGCAGTGATAATAGTTAGCTCTACATATAACAGATACTAATAGCTAGTCTTATGTCTATACAGGATATAGTAGTGTAGTATAATATCTATGCTTATGTATAGATAGTAGTAATAATAGCTAGTCTTATGCTCTATACATAGTATAGCAGTGATAATAGTTAGCTCTACATATAACAGTAGATACTAATAGCTAGTCTTATGTCTATACAGGATATAGTAGTGTAGTATAATAGCTATGCTTATGTATAGATAGTAGTAATAATAGCTAGTCTTATGCTCTATACATAGTATAGCAGTGATAATAGTTAGCTCTACATATAACAGTAGATACTAATAGCTAGTCTTATGTCTATACAGGATATAGTAGTGTAGTATAATAGCTATGCTTATGTATAGATAGTAGTAATAATAGCTAGTCTTATGCTCTATACATAGTATAGCAGTGATAATAGTTAGCTCTACATATAACAGTAGATACTAATAGCTAGTCTTATGTCTATACAGGATATAGTAGTGTAGTATAATAGCTATGCTTATGTATAGATAGTAGTAATAATAGCTAGTCTTATGCTCTATACATAGTATAGCAGTGATAATAGTTAGCTCTACATATAACAGATACTAATAGCTAGTCTTATGTCTATACAGGATATAGTAGTGTAGTATAATAGCTATGCTTATGTATAGATAGTAGTAATAATAGCTAGTCTTATGCTCTATACATAGTATAGCAGTGATAATAGTTAGCTCTACATAACAGTAGATACTAATAGCTAGTCTTATGTCTATACAGGATATAGTAGTGTAGTATAATAGCTAGTCTTATGCTCTATACAGTTATAGGAGTATATAGCTAGCTCTACATAGTTATAACAATATTAATAACTCGTCTTATCTCTATAATAAAGTCTATATAGTTATACAGTGGAACCTCCACAAACGGGGCCTGTGGAAACGGGGATCCTCTGAAAATTGGATAAACAAATGCAGCAAATTCCTAGTCCCACATAAATGAACCTCCACAAACGGGAAATCGGGGCGGCTAAGACCTTGCGTCCCTGGCACCCCGTTTCTGCAGGTTCTAGTATAGTCTTTAATAGTGCAACAATACTCTGTTAATAGGAACACCAGGGGACCGTCTTAATATGTTCGTAATAACCGGAGTCACTTGCATGCATTTGGTATAGGCTAGGGGAATTAACCTTGTACTCTTTAACCGATATTTCCCTTAACCGTATTCCTATAACAGAGTCTACTGTGTATAATGCTACGCAACATACCTCATTGGATCCAGATAGGAATGTGCTTAGGAGCGGGTGTGTCTTGAGGTGCTATAAACAGCTGATAACTAGTGCTATAAATAGAACAAACAATCTATAAATAGGCACATACCATGTGAGAGGATAGTCTGTTCAGGAACCTCTGGAACTCTGTTATTGTTTCTAAAATAGAACATGTGTTAAGAGTATAATATGTGTTGTTGTTGTTGTTGTTGTTGTTGTTGTTGTTGTTGTTGACTCACCGAATAGGGATATGTGGTGCTGTAGAGGGGGGATTATTCGCTCTGGGCAAGCAACCTATGTAAATACAGACAAACAACAAACAAACAAACAAACAAACAAACTAACTAGCAAACAAACAAACAAACAACAAACAAACAAACAAATACATACACAAACCAACCAACAAACAAACACCAAACAAACAATTATAATAAGTGTGTACCTGTAGGGCTGAGTATAGCCAATAGAAATCTCCATGCGACCTATAAACCTCTACGCACTTGTGTTTGTTATGTTCCAATCTCATCTGAGGATTATACAGATAACACAACAACAACAACAACAACAACAACAACAACAACATACCTTTGTAATAACTTTGAAGGGGGCAGTTTCTCCAGATAGGGGACTGGATCTGGTTAGAATAATGTGAAGAGAGTTGTCCTGTTTCGTAATATGCTCCAACCTACCAATACTGTTATAAATACAGTCAACTCTCGTTATAACTAACCTGTAAATTCCTATATAAGTAGTATATCATATATAGTACAGTCAACTCTCGTTATAACGAAGTGCTTGGGACCTGTAAATCCCTTCGTTATATCCGGATATTCGTTATAAGCGGATAATAATTAATGCATTTAGTGCTCTGGGGGGAAATATCCATTATGTTATAAGCGGTTATTTCGTTATATCCGACTTGGTTATAACGGGAGTTCACTGTATAGCACAACTAAGGTCAGTTGGTACCATATACACTGCACTAGTTAGTAGGGACACCAGGGGACCGTATAATATGTCCCTTATCCGATATTCGCATTAACAGGTGTAATGCTGCATACCATTTGGATATATCCGTATCTTTGGTAGGAGATGAAGTGGAGCATCTTCTCGAGTGGTTATTCATATTCTCAACTCTAAACAAATCAACAATAACAACAACAACAACAACAACACTTATATTTGGTATAACTCACTGCACAATTTCTCCACACAGTTTGCAGTTAATGGCTGTGAAATCTGGTAATTCGTTGCTAAGCGATAGCTATGGAATGTTATAATTAGATAGTATAAACACCTGTTTGTTTGTATTTACCTTGTGTAAGGAGAACGAAGTGCTATCGACTACCTCGTTTATTTTATCCTAGGAGTAAACAAACACATAAACACAAACAACAACAATATTATATTTATATCAGCCAACACTTTTTGTATATAAAACCCGGCTTCGCAAAGGTTAATTTTGATATAAAATTGCAAATGTCTAAGTTCCATTAGAAAGGTGTAGGCCGATATACAGTAAACCTTTAGAAAGTGAACACCCTGGGGACCAGCCAAAACGTTCACTTTTGAGAGGTGTTCACTTTTCATGTTTCATGATAACGTGTGTCTAAAGCAATGGGGGAAATTTGGGACCGAGAAAAGTGTTCACTTTTGGAGGTTTTACTATACTAATCCACTGAGTATACATACCATTGTGTGCTCGGATAATACTTCTATCCCGTGAGACTCTAATAGACCCCTTGCTGTGTCCAGTTCTCTTATGGTGTCATCCAACTCGTATTTAGTCTATAGGTGTTGTTGTTGTAAACAAATGTAATGCAGTCAGGTTATCTTAGTATGAATATTCAAGGGACCAATAATTAATTGTGTTCATAATAGAGAGACTTTCTAATAAGCGAACTCAACTTAATACAAACCTTATGTAAATTGTTAATTGGGACCATAGCGCTTGTTCATTAAAAAAAGTTATCATATTAAAGATGCAAAAAACTGTTTACAATAAACAGACTACGTATTATGTAACAATGTGCTTATGGCAACAGCTGATACCGGCGTATTATAAGGCACCGAAGCCTGTTATATAATTCCTAGTGTATATTTAACTATAATTAGTAGTTGCAGTGAAACAGTTGACAGATTATACATCTAATCACTGTTGCATCTCAGAATCAATATAGAGATTCTCGCCGTATAGAGATACTATTGCTGCCTTATTTGTGCACAAATACAGAATTATTCTTTTTGTCGAGAAAGACTTGTTTCTATTGACATCACCTGTTTAAGTTCTTCGTTCAATTGACCAATCAAAGACTTGCTTTCGCTCAGCTGGTTGAGAGCTTCTTCGTAGCTAGAATTACATTGCATGAAACCAACCAATCAATTGCGATGGTTCATTTAGGCTAACAAACATAAATAACAACAAGACACTATATGTAGAGATAAAACAACATTTGTTGTGGTCTTAAGTTGTAGAGTTTAAGGAATTATGGTGTGCTTACTTAGTACAGTAGACACTCAATAATGCGAACAATACAAACACTATTTCAGTCCCATTTCAAAGCCTTTTTAATACAAATACTTGCATTGTATTTGTATAGGATAGGGGAATTAAACCTTGTACACCATACAATTACAACTAGCATAACTATATAGCTCCCCATACAAGTAGATACAACTAGCTATTGCTTATAGTGGACTTATAACCGGCATAAATTATATAGGGTATATGGCAACCGTTTTTCCAATATAATATTCTTATATCCAGTATGTTCTTATAACTGTGTTCTTATATCCGTGTTTCTTATATCCGATATCTATGTATAGCTATATAACTACAGTATAACTATACTAGCTTATATATGTAGATCCTAGATACAATTGCTAACTATACAGTATATCTCCCATATAAACAACTAGCTATATCAGGACATGTCCTCTCACGAGAGATTCTCCAGCTCTGCTCTAGACCACCGCCTTAGGGAGCTGACTAACTCGCAACACAGCATAGAGGGGCTCTCCTTGTGGGTGGTTAAGCACCGCAAGCACGCGCGCACCGCCGTGGAGATATGGCTAAAGGAGCTCTGTAAGGCGGGGCCCGCCCGTAAGCTAACTCTGCTGTTCCTTAGCAATGACATAGTGCAGAACTCCAGGAAGAGAGGCATGGAGCTGAGCAGAGAGTTCTCACGGATCATGAGCAAGGCGCTGCAGATTGCATATAAGGATGAGGATTATCTCCTCACTCAAGGTACCTAGCTATATACCCAACAAGGCCATGTATAGCAATCGTATTGCACTAAGGTTACTTGCGAACAGACGAATATTCCTATAAGTGTAACATCGATTGACCGAACACACCTGACTGCTCCCAAAGTTATTCCATAAATTAGTTCATCCTTAAATTATATGAACATGTGTGACTGGTTCGGATATTGTATATGAATACTGTACGAGATACAATAGAACTTCGTTAGTACTGTTGTATGCAGTTTTTCAGTCCCAAACACGATTTCAGTCCCCTTCAAAGCCTTTTGATATTGGTTAATACGAATCCCGGATAAGGCGAACACATTTGACTATCCCCTGGCGTTCCTACTAACGAGATACTATCTATACTATCCACTAGGTATCCAGAGACTGGTGCTGATCTGGGAGGAGCGGGCCAGCTTCCCCTCGGACCTGATAGCCCGGTTCCGGAGTCTGGACCTGCAGTACGGCCGGCTGGCCAGAGAGCCCCCTCCGGACCCGCAGGGGGCAGGCACAGCCCTGGAGGCACTCCGACCCACGCGGGAGGCCCCCGAGTATTCAGAGCTAATATCTGCTCTGCACTCCTCAGAGCATCAGCCCTCAGGGGACATCAAGTAAGCACCCAGACATACTGTAGTATCGAGTAGTATAGAGTACTGGGTAGAGTACTTATAACGGAGTAATACTCTCATGGTTCCCAACCTGGGTACACAAGATCTCACATTTGTATTACGCTCAATGCTATAGGGTCCACAGAATGTCTAGTATTTGCTATATCGGCTTACAAATAATGGCTGACACGTTTAGGGTGCCATAAAAATTTAACTTCTATTAAAGTGCCGGCCAAGAAAATCCAAGATAAACCCTTGATAGTGGTATAGCATGCCATATCGCCTTATAAGTAGCTACTAACTAACTAACTAACTCCGTAGCACTCAGCAGGAGATCAGCAACCTGGTGTCGGTGTTTCAGGACAGCCCCGTCCTGGCGGCTGCCCGGGAGAGGGAGCAGATAGAGCCGCTGCTGCTCCGACTAGAGCACACCGCCGCACTCATAAAGTCGTACACGGACCAGCTCCAACAGGTAGCTCTATAGGCTATAGGCTATGTTATAGGCACACCAGGGGACCGGAGTAATGTGTCTGTTATACGGAGTTATGTTGCATTCGTATAGGCTAGGGGACTATACCTTGTACTCCTTAACCGATATTCCCCTTATCCGTGTTCTACTAACGAGAGTCTACTGTATTGTTATTGTTATAGTGTTATTAAGTATTATTGTTACAGTATATGTCGGATATAAGCACACCGGTTATAAGAACATATCGGATATAAGAACACTATGTTGGAAAACGGTTGCCATATACCCTATATAATTTATGTCGGTTATAACTTATAAGAACATCAAGTACAGTTCCCGACGATGCACTTATAACCGGCATCCACTGTATAGTGTTATTATGTTGTTGTTGTTGTTGTTGTTGTATCATTATGGTTGGTTATAGGAGCTGGAGGAGAAGCAACTTCTACAGGAAATGCAGATAGCGTTCCTGTCCTCCCAGAAGCAGCACTCGGAGCTGGCAGCAGACAAGCTGCAGGGACAGCAGTCCCGTCTGGACCAGGTGTCCATAGTCCACGGAGAGCTGGTCTCACACATAGCCAACCTGCCCGACCTGTCTCTGCAGGGGTACAAGTCCGGCCTGGACCCCCTCCCCTCCGTGGGGGACCTATTCCAGAACTGATTAGCCAGCCACACACAGCTGGCATGTGTATTGTGGGAGGGTATTAAACGGGATATGTACTGTGGATATCGGGTATAGGAACACCGGATATAGGAACATACCGGTTATAAGACATACCGGATATAAGAACATACCGGTTATAAGAACATGTCGGTTATAAGAACATTCTACTGGAAAATGGTTGCCATATACCCTATATAATTATGCCGGTTATAAGAACATTATAAGCAGTTCCCGACTATGTTCTTATAACCGGCATACACTGTATTCTTATAAGGAATTATCCAGGAGCGCGAGACGCTCCTTTGGAGCATGATTTTTGGAAAATTTTATTATGAGCGCGAAATTTTGGTATCCTCTCCTATACCGTAACATTAATTTGTGATTTAGGCGTATGGAAATTGCATCTAACCAGGATTAATTAGGAGCGTATTTACAAATGGCTGTATAATACACTGCTCTTATAACATAGTGTAACCAAACAATAGATTCTAACCGCAACTAACTAACAAGTTCTTATTTGAAAGAGCGACAGAAGTGTCGTAATATGGAACTAACACCTGTGATGAGATAACCTATCTGTACCAACTGAATAGGGTCAATAATGTTATAGTTCCGGTTATAGTTCTAATTGTAAGAGAGAGTATAAAGTGTTTTATCAATCAGGCATACGTATAGAAATATATAAGTTATATTGTGAGCTCATAGGGCAGTTATCTTAAATAGAATCTAATATCAATAGATAACTTAATTATATCTCTCTGGTTACGCTTAAATCATGCAAGAATGCATATTATGCTTATGTGTACATCTACTAATCAGTGGGTGGCAGTAAATGTGTTTATGTTCCCAATATTGTGGACTTGTAGGCAGCAAACATATATGTTTAGTCAGTGTTTTTAACGTACCATGGATACGCTATATATCTGTTAATGTTACTGTCAGGCCTTAATACAGTATGGCTTGTTAATATAACTGTTATACGAATTAATTAATGGATACATGGTATTGTCGCGTAAGTGTTTAGCACGTAAGTATGACTTGTACACTATGAGCGAGTTTACAACATTACAGAATAATTAGATAACAGGCTATTAAACAAATCATATTGATTAGGTAGTACGTACTGCTAACTAATAGATTAATTAATATCCAGGCGAAAGCAGGGTCAGTTTGAATATCACAATTCACTTTTCGAAGCCGAGTTTATATAATGAATATGTTGTCCGATATATAAGTAAGTTCGCCTATTAGCAAGGAAATTTCATGCAAAATGCGATTGCTATTACGCGAACACCACTGTATAAGCGAACGGCATAAAGCAATACGTGCAGGGTTGGGTTCAAGTACATTTGAAAGTACTTAAGTACAAGTACTACTACTTTTCAGATATTCAAGTACAATACAAGTACAAGTACAGGTAAACTTAAAGTACTTAAGTACAAGTACAAGTACAATGAAAAAATTAGGAAAATACTTAAGTACAAGTACAAGTACTTCCCAAGCTCTTATGATAAATCTCTCGTACTAATAGTAGAAATTGCTAAATACATAGTTTATATAGTATCATCCAAATCTATTTAATTGATTTAGCAGTAGTCCTTGACACGAACACAATTCCTAATATACTAAGTATTAAGTAACACTACTTTATTTGAGATGGGATTTGAGGAACATCAATGATGTGTGTTGGAAATATATTGAATGATAAAAAAGTCACGAGTAACAAGTACTCAAGTACAAGTGCAAGTACTTTAGAAAAATGAGGAAAGTAATTAAGTACAAGTACAAGTACAACGGAAAAATGGTGAAAGTACTTAAGTACAAGTACAAGTACTCAGAAAATGTACTTAATTACAGAAGTACTTAAGTAAATTGTACTTGAACCCAACCCTGAATACGTGTAGTTAAATTGCGAAACTCTGTAGCGCGGAACGAACAGCTGTAAATACTAAATATAGTCTAAATACAAATGTGTTTGTTGCTGTTTACTTAACACCTACCTCGCCTGCACACCTCGCTTCTCCCGAAGAGATTGTTGTAGGTCCTCAGACAGCTGTCTCTTCTCTTCCTGCAGCTATAAATAGGAGCAGTAGCCAGTCCGTTGTTATAAACTGTATGCTTATAGACCGACAGTATACAGTAGTAATCAAGAACTTAAATTTAATACAGTAGAACCTCGTTAGTAGGAACACCAGGGGACCGTCAAAATGCGTTCGCCTTATCCGGGATTCGTATTAACAATATCATTTGTATTGAAAAGGCTTTGAAGGGGACTGAATAGTGTTCGTACGATTGCAATAATTTGTGTTTTATTTATTGTAAAACGATTCTATTTCAGACTTCAATAAATCTAATTACACTCTGTACCCGATAAATATACATATTTTCACACCTCCCAGTTAGTTAACAAATGCTTACCTGCAAGATAGCCCTCTTGTTAGGTGTTAGTTCCATATTCATTCAGATATTCTCAATAACCGAGTTAGCTTATAATTCAATCTCAGCACTATTTATACTATACTGTGTACTATCATTCACTCCTTACTGTTTATAGCTAGTTAGCTATAAGTGCATTAGTATCACGTGGCAGCCATTATATGACACTCGGGACACAACACGTGTGTATACATATGTTGTCTATTCAGTGACAACTTATTTACTAATTATTCACTGATAAACAAGTTCGGAATACTTTGTAATGAGGGGAACGCATTATGGCTAGTTATAACGTTATAACGTTACGTAACGCTTCTAAGGAAGGTTAGCTAATGAGTGACAGACCATCCTTTTCTGTTACGAAATGCTCGAAAAGTATTTGGGTGGGGGTGTCTTATTTTCCTGTAATTTGCGTGGCAACTTTTGAATAAGGTTGAATAACAAACTGAGTAAGGTATGTAAACAAAGTGAACTCCCGTTATAACGAAATAACTGCTTACAACGAAATGGATATTTCCCCCAGAGCACTAAATGCGTTAATTATTATCCGCTTATAACGAATATCCGGATATAACGAAGGGACTAACAGGTCCCAAGCACTTCGTTATAACGAGAGTTGACTGTACTATCCTAAGCTAGAATGGCAGAAGTGAACACACAACTACCTGACACCTCCAGTAGTCCCCCTCCCCTTGTAGAGGAGACCCCATGTCCCCCCGCCCCAGGAGAGACCCCATGTCCCCCCGCCCCAGAAGAGACCCCTGTCCCTATACCAGAAGAGACCCCTGTCCTTATACCACAGGACAACAAGACCCCTGCCCTTATACCAGAGGACAACAAGCCCCCTATATTGGTCCCAGAGGACAACAAGCCCCCTATATTGGTCCCAGAGGACAACAAGCCCCCTATATTGGTCCCAGAGGAGAACAAGCCCCCTATATTGGTCCCAGAGGACAACAAGCCCCCTATAATGGTACCAGAGGACAACAAGCCCCCTATATTGGTCCCAGAGGACAACAAGCCCCCTATATTGGTCCCAGAGGACAACAAGCCCCCTATATTGGTACCAGAGGAGCCAAAGCCCCCTGTCCTTATAGCAGAGGGCAACAAGCCAGAGGCTGCCCCCTACGATACGGACAGCGGGAGCTCCGACACAGATTCTGACGAAGGACCGCACACCTCCGGCGCTACCGCCACTGCCAACGCAGACATAGACTCCAGGAACAAACAGAGCAGGTACACAACAACAACACAACAACAACAACAACACAATAAGAACAACAACACAATACAATAATAACGACAAAATAACAAAACAACACAATAATAACAAGGTATTATCCTGGAGCGCGAGAAGCTCCTTTTGGAGTATGATTTTAGGAAAATATTAATTAGGAGCGCGAAAATTTATTATTGTGTATTTAGAGCTGAGAAAAAGGCGCGCAAAGCTATCTCGAAGCTAGGCCTGAAGCTCATTCCTGGCGTTGCTAAGGTAACCATAAAGAAGTCAAAGAATTTGATGTTTGTGATAAACAAGCCCGACGTGTACAAGTCCCCAGTCTCCGACACCTACATAGTGTTTGGGGACGCCAAGGTGGAGGACTACCCACAGCAGGTGAGTGTTGTTGTTGTTGTTGTTGTTGTTGTTAGTTAGTTAGTTAGTCAGTTAGTTAGCTAACTAACTACAGTCGACTCCGCTTAATAGAGCCACCTCGGGACCAGGTTGTTTTGACCCGATTAAGCGGGGTAACCGATTAACCGAAAATATTTTAAGCCAAATTGTAATTCTGTCCTATAAATCCTCTGAAATTTTGACCCGATTAAGCGGAGAAACCGATCAACCGGTGGCTCTATTAAGCGGAGTTGACTGTACCTAACTAACTAACTAGTTAATTAACTAGCTAGTTAGTTAGCTAGTTAGTTAGTTAGCTATCTAGTTGGCTAATTAACTAGCTAGTTAGTTAGCTAGTTAGTTAGTTAGCTATCTAGTTGGCTAATTAACTAGCTAGTTAGTTAGCTAGCTAGCTACTATCGGTGTATAACAGGGCGGACTGGTTGAGGCCGCAAAGGGCATCCAGGCGCCCACTAAGGCCCCTGTCCCCGAGGAGACCCTAGCAGAGGGAACAAAGGCGGGAGCAGAGGAGGCGTCCTCCGGAGAGGAGGCTGAATTAGACGCGACGGGACTGGAACCAAAGGACATCGACCTGGTGCGACAGCAGGCAGGGGTCAGCAGGAACAAGGCCATCAGAGCTCTCAAGGCGAACAACAACGACCTGGTGACAGCCATTATGGAACTAACTATGTAGTTGTAGAGTAGATCAGCCGTAGTGTTCTATTTATAGATTATGTACTTATGACCAATGGGAGCTAGGGTTAAGATATGCAGGGAAGGGTAAAGGTTAATTAGGTGTTCAAACTAACTCACCTTCCAAATTCTGAAGTTTTAATAGAACTCTCGTTATAACGAAGTGCTTGGACCTGTAAATCCCTTCGTTATATCCGGATATTCATTATAAGCGGATAATAATTAATTCATTTAGTGCTCTGGGGGAAATCTCTATTCCATTATAAGCAGTTATTTCGGTATACCCGACTTCGTTATAACGAGAGTTCCCTGTAATGCTACATTCAACTCCGCTTAATAGAGCCACCGGTTAATCGGGTAAAACCAACCTGGTCCCAAGGTGGCTCTATTAAGCGGAGTCGACTGTATAATACATTCCTTTAACCCTATCTTGTTGCTGGGTAGCATATAATGGTATCGAGGGTGCTCAGCAACTACCAGACAGGGGACACCAGTTCCGTCCTCTCTCCCACATTCCAATCCTCCCAACTGCACACCCCGAGACACCTCGGCCGGATAACCATAGACGACAACAAGTGCGTTCTTATGTCTCACATATTTGTATATGTCTATTCCCTGGATACAGATACCGGGATTTGGAATTCATGGGATTTCCATTGATTTGCATAGCTAAATACTTGAATGGATATAGTATATAGTAGACGCATGTTCTTATAACACCGGTTATAAGAACATTCTACTGGAAAAACGGTTGCCATATACCTGTATTATTTATGCCGGTTATAAGAACATGCCGGTTATAAGAACATGTCGGTTATAAGAACACTATATTGGAAACGGTTGCCATATAGCGTGTATAACTTATGCCGGTTATAAGAGCATTATATGCAGTTCCCGACGATGTGCTTATAACCGGCATCCACTGTATTATATATCCGGAATTCGATTGAATGGGTTGGTAAGTAGATAATGGGATTCTATATACAGTCGACTCCTATTTATAGATTTCTCCGCTTAATGGGGTCAAAGCAACCTGGTCCCGAGGTGGCTCTATTAAGCGGAGTCGGCTGTATACTAGTTAGGTGTCACTATTCTGTTGTTGTTTACACGTGTGTGTGTAGGTACAAGGGGTACCGAGTGGGCTCGCTGGGGTCCCTCTCGGAGCGACAGAGTGTGGCCACCACGCTGGACAACAGTATATGGGGACGCAGACACGGGTACGGGGGAATAGGAACCAAGCCAAGCTCCGTACCGGAACCAGTGGGGATAGGAGCAGAGTTCCCCCGCAGCCACAAACACTTCTCAAGCGGCATACACCCGCACCCCAGGTGTGATGTGACAACAACAACAACAATGACAACAACAACAACAATAACAACAACAATAACACCAATAATAACAACAACAATACCAACAACAACAACGACAACAACAACAACAACTACAACATAATTATTATTTAGGACTTACTCAGTTATCTATAATTACTGTAAACAGTATGAACAACATAAGGCCACAATTTAATTGGTCAGATTTATACATATAAAGCCTATCAAGCTGTGAGCTAATGTGGTTCCGCATAACCTAACAACAACAACAACAACAACAACAACAATATTATTATTATTATTATTGTCTAGGACTTACTCAGTTCAGCCTCTCTATAAGACTTCTCTAGATTTGGGCGGTAAGAGGTAAGATATTCTCATATCTGTGTTGTGTTATACGAGCCACTGTCGCTCCTATAAGAGCATTTATTCTGCTCTTAAATCTCACAACTTGACTGTATTTATACTTCTCGTACTCTGTATCACAGACAGAATAGCAGATGTTTGTATGCAGGTGTTATTCTCTGTATAGTCTAGTATAGTTCCACTTATGTGAACACATGTGACATACTCAGAGTATATATACAAGTTACAACAGGGAATTAGTTTTTAATTATTACTCTAAATTCCTTCTCAAATTTATTCTCACAAAGCAATCAATATTAAATTAATTTTATTTGTTAATAATAGCGATTCCCAACCCTTTTAAAGATTATGTTTATATTACACCAATACTATAGTGTTGTTTCTATGTGTTGTTGTTGTTGTTGTTGTTGTTTAGAATAGCAGAGCTACAGTCGCGGTTCCCAGCAGAGCATCCGTTCTACTCCCACACTCCCAGATTCTCTCTCTTTCCGGGCATTCAGCACTCCTCCCTGCACGCCGGATACTCCAGACCTAGTTAGTATTCGCAAATATTCCTAATATATTATACTATAGTAGAACCTCGTTAGTATGGCCACAGTTAATACGAAATTCCGTTTAATACGAACACATTTTGACGATACCCTGGTGTTCGTTCTACGGTATACATGAAAACAACAACAACAACAACAACAACAATGTACTTTAGTACCAACCTACACACCCCCTATATTTTCACAAAACATTGATTAACTCCTGAACATATTTCCTAAGAACTCACTGGCTGTTCTATTTATTATATTATATTTATATTTATACCCTGGTGTGGGTTCTACTCTATACACAACAACAACAACACCTGTCTCTCTATAATACTCTAGACTCTGCTGGCTGCTCCGAGTCGCTGCTCCGACGCCTCTCCTCTGCGCGCCCCCCCTCCGGGAACCCCTGCTACTCCCAGTCTGGGGCTAGCGTGTATCCGGACCCGGGGCTGCGGGCCCCGCCCCCCCTGGTCCTCTCCAAGACCAAGGGACAGGGCCTCAGACAGGAGGTCAGCGTCAGCAGACGCATACGCTCCGCCGCCGAGACGTGGGACCTGGGTGACGTCACTGACAGGGGGGAGGGGAACCTGGTGTGGGACGTGCCCCGATCTGCCAGACACGAGGTTTGTACCCTAGGCAGGGCCGGATTTACCATTAGGCTAAGTAGGCTATAGCCTTCGGGCCACTACAGGACCAATGTACAGGACCACTACCGACCAATGTCGATCATTTTCGGGCCACTTGTGTGGTTCAGCCTTCAGGCCACTCAAGGGTAAATCCTGCCCTGACCCTAGTGCTTATACAGTTATACAGGATATAGGTTATAGGTTATGCGCACTACTGAGTATACTGAGCAGTATATTATACAGCCATTTGTAAATATGTATACGAACATATTACGACCATATTAAGACGGTCCCCTGGTGTTCCTATTAACAGAATATACCTAGTTAGTTAGTTAGTTAGTTTGTTTGTGTTTACCCCTAACCTAACCTAACCTAACCTAACGTGTTTATAGCGTGTGGTTACGTACCCCTCGCCGCGGCTTATCTTCGAGGGGGGCAGCGAGTGGTCCCGTCACGGGTCCGGCCTGGTCAGTGCCCGGACCAGTCACGTGCTAGAGAACCTCCAGCGCTCCTATCTGCAGACCACGTACCAGCGGCAGTACACAGGAGCCGGGCCCCAGGGGGAGGCCAGGCTAGACGACTACACACCTGGGTACAGGCCCTACTCTGCCGTATGTTGTTCTTGTTGTTGTTGTTGTTGTTACAGTCAGCTTCTTTTATTATGAACATTCAAGGGACAAAAAATTGTGTTCATAATAGAGAGACTTCATAATAAGCGAACTCAACTTAATACAAACCCTATGTAAATTGTTAAATTGGGACCATAGGGCTTGTTCTTAATAATAAATCTTCATATTAAGCAGACGAAATCTTGTTCATAATAAGCAGACCTGACTGTACTTAGTTACAGTATAACTCGGTTAGTACGTACCCCTCGGGAGAGAAAATAAGTACTTATATTATCCAAGTGTACGTACTAACCGAGTTGATACTACATAGAGATACATATAGATTGTCAAACTGTTTTATACAAGTTAGTATGTACTAATTTAGTACGTACTAACCGAGTTCTACTGTACTTTGCTATAATTGTGGAATATGTTAACTACTTTAGGCCGTACAGTCGAAACCTGTTTTTCTAACCAATTATTTGAATGGAAATAAATTAAGAAAAATCCAATAGTTAGAATAAACCGATTGAAAATCAAACAAAATTGGAGTTTCTTAGTTAGTTAGAATAAACCGATTACGTGTAGTTAGAAACCCTGGGTTCGGCTGTATTATAATGCCCTGATACAGCATTCTTATTGTCCCTACTGGTCTCTAGGAGCGGGGATCAGCTGTTAGCGAGAGGTCCCGCCTTCCCTCCGGCTACTACAGAGCTGTCCCTTGGGAGGGGCGCCACTCCGCCTCCGCGGCACACCTCCTCAGGGTCTCCTCACACTCAGGGGGGCAGGGGGACACACAGGGGGAAGAAACAGACTCCAGCAGCGAGGAGGAGACAGCAGACAAGGTAACACACACTTGTAAACAACAACAACAACAACAACATACCTAAACATAGTAGATATTATACATTAATACAGTATAAACAACAACACTATTGGCTAACACTATACACTAATACATACAGTATACTCCGCTTAATAGAGCCACCGGTTAATCGATTTCTCCGCTTAATGGAGTCAAAATTTCACAGGATTTATATGACGGAATGACAGTTTGGCTTTAAATATTTTCGGTTAATAGATTTCCTATTACAGGCTATACTATAGCTATTTAATTTCTATAAAATTTCTAAAATTTATTAAATTTCTGTATCAAACCCTGGTAGGCAATACTATAGCTATTGTTTATAACATGTCCAATAGCCCTCGTCGAGTCGGCGTGTCAGCTTCAGACACCGGTCCCCTCACCCCTCCCCCGAGGCGACAGGCCCCCCCGAGGTGACAGAGCATGTGTACGACCCAGAGGAGCCTCCGGACACCGACAGAAGTGGCACCGAGGTGTCAACTTCAACTCCGATGGGTCTCAAGTCCAGTCTCAAGAGGGTCCACATTTCGGAGCGACCCAGTTCCGCGCCCTCCTCGCCGCGCACCCCTAGGACGCTGACGTCATCAAAGCGCCTCATGGAGGCGTACACATTCAACAAGTCGGAAATACGAAAACAGTTCCACTACAACTTCCCAGAGGTGTCGCCAGACTTGAGAGAGATGGCTCGCTATCCCTCCGCGAAGCGACACAATATCCATGGTGTACACTCGTATTACTTTCATTGAGCCTCGCTGTACTAATGTATTCCTATATCTCTTATTGATCTACCCATGAGACTAATCTCTATGCTGCTGTTATTATAGAAACCGAACTAAGTCCCATTAGCACCTAAATACACTAGTAAATAGAGCATCTTAAATCTTATAATTGTTGTTGTTGTTGATTAGCTGTTGGTATGCTACACTTTCCATCTCTCTCGGGGTCTTCTGTCTACAACTTTGTAAGTTATTATTGTATTATGGAACCATGGATATAACAAGAACTGCAACTAACCGAGTTCCACTCTATTTAGGTTCCTTCGATATTTGGAGATCTTTCCGGAACTCTGCAAGGAATACTTTCTCCCAAATTATACCGTTACAAACCCACATTCCGATCGAGACACTCCGTTGCTAGCTTGCATACTTACAGACACAGCCCTTGTAACTTCCTATACACTGTAAGTTCCTAATTTATCTCACAGCTAATAATTATGAGAATCCTTATATAGCTGAGCTTTGTAGAGTTCAGATTTTTTCCCATACTAAAAGCCCAGGCTTGCTTTCTAAAGGTCAATTTCAAAGCCTTGGGAAAACTGACCTTTCTCAGTGCCTGAATACACATACTGAAAAACTGAACTCTACTAGAGCTGAGCTCTATATAAGTTATTTGAATAATTATACTACATTTGTTACTTGTATTGTTTCTAACTGCCAGCATTCCATTCTACCCTACCCGTTACCCTGTTCCCTCAGTTCAACTCTCTGCTGAGAGACGTGGGTCTGCCTATTGTGTCCCACACTCAACTCCAGCTGCTCACCCGCTCTCTCTCCACCAATCAGATCGCCAGGAGCCCCCGCTTCGCCACAGCCGGGGATCTCATTGGTCAGTTCTACAGTATGCGTACCAGAGGCGCACACAAGCAGGCTATTAAGGAGAGTTCTGTTAGAAAACTGGAGGACAGGGCCAATGACTATCCGACAGATTCCAATGCACAGGAGGAGTATCTAAGGGTATGTTACGGGATACACATTGCACCTTATCGTATTGACTCGGATACCTGCTAAATATACCTACACCCAAGTCAGTGTATTGTACAGCCATTTGTAAATGCGCTCCTAATCCTGGTATGATCCAATTTCCATACGCCCAAATCACAAATCCAAATTTTCGCGCTCCTAATTAATTTCCATAAAATCATGCTCCAAAAGGAGCGTCTCGCGCTCCTGGATAATTAACGAGGTTCTACTGTGTGTATATTAATGCCTGTTTGTAGCTTGTGCTAGAGATGGATCCCCATTACGTGATCAGGAGATTTGAAACTGGAAAGTTCGCCGTTAACAGTTCGGTTCGGAGACTGTATCTGGACGCCATTGTGTTAACCGGACAGTTCAACAACTCTCCTAAGAACTTCCCAGCTATAAACACCAACATGCCTAAAGGTATAGCTCACCGTGGATACAGATATGCAGTTATTACTCTAAGTTAACTAATTCATTGAAAATGAAAATAATATTAACTTTCCTTGTGACGAATAACCAATTAATAATTAGAGAATCCTTATACAGAGCTGAGCTCTAGTAGAGTTCAGATTTTTCCCCCATACTAAAACCCCAGGCTTACTTTCTAAAGGTCAATTTCAAACCCTGGGGAAACTGACCTTTCTCAGTGCCTGAATACACATACTGAAAACTGAAATCTACTAGAGCTGAGCTCTATATAAGTAATTTTTAATAATTACTACTTAGAGTGTAGCATTGCCTGCCATATGCTTAATAACCGACAGCTGATTGGCCAGTGACAGCTGTTATTCTCTCAGTAGGAACAGCGGAGGCGCCTCTGGTTGTGCAGATTGCAGAGAAAAAGTATAAAAAGCTTCGCGAGGCGGGAAAGTTTGTCTTCTACATGCTTATATTCGCATACTTCTTATCCACCCTGGATAGCGGATTCAAGGGGGCCCTGCCCCAGCTCAAGAAGACTGGGTTTTCTCAGGATATGGGGGACAAGAAATACACGTAAGACAACAACAACAACAACAACAACAACAATAGTAATACAAACAACAACAACCAACACAATAATAGTAATAACAAAACAACAACAACAACCATAATAACAATAACAACAACAACAACAGCAACAACAACAACAAAACATAACAACAGCAACAACAACAACAACACAACAACAACAACAACAACAACAACAACAACAACAACAACAACACAACACAGCACTGCTATGCTACAAGTGTGTAGGTTCTCTGATGTGCAGGGTGCCTTTGAGGCTAAAGAGGAACTGAGAGAGGTGGTTGAGTTCCTTCGGACCCCCGAGAAGTTCCAGCGACTGGGTGCCAAGATGCCGAAGGGTGTCCTGTTGGTTGGACAGCCAGGCACCGGTAAGACCCTGCTGGCTCGGGCCGTGGCCGGAGAGGCTAATGTTCCCTTCTTCTTCACTTCTGGATCCGAGTTCGATGAGATGTATGTGGGCGTGGGGGCCGCCAGACTCAGGAATCTGTTCCAGACCGCAAAGAGCAGCAAGCCATGCGTGGTCAGTTACATGCTAGCTTATATCCAGTTTTGTTCGTATATCCAGTGTTGTTCGTATATCCAGGCATTATTGTTTGGTTTTTACTGTGCCGACTATACTATAGTATAGTATAGTGGCCCAGTATTGAAATGTCTGCCTTGGTATATTATTTTGGTCCGTATCCTTTCCACAGAACAGAGTTTCATTAATATTTTAACAACAATTTCACTGTCAACTTCAATTTATTTACGTAGTTTAAATATTTGTTAAAAATAGTCATTTAAATTTTTAAACTCTTAGTTAATAATTTTAATAATTATTAATACTAATTAGCCAAAAACAAACTTCCAATATATCAATTGATCATTATGCCACGTTACACCTAAACATATTGGTTTTTGATGATGACATCGTCAAAAAAATGTGTTTTTATAATTGAATTCGATATTTCGTTTGTGTTGGTTGAGGTTGGGCAAACACCCAACATCCACAGAAAAATTGCTGACACAACACCTATTATATTCTACTGAAACTTGAATATCTCTGAAATGAAGTGAGCTTAAATGAAACTACAATAACTATGGGTCGTTTCAGTCCGAAACACCTTTATTACATGACAAAAAATCTAAAATTATAGCTGTGCCAATAGCATGTTCTTTTGGAGGCACTATTAAACGACCAACCACCAAAAGATAGTGCCTTCAAAGCAACATACTCTCGGCACAGCTGTAATTCTAGATTTTTTTAATGTTTTTGTTTTTGTATCTCATTTAGTTACTTTATTATAATAATCTTACAATAAACGATAGTAAAACTTAGTAAATTCTGATTAATCCCAAACTCTTAACTATACAGTTAATTGGCGTCTTATTAGAAGCCTTTGAAGGGACCGTACAGTGTTGAATTGATGAGTATGCATATATTATGAGCGGAAATACGATAGGATGCATCAACACTAATCATGTGCCCTCATAGCTTTAACCCCTGTGAATTAACTAAGCTGTAACTAATTTGTTGCTAGTATGTTAATAGGTTATCCTCCTGATAGCTAGGCTACAGGTAATACCTTATTGTGGCAGTTGTGTAGTTGCTATAACTCTTAATGTAACAGTGATTATAATATGATCTGATTGAGAGGAGTTTGTTTATTAACAACTAAATACAAACAAACTAACAAAGTAGATACACACAGGGGAATAGATATAGCTGTCATAGCAGTAGCATGCATCAGAGTCTCTGTAGGCAGTTGTTCTCCTTCATGTCACAGTACGTTATGTAGCCTGTCTGCTCTATGAATATTCCTGTCGGTCTGGAGATCTGACACAGTTCTGTTCCCTCCTCGAGGATACTCTCTATGTACACACCTTTTGTATCAAACACCTTTATGGCATTGTCCCAAAAGTCTGAGATGTAGAATCTCACCTCCCTCGTGACTGCATTAAGGTAGACAGCAAAGTGGTACGCCTCTGTAATCTGGCTTTCTGTTATTAGGGACTGAATGAGTTCTCCTTCGAAGGAGAATATCTGGAGAGGAGATGGAGATCCCGTGAAGAGACAGACTATGGCATTACTGGTAGCTTTCATGTCCTGCAACCATGGATATCTGCTCGCTTTCTTGTGGCTGGTCCCGTAGCGCATAACCTGCAGAGGGTACTCTCTCTGTACGCGGTTGGTGTCCGTGTTAATCAGCAGCAGACTCGGTGCTACAGTCCCCACATACAGATTATCCCTATTTCTTGCTGTGCAGCTTATCTGCGGGATAGCGATTGGAGTCTTGTCTTCTATGCGATCTATTTCATAACCTTTCCATGTCACTGTGAATGGTAATAATACATCTTTGAAGCTTACATATAGGGATCCCTTGAAGTAGGTTAGTGACACAGGAGTATCGTATTTGTCGCTATACCAGGAACCTATGCACGCTAGATCACTTATTCTGTACCGTGATACACTGTGTCCGTATCCGTCTGCTACTATCACTGAATCCTCAACTACAATGACAGAAGCTGGTGTGACTAAATTAATGAAACAATCCCCTCCTCTATCAATGCCAGATGCCGTGGGTATAATCCTCTCTTTCATTGGCGGAGCTGTTAGAATTGGAATATTATGAGTGTTAATGGCTACCGAAGGAATGTCGATTCTGTTGTCTAAATAGTGTCGTATCTTTCTAAGAACAATGTCGTATATTGTCTTCAGCAGCTCATCATCTTGGTTCTTGTCAACAAGGTACTCGAGGCTCCGTGCGTCTCTGTACAGATCTCTCAGTTCTGAGAAAGAGAAGTTTACTCTCTTCTCAATGTCCTCATAAGAACTCTCAAACCATTTAAGATGTCTTTGCATATCACTCGCATTAATATCTTCTAGCTTTCCAATCGCTATTGCAGTCTCTGTATTTACCCTGTTTAGTCGTGTGTCGTATTCCTGCCGGGATATCCCCCCGGGCAGTAGGTCCCTATCGGACAGGTTCAGAGGTCTCATGTCCTCCTCGATTCCGGGATGCACGAAGAATATGAATTCCCCTTTTATCATGTGTGTCAGTCCTTGTCTCATACCAAGAGAACACCAGGGCTCCGGTATGGGGTAGGTTCTTAACTTTAGGATCTCAGCTTGCAGTTGTTTGATCAGTGACTGATACTTTGTGATAGCATTATCGAGTATTATTGTCGGGATAGGAGTCTGTGGGCGTTCTTTATAGAACTGAATCTTTCTTATTTTCCCCTTGGCAGTTTCCCTCCACATGATCATGGTAGGTAGCGTGTATAGCTCGGGCTCAGCTAGCGTTGCCTCTATCAGGAATATGCTGTCTCTGAATTCAACTGCGAAATAGGTGTTGAAGAAGTAATTCGTTATTTCCTGCATTTGGGAATCAAACTTCTCTAACAGAGTTTGTTTCATGGAATCTTTCATACTTTTGTTCAGCTGCAACTTTTCAATCACTTTATTTGCTCTCATGAGTTGTATTCCCACCTCTGTAAGTTCTTCCACTGTTTCTACATTCTCTAGCTGTGAACACGCCATATCCATATCACGAGTAGCTCTCGCTATATCTCTGTACAGCTCTAGTATCAGTCGATAGCTATCCTCTATAGAGGCTCGTGTCTGCTTTGATAGTATGACAGCCTTCTCGCTGTGCAGTGTAGTTATTTCCATTTGCAATTCGTCGCATAATTGCTCCAAACCTTCCGAACCGATTTTATTAATGTTGATGGATTTAAAGGATTTCAGTCTCTGTTGGTACTGATCAATCAGCTTTTCTGCTTCCGTCTTTAATTCTGAACTTTGTTGTGTTGCCATTTGTTTGCTTTTGTTTAGGTTTTGTTTTCCTATTCTATGTCTCTAGTATTTATATGTTTCAACTAGACTAGGAAACATGTTAGTTACAATTACATAATACAGAAATACAGTATTGTATTGAAAGCTTTCAGTATACTAATTATTTAATTCCATTTAATTGTATCCCTTGAGACTCCATTACTTAAATAGAAAGTGTATTAACTACTTACTTCATATAGAAAGTGTATTAGATACTACTTAATATAGAAAGTGTATTAGATACTACTTAATATAGAAAGTGTATTAGATACTACTTCATATAGAAAGTGTATTAGATACTACTTCATATAGAAAGTGTATTAGATACTACTTCATATAGAAAGTGTATTAGATACTTATTTCATATAGAAAGTGTTTATTTGTGAAACTAAAACAAAACAGTTGTTGTTTTGAAACAGAAAATACCGTAATGATTTCGAGTGTAATGATATTTCAATTTCACTTAATATTATATTTTTATTCTGAATACAAACCTCAACCAAAAACACACCTTTAATGATTCCACATTTCTACTCTACTCTTGCAAGTAGGGACACCAGGGGACCGTCTCAATAGATACCCTTGTCCAGGGGTCTATATAGGTGCCAGCCAGGCATCGCTTGAGAAATAAAGATGCTTGCAGTGTGATTCCATTTAGGTGCCGGGTTGGCACTCAATTTGGTGCCAGGTCTCTAACAAGATTTTAGCTCATAGAAATTCCTGGATAAATCCCTTTTTGGGTACCGTACATATTTTACCTCCTTCAAATAATGCCTCATCATTGAATTATACCGATTATGTATTATGGCTGACACCTTTAGGGTGTCATAAAGATTTAACTTCTTGGAAAAGTGCCGGCCAATAAAATCCTAGATATACCCCTGCGCTTGTCCCATTTCAACAACAGTCCATAGACCTTACGTATGGAACAGGGGTTTATTTAGGATTTCTTGGCGGCACTTTTGTTATAGAAGTTAAATCTTTATGGCACCCTAAAAGTGTCAGCCATAATGCATAATCGGTATAATTCAATGATGAGGCATTATTTGAAGGAAGTGAAATATGTACGATACCCAAAAAGGGATTTATCCAGGAATTTCTATGCCAAAAAATCTTGTCAGAGACCTGGCAATAAATTAAGTGCCAACCAGGCACCTAAATGGAATCACACTGCAAGCACTTTTGCAGCTCAACCGATGCCTGGCTATATAACCCCTTGTATGGAATTATAAATTTTTAACATGAGGTGTATGGGATTATGCACCCCTAATACTCTGTACTTCCTAATGTATCAGTCTGTAACTAACCATTTGATAGCAGATATATTCGTATCATTCCTCATCAGAATAATAGAACCTCGTTAATACGAACACCAACGGACGGTGAAATTTTGTTCGCTTTATCCAGAGTTCGTATTAACCGGAGTAATACCCATTGCATTGAATAGCCATTGTAGGGACCAGATTTTGTGGAACTGTTTGTTCGTCTTATCCAGAAATTCGTATTACCCGTGTTCCTACTAACGAGGTTCTACTGTTATCCCTTACCGGAGTCCCTAGCTATATGCATTAATTCTAACCAGACCAAATCTACTCCACTGTTCCCACACACAATATCTGCTGTGCACTAACAGACTCAGATGGCATCAGTCAGTATAACCTGTCCCGAGGACACCAGCGACGAGGCCGCTGCCTGCAAGAGCTCCGCCACTCAACTCGGGTACTGGCCAGACCCCTTCGCATCCCTCTTCTCAAAGGGGGCGCATAAACGGTCCCCGGAGATCAACCGCGGTTACTATGCTAGATACGTTGGAATGTACAAGTGCATAGACAGCTTTCTCGGCAAGACGATAGGACTGTTCCCTCAGATCGTAAATATAGGCGCAGGATTCGATACATTGTTCTGGTTCCTGGCGAGTCGCTATGACAACCAAGACATGCCTGTGGTATTCGAGGTGGATTTGCCCGGAGTAACGTCACGAAAGTGCCTCAGCATAAAGAGCAAGCAGCCTCTGATTTCATTGGTTGAAAAGTTCGGTAAGGTCACGTTTGGGAAAGCAGATCTGCATTCCAACAAGTACCACCTGTTGCCATGCGACATCCAGAACACAAAGGAATTGGAACTGAAACTAGTTAGTTCCGGTATCGACAAGACTAAGCCTACTCTGTTCCTATGCGAGTGTCTGTTGGTGTACATTCCTCGCATTCCAGTGCGGGATCTGGTAACCTGGGTGGCCACCTTCCCCAGCTGTGAGTTCGTGTCCTACGGCCCGGTCGGCCTTAGCGACGCGTTTGGCGCCCGAATGCAGGAGAATCTGAAACGGACCGGATGCGACCTTTTGGGCGCCGAATGGTGCGAGAGTATCGAGAAACAGCTGGAACTGATGGCTGCATTCCATAAGACGAGTGTCGTTGTTATGGAGACTGTATACAGGAATGTGGAGGAAAAGGAGCGAAAGCGAGTCGAGGCAATCGAGTTTTTGGACGAATTGGAGCCTTTCTACCAGCTGTTGGGGCACTACTGCATTTCTATAGGTGTCAATGACACCGGGGACATAGGGATATCTACAGATATTTAATAGCTGTATTGGTAACTATATAAACTGATATCAATACTAATAGTGTGTATAGAGTTCAGGTCAATCTACCTAGTATATACTGTGTGTGAGTGTTAAGTCCCGCGTCTCCTGTATATGCCATTGATTGTGTCGCACTTGGGACAGTAGTGCTCCACGTCCATCATGCGCCCTACACACAGCGGAATCAGGGACAGCGGCAGACAGAGAACTGGGAAGAACAGCAGCACAGACATTATGCCGAGAACTATTGCTATTATCCAGCAGTACAGGTAGTTCTGAGTGCCCAGCCGCTTCCGAGTGTACGTAACCTAACAACAACACCAACATAATAACAACAACAATAATAACAACAACAACAACAACATAACAACAACAACATAACAACAACAACAACAACCACAACAACAACATAACAACAACAACAACAACAACCACAACATCAACAATGATAATAACAACAACAACGGAATATATTCGAAACCGGTTTTTTTCTAACTAACATATATTCTAAATGTGTAAGAAGAAATTTCGATTTGTTTTATTTTCAATCGGTTTATTCTAACTATCGGATTTTTCTTACTTTATTTCAATGCAAAGAATTGGTTAGAAAAAACCGGTTTCGACTGTAACTGGATTGCCATTACAACAGGGACTGAAACAACAACAACACATTCTGCTATAACATAGGATGTACCATGGATAAGAGGAGCTTACCTGTTCTGTCTTGCATCTGAAGCAGCGAATATTCTGTGGATGCGGGCCGCGAATCTCTGGGGCGGGCACGTAGTCGAACTCGGAAGATCTCACCTCTTGCAACTAACAAATAACAACAACAACAATAATAACAACAACAACAATAATAATACAGTCAGGTTCCTATAATGAACATTCAAGGGACCTAAGTTGTGTTCATAATAGAGAGACTTTATAATAAGCTAACTCAACTTAATACAAACCCTATGTAAGTTGTTAAATTGGGACCATAGGGCTTGTTCACAATAAAAAGTTCACAAGGTTAATACGAATTCCGTATAAGGCAAAATAGCGAGGTTCTACTGTATCTCCATGGTTACATACAAGGAATTAGCCAGGAGCGCTCCTTTTGGAGTATGGTTTTTGGAAAAAATTAATTAGGAGCGCGAAAAATTGGAATCTTCACCTATACCGTAACACTAATTTGTGATTTAGGGGTATGTATTACAATTGCATCAGACCGGGATTAGGGGCGTATTTACAAATGGCTGTATAATACACTGATTAGGAGCGTATTTACGAATGCCTGTACACTACACACATAGGAATGCGACTCACGTTAGGATCCGACTCGGCATACACCAGAGGCTCGTCCTCTTTGTATATCCTGTGTGTGGGCGTGTTCTCCAGCGTCGGTCTCTGCAGGAGGAGAGGGGGGGACTCGGGTCTGTGGCCGCCCTGGTACAGGATACTGGGGCCCTGGCTGCCTTGCAGGGCCTGCTTAATAGCCGGGTGGTGGGCTAGATAGGAGGGGACAGGCTCCTCGGGGACGGGGGCTATTTCGTTCTGTGATGAATTCATGTTTGGAGATAGTTGTTAATTCCATATCTGCACTTGTATTTATACTTGAGCTGTGCATACACTCATAGCTTGAATCTTATTGGTTGAAGTTATAACGAAATTCGCGCGAAATTAATAATTTTATAAAATTGAATATTTAGTTGCAAATTACTGAAACTAAGTATTATAAAGTGTTTAATTAATTGAGGAACAAATTAGTTTATTGACACCAATGATTAACAAATGCTTTGTTTACTACAAACAAGTAAACAACTAATATTAACATTGTATAAACAATTCAATCAACCAAACATTCACAGACGACCAGTTATTTCTATTTCTATTACGAATTACGAATACACAGGGTCTGTTCATGCCACTCTGTGCACTCCATTAAGGTGGTTGCAGTTGGGACACACGTGTGATGTGTCCATAAGACTGGGTATGCAGAGTGCCACCAGGGCAAAGGGCAGGAAGAATATGGGAAGTATGAATATTGTGCCGAGAATTAGAATAACCACAGCGGTTATTCCACACACAATCCAGTTCATAGACCCGAGGTGCTTGCTGGTCCTGGTTACCTACAGGAATGTTATGAATTATGTTTTCTGACTAACTAATTGTATGACAAGCAAACTGTCATAGATATACAGTAACCTGGTTATACAGTGGTGTTAGCAATATTGCTATATTAGCAAGTTATTTTCACTCCCCAAGCGACCCTATTAGCAAGCAATTTAACAAGCAAATTTCATGCAAAATGCGATTTGCTATTCCTTATAGTACAGTGGATGTCGGTTATAAGAACATCGTCGGGAACTGCATATAATGTTCTTATAATCGACATGTTATAACTGGCATACATTATACAGGCTATATGGCAACCGTTTTCCAATATAATGTTCTTATATCCGACATCTACTATACTAACAATGCTATACTACTAACACCACTGTGTGACAGGATTATGTACCTGTTCCGTTCTGCAGTTGACGCAGTTTATCCTCTGGGGAGCCGATCCGAAGGAGGAGACCACCGTAACCACTTTCTGAGGCTGGGCCTGGGCAGGGTACCCGGGCTGTTGCTAAATATAGAACATAATACCATTACAGTATCCTATAGGATCCTATTATTACACATATTATACTGCTAGTCATTATATGAGTTTACTTATACACCGATCATCGGCGTTTGTATTAAAAAACCGGACTACTTTCTACCGATTGTTTTTTTATGTTTATAAAAAACACCATCGGCAGAAACTAGCCAGGTTATTAATACAAACACCGATGATCGGTGTACAAGTAAATTCTATTATAATACCTAGTGACGCCTGTAATATGCTCTACTAATCAGTCTGTAGTTACCTGAGGTTGCATTTGGTATGGTTGTTGTTGGGGAGGGTACCCCTGTACAGGAGGGTACCCTTGTTGTTGAGGTGGAGGGGGAGGGTACCCTTGTTGTTGAGGGGGAGGAGGGTACCCTGGTTGTTGGGGGGCATACCCCTGTTGGGGAGGGGGGTATGTTTGTGCGGGAGGGTTTGGATAGGCCGGGTTTATTGGAGGCGGGACCTGTACTTCCGAATAGGGAGGAGGGGCACCTTCCATACTATTGGTCTAATCACAGAAATCCAGAGAACTCCCGTTATAAGGAAGTCGGATATAACGAAATAACCAACCGCTTATAAGTTATAACGAAATGGATATTTCCCCAGAGCACTAAATGCATTTATTATTATCCGCTTATAACGAATATCCGGATATAACGAAGGGATTACAGGTCCCAAGCACTTTGTTATAACGAGAGTTTGTAATATGTTTCATTTGGGCGGCTAAATTGGATAAGTTTAGGCCGCAAATTAGAAATTCAGGCGCCAAATATTTTATCCTAGCTTAGTTCGATTGCGCGCCTAAATTGAATAGAAATGGAATTTGGGTTTCCAAACTTTAGGCGCCTAAATAGAGTTCTAAATTACGCGTCTTGATTATGGCGCGTAGATTAATCTATTCGATTATAATAAGTTTGTTCCATAATTTTCTATTAACTATAGTATTGTATTAATCTGCCTATTCAATTACCATAAATATGATTTTACCTTATGAATTCAACAAAATGCTTTTATGGACTAGAATTTTAAGAATTTCCAAACTTAGTTTCATTCTATATGTAATTTATAAACTGCTTATTCATAAATTCTCCTTCTTGTATTATCCATAGTCTTTGAGTGAAATATTAATGAATCGAACCATGAATGCCATGATAATTAGAACGACGATTATTTTGTTTGATGTCTTAGTTCCAATATATTATACACGAATGCATAAAAAATGAATTCTATTTTGCTTACAAAATTTCACACAATAATTTTTCACACACCTGATAATAAATCTTATTGAGAATACAAAACGTATATAAGCCTATACACTAAATTGATACACTAATCAGGTTACAACAGCTAATCCGTGGTCCCTAGAGCTGTTTATGCACTCCGTTGGTGTGGTTACAGTTCGGACAAACATGTTCCACGTCCTGAAGCCCTGGAATGCAGAGGGCAATGAATGCCAGTGGGATGAAACAAACGAACCCAAATAAGAATAGCACCAAGGCTATTACCCCACATACCAACCAGTTCATTAATCCGATCTTCCTTCTCAGAACAGTAGCCTAGAAGAAATACTTGCATTATACTGTAGAACCTCGTTAGTACACACGGTTAACAGTACATATATATTTGGTACTACAACATCACATAGCTATGCTACTGTAGCGTAACCAGGGCTGTGCTTACCTGTTCGGTCTTGCAGTTGCTGCATACTATTCTCTGCGAATTATTTCCGAATGACGTCACCACTGTCACCTGCGTCACCGGAGGCTGTGCCACTACTACTGCAACCTAGAGACGCATTAGTCACACTAGTTACCTTAGGGGTGCAAAGGAATGTGCCTACGTAATCGTATTATAATGCAAGTTAATTAATTTACTTTGAGCCAATGAAATTAATCTCAAGTAGGGATTGAATAATCCATACTGGAAAACCACTAATTTTATTGGTTTAATCTGTCACCTTTTGAGAGGGAAGATGTGAATATTTTCCTTAGATATTTGAATAAGTTTCTATATACAGTATTCCCCATCCCCCTGCCAAATTTCAAGTCAGTAGCTCTTACCAGTTCCTCGATAAATTAGAAATTCCTAATCACCATACGTGTCTCCATATTAGTTTGAATATTAACATCCAAATTAACTCACCGGGGCTTGTGCAGGAGGGTAACCTTGGGGAGGGGGGGCGTAACCTTGTTGTTGAGGGGGGTAACCTTGTTGTTGAGGGGGGTACCCTTGTTCGGGTGCAATGTACGCTTGTTGTTGTGGAGGGGGGTACCCTTGTTGAGGCGGGGGGGCATACCCCTGTTGAGGCGGGGGAGCGTACCCCTGTTGGGGTGGGTACATTTCAGGAGGGGGTCCAGTTTTTTCTTCCGTGTATGGTGGAGGCACTTGTTGAGACATTGTAATACTTATTTGTGAGAATTATCAAATCGTGAATATAAATGCAACTGAAGTATATTCAAAATACTATTTCCTTATATTTATATTTCCAAATATTCAACTTCTATCTTGCCTATTGATTTTGGTGTACATTTCCCATAATCTCGTCTCTAGTTACAAGTAGCAATCTCAATTATGATATCTGATTTAGAAAGTGACTACTATGCTGAACTAGACCCTGCTAGCACTTTTACAATTAATTTAATGTCACACTTGATACCTCTTCAAATCTTATAAACACCACAGTAAAACCTCGTTAATACGATTACTATTTCAGTCCCTTTCAAAGCCTTTTCAATACAATAATAGTAAACTCGATGCCTTGTTTTTAAAAGTAAGCAAATCGATAGGCGAAAATTGACCCAAATTTACATCTTTAATTAATTAATTAATTAATAATTAATTGAGCCCTCCAATGATTCCGCAATTGCAAACTGAAATTAAATACAGTAGAACCTCGTTAATAGGAACACGAGGGGGTCAAATGCCTTCGCATTATCTAGAATTTGTAATAATCAATATTATTTCTAAAAGTGCTAGCGTTGGGGGGTCTAGTTGGTCAGCAGTCACTTTCATTAATCAGATATGAATAATTGAGATTGCTACTTGTAAGCTTTCGTAACACGAAATTATGGGGAATGTACACCAAATCAATAGGCAGATAAGAGTCGAAATATAAATATAAGGAATAGCATTTTGAATATACGTACTTCAGTTGCATTTATTCACGATTTGATAATTCTCACAAATAATGTCTCAACAAGTGCCTCCACCATACACAGACGACAAAACTGGATCCCCTCCTCAAACGTACCCTCCCCAACAGGGGTATGCTCCCCCTCCCCAACAGGCACAACCCCAACAACAAGGGTACCCCCCTCAACAGCAAGGGTACCCTGCACCCCAGCAAGGTTATCCCCCGGTGAGTTCCTAATTTTCGCACTCCTAATTAATATTTTCCAAAAATCGTAATCCAATCCAAAAGGAGCGTCTCCTGGATAATTCCTTGTGTTCATATTCAAAGTAATATGGAGACACATATGGTGATTAGGAATTTCTAATTTATCGAGGAACTGGTAAGAGCTACTGACTTGAAATTTGGCAGGGGGATGGGGAATACTGTATATAGAAACTTATTCAAATATCTAAGGAAAATATTCACATCTTCCCTCTCAAAAGGTGACAGATTAAACCAATAAAATTAGTGGTTTTCCAGTATGGATTATTCAATCCCTACTTGAGATTAATTTCATTGGCTCAAAGTAAATTAATTAACTTGCATTATAATACGATTACGTAGGCACATTCCTTTGCACCCCTAAGGTAACTAGTGTGACTATGGCGTCTCTAGGTTCCAGTAGTAGTAGCACAGCCTCCGGTGACGCAGGTGACAGTGGTGACGTCATTCGGAAATAATTCGCAGAGAATAGTATGCAGCAACTGCAAGACCGAACAGGTAAGCACAACCCTGGTTACGGTACAGTAGCATAGCTATGTGATGTTGTAGTACCAAATATATATATACTGTTAACCGTGTTGTACTAACGAGGTTCTACAGTATAATGTAAGTATTTCTTCTAGGCTACTGTTCTGAGAAAGAAGATCGGATTAATGAACTGGTTGGTATGTGGGGTAATAGCCTTGGTGCTATTCTTATTTGGGTTCTTGTGTTTCATCCCACTGGCATTCATTGCCCTCTGCATTCCAGGGCTTCAGGACGTGGAACATGTTTGTCCGAACTGTAACCACACCAACGGAGTGCATAAACAGCTCTAGGGACCACGGATTAGCTGTTGTAACCTGATTAGTGTATCAATTTAGTGTATAGGCTTATATACGTTTTGTATTCTCGATAATGTATACTCAATTGTCAGATTTATTATCATGTGCGTGTGATAATTATTGTGTGAAATTTTGTAACCAAAATAAAATTCATTTTTTATGCATTCGTGTATAATATATTGGAACTAAGACATTAATAGTGTCGAATCAAACAAAATAATCATCATTCTCTAATAATACGTTGAATACAAAGTATACAGTATAACTTAGTTTAAGGTATAATAATAAAAGCCATAATAATGCACGTAATATTTACAATCTGATTGACAACATTTACATGAAGTAAAAGTAAAGTTCTACATATTACAACAACAACAACAACAACAACAACAACTTCTATGGTATCAAACTCCATCTTCTGTACTTCCCATTAACGACTTTACAGTTGGGACACACGTGCTCTACATCTTTAAGCGAAGCAACGCAAAATGCAATTAACGACAGTGGCACACAACAAAACGGGATAAGGCAAAATGGTCCCAGAATGCAGAATACATATGCTACAAATCCGCAGATCATCCAATTCATAATTCCAATCTCACGTCTCAGAATAGTAGTCTAGAGTAAATAACATAGTAGTCTAGAGTAAATAACAACATGTAGTTGCATTATAGGAAATACTTGTAGCAATTGCAAATACAGTCAACTACCGTTAATTCGAATATTTTATTAAGCGGGGTTCGATCTTAAAAGAGTTCATTACAGGTTGAATTTCGTTGTAACCAGAGTTCATTATAAACGGATTTCGTTATTAATTTCTTTTTCCATTGACAGTTCGAATAACAGATATGACTGTATTGCTATTTGGGGAAATACGTTAATTGACTAGTATTGCATGTAATCTCTAGTTATCGTAGGTATATTATTTACCATTCAATTCATCGCGATTATTATAAATTATATAATCCCTTAGATGCCTTGCTTACTTGTTCGGTGTTGCAGTTTATACAGATTATCTGCCTGGCAGTGTCTCGTGGCTTTGGCGGAGCTATTGAAACCTATTGAAATTGAAACCTATTGAAACCGGTTAACTTATAGATACAAAGAATGTTCTTATAACCGGCATGTTCTTATAACCGGTGTTCTTATATCCGATATCTACCTTATTACATATGAAATAACTTATATGTAGACCGTCTATTTCTAGACCAGGTTTTCTTACACATACATTAGTATTACCCATAGACGGCAGGGCTTTTGGTCTACACAATTTATAGACAATCTACAAATTTTGGCTTAGTTTGTATGGGCTTTTATAGACCGTCTACATACAAGGATGCTCATAACTTATCACGTTTATTTATGAAGTTTTCTTACCGGAGCTTCTTGGTGAGGCAGGTCAGATATTTCGTCTGTGTATGGAGGAGTTTGCTCAGACATGCTAATGCTTATTTAATTGTCCACTTCTCTAATAGTCCACTTATTTACTTGTCCAACAACTATTTATATTTCTGTAAGTCTATTACAGTGGATGCCGGTTATAAGCACATCGTCGGGAACTGCTTATAATGTTCTTATAACCGGCATAATTATATACGGTATATGGCAACCGTTTTCCAGTAGAATGTTCTTATAACCGGTGTTCTTATATCCGATATCTCTATTGTATACTGCTTGGAATATTATTATTATTATTATTTGTTAGTTTTAGCAAAGTGATATTCAAATAAATAATAAATAATAAATATAGTGAATGGGTATATAAGCCTATAAGGTTTGTATATAGAATAGTAGGGGGGCATTAGCCAATAGTATCAGAGTCTATCTCTTCTTAACTCCAACAATAAAGTTGCAGTTTGGACATCTGTGTTCAATGTCCTTGAGAGAAGGAATGCAGAGACAAATGAATGCAAATGGGACTAAGCAGAGGAACCCAAAGACGCACATTAGAAGCACTGTAACAAAGCATATCAGCCAACTCTTTGATCCAACTTTCCTGTTTATTCTCGTTATCTAAATACAGGAATAAGTACTTACAGTAGACTCTCTTAAAAACACAAATATCTGTTAAGGAGTACAAGGTTTAATTCCCCTTGCCTATACAAATGCATGCAAGTGACTCCGGTTAATACGAATTCCGGATAATACGAACATATTAAGACGGTCCCCTGGTGTTCCTATGCCACTAATTCCATTATTCATAATATCATCACATAATACTTGACAACCGTATGCGTGTAATGGCATGCGGTATTATATTACCTGCTGAGTCTTGCAGTTGGGACATGTCACCTGGATAGGCACTGTGTCGAATGACGTCACCGTACTGATTACCTGTGCGGGCTGTGTCTGTACCGGCACCTGCATAGGATTAGTATAAACAGTGCTTGGGACCTGAATAGGATTAGTATAAACTCTGTTATAACCAAGGGATTGGGACCTGAATAGGAATAGTATTAACCTGTAAATACCTTCGTTATATCCGTTATATCCGACTTGGTTATAACGAGAGTTCACTGTATTTGTTTATAAGTCTGTTTATTAGTTGTTTATAGTCTGTTTACTTGTTTGTTTGTCAGTCTGTTTATAAGTCTGTTTATAAGTTTATTTATCAGTCTGTTACTTGTTTGTTTACCAGTCTGTTGTTTATAAGTCTGTTTACTTGTTTGTTTATTAATTTGTTTATAAGTCTGTTTATTAGTTGTTTATAGTCTGTTTACTTGTTTGTTTGTCAGTCTGTTTATTAGTTTGTTTATTAGTCTGTCTACTTGTTATGTATCAGTCTATTTATAAGTCTGTTTATAACTCTATCTATCACTCTATCTACCCTACGGAGCATAAGGTCCCACTTACCGGCATGAGTACGGGTTGCGGTTGCGGCACGTAGTACCCGGGCTGGGGGGGAGGGTACCCCTGGGAGAGGGAGGGGTCCGGGGCGTACGGGGGCGGGTTGTAGCTCATCAGCTGGTGGTTCTAAATATAGCTACACCGTTAGTATGTAGTAGGAACACGGTTAATAGGAAATTCCTGGTAATACGAATTTGTTTATACGATTTCCTGATATACAATACAGTGGATGCCGGTTATAAGAACATCGTCCGGAACTGCAATTTACTGCACTTAATGTTCTTATAACCGGCATAAATTATACAGGATATCTGCAATCGTTTTCCAATAGAATGTTCTTATATCCGATATCTACTGTATATGAACCTCGTTAGTACGAACACTATTTCAGTACCCTTCAAAGCCTTTTCAATACAAAAGACATTCGTTAATACAAATTCCGGATAAAGCGAACACATTTTGGCGGTCCCCTGGTATTCTTACATGAGATCGAGAATTTATAATCATAAAAGTTACCCCTTAGTATACAAATAAACACCTAAAAAAGTATACGTACATATATTTGTTGTTGTTGTTGTTTACCTGGTGGTGATAATGATCAAAATATAGAGTTAGTTATAAGTATTTGTTTACTATTTATTTTTATTTATGTATCTTATTCGATTTATATTTATATACTTTGGTTTTATAAGAAATAAGATTATGATCTTACGTAACTGAACTAATAAACAACATGTAATATAATTAATAGCAAGTCGCATTTTGCACGAGATTTGCTTGCTAATAATACCTATGTATATGTACTGGTTTAACGGTCACTTGCAAAAGTTTCGATATTGAAATATGTTGGCCGATTTATAATCACTTAATTTCTGTGTTGATTAACAAATGTTGTTGTTTACAATTGGCCCTATTTCATTCTATTATACGAAATTGAATATATATGTTGCAGGCCAAGTGCGTTTCCAGGCGAAACGCGTTTCGCCTAGGCCAAACGCGTTTCGCCTGAGAAAAGACGCCAAACGCGTTTCGCCTAGGCCAATCGCGTTTCCATTTTAATATAATCCTCATGGGTGTCTATTATTAGATATTGAAATCACTATATGCTATTTATCGTTGATGTGGTAATTAGAGGCTATTATTAAGCAGTTAATTAAGATCATCCAAGCTCTTCCTTTTCATTCATACACGTATTTAATTATTATTTATTTATACGAATTAACCTAACCTTCGTTATAGTATAGTATTTTATTATTATAATTCATTATTAATTAAGGATCAATACAATTTACACAAATTTTAATACTGAGTACTGTGAGTAGCGAATTTTTATATCTAAGTGGCCGATTTTGTGATTAGTATCTTATGTGACTTATTAACTTATTAATTTTCCAAGTTTGGTTGATTGCTTGTTATGCTAAATGTTTGGGGCAATTGGGGCCGTCGACATTTCAAAAGTGGCCTGCATATTCCTACCATGTTCCACTTGTGGCACAGGTGGCACAAATTTAAAGTGACTAAGTTAAAAACTAATTGTAGGAATATTTATTGTAAGGTGTCTCCTCAAGTAATTTCTTTGTCAACAGTATGACATTTAATGGGTGTACAACAGTGGCGTAGCCAGGGAGGGGCCAGACGGGGCCAGGCCCCGGTTAGCGCGGTTGAGGCTTGGGGCCCGACCGGCTCAGGATTTCAATCCTGGGACGCTGCTGAAATACATAGTCAGGGCCTGCTGCAAAGGCGCATCTAGGACAAGGAAACATATTCTTCGTGGATACCGTTACTTTACTGTCCTATTATTGTTCAAACCAAATACTCTCGTTCAAAATCTAATTACTCTCATACTTTCTCGAGCTTTTCTTTTCAAAAGTGTGCAACCTCTATTATCCGAACTATGTACAGTACCCTACCAAAAGTATTCGTACGCCGCCGATAAATTCTGAATTTTAATTATAGATTTGCTGTCGAATGAAATCATACAATTAGCTAAAGGCTCGCACAAGGGTGGGGTTGGTTAACCGATGAGGCTACGGTTACAATTCGATTTCTCGCCACGGTTAACTGGTAAACCGCCCATCCTACTCAATACTATAAATCCTTTATAAATTTTGATTATACTACAGAATAAGACTCAGCTCAGGCTCAGCTGTATATAGTATAACCGCATAAGTATAATAACTGATACATTTCGTGCTTTAGGTAAATTTAAATCAATGTTTTCTAAGAAAATTTATAAGTGGTGATGAGAATAGATTTTGGACTACATATTCTGATAAAATTCAAAAAGATTTAATACTTTATACATTAATTTCCCAATAACTCTGCTGATATTCAACAGACCGGCTAACTGGTTAATAAAATCTCTAACCGTTAACCGAATCCAGCCTTGCCTGCAGGAGCAGGTGCGGCAGGTGTGGCCTTGACTGCAACAATATTTTAGAAAGCCGCATCAATATTCGGGTACCATTTTGAGTCAAACTGAGATTCAATAACTCGACGTCACTTCGCCGCACCAATAATAATTTCCTTGCTATGAGCCTGTATGAGATTGTGCTTAATAATGGAAGGTAATTATTGTATCTGTAATAACTGCACACAAATTACGAGAGTTGTTGAGATTAGTACCACAGAACAACTGTGAAGCGGTTGCTCTGTGGAAATTAGAGGTGTCGAAGCGACCGAGCAAGCGTTGTACGCTAGTATTATATAATATTATAGTTAAAATACTTTGTTGTATGGGATGCCGTATCCCCTATTATTATTATTATTATTATTATTATGAATGATTGTATGACTAGTAGCAGCAAGAACAATAATGCCCTGGTTTTTCACATAAACTCTATGAAAGATTTTACGGGGGGTTAGGGTCACACCCCCAAGCCCACTCTAGATCGCTCGCTACGCTCGCTGCGATAAAATTTTGACTCCCCTAGATTTTCTTCTGGATACGCATGGGTGAGTGCCCCATGTGTGTGCCCAGGTTGACCTCAAGGTCTGGCTACGCCACTGGTGTACTATGAGACCTATCTAATAGCTGTGTTCTGGATACACAACTAACGCAACCATGATTCAAAGCGGATCATCGCCCTGTGTAGCATCCCAGATTATACCCCCACCAGAATATACCCGGTGTATAACTAGCCCTAGCCTAGTTTGTACCCCAGGGGTTAAACTGGGCTAGCCCAGAATATTCCTCCTATCTTCGTTTATAATAGCATGTGCAAAATATAGATTGTTTGGTGTAATCTATGATAGCATTATGTTGTATAAGTTACGGACTGTCTCATAAATAGGAAACCGCCTCAGAGTTCATTCAGTCGACAATATATATTTACTAAGTTGATTAATCTTAAGATCGATCTTAAGTCTTAAGGTCGATCTTAAGTCTTAAGACCGATCTTAGTGAATACTGCAGCTGACTGTACTTGTTTACCTTATTTAACTTTTGGAAGTTAGTTATATCTCCAATTTAAATTCGGTTTCTATTCTCCTAACGCTTTAATACAATGCGAATAACAAACACAGATGTCCTCCCGACAGCAATTATCCCATATCCTAACAGCTGACACAGTATCAGGGTGTTATCCAGGCGTGCTGCGTGCGCCCAAAGGAGCTTAATTTGGCAGGATTTTTATCTAGGCGTACAATATCGAGAGTTCCTCCCATAGACTTAATACAAGTTGACTAATCTAGGCGTACTAAATGAAAACTGAACGAGCTCTAACAAAATCTAGGAGCGGGGTAATTTTTCCTGGATGAAAGCCTGCACAGTATCATGTTGAAAACTATAGAATCGCTACAATAACTACATATATTACTTACAAATCTATTTCACTAGCATCATCTTATGCCATCTCTCTAAGTCCATTTTCCGTGGCATTTTTGATGGAGGAAAAACATAGTTACTAAACAAAGACTAAAGTGATAGAAATGTATAATATTGGGATGATATGCAACACTTAAAATTAGTTGTCAGTATGTAATAGTAATGCTACATAAGTCAAATAAGTCACATCGGCCACTTAGATATAAAAATTCGCTACTCACAGTACTCAGTATTAAAATTTGTGTAAATTGTATTGATCCTTAATTAATAATGAATTATAATAATAAAATACTATACTATAACGAAGGTTAGGTTAATTCGTATAAATAAATAATAATTAAATACGTGTATGAATGAAAAGGAAGAGCTTGGATGATCTTAATTAACTGCTTAATAATAGCCTCTAATTACCACATCAACGATAAATAGCATATAGTGATTTCAATATCTAATAATAGACACCCATGAGGATTATATTAAAATGGAAACGCGATTGGCCTAGGCGAAACGCGTTTGGCGTCTTTTCTCAGGCGAAACGCGTTTGGCCTAGGCGAAACGCGTTTCGCCTGGAAACGCATATGGCCTGCAACATATGCATGTAGATGTATTGGTTGGTCATGTATTGTGAAAATTATGAGACCGTTGTATTAATTGTTCTGTTGTTAGTAAACAATTAGACAATACAGTAGATGTCGGATATAAGCACACCGGTTATAATAACACATCGGATATAAGAACACTATGTTGGAAAACGGTTGCCATATACCCTATATAATTTCTGTCGGTTATAAGAACATTAAGTGCAGTTCCCGACGATGTGCTTATAACCGGCATCCACTGTATTGATATTAATTCCACAACAAACTTCTGAAAACAATATTCCAACTAAGTAAATACAATATTGATAATAACAACAAGGATATTATTAACAACCAAATACTATTCAGATACACTACTTATTATCTCATCCTACAAACGCCTATGATATGATTGCAAGTCTGACACACGTGTTCTGTTTGCTTGCAACTTGTCATGCACAATGGAATACATGCGAGTGGTATAAGTAGCATTGGGATTACTAGCAAAGCAAACAGCATTATTATCACGTATAATATGTACATCGCTTTTATAGCAGACTTCCCAATTTCCTTCTGCGCTTTTGATATCTAAAAATAGAACATAAGCGGCAATAGTTGTTGTTGTTTACCAAATACAGTAACTCTGTTAATAGGAACACCAGGGGACCGTCGAAATGTGTTCGTATTATCCTGAATTCGTATTAACCGGAGTCACTTACATGCATTTGTATAGGCTAGGGGAATTAACCTTGTACTCCTTAACAGATATTTCCTTAAGAGTTTACTTATCCACCGATCATCGGCGTTTGTATTAAAAAACCTCGCTACTTTCTACCGATTGTTTTCTTATGTTTATAAAAAACACCATCGGTAGAAAGTAGCGAGGTTTTTTAATACAAACGCCGATGATCTGTGGATAAGTAAATTATTTCCTTAATTACAACATAGATTCCTATTGCTCACCTGCGTAACCGTACAGTTAGGACAGGTCAGTCTCTGGGGCTCCTCTCCGAGACAGGGTATCACTACTGCTCCCCCTGGGGCGGGAGGGGGGGCCACTGGAGCCACTGGGGCCACTGGAGCTGTTGGTGGTAGAACCTCGTACTCGGGAGGGGGCGGGCCCCTTTCGTACCCCTTGGGTACCTGTGTAGGGTGCTGTGACATATCTAGGCTAATGTTATTATGTTAATTGTATACAGAGTAGTGAGGATATGTAATACAGTCGAAACCGGTTTTTCTAACCAATTTTTTGCATGGAAATAAAGTCAGAAAATCCGATAGTTAGAATAAACCGATTGAAAATATAACAAAATTGGACTTTCTTACACATTTAGAGTAAATAGGTGGTTAGAAAAAACCGATTAGTTAGAAAAACCGGTTTCGACTGTAATGTAACATAACTTTATATAAGACCTGAAAGTACTATGGATACGCTATGGACTATATGTGCTACTAACTACTAATGTTTCTGTCAGGCCTTTATTAATAGAATTAATAGAACTGTTAGGAACTGAACTAACACAATAGTTCCATTAAAACTAAATACACTAGTTAACAGGGGAATACAACAAATATACATTCCAACGCTGTCACTACCTAGTTACCATACTTCCTTCTCCCTACAAGGTGTTTGCACTGTGGGCAGTGGTGCAGAGTGTCGTGAAACTTTGTGATACACAAGGGAACTAATGCAAAGGGTAGTACTACCGGAGCGCCTACTATTCCGAATAAGAACACTGCTACGAATACGAGAAAAACAGCTGTTATTATCATGAGGTACTCGTTGACTTGTCCACTCTTCCTGGTTACCACTGTTGTCTATAGGAATTATAATTATTTGAAATCTGGCTTGCAACAGACAATATTTTTTCGCGTCTAGAAAAGTTTTCTTTCAAATTAGGAGCCTGGATTAAACCTTGTTTGATATGTAGTATAACTTTCTTATAACGTACCCCTCGGGAATGGAATAAGTACTTATTATCCGAGTGTACCTACTAACCGAGTTTACCCTACATAGAAATACATACTGCTTTATTAACTTGGTTAATTAATGAATTAATTAAACAAATTTCTACGTACTACCCAGGTACGTTATAACCAAGTTCTACTATAGCTATCCCTACTATTGGCTAGTTATAACAACTGTAGTAACAAGTTAACAACCTACCCTTTCCGTTCTGCAGTTTGGACATATGACCCTTTGTGGCTCCTTATTCATCTGAATCGCTCCTGTGTACCCCAGCTGTTGAAAGCTGGGACACACCACGAGGGGGTACGACCCAGTTAAAGTGCCCCCTGTTCCCATAGGACGCGCGTACGCATTGTCGTTGTTCCTAGGAATCAATTGGTCTTTCTCCATTGCTCTATTGCAATGAAGTTAGGCGCTCTCTTATACTGATGGCATGTAACTCTATATATCTGTTATTGGAACTATAGGTGCGTTGCTTTATATCCCGTGCTTATACTGTCTATTTGGTATTACATAATCCCATAAACTGAGCTCTCCTATTACACTACTTAACACTGTAGAACCTCATTAGTACGAACACCAGGCATTAGTATAACAAGGTTCTACTGTATTTCAATTTACAATAAACTTGTATGTATCCCCTTAAATTAATGTCTTTAATATTTTGTGAAACAAACGAGAGTATACAGTCACATCCGTTAGTTCGAACACTCGCTAATTCGACCAAATATATTTTCCCCTTTAGAGTTCGAATATTATTGTTGATATTATTGTTTACTAAACAACGAATATATATTTGAAAGAAAGAATATTTTTATAAAAAGCACAGTACTTATTGAGAATACAAAATGTATACGTGTAGTATAAACCAAACACTAATACAGACAGTCAACAACAACAGCTTTATGGTCTCACCCTATCTGTTTATACACTCCGTTAGTGTATTTACAGTTGGGACACACGTGCTTTACATCTTTAAGCGCCGGTATGCAATATGCTATGCCTGCCAGTGGAATTAGTAATAACGGTATAATGAGGAATATCCCCATTATAAAGAGGATAAATGCTGTTAACCAACACACCAAATAGTTCAAATCTCCAAACTTCCTTTTCACAATTGTAACCTAGAGGAGAGGAGAGAATAAAATATTTTATTCCAATTTTGAATACAACTGAAACTTAACAATAAATCTATAATTACAAGGGTTTGTATTCAGGGTATTATACAGGACTAGAATTAAACACTCCTAAGGTCACTAGTATATTAATGTTGTACGCCTAAAAGGTTTGTTTTGTATTATTCTATGGGGACTTTCGGCAGTTTTCGCGCTCCTAAACGCAAAAATATCCCAATTTATCCGCCCTAGGCGTATGGCCCGCTCCTGGATAATATCCTGTTAGTGTTTGAAATTAAATTCGAACTCTCAAGGGAACTAGGAGCACTCACCTGTTCTGTATTGCAATTCGTGCAAATTATTTTCTGAGGAATCTTCCCGAAAACGACTTCTTGATTTTCCGCTGAAAACTGAGGCTGTACCGCCACTGGAACCTATGGTACACACGGTTACCATATCGGTACAAAGGAATGTTATTATGTTACCAATTAAGGAATTTTATGATGTATAGTGGGACATTTAATTGGTTTAAGTTTTGTCACCTTTTAGGGGGGGGGGGGAAGATGTGAATATTTTTCTTAGATATTTGAATAAATTTCTATATACAGTATTTCCCACCCCCCTGCCAAATTTAAAGTCTTTAGCTCTTACCAGTTCCTCAATAAATTAGAACAAACAACAACAAAATCTAACATATATGTAGATATCCAATATCTACTAAATTCCTATCTCTCACCAGTGTAACCATGCAGTTTGGACACTCTATTGTTTGGCGCTCTTTACTAACGCAGAATTTAACAGCTGTCTCATATCTGTGTCCCTTTGGGTCTGTTTGTGCTATAGAGGCATAGTCAGGGGGAGGGGGTCCACTTTCGTACCCCTGGGGTACATGGCTAGGGTACTGTGACATTTCTAGGCTAATCAACTAATGTTAATTGTAGAGTTAATGTTATACAGTAAAACCTCCAAAAGTGAACACCTTCAAGAAATGAACAACTCCAAAATATGAACACTTTTCTTGATCACAAATTTCCCCCATTGCTTTAGACATACGTTATCATAAATCATGAAAAGTGAACACCTCTCAAAAGTGAACCTTTTTTTATAGTCCCCAGGGTGTTCACTTTCTGAAGGTTTGTATTTCATATAATGTGACTTTTTCGCTACCTTTTGATACTTATTGACACCTGTTATTAGGAATATTGGATAAGGGAACATATTTAGACGGTCCCCTGGTGCCCCTACTGAATGTATTGACATGATAAGGACTTGTTAATAAATAAAATATAAGTTTAGTAAATACAGTATTTGTTAACAAATTCATTGACACTGATTCTATTTATACTAATTGCTCGATTACGTATTATGTGCATAATGGATTATATAATGACCTTATAAATACAAACTCGATTTGAATAAGCATATACGTTATATATAAAGGGCGTACTTATACTTTATATATTTGCAAACATCAGATTTACGTACAAGGTTTATCATTTACAGTTAATACGTATAGTATGTTATTTTCGGACACTATTTGTAGTTCACTTTAAAACTCAATTTAGTAACACCTGTTATTAGGAATATCGGATAAGGGAACATATTTAGACGGTCCCCTGGTGTTCCTACTAAATCTATTGACATGATAAGGACTTGTTATAATACAAACAACAAATTTAATGCATATTTGTTTACAAATTCATTGACATTGATTCTTTTTATTTATTTATTTATTCCAATAAGATGGTTGCAGCTGGGACAAATATGTTCTGTGTGTTTGAACTTATCAATATATAGAGGAATAATCAACAAAGGTAAACAAATAAACGGTACAATAAACATCATTGTAGCCACTAAGATTGAGAAAAAGCACAGAACTACAATCAAGTTCTTTCTTCCCGTCTCTCTCTGGACTATTGACATCTATAAAACAAACAAACAAACAAACAAACAAACAAACAAACAAACAAACAATCAAACAAACAAACAAACAAACAAACAAACAAACAAACAAACAAACAAACAAACAAACAAAACAAACAAAACAAACAAACAATCAAACAATCAATCAATCAAACAACAACAACAGCAACAACAACAACATATGTACATGAGTATATATTTGTTAATGTTGTTGTTGTTGTTGTGTTGTTGTTTACAAATACTCCATAAGTATCTTACCTGGTTAACAAGACAGTTGGGACATGTCAACACCCTCGGATCATCCCCCAATGTCTCATTATCTCCCAACACTAGCATACCCCTGCTATACACAGAGTAAGGTCCCCTTATGAATCCTGACTGATCAGTTGCGTTACTAGGATACACTGTGTTGTATGCAGGAGGAGAGTCAGGATACTCTAACATATCTAACTACTCATTAGTACAGTAAATACAGTCAGGTCTTATAGTGTGAATATTCAAGGGACCTAAATTGTGTTCATAATAGAGAGACTTTATAATATGCGAACTCAACTTAATACAAACCCTATGTAAGTTGTTAATTTGGGACCATAGGGCTTGTTCATAATAATAAAAATTCATATTAAACAGACGAATAGTGTTCACAATAAGCAGACCTGACTGTTTTCAGTTCCACTAATATACATCTTTACTAACTACTATTGTCAATATTACTGTCAGGCCTTAATACAGTAGCTATTGATTGTAATAGCTACTGTATTAAGGCCTGACTTAAATAGAACTGTTAACTGAACTAACACAAAAATAACTGTTAATTAATACAACGGATTACAAACAAGCCTAATCAGTGATGGATCTAGAGTTTACCTCAGGGGGGGGGTAATTTACATTCCGCTATAGTTAATTAAATCAGGGGGTCCTTTTTTTCAAATAAAAATTTCAGGGGGGGGGTATAGAGAAATCCTGGGCCTAATATATAAACTTCCTTTTCCCAATGAAATTCCTGCATTTGGGACAGTAGTGTCTGGTGTCCGCTATAGTTTTCATGCAGCACGGTAGCATAGCAACCGGGATTAGGAGCATTGGAATGATGTAGATAGAGTATACGAAGATTACTAGCAGGAATAGCAGGCCCATTAATACATTCGTTAATCCAACTTGAAGGATAATCACTGTGTTCTAAAGGAATGTAATAATATAATACAGTAGCTCTGTTAATAGGAACACCAGGGGACCGTCTTAATATGTTCGTATTATCCTGAATTCGTATTAACCGGAGTCACTTGCATGCATTAGTATAGGCTAGGGGAATTAACCTTGTACTCCTTAACCGATATTTTCCTTATGTATGTTCCTATTTATAACAGCCTACTGTATAAACGTAAACAAATTAGATATTTGTTGTTGTTTACATACCTGTTCTGTTTTGCAGGAGGGACATAACACTCTCTGTGAGTGTTTGTTCATTTGTATGAACGCTTGATTATCTGGGAATCCGTATTGTCTTAAGGTCCCACTTTGGGAGGTGGGGTAGGGTGCCTGTAGTGGTGCAATCGGGGTTTGGTGTGTATTCATGTATGACTGCTAATGGAGTATACTAGATTATATGTGTTTTTGTTTGGTTGTTTGGTTGTTGGTTGGTGTTTGTTGGTTGGTGTTTGTTTGTTGGTTGGTTTGTTTGTTTGTTTGTTTGGTTGTTGGTTGGTGTGTTTGTGTGTCTGTTTTGTTTAATTAGTTTACAAGTTATATTGTACTATTGATAGTAACGAAAGTATCATAAAACAAACAAAAACTATAACAAAACAGTAGACTAGAGTTTACAAATACACAATCAATGGAACGCTTTCTTCTCCCCATTCACAAAGTTACAGTTGGGACATACGTGCACCTTATCTTTTGCAAACCCTAGCAGGAGACCAAACAGGGCGAATGGAACGCAGAGTATCAGACCAAAAGCTAGCATCACCCAAGCCACTATTCCGACTGCCACCCAGGATCCTAAACCGATCTTATTTTCAACTCGAGTCACCACTTCTTGTTGGCAGTTCACACATATAATCCTCTCGGATATTTCTCCCCATTTCCGGGGCTGTTGGCACACGGGAGGGGCTCCGTTATATTGGGGCGGCGGCTCTTTCTGTAAGATAGGATCTTCCATTTTCTAACTATAAGTTAGTTATACTATTCTATATTGGGACTATTCAACTGCTGATTGTACTCTCAAGCATGGTTGGGTAATATATGCATTCAAACTTGATGTCTCTTTATTAAGTTATTATGAAACTAGATATAATTACAATTAGCTTACATTTATTCTACTTTGTAAGAGGGTACTATAGATACGCCAGGGGGCCGTAGGAATGTGCTTCTCTGATCTATTATTCGTATTAATAGGAGTCACTTGTTATATAACTTGTTTTAACGCGTATCATGTATAATACATAATACAGTATAACCTCGTTAGTAGGAACACTATTTCAGTCCCCTTCAAAGCCTTTTCAATACGTACAAATGATATTGGTTAATACGAATTCCGGGATAAGGCGAACGCGTTTTGACGGTCCCCTGGTGTTCCTACTATAGTATACTGTATTTGGATAATGATGTACAATAATCGGTTAATTGTGAAAGCTAACTTGTTTTACAGTTATATTATTATTTTATAATAAAATATTTCACTTTCTATATAACTTAATCTTTACTGTTTCACTTGTTATATGTTTATTACGTCGAGTGTATTTAATACGTAATTCGTATACACTTTCTAAGTGAGGGTTTTGACTTAATGATTAACAATTTACGTTTTCAACATACTTAACATAGACAGGTTTAATTATGGCCATATCACAGCTATACTATATCTAATTTTGGTTGTCTGATGCGTTTATATGATTGATTTCCTCTATCTTAAATTAAACCCCCATAAATGCACTGTTTTGAAAGTCTTATCTTAAATATTTGCAAGTATATTTGAAGAATAATTATACTGCACTTGTTACAGCTATAAAAGTAAGAAATTGTATAACAGTTCGACCAAATTTGGATTTAGAAGACTGTCAATTCTCCCAAAGAATTCGCCAACTTAAGTAAATTATAAAACTGAAATTAATTCCTGTCTTTATTCTGAGAAGATCTTTATACCTCTTCGCTCGAAAGGAAATAATACTGGCCAATGAGTGTATCTCTTTTTATATACGTCATTTCTATTATGGCTCAACGGTTCATTAAATGGTATAAATAGCGGCGAGTTTATATTAATATAAGTTCAACAGCAAATATAATTTGACATTCATAATGAGCACAGAGATTATAACTGAGAATACACATTCCAATCGAGACTCGTGGTATCTAGGGGACTTAGAAGGACCTGATGACGTGTTTGAAGAAGATTCGACACCTCTCGAGACACAAACTTTCCATAGAGTAGATGTACCCTCTCGGTTTGATATTAGTCGGAGAAATGAGAAAACCATCTGGGAATCGAGTCAATCGTATTTCTGGGGTTTTGTTGAGTACATTTGGCCGAGCAGAAGTTCTAGCACAGCTAGCACGGATAAAAAATAAATAATTGTTTACATTTTGTGTTTACTTTTTTCAATGCATATTTTAACAAGAATAAATAAACTTTTAGTTAACTTTTCATTTTTCAATGGGGTTATTCCTGTTAAGACCGGTATCGGATAAGGGGAACATATTACGACGGTCCCCTGGTGTCCCTTATTACAAAAGTAGATTCCAATTCCAAATAATATTCATGTTTTCAAAACAACAAAATATTTAACATTGAATGTATAAACAGTTTTGAAATATTAAAAGTCAATAATGCCAATGCCAGCAATGTCAGTACTTGTCACACTGGAATGTGACCTGCCATAGTTCCATAAGGAACCAACTAACTTCCAGAAGTAAGCCCGCCAACCAGAGTCCTCTTTGTCAGGAAAATAAAGTGCAAACCTGGAATCGGATTGGTTCAAGAAAGGTGGTTCGCTTATAAACACATCGTCTGGTCCTTCTATATGTTGTTGTTGTTGTTGTTGTTGTTGTTGTTGTCTTTTCGTAATAAGTTTGTCGCTGTTAGGTTGTTTATTCTCAGCAGCCATTTGGATATTTTGATGTTGTAATTGAGTGATTGAAATATTGTATTTTGTTCTTTGTACCTTTTCTCCGTTTTATATACAGATTTGAATATATAATTGTATCCTATGCATATTAACACTTTTATGAATATTAACTATTTGAATATTTATTCATTGCTTATTCTTATGGCAAAAGTAACATTGCCTTATATAACACAGTTTCACTACCTTATTGAAATTTTAATCGTTGACTGTTATCTAGTATTTGCCATTCGCAAAATCCGTTTTACATTGTTTTCCAAACTTGGGCAATTGATTTGAATAAAATTCTCCAAATTAATAATCTGTATTTTCAATATTTGTAATGACCAAGCTAATATTCGACTGGTATTTAGTATTTGTATATTGAACAATAAATAACACATTATTTATACAGACAGTTAACTCTCGTTATAACTTATAATGAAGTGCTTGGGACCTGTAAATTCCTTCGTTATATCCGACTTGTTATAACGAGAGTTCACTTTATCTTTAAATTGGGAAATTTGTCCATTAAAATTTTTATTATTAAGTTCTAATCTTATTTATTTCCCCCTGTTAATACGAATATCGGATAAGGGACCACTCTTATAAGAGGGTATTTTGATCCCCTGCGATCATAATAAGTCACCTTGTAATTGGAACTAACTGCATTGTTATTATGACACTATTTTGACTAATCGTAAGACAATATGTAATTTAGAAATATGTAATTTTAATGATCTAATAAGGTTCTATAATATAACCTATACAATAATGTATATTATGTCGGTTATCTATTGGAATTAAGTTATAACTATTAATTCATTAAAATGTAACTAACTCTAATATAATATTAGCTAATACAACAAAGAATTTATTACAACATACATTAAAATTACTGTATAAGCATTCAAAATATGTACTATGTATTACGTATTAAAATTATTATATTATATAACCCATAATTGTGGTGAATTTGTGCTAATTAGATAAAGTTTTTATTGCATAATTAATTTGTTTAGTCAGACAATTTAATTATTTATTATACGTACTAATAATAATTTGATATGTTTTTTTTATAAGAAATGCAATTATTAAATTCGAATGTTACTGTTACCAAATGGCATCATTGTCATCTCCTAAATTCATATAATGATTAGGAACAACATAAAATTATAATTCGTTTCAAAATCTAATATTATAGGAATGAAATGATAATGAGAAATAATGAGGTTTATTTCATGACCTGTTATTCAGCCATCATCTTAATGGAAAATTCAGTTTAAAATCTAATTTGCTTTTACTATCAAAGTTAGAAGCAAACAAGAACATTATACTCGAAAACGGTTGCCATATACCCTATGTAATTATGCCGGTTATAAGAACATTATATGCAGTTCCCGACGATGTTCTTATAAGTTATAACCGGCATCCACTGTACTTGCATAATACATAAGAAATACCATGGCCATGAGAACTAACTATTCTTAAGCAATTCTGTCCCAATATATATTTATTTTACCAAGCAATGTATTTTGAAAACAACACAACAAAACATAATTATAAGTGACAACAACAGCACAACAACAACAACAACAACAACAACAACAACACAACACAACACAACAACAACAACAACACAACAACACAACAAATATAAAACCTATAAACCACTACCCAATAACCTGACTTTTCCATATTTTCCGTTGAAACAATCCCTGTGGCATTTTACATCCCGGGCACTTATGCCTAACATCTTTCCAGCGTCTAACAACCAATGGAATTAGCGCTATCGGCAGTAACAGCAAACTCCCGCCTAAAGTTACCACTGCTAACAAGCCTATTATTGCTACTATAATTAGACACGCGGTAATTGTTGCTTTCCCGTTAACAAAAGTGACCTCAGAGGTGACTTCTATCCTACACTCGCGACACCGGAAGTTAGTAGGTGTTGGTGTCCACACCTCTCTCTCCTCCTCCTCCCAATATGAGAGCACTCCGGGGGATAATGTTGTTGTTATTAATTCCATTGGTGTTGTACCGTTACTAGGGCTTATAATGATTAATGTGTCCCTAAATGTTTCGCGATGGAATTTCGGTATTTTGAGGTATTGCGGGCGAGTTGTATTCATTTTGTGAGAATAATATTAGTTTAATTATTAAGACACTTTTAAGCTATTTATACTTTATATTGAGAAGTCAACAAATTCTGAGGTTATTTGAGCTATGCTACAATTTATATATGAAGCTTTTGAAGTTATTAGAATTACAATAGACTAGTTATACTTTATAAATTAAACCTAATTAAGTTTATAAATATACTATGTCCAGGTAAATTACATTTGCTAGTTATAAATGCTAGTTACAAATTCCTATTAGCTAATGTTAAATGCTGAATCTCACAAATCCCGCTCGATTTCTTATAAGAAGCCAGAATATAACATTCCTAATGCGCATTATAGTCTCTATAAGAGTTCTGTTTTATCTCCTATCCATAAATAGAGAATTAACCAGGTTGTTTAAAATTCCCAATGTATGTTATACTATAAGTTATTAATATGTTATATAAATCCCTAGTAGAACCTCGTTAGTAGGAACACCAGGGGACCGTCATAATGTGTTCGCCTAATCCTGAATTCGTATTAGCCAATATCATTTGTACTGAAAAGGCTTTGAAAGGGACTGAAATAGTGTACGTAATAACCGGAATTTCGTATTAATCGAGTACGTATTAACGAGCTTCTACTGTATATGACTATCCTAGTTTGGTATGTAATTTCTCTTATTTATTCTAGCTTCACTTTTCTGACATAATCGCGATTTTGAATACATCATCATGCAATGGCTTTAATAACGTTATTTGTATGATTACACATTGAATTATAGTGGATTCTGTTAATATAGAAATATAATAATTCCCAGCAAAATGACTAAATTTCGTGTGTATCATCAAGCAATGGCTTTAATATGAATAATATTATTTGTACGATTACACATATAATTATATTGGATTATATATTAAAAACGAAATACGTATAATAATTCCCAGTAAAATGACTAAATTTTGTGTGTGTAATGCAATTCCCAAGCACTTTTCGGTTTTTAACAAATCAAATCCTATAATTATACTCTAGAAAACTCTAAACAGCCAATTAAATCATCGAATTTATATGTTTACAACAACCAATCATCTCTCAGAGTATTGTTATTCTTAACAGTGTGTAATTCTATTTTTATATTTTACCATCTCTTGTTTTCCTTCTTCTAATAAACAAACAAACTTTCCTCCAAATGGAGGAGGAACAAATGTACCCCCAAATGAACCCCTAAATGAACCAAGGGATATACAACTTACTATACACAAATATAAGTACAAACTATTAGATTTCACTCCATCAACTAATCTACTCCCTAACACAAACACGTGTATTACGAGTTGAATTACATACAATTAAACCCACTAACAAATTGTGATAACATAATTAGCACTTTACTGTTAGTTTTATTTAATTTCTCTTTATTTAGTTACTAATTGCTTTCTATAGTTACTAATTGCTTTCTATAGTTACAATTTAGTTACTAATTACCTAAAATTTGTAAACTTGTGAATTATATTTATTAGAAAGGTGTTGGCAAATATATTATAAGTAATTCCAAATATTTTGGCTAATAGATTCCCCTGCGATCTGAAACTGTACCTATAGAGGTGTTAGTTTCAATATCAAATTATTTACAAGACATTTTAAACTTTTTAATTAATACACGGCAAACAACAACAACAAATAGAATAAACAATTATCTACAAATACAAACTAGGTTTGTTGGTCTATTTATAGCAGAGAGAGATGAGCACTTTAACTGTCAAAGCGCTAGCCAATAGAATGGCTAGCTGCTGTTGACCACTTCAATAGGATTATAGAGAGAGGTTAGTTTAACCAATAGGATTATAGAGTGGTTAGTTTAACCAATGGGACATCGCCCCAGGGTACCGTAACAATCTAGATATCAGCTATAACTCCAATCTAAACAAAATGTTAACACCTCTTCAAATACCTCGTTATAGGGGCAGTTTAATTCCCATGGGTGTACCCTGTACCCCTAGAGGGGGGCAATTGAAACCTCCCTGTGAGGTGCAAGATTAGGCGCTAATTACCCCTTGATGATACCAAATATGTATATACTGTTATTTACTTGCTTTGATATATTTAGGATAGTTGCCTTCATATACCAAACAGTATATTTTTATACAACCCCTATATTGATGGAAATATTTGTATAATTTCTAGAAGTCAATTTTTTTCACCATTTATTTCTGGATTTATTATATTATAAAATGGACGGGCTTTCTATAAGTAATCATATCGAATTGAACTGAAATAATACCATGCATAGTGCCAGTTTTAGAATATTAATAGAGAGAGAATGGTTAATTTGAGATTTAGGACTTTATATAAGCGAGTTAAGCCTATTCTTCCATAGCTATATAGTTCCATTAGGAGCAGCGGGATTTCATTCAAAATAAGTAATCAATAATTCCTAACATGCTAATCGGTAGCTATACAAATACCTGCTATATATACGGACACATTTTGGACATTAAATTGTTCCTTATAGAGAAGTGTTATTTAGCTCCAATATTAAATGCAATTTCCGGTTTTTCTAACTGTTTTTTCTAAATGTGTAAGAAATTCCAATTTTGTTTTAATTTCAATCGGTTTATTCTAACTATCGGATTTTCTTACTTTATTTCCATGCAAATAATTAGTTAGAAAAACCGGTTTCGACTGTATTCAATCAATATGAACCGCAAAAGCTGGCAAATATAATTAAATGAACTTTATAAATTCCTTTATACCATTCATGTAGTATATTGAATCGGGTTAATTATCCACAGGTGTATAGTTATTTTTCTTCTGTAAATCTGTAAAATATAATATTAATCAAATGATGCTATCTATAATGCACCTGCATGTTATTCTATAGCTTGCATAATACCTTTATTGTAATTCTAGACTCAACTTTAGACTCCTTACATAATTCATATTATAATATAGTAATATTCAGCACAAGTGTGTATGTATCTGTACCTGGTATTAAGATCTCTAAACTAATATAGAACAAAAAGGGATTGTACGGACATACAGTCGACTCCGCTTAATAGAGTCACCTCGGGACCAGGTTGCTTTGACCCGATTAAGCGGAGAAATCTATTAACCGAAAATATTTTAAGCCAAAATGTAATTCTGTCCTATAAATCCTGTGAAATTTTGACCCGATTAAGCGGAGTAATCTATTAACCAGTAGCTCTATTAAGCGGAGTCGACTGTATTTGGTATCTGAAAAGAGACTTTAATTACTAGAAGTCAGTTTAAGTTATAAACTACTGTATAGGGTTCTATATTTCCTTTAGCATTGGAAATAACAATCCAATTTACAATTCCGTTCAAATGCTACGGAACGCAAAATCTCAGGAAATTAGACACCCCTCCTATGTCACGCTTTTTGGACCATTTTGTATCACAAAGGATGGTCTGTCACACATTGGTTGACCCCTCTTGGAAAGTGATATTGTGTATGTATTAAGTTTGTTCGTGTTCACTAATTATATTTGATATTTATCCTTATTGAAATTATGTTTGCAACTATCCTTTCCTAGAATATTACTTATTTCTTGATTTCATTTCCGATAAGGAGGTTAAACCATTCCAATTAACTGGAATTGTATCCTAGCATTTATTAGGTAGCACACCTGTGTTGTTGTTGTTGTTGTTGTTGTTGTTGTGAAAGTAACAGAGTTTATTATACAGTATTATACAGCATTTGTCAAATATGATTTGTTGTTTTATTTAATTACTGTTAGTATATTACTGAAAATTATAAAAAGTGTTATGGCATTTCACTATCTTCCGTGTAATTTGTAAGCACTGACTGTTGTTGTTGTTGTTGTTGTTGTTGTTGTCATGCCTTTAATACTTATTGACACCTGTTAATACAAATTTCGAATCTTTACGGTCCCCTGGTGTCCCTACTAACGAGAGTAAATAATATCTAAAATTTTATAAAGCTACAAAAAAAAGTAAGTATTTTACTACAAATCAATCTTTTGCTCCAATCTACAGATATTCGGTTAAAGTGGCAGATTAATCCGTGCCACTATATCAGTGTCGCCTGCTAACACCAATCTACATAATGGAACTGAAACTATTCATAGTACAGGTGTGCGACAGAACAATATCATTAATTATTCAGTGCAAACCAGACTATTCAAATTACACACTAGCCTACTAACCTAACTATCAGCTATAAATACACACTTTTATAACTAAGTAAACTAAATATGAATTCATACAAAAACGTGCTACCCACTTTACAGGAATGTGGAGAATCCTCTTTGGGAGAATCCTGTAGAAAAGCAAGCACATCTGCTCCTGAATTAGACCGACATTGTTCCCCAAATGCCAAATACAACCCCCCTACATATGCCCCCCCTGGCTTCCAATCCCCTACACCAGTTAGGCGACAGAGTTTCGCCGAACCTCCAGCTTATAAACCGCCGGAAAATACACAAGTACGAAAACGGGCTATGAGCTCACCGCTTTTCCCGCCTAAATTCAGCCGGTCCGATTCGGAAACATTTGAGAATGTGACACCAACAATTATAACACCTGTGGTATTCGGGAGAGAGCCACAAGTGGCATTTTGTGCCACTTGTAACAAAGAACAACTGTCCATCACTAAAAGGAAAATCGGGAAAGCTTCAAAACTTACTTTCGGGCTTGTAGCTGCCACTGTCGCTATTGTATTCGCCCCAGCAACGCCATTGGCAATAGGAATTTTATTAAATTCCGATCTAAAGGATACTGTACACAAATGTTCTAAATGTAAAAGCCGTATGGGCAAGCATCGACAAGTGTTCTAAATTTAGAATAATTTAATTTGTATTTGATATTAATTTATGAATAATCCTTCGTTTATAACATTCAATATTTTAATGACGATTGGATACATTATTACATACAGTATACTCCGCTTAATAGAGCCACCGGTTAATAGATTTCTCCGCTTAATCGGGTCAAAATTTCACAGGATTTATAGGACAGAATTACAGTTTGACTCAAAATATTTTCGGTTAATAGATTCCTCCGCTTAATCGGGTCAAACTACCCTGGAACAAAACTGACCCTATTAAGCGGAGTCGACTGTATTTCCTTATTACTCTATGTCACATTGTGACAGATTAATACAATGGTAGATTAATCATTAAATTAGCGAGCATTCTAAATTTGGTGCCTAATTCAATACACCACTTAGTTCCTTATTATATAATGTGACTAATTATAAAACCAGGCTAATGTCTATAATAATTAAAGTATAATATCTCTATAGTAGATACAGTTAATATTAGTTGCGGTTAATACATACACAGTTCCTTCAAAGTATTTAATACTTATTAACACCTGTTAATACGAATATCGGATAAGGGGTTCCCTGGTGTTCCTACTAACGAGAGTATACTATAGTAGAACTTCGTTAGTACGAACACGGTTAATACGAATTTCCGGATAAGACGAACAAACAGTTCCACAAAATCAGGTCCCTACAATGGCTATTCAATGGGTATTACTCCGGTTAATACGAACTCCGGATAAAGCGAACAATTTTACCGTCCGTTGGTGTTCGTATTAACGAGGTTCTATGTATACTTTAATATTCTATTAGTACTCAGTATAACTCGGTTATAACGTACCCTCTCGGGAATGGAATAAGTACGTACTAACCGAGTGTACCCTACATACATAGAAATACACTGCTTTATAAACTTGGTTAAAGGTATACTATAACCGGTATGTTATAACCGAGTTCTACTGTATAAGATTTCTAATGCCACTAACGTAATAGGATTAATCTCTTAAATCATAGTTCCACATTAAATAAGGAATAGCAGCCACTGTGGTGCTATCTGTAATGATATGCATAGTAAGAGTCAGGCAGCTGCATACCTATTGCCATTTATGTTGCTATGTGGAGATATTCCTTATAACTAGAATTATAGCTTTTTGAGATTAAATTTTCGGAAAACTTTCAATTTCTAAAAACTAGTTTAAAGTACGGTTAATTTTCACGTATTACGGGCTTTTAAGGGAATATAAACTTTATACATTCAGGTTATTTATTATGAACATTCAAGGGACCAAAAATTGTGTTCATAATAGAGAGACTTCATAATAAGCGAACTCAACTTAATACAAACCCTATGTAAGTTGTAAAATTTGGGACCATAGGGCTTGTATATAATAGAAAGTTTTTCATATAAGCAGACGAATAATAGTTCACAATAAGCAGACCTGACTGTATATGTATTAACCGGAAATTCGTATCGGCAAGTATCATAAGGATTTTTAAAGGTCTTAAAGGGACTGTAAGTGTGTATGTATTAACCGGACTTATTAACATAACTATTGAAAGTATAAACAAGGGACAAATAATATAATTAAAATTGATTGATCTACAAGGTCTCACTACATATAGTATGCATACTAACATAATTAGATTAGTTAATCCATTTGTTTCTTCGTTCCATTAACGTATCCACAATTTGGACATATGTGGTTTATATCTTTAAAAGTGTCCATGAAAAGTGGGGTTATGCCACATGGCACACAAATCCAACAAAAACAAAAACATAAACACAAAATACAAACGGCAGCCATTACCCAGTTCAAATTTCCAACTTTTAATTCTATTTGAGATACCTAGAGAAATAGAGGGGAGTTTAATTAAGAAATAACTTAAATCGTCTATAAATAGACCACTTTTTGACTTAAATACTATTACCCATTGACACAAATTTGTTGCTTATTTTGTATGAGCTTTATAGACCGTCTACATATAAGGAACCTCTTAAATAATTCATATTCGAGATTTTAGAGATTTTAATAAAGTTGCATTTGTGTACAAATAATGAAAATAACTCGTACAATATAATTTAACTATTTAAGGCATTTATCTATAGAAATCCGTGGAAAACCATAAAATCGAGCGATTTTTTAAGGATTTGTATTTTTTAAGAGTTTTACTTATTAATTAATTAATTTTTTACTTGTGAGTTTTTTAAGAGATTTACTTGTAAGAGTTTGCACAACAATTCCTTACCACTTCTTCCTTACAGTTAACGCAAGTGAAATCATTTTGTCTTCTTCCCCAATCCACCTGAGTATTGTAGCTAATCGTTCGTACGTTTGTTAGAACATTAGAGTGCGACCGTCCATTCATAAGAGGCTGTTGACTCAATACAGACTGATTCCCGTTTTGTTCCATAATGATTGATTCCAGTTCTGTTGTTGTTGTTATTGTTTCTGTCGGTTCTATTGCTATGTCTGTTGTTGTTGTTATTGTTTCTGTCGGTTCTATTGCTATTTCCGTTGGTGTCGTTTCAGTTGAATTATTTTCGGACATTTGTAGCTCGCAAAGCCTATATCCTGTTTATCTGCCTACTGCAATAAAATGTAATCTTATTGGTCAGTTTAAGCCAAGCGCAACTTATACTAAACTCTAAATGCAGATTGGTCAGAAATATAATCATGCATCCGTGTATAATTTAATTTAGCAGAACTTAAAAGGAGCGCGCTCCTATTTTATACAATAATTGCTTAGAAATATTATATTATACAGTCAGGTTCTTATAATGAACATTCAGGGGACAGAAAATTGTGTTTATAATAAAGAGAGACTTCATAATAAGCGAATTCAACTTACGTAATACTAACCCTATGTAAGTTGTTAATTGGGACCATAGGGCTTGTTCATTATAAAACAATGTTAATATATAATTATAAGTTAATTAATAATTATATAACTCTACATAGTTACAATAAAAATATTATTCGCTACTCAAAATAGTGTAAATATTTTAAGAAGACTATTAATATTAGCCGTTGGAAGCCCTAGTGTGCTGTTACATAATGCATGTCTGGAAATGAGGATTCCTATAATGTATAGTCACCTTATGTGTCAGTATATTCGGACACAGGGTATATTAGTCCCTGATACCTGACAGTATTTTATAGAGAGTAGGGAACCATGTTACTGTACACAACAACAACAATATACTTACAGTAGACTCTGTTAGTAGGAACACCAGGGGACCGTCTTAACCGGAGTCACTTGCATGCATTTGTATAGGCTAGGGGATTAAATAACCTTGTACTCCTTAACCGATATCCCTTTATATCAACAACAACAACAACAATATATAACACTATACAGTGGATGCTGGTTATAAGAACATCGTCGGGAACTGCATATAATGTTCTTATAACCGGTATAAATTATACAGGCTATATGGCAACTGTTTTCCAGTAGAATGTTCTTATAACCGGTGTTATTATATCCGACATCTACTGTACTAACAATGCTATTACTATACTAACACCACTGTAATGACAGTGACTGTAACACTATACTCACAACAACAACAACAACACAACACATAACACTGTCCTCCTCAGATCTTTATCGATGAGCTGGACGCGGTCGGCGGTGCCCGAATAGCTACGGACGTGCATCCGTACGCACGCATGACTCTCAATCAGCTGTTGGTAGAGTTAGACGGATACACGGAGAACGAAGAAGTTGTGGTTATAGGCGCCACTAACTTCCCAGAGTCCCTGGATAAGGCACTGGTTAGACCGGGCAGATTCGATGTTAAGATTAATATACCCATCCCAGACCTGAAGGCGAGACACGACATACTCAAGCTATATCTGGAGAAGGTAGGTGTTGTGTTGTTGTTGTTGTTGTTGTTGTTGTTGTTGTTGTTGTTGTTGTTGTTGTTGTATACTTGAAGGTGTGATGTTTGTTTGTTTGTTAGTTACTTATTGTTTACTTGTTATTACTAGTTATTTACTTGTTGCTGTTACTTATTTTTGTTACTTGTTGTTTGTGTTGTTGTTATTTTGTTTACTTGTCATTTACTAGTGATATTTGTTTACTTGTCATTTACTTAGCGTTGTTTACTCTTTATTTACATGTTAGTTTGTTACTTGCTGTTTGCATGTTTGTTCGTTTATTTATTGTTGTTTACTTCTTCTTGTTTACTAGTTGTTTACTTATTGCTGTTTACTAGTTGTTTACTAGCTGTTTACTAGTTGTTTACTAGCTGTTTACTGGTTGTTTACTAGTTATTTACTTCTTCTTGTTACTTCTCTCTGTTTACATGTTATTTACTAGCTGTTTACTTATTGTTTACTCCCACTGCTCCCTAGGTTAAGTGTGACCCCGAGCTCAACATAGAGTCGCTGGCTCGCAGCACGCTGGGCATGACGGGGGCTGACCTGGCTAACCTGGTTAACCAGGCCGCTATTCGGGGCAGTGTGTTGGGACGGGAGTTCGTAACCCGACAGGATCTGGACAATGCGGAGGACAAGATACGCATGGGACCCGAGAGGCGGAGCCTGGAGCTCCGGGAGAAGAACAAAGAGGTCATAGCCTACCACGAGGCAGGACATGCTCTCGTGTCTCTGTACACGGAAGGTAATGGGTGTAGGGGTAGCTCGTAAACAACAACAAAGTTAGCTAGCTATCTAACTACAGTAGAGCGTCGTTAGTACGGACACGGTTAATACAATTCCGGATAAGACGAACACATTTTCAGTCCTCTTAAAAGCCTTTTCAATACAAATGATATTGATTAATACGAATTCCTGTTAATTCGAACACTGTTTAAGTGCGCTTCAAAGCTTTTTCAACACAAATGACATTGGTTAATACGAATTCCGGATAATACGAACAAATATTTAAACGGTCCCCTGGTGTCCCTACTAACGAGTGTCTCCTTAAAACACTATTGATTGTCCACTCCTCCCTAGGCTCAATGGCCATCAGAAAGGCTACGATTATCCCCCGGGGCGGGTCCCTGGGGATGGTATCTTTCTTTCCGGACAAAGACGAGCTCGGTTGGACCAAGCAGCAAATGCTGGCTCAGCTGGACGTGGCTATGGGGGGCCGCGCGGCGGAGGAAATGGTATTCGGAGAGAGAGAGGTCACGGCGGGGGCCAGCAGCGACATGAGAGGGGCCACAGGGCTGGCCACTACCATGGTGGCACACTATGGCATGAGTGATAAGGTAGATGTTAATACAGTTAAACAAACAGTAATATGAACAACAAATAATATACAGTTAAACAAACAGTAATATGAACAACAAATAATATACAGTTAAACAAACAGTAATATGAACAACAAATAATATACAGTTAAACAAACAATATCATACAAACATTTGTTGTTTGTAACAACAAACACACTTATAGAAACTAACAACAAACAAACAAACAAACAAACAAACAAATTTGTAAAGAACAAAATAAACAATTAAATATAACAACAAATTACCACATCTATAAACAACAAACACATTCTAACAACAAACAAACAAACAAACAACACATATTATATGTATGTATTATATTTATTGTGTTTGCATTTGTAGCTCGGACCTGTCTACATAGAGAATCCTAGCAAAATAAGTGGGGACCTCAGAAAGCTAGTCGACACCGAAGTTCGGCGTCTCATAACCGAGGCTCTCTCCCGGGCCCAATCCATTCTATACGAGCACCGTAATGAGCATATGTACCTAGCTAAGGCGCTGCTTAAATACGAGACACTAGATATTGATGAGATCAACAAGGTTATTAAAGGAGAGAAGTTAAAACGAACTATATAGTGTGTATCATACATTAAATATATGTTGTGAATTCTACAAATGTTTCCCTATTAGAACTAACGCCTTATAAGTTATAACGGATAGTATATTGGCTAAACTCTATAAGGAATAGTCCCATGGTAACCGTATAGGGATATTTATTTGTGTTTATATACAGTAGACTCTGTTAATAGGAACACCAGGGGACCGTCTTAATATGTTCGTATTAACCGGAATTCGTATTAACCGGAGTCACTTGCATGCATTTGTATAGGCTAGGGGAATTAACCTTGTACTCCTTAACCGATATTCCCTTATCCGTGTTCCTATTAACGAGAGTCTACTGTATGTATATTGTTGCTATAATTAGCTACATGAGATTCCTATGTCTCATATTGGTTGCTACTCTGATACCACTCCCTTCGGACTCATGGAATTCTCTTCTGGAAATTCACTGCAGTAATACGAGGTGAGAATATGTGTATAGTATAGTTATACTATATATGCACTAATTGTATTTAGTTCATACAGTGGATGCCGGTTATAAGCACATCGTCGCGAACTGCACTTAATGTGCTTATAACCGGCATGTTCTTATAACCGACATGTTCTTATAACCAACATAAATTATACAGGATATATGGCAACCGTTTTCCAACATAGTGTGCTTATATCCGATATGTTCTTATAACCGGTGTGCTTATATCCGACATCTACTGTACTACACACTAAATTAACTTGGTACATATTAATTAGATTAAATTTTGGGCTTGCTTATAGGCTAACAGGCAGCAACACCTTTCCATATAAACCAGGATCATAAAGTTGAATTTTTGATGTTAAAAACGTTTTCCGATAAAATTGGAACCTAAAGTCACGTGTCTCTAATAACTTGTTTGTTTGTTTGTTTGTTTGTTTGTTTGTTTGTTTGTTTGTTTGTTTGTTTACTTGTTTGTTTGTTTGTTTGTTTGTTTACAGGTTCGGTTGTTGTTCAGATGGAATTACAGTTGCGGCTGATCTAGAAATGTCGAATTGTCCGAAAATCCGATTAATAGGAGGCTGCAAAGGGACACAATTTGGCTGTTGCAGAGATGGAAGTTTTGCAAAAGATTTGGAGAAATCTAACTGTAATGATTCTCTATTGAAGAGCTATGAGAGTATATTGATAGGAGAGCAATCCATTGGGTTAGTTAACCAACTAACTGACTAACTAACTACAGTTGAAACCGGATATTTTTAACACATTCTTTTCACGAAAATTTGTTAAAAATATCCGATTGTTAAAAATACCCGATTTTACAACAACAACAATAATTAATTATTTACAAGAAAAGTGTTAAAAATATCCGATTGTTAAAAATATCCGGTGTTAAAAATATCCGGTTTCAACTGTACCTAACTAACTAACGAACAAACTAACTGACTAGCTAACTAGCTAACTAACTAATAAACAAACAAACTAACAAACTAACTAATTAACTAACAAACAAACAACACTTGTTTATAGATCTAACAGTAACCACAACTTGTACTCACAAGAGCAAACAAACAGCTTAATACTGATAGCATTAGGAGGCGGCCTATTCTCAATAGTATTATTCTCAATAGTACTTCTTTTGATGTCAGCTGTTGTTATTATTGTTTGCAGAACTGTGAAACAGAAACGGGCGCGTAAATTGAGAATAATGTTAGAATGTGATGACGACACAGGTGTTGAAATGGGGAGCCCACTTATGGCGGAGGAATTTGGGGTTAATTTGTCTATATAGTACATTTGTTATTTATTGTATGTTTGTATTATCCATGGTTATATTTGTTGTATTTACTGATAGAACTGAATTACACTTGGAACATAGAGTTGCTGGTTTATAGAATTAGTTCTATTTATAGTTCCACTTCTGTACATCTATAAGGTACTTAATTGCACCCCCATATATATACAGTAGACTCTGTTAGTAGGAACACCAGGGGACCGCCGAAATATGTTCGTATTATCCGGAATTCGTATTAACCGGAGTCACTTACATGCATTTGTATAGGCTAGGGGAATTAACCTTGTACTCCTTAATAGATATTCCCCTTATCCGTGTTCCTATTAACCAGAGTATACTGTAGTTCCTATTAACGAGAGTCTACCAGGCATAGGGCCAAGCCCCAAAGGGCTTAAGCCCTTTGGACTTAAGCCCATTTTTGAGAGGGCTTAAATCCGGACTTAAGTCCTCCTTTAATAAAAGGGCTTAAGTCCGGACTTGGACTTAAGCCCTTTATAGATGAGCTTCAAGCCCTTCTCAAGCCCTTTTTCAAGCTCTTTTCAAGGCACTTATTCAATAAAATACGGTATGGATTTCTAAATAGTTAGAGTAAAAGACTTAAGTCCGGACTTAAGCCCTTTATTAAGGGCTTGAGCTTGGACTTAAGCCCTTTTTCAAAGAGGGCTTAGAAAAAGGGCTTGGACTTAAGCCCTTCTGATTAGGGATGGGCTTGGACTTAAGCCCTTTTGAAAGGGCTTGACCCCATGTCTGGAGTCTACTGTATGTATAATTATGCAAATAAATAATGTTAATATTATTGTTTGAATTCTATAGAATTACAGACGAGATACCTGATTATTATTTGCTATTCACCTCACATGCATAATTAAGCGTAGTTACACAATAGGTAGATAGCTATTTAACCGCTAAACCATATATACAGCTGAATATTACATTATTAGATGAAAGGACATTATACTGGAATTTCCTTTGAGAAAGCATTCTTTTGTTTAAGTAAGAATTACTTTTCAGTTATAACAATATTTACCGCTGGAGCAATTTCATATACGTCAAATTAGCGGTAATTAGGAAATTTTAATTTAAGCGTTTAATCATTGAGAATGTCAATTACGTTGTTGCGTTTGTTAATCAGTCATTAATATCAGTTTTAAATAAGCATTCTGTTATAAACGTAATAGAGAACAGACATATATTTGCTAATTTGGAAGTAATTTGCTTATTACATACTTACTCTTACTGGAACTTAATATAATAATGTTAAATTATTCCATCGAAATATTTTATCAATACATCAGGCTTTCATTGCAAATATTTATGCGCGCCTAGATTTAGTTGACTCGCACGCGCCTAAATTACTCAATTTGTATTACGTCTTTTGGAGTATAAATCGATTTGGCGCCTAGAAAAGTTTCCTATTAATTAACGTGCATTCAGGCGCCTAGATAAAACCTTGGTTACAGCAATGTAATGTTAGAATGTTAGATTATCCATCCAAGCAATAATTTATGATATCTTTATCATTTAGTATTATTTTGTTTTTGTTGGTTTTAGACAAGGTTACAAGCGAATACAGTAGAACCTCGTTAGTACGAACACGGTTAATACGAAATTCCAGGAAATACGAACACTATTTCAGTCCCCTTTAAAGCCTTTTCAATACAAAAGAAATTTGTTAATAAGAATTCCGGATAAGGCGAATACAATTTGACGGTCCCCTGGTGTTAATTCTAACGAGGTTCTACTTTATTCTATTTCTATTTCTATTGGTTTTACGCTCATTTTTGGAACAAATTCTACCCTCATTAACACTTTAGAAATTAGAATTATAGAATTATTCGAATTTCTCTGGAATATTAATAACGACATTTCGGCGGTTATTGTAGCAAGAATAATGAATAACTAAATCGCTTTACTCTCTGCTTGATATCTCCATTAGTTATATTATGTTAGCTAATACCTTAAACAGCTGATCTTAAAAGGCAATACATTAGTTCACTCTGACATATGTTTTTTACTTTTTTTACAATTACGAAACAAGTTCTAATTTCAAACATTACGATCAGATGTTCCGACCAATATTCATACAAAAAAATGTGAACTTTTTTGTCCCAAATTTATTGGTCGGTTTTTATCTTCTGAAAGTTAAAAAAATTATCACAGTTTTATCTAAATCATATTTAACAGCTGCTAATATTTTAACTAACCAATGGGAAATTATTCAATTATCTACATTTTAAACATAATCCAATTAAAATAACATTCTTATGTCCATAATTACTGCTTACTGTTAGTTATTAGCCAAAGACTTAATTATTCTGAATTATTCGGACGAATATCGAGGGACCAATATGTCTTAATATCTATCAAGACTTTACTTATCCACCGATCATCGGCGTTTGTATTAAAAAACCTTGCTACTTTCTACCGATTGTTTTTTATCTTTATAAAAAAAACACCATCGGTAGAAACTAGCCAGGTTATTAAATACAAACGCCGATGATCGGTGGATAAGTAAATTCTAATAACAATATTGCATTGAGTCTTATAATTAGTCAGTTGACTCCGCTTGATGAATGGTTCACATTTCACAGGAATCACGAAACGGATTACAGTTTGGCTAGCAATATTTTCGGGTAATCGTGTTAAACGACCAAAAGTTAGCCAATTAGCTGGAATCTATGTTTATTAATCAGAACCTTGTATTTATTAACCAGAATATAGTACTTACTGGCCTACACTATAATATATACGTATTTACGAGACCGAAGGGCTCGTGTATTTAAAACAACGAGCTTAATACAAACCATTATATATCACACGTGTTAACATACCATGAAGAATGCTAATTATTCTGTGGTAAGTACCACAACTTTATATGAAATCTTGAACTTATCCCAACACAGCTGAAATTATATATTCAAGAAATGCGAAAATTGGTAGATTAACTAATGCAGAATCAGGTCTGCTTATTGTGAACGACTTTTCGTCTGCTTAATATGAAAACTATTTCTTATGAACAAGCCCTATGGTCCTAATTTAACAACTTACATAGGGTTTGTATTAAGTTGAGTTCGCTTATTATGAAGTCTCTATTATGAACACAATTTAGGTCCCTTGATGTTCATAATAAGAACCTGACTGTAGCAAGCTTGCTATTTAACAAGTGACTCTAAATTTCATGAGAACTTATTTCAGTTCAATTCCTCTAATAAATCATATGCAGTTCCTTTGGTGCCATGTGTTCAAATTAATCGGAGATGATTTGATAACAAATGACGACCTTAAAATGTTCTTTTAGCAACAGTCAATGCTTTTTCTTCCAAAATGCAAGTAATTTATTTATGCATAATTATGAAATATGAACTTTTCTCGTTAAGTGCATGACAAATGGTTTGGTTAATTGGTATGTAATATTATACAATGTTAATTGATGAATAAATTATTCAAAATATACTCTGGTTTTTAATTAAAAAGTCAGGTGCAAAAACTGAGTTGAATAGAATTTAAAATATGGAACTATTAAATGGAACTAAGAACCTGACAATAGTATATTTTAAACTTTGCTAATCTTGTGTTTTCTAAGTTTAATTATAACAGTAGACTCTGTTACTAGGAATACCAAAGGGCCGTCTTAATATGTTCGTATTATCCGGAATTCGTATTACCGGAGTCACTTGCATGCATTTGTATAGGCTAGGGGAATTAACCTTGTACTCCTTAACCGATATTCCCTTTATCCGTGTTCCTATTAACGAGAGTATACTGTATTTGATTAATTAAACCCTACATTTACAAGAGTAAAACCGGATTATACTCTCCTATGCATTCTAGTTTTATGCCAGTGTCAGAAAGGAAATTTACCCAAGGAAAAATATTAAAATGTTAATTTTATTATTGTTATTCTGTATTACTTAATATTAATCAGTTATTACGACATACCATACAAATAAGCAGACATTGGAATTTACATAAAACATATTATGTACAAGAACCAAAAAACCCATAATAATTGCCAAGTAATCAGATGTAATATTTATGCAGTCATTATTCTTAATGATCTAACTATCTATTTTTTGTTAGAAATTCATTAACTAAAGACATTTTGTAAAATACAATATACTCCGCTTAATAGAGCCACCGGTTAATAGATTTCTCCGCTTAATGGGGTCAAAATTTTCACAGGATTTATAGGACGGAATGACAGTTGACTCAAAATATTTCGGTTATTAGATTTCTCCGCTTAATCGGGTCAAACTACCCTGGAACAAAACTGACCCTATTAAGCGGAGTCAACTTTATACGAGAATTGAATTAACTATAATTGTTCCAAATTTTTACAGTTTGCTAAATCAAAACAAATAATTTATTTCATAGAATGTTGTTCATTACCCCATGGGTTTATATTACCCCTTTTATTTATAGAGATCGTACTATATCCTATCTAAAATTATAATGTACAAGTAATTAACTGTATTCAAGTTCTTAAACTTGGTTTCTATTAAATAAATACTTTTGTTTTAATAAACAAAGAGGAATTTTGAGCAAATATTAAGTTTTTTAATTCAAAATACAAATTTGATAATTTAATGGGAATTAATAATAGTATACAACAGTTAAGAGATTTGATATTATAGTATTTACTGACAAATAATATTAGAATCAATTAAGTAGGAATCGTGTTCTTTCTGTTCGCGTTTCTCTAACTTTAATTTTGGAAAAGGAACTGATACTTTTTCTAAAATTGAATGTGTAAGCGTCAGAAATAAATTCTGTATACTCTCCTTAGTTACCGCGCTCGTTTCTAAAAAATTCAATCTTTCAATTTCGGCAAGTTTTCGCCCGGATGAGGCCATTACGCGTCTTTTTCCACTCAAATCTGTTTTATTTCCAACCAGGATTATGGGTATATTTTCCTTACAGCGAACCCTAGCCAGTTGCAACCAATTGTACACATTCCTGAATGTATTCTCCCTGGTTACGTCGTATACTATGACAACGCCATGAGCCCTGGCGTAATATCTTGTTGTTAGGTTGTCAAATCTAAATAACAAACAAAGTAATAATCTGAAGGTGAATTGCAATATATTGTGTTTATTATAAGAATACTTGAAATTTGTTTACTTGTTTACCTAATTTAATAGTAAACAAGTGCAAATTTATTTACTTGTTTACCCAATTTAATAGTGAACAAGTTTAAATTTATCAAATCTTAATAGTAAACAAATTCAATCTTGTTTATTTGTTTGCAATTTAATGGGCGAATTTTTTACTATATTTGCTTTGAAGTTAAGTCTAAATACAACACATACCTTTCTTGTCCAGCCATATCCCATATTTGTAGTTTAACTCGCATGCCCCTTGCCCTCACTAATTTCAGATTCAAATCCAGTCCAATAGTTGCATTCAAATCATCGGTTGGACTTTCTTCCCACACAAATTGTCTACAAATTGCAGTTTTTCCAACACTCACATCGCCGATAACTATTAACTGTAAAAGTTTGTTGTAATTTCGTTCTACTAGACTTGCCATTGTATTATTGTTGTGTCGATTTAGTTGCATTTAACTACTCAATCTCTATTTATACTGATTGACTTAAATATCCTATTGTATGTCATATGATATATATAGATATAGCAGATTGTAAGAATTAAATCATTAGTTATCAACATATTTGCTATACTATGGCTGCACCTCAATCAGGTGTGTATAATATGTAGTTTCTTACATGTGGTTTGTTAGTCATCCCATATTGTAACTTTGAAATATCCATAATTTAATGCAATAATTGTGTTAATAAAACAGCCGTTTAAGCATTACGTAACTCTTACAAAGGGGTTAATTAATGTTGACAGACCATCCTTTTTGTATTACAAATGGCTAAAAAACGTGACATAGGATGATGTATAATTTAAAGAATTTTGAGTTACGTAACGTTAAACTTCTCAATAGGACCATGGTACCTAAAAAGGTTCCTTATAAAAGTTCAGAGGTCCAATATTAAAGAGCTTCCTTTTATGTAGACGATCTATAAAAGCCCTTACAAACTAAGCAAAAAATTTGTAGACCAAAATCCCCTACCGTCTATGGGTAATAGTATTAACTAAATAAACCTGGTCTAGAAATAGACGGTCTACATATAAGTTATTTAAATGTTAAAATACTGTATAGGAAAACGTCCCGGAAATGAGCTAAAAACACGAGGTGTCATGATTTAATTTAAGTTCCAAGTCTACATTTAGGGGCGTATAAACTGGAACAAACTTTTATTTAGGCGTGACCATCATAATATGCTAATTATAAGTTATAACCCCCATAGCTTACCATAATAGCTAGGGTAATATAAAACCATGATTTGGTTCGAACAAATTCTAATCTTTTAAACTATGACGATGACTGTTCAAATCTAATCCTTGATTTTATCAAACTATTTGTGTAACTGGTTGATTCCTTGTTCCTTATGTTTTTGTAAATTGATATATCTCAACCCACTCAACGAAAGGGATATAAAAATAATCATTTATTTGGTGGAATGTTGATATCGTTGCGAACGGTTATTTAGGTATTCTGTTAATGCAACGTAATTAGCGTAAATGGAGCAAACTAGTTTTAAATAGATAATGTAATTTATAGAATAGCACAGTTAATATTTACCCTATAATTCCATTGGACTGTAAATTGGGACCAAATTTATGTCAAAAGAAATTGGTTTAGAATTCAATTAAAATATAATTTCAATTTTTGAGAATATTTACCTAGATACATGTAGGTTTAATTAATACGAATTTTAAAAGAGATATCTTATATGTAGACCGTCTAGAAATAGACCAGGTTTTATTCCCTATGCATTAGTATTACCCATAAAAAGCAGGGCAAGTGGTCTACATAATTTATAGACGGTCTACAAATTTTTGGCTTATTTGTATGGGCTTTTATAGACCGTCTATTTCTAGACGGTCTACATATAAGGATGCTCATTTATTAATTGTATAATTTTTATTAATTTTTAAAATTAAATTCCAATTTACCCCAAATTTAATATAAATTAGTAGAATCTTAGACATAACTATCTTCCATCATATTTGTATTTTAGCTAAGATAAATAGGCTGTTTTGAGATAAATATTAAAAGTATATTCCTATTGTTATTTGTTGTTATTTGTTTTAAAGGTAATTAAGGTTGGATTGGACGCGCCTTAAATTCTTTGGCGCTGAAATTTGAGCGCCTAAAATGGTTTCAATTTCCCTGTTTTTTCTGTTCAGTTTTGAAAGAATCTTTCAACAATTTAAAAAATGCACAGCAATTTTTCTCGAAAGAGGCAAAAAAATGTAAATATTTACATATTAAAGTACATTTTGGTTTCCTAAGAGTTTACCAAATCCATAAATATTAATCTACACTAGTTAAAACAATTTCCTGTCATATGTAAGATTTTCTTAGTGTAATACGTGTATTCTTAGCATAATATTTCAATATTTCTATATTTAATAAATTTTGGTTTAATAGGAAATAAATATGCTTTGTTAATTAGAAATTCCTTATAATATGGTTTTATTAATTCTGTATTATTAAAGTTCAATTGATTTACAGCCACAATTATTACAGAGTATAATTACTCAGGAATTTCTTCTCCTCAATTACAAATTGAAACTGTGTACCATGGATATCTCTGTTGTAATTAAACTTAGATTGTTAGTTCAGTTCCTATATAGCAGTTATATTAGCAAGCCATGGCTACTGTATTAAAGCCTGGCAATTTAGTAGTAATACAGTGGATGCCGGTTATAAGCACATCGTCGGGAACTGCACTTAATGTTCTTATAACCGACATAAATTATATAGGGTATATGGCAACCGTTTTTCAATATAATGTTCTTATATCCGATATGTTCTTATAACCGGTGTGCTTATATCCGACATCTACTGTAGTACATAACGTATCCATTGTATTTTATATGCATGCCTTATATAAAGTAAATGTTACTTGCATTTATATTACCCATAGTACATTAACATATAAATTAATTTCCTTGAATAATTATCTAGCGTAATAACTTGATTGCATTAGTTGCTGATATTAGTTATAGTTCCATTTATACAATGCGATGTTAACTAATATTAATCAGTATTTGGCTGCCCGAATTTACCTGTAATTACAAGCCTAATATTCCTGTTCCTTCGATTAGTATTTAAGAGAAAATTTCAACATAAATAGTATATTTTGTCAACACAACAACAACAACAATAAATATTAATATTCCTTCTTTCATTAAGACTATTCAGAGTAAAATTCAACATTATTAATTAAACGTCTATTTGGTCAATACCAACAACATAGTAAATACTGAATTTGGAGTATATTCTGTCAACAACAACAACAAAAACAAAATCAATAAATAACCTATTTAAAGTATATTTTGCTAACAACAGCTAACAAAAAACAACAACAACAACAACAACAACAACAACAACACAACTTACTACCCCACTATATAACTAAGCTATAAATATTCCACGCATGTCTACTGAGGACGCCTACGGCTCTGCTCAGGGCAGCTGTCTCAAACTGAAAACCGGAAAGGAGAGCAAACTCAAACTCAAGAAGAAGAACAGAGCTAAAGGAGCTCTGGAGGCGGCAGAGGCTACCGTAGCCAGACAGGGGCCAGGAGTAACAGGTCAGGGGGCAGGGCAGGGAACAGGGGAACAACATGAGGACACACGGACTGAGGCACAGAAAGCATTCGATTCTGTTCAGGTAGATACTAACATACTATCTCTAGATAGTAGATACTAACATACATACTAACATTAACAGAACCTAATACGACACATGTTGGGATAGGAAAAATGTCACAGTTAATACAAACTAACGAGGTTCTACTCAGGGCTTTATCTTTACACTGAAAAAAGTACTGATTATGGAAATTAATACTAGGGGACCGTCGAAAAGTGTTCCTATATGTGTTCCTATTAACAGAGCTACTGTATATAAATAAGCCTTATTAATAATATTATTATTGTTTGGTTAGGAGCGTCGCCAAGCGGAGCGTATTCTCAAGAAAGCTGAGAAGACCCACAAACAGAGGGTGGAGGAACTCAACGCACAACTCGAGTCCCAAACAGAACACTATGACATCCCAAAAGTCAGCTGGACTAAGTAATAATAATCCCTGAATACACTATTTGTTCCTGAATGTTGTCCTATTTCTGAATTCAGTTAATCATTACTCATTTCTTCTCTTGGTCTGAACAATAAACTTATTTTCTTGGATTATTCCAATAACAATCTACTTAAGGGAATATTTGTATTAACTCAATTAATAATTACTGGGACTAAACTTTAAATATTAATTTAGTTCTATATAGTATTCTCTTCACAAATGGTTTGTGGGGAAATAATTTATAACTTATATAACCACTAAATTAAACCACCTCCAGCTTGGTGAAAGATACATAAAATAATATTAGCCCACAACAAGGAAAGTGGTGACTTTAACCACTTGAATAGAAGTTAAATTTTCATTGTATTTGAACAGAAAACTAAAATAAATAACTGAATACAATTCTTTGTTGTATTTTATAACGTAAATTAAACAATAAGAACTATTTTAAATGCTTCAATTCTATTGGTTAATAATCCATAAGTAGTTCTCTTTAATTCGGCGCCGAATCTCACCGTTTCTATATAAACTTATTTTATTGGATAATATGCACAAAAGTATTTTGAGATTATATGGCAGTTCATATTGTATATCAATATTCAGGTAACACACGAAATTGTAATAAAATATAAAAAGACGGTTAATCCGTTAATTAATCGGACAAATCCCGTTATCCGTTTATACAAAATACAGTAGACTAAGGGAATTATCGGTTAAGGAGTACAAAGTTTAATTTACCTAGCCTATACAAATGCATGCAAGTGACTCCGGTTAATACAACAATTTCGACGATCCCCTGGTGTTCGTATTAACGAGAGTCTACTGTAATCGAGACATAAAATAATTGTATCAATTAAGCGGAGTATCCTTTACATAATAGTATTTAATTTCTTAATCAATCAGTTTACGCCTGTTGATAATTAAATGCTAGACAAACAACATTGTTAATTAAATTATTACTTTAGCAACGTAAATGTACGTATGGAATATTTTAATGATACACTGTTGCATATGCTACATTCATTGTATTCAACAAAGACAAACAAACACAATTAATATAGATATTTTTCAACCGTGGACCCCCTATAGCAAATATTAGACATTCTGTGGACCCCCTCCCATTGACCGTAATACAAATTTTGAGATCTTGTGGATCCCAGGTTGGGAATCAGTGACATTGAGCATAATCAAACTAAGTTTAATGGACGAATTCCTCTTGCAAGATATTTCAACAAGGATTTCATCATAATTTAATAGGGAAAGATAAAAAACTTGAATATGTATGATCTCCCGCATATTATTTAGTTGTAAACAAATACTTTTCAAACTACAAACTAGCTGCACGATTGCACTTAAATATTTATCTAAATTCTAAATTCTAGAACACCACTCAATCTCAGAAACAGACAGACTTGTTTAGTCAGCTAGAATAGTATATTTTGAGTTATGTGTTTCGTTTTTGTTGTTGTTGTTTGTTTTTCATTGCCTCTTATGTACATTTAACTTGAACAGAGGAATGTTGCATGAGAAATTGATCCCATGGAAGATCACTTTATGTGAATGGGCTATTCTCTCTAAATAAAGTTTATCAATCTACCTACCATACAGTAGATAGCCCAAATTATTCCATACGTACAGTTACGCTATACTACTACATACAGTGCACAATATTCTTGCATTTTAAAAATTATAGCAAATTTTTTATTTATTAAAAATAAGATAAACTATGTATTGATTTAAATCAAATTATCGATAAACTATTACGAATTAGGGTATCGTACTATAACTACTTTCTTTTGATAATAGAGGGTCAGAGCCACATAAATATTGTACCTCAAAATAACTAATTTGGGGTGCACTATACTCTAATGATTATTAATTTTTCTAAATAGCAAATAACATCAATATGCACAGAATAATTCAACATATACAAACACACTTTCCTGTAATAACTAGGGCCTAATAGTAATTAGTAGCTAAGCACACTCTAAATACAGATTGGTTAATCATCATCATCCCCATCCCCATCATCAAGAGTCGCCTCTTCGTACTGCTGGTATTCTGTTATCATGTCGTTAACGTTTGCCTGAGCCTCTGTGAATTCCATCTCGTCCATACCCTCTCCAGTGTAGAAATGCAGGAAAGCCTTGCGTTTGAACATTTTGTTGAACTGTTCGATCAATCGTTCGAACAGTGCCTTGATAGCTGTTGTATTGGCGATGAAGGTGGAGGACATTTTCAAGTTTTTCGGTGGCACGTTGCAAACAGCTGTTTTCACATTGGATGGAATCCATTCCACGAAATAAGCTGCACTTTTACTCTGCATTGCAACCATTTGATCGTCAACCTCCTTCATGGCTACTTTCCCACGGAAAATGGCGGCTACTGTCAGGTATTTCCCGTTACGAGGATCGCAAGCAGCCATGCAGTGTTTGGAATCGAACATTTGATGTGTGAGCTCTCCCACCGACACGGCTTGGTAGCTCTTGGTGTCTGCGGACACCAGAGGGGCGAATCCGGGCATGAAGAAGTGGAGACGCGGGAAGGGCACCATGTTAACGGCCAGCTTCCTGAGATCCGCATTCAGCTGTCCCGGGAAACGGAGACACGAGGTGACACCTGACATTGCACAGCAAATCAGATGGTTCAGTTCTGTGTAGTTGGCTTTCTCAAGCTTTAGTACTCGTTTGCAAATATCATGGAGAGCCTCGTTGTCAATGCAGAATGTCTGATCGGTGTTATCGATCAGCTGGTGAGTCGACAGCACAGCATTGTAGGGCTCCACAACCGTGTCCGACACCTTGGGGGAAGGCACGACACTGAACGACATCATGATCCTGTCGGGGTACTCCTCCTTTATCTTGGCGATCAGGAGGGTGCCCAGACCGGACCCAGTGCCCCCTCCCAGGGAGTGGGTCAGTTGGAACCCCTGCATACAGTCGCACCCCTCTGCTTCCTTGCGAAGCACATCAACAACTCTGTCCACCAAATCAGCCCCCTCTGTGTAGTGACCTTTCGCCCAATTGTTACCAGCACCGCTTTGTGCGTGGATAAGATTATCCGGTCGGAACAAATTTGCTAGAGGCCCCCCTTTTATTGCATCCATGGTACCAGGTTCCAAATCCACAAGGATGGCTCTTGGCACGTACTTGCCTCCTTGTGCCTCATTATAGTACACATTGAGACGCTCTCGCCTAAGTGGTATTAACTCCTGATCTTCAGGATTATCACTATCGTCATAGAATACTCCTGTTCTGTCAATGTTATGATCCGAGCCAATTTCCTCCCAAAACTAAAATCGAATTGTAACATAGTAAACAGTCATTGCTACTACGTAATATTGAACATGTTATATATTCTTATACTGAACTGTGGCTCTGATCCTCCAAATATAAACATTAACTTAGTGGTCTCATAATTAATTTTGGCATTTAAACTTTTTTGAATGTATGATTATATTCTCATATAACAAGTTAAGATGCACTAGGGTCAGGTTTAAACAGTGTTACTGTGTGTTCTTATAACTTTCATAATATAAGTAAGACTATACAGAATATTTCTAGTTTTTTTGTAGTAATGGATAACTATGATACATACCTTTGTTCCAATCTGGTTGCCACATTGGCCGACCTGAACATGAATAATTTCCCTCATCTTTAATATTCCTATTTGTCGAACTAAATTTTCATCGTTCATTAACTCGCTATGTCTCATTTATACCCATTGCAAGTTGCAACCAATAAAATCCACAGATATCATAAACATACAAAATTTCAGGTTTCCTTTGGATCAATAATTCCATTATTTGCCTTTTGTAATTTCCTAATAACATTGCTAAATTTAACTGAGCTTCTATTCTATTGTCATAGGAATTCCTTTATACTATTAATTGCAGTCATATTTTCAACCTAGTTATTGTCATTAGCTTTTCTCGCTTCTAATATTCTTTAATTTGGTGGTTATATATTTCTATGTATAATCCTATTCAGATGGAATTTAATATTATAATAGTTGAATATTGGTAATACTTTAATAATTGGCATACCATTAGCCATAGTATAAGTTTCCTAATTAGGAAGCATCGCAGCACCAAATATCAATTGTGAATTATAAGCACCATGTTATAGAGTAATAACTATTGCTGTTTAAATTGAGAGATAGAGCGCGATTAGTTCTTAGCCCCGAATTTTTGCTCGCCAAAATGATAATTTGTAATAAGTATTAAGTTCATGGTGTGTTGAGCGCGCCTAGAAAGAAACAAATTAGAAAACAAATCGAGAACTGATTACTTTAAACAGTCACCATTTAGGTTCGCAATGTTAGCGGTAATTATTTTAAATTTCAATAAAACGATCCGTGATATAGACTATAGTCCAGTTGATAGAGTCTCAATCCAAATATTGAATTTAAAAACAATATCATTTGTGTTCCATCTTGTTATTGGCATCAAATTGTGTAAATCAGTGTTAAATCTCCTATATATTGTATCTACGACACTACAGTAATAATGATGCCTAACTTTATCAGATAATAATCATGATATCAAGGCTATGCATCAATATTGGTTTCTCGATGATTCTCTGGCCCACGCTGTACTTTGACATTGTATCATTTCCCTTAAACTTGTATACGTAGCGTTACTAATTAAATTCATAGACGAACACTAATGTTATTCAAAGAATCAATGATTAACTTCGCAACGTAGATGCACGTAAGGAATTTGTTTCTGAACCTTGAATGAGCTGAAAATATACTAATGGACTTAACTAAGCTTATTTTTTGTTGAATTATATTCAATCAACATAATTTCCTTAAAACACAATACTGTGTACATGTTGCTTGTTCAAAATCATAATTTGAGCTGAGCGAATATTCTAAAATTTAGATTCTAGCCCAGAGATTCTCAAACCACATAGACATTGTATTATCATACCTGCCAACCTATTTGAGACATATTCCTGTACGAGGCTCCTATTTCCCCCTGTACATTGGCCAAAATCCCTGTACACCCCAAAACAATCTTTCTTGGAAAGGTGAAAACATTAGTTTATATAGACTGTACAGGGAATCCCTGTATGCTCGAATAGGAATAGATTATTTACACAAAACGAAATGCTATATTTAGATGGTGTAGACATGTTAGGTATTAATAGACACACAATAAATAATTTTTCCCTAGCTAAAAATCCCTGTACAAATTTAAAAATCCCTGTACGGTCCAGCCAAAATGGTCAAAATCCCTGTACTGTAAAGGGAATCCCTGTGGTTGGCAGGTATGTATTAGTAGAAGCTAGAAAAGTATTAATAAATTCCAAGGTTGAAATATGTATACCCGTAAATGAATGGTATACCATTCCATGGTGAGAATTCCTAAAACCAAATATTGAAGCTCAGGTAATACATAGTTAATTAAAAGAATTAGACATAATTTGATCCATAGGAAACCTAATATTCTACCATAGTTATTCGAAGGCCACATGATGTCGATGTTTAAAGTAATTATGCTTTGGCTATAGTGTATAAATACAAGAAAATTGTAAGGAAATCTAAATATTGAAAACTATTCACAAAGATGAGGGAAATTATCCATATTCAAGTCGGCCAATGTGGCAACCAGATTGGAACAAAGGTATGTAAGATTAATATACATTCTATAATAAACTAGGAAATCCAAAATCTATTTTTTATAGTAAATAAAGCTACTAAAAGATGACAAATTTTAATATTATTTGCTTCTCAAAATTGCAAGCAATTATTATTTGAGAAAAAATTCAAAAGTTTTATTCTGCCAGGGTATTAAATTAAATTAATTTTCAGTGATGCCAGATCATGAACAAAGTTCATTGATTTGTACTTTTTCATGAACATAGCATGAACTTTTTGGGTTTTGTAATTAAATTGATATAATTTGCCTTACCAGCTAACTTTTGTATCAGCACCAATTGGTTTTCAAATGATTGTTCTCTCAAAATAAACCGTCACTAGTCAAGCCATGTCCTGACCACTTTATAACTGCTTTCTCCGGTCCTGATGATAAACAATTTTGCAACTTAATAATATTAAATTAACCTTGTATTTTGGTAAGAATTGGCATGGACTTTTTAGTTCTGGCAAAGGGTGCGTCATGAACTTTGTAGGTACATCATCTGGCAACATTAGGCATTCGTACAGTAGAACCTCGTAAGTACGAACACCATGGTACAGTCAAAATGCGTTCGCCTTATCCGGAAATCGTATTAAAAGGTTCCATTTGTATTGAAAAGGCTTTAAAGGGGACTTAACCGGAATTTCCTATTTAACCGTGTTCGTACTAACGAGATTTAATACACTTTTATGAAAATTTAACGCCAATATAACATAATGATACTGTACCCATGTCAAATCAACTTTTTGTGATGAATATATACTATAGTTTTTTTTAAACGAATAAATATGCGCTGTATTTGAAAAATCCATTCATTAACAAAACGCATGGCATTTTGCCAGGAACAGATAGTTGGTAAACTTTCCGTATTTGGAACTTGCTTAAATATCAAAATTTCAATATAAAGGATATTTGCAATTAATCAAGTATCAGATCCACTGTTCAGTATAATAATATATAACATGTTCAATAGTAGTAACTAGTAGCAATGACTCTTTACTAAGTTACAATTCGATTATAGTTTTGGGAGGAAATTGCTTTGGATCATAGCATTGACAAAGCAGGACTATTCTATCACGACCTTGATGATGATGAAGAAACAGTGATACTTAGGCAGGAGCGTCTCAATGTGTACTATAACGAGGCACAAGGAGGCAAGTACGTGCCAAGAGCCATCCTTGTGGATTTGGAACCTGGTACCATGGATTCAATAAAAGGGGGGCCTTTAAAAGATTTGTTCCGACCGGATAATCTTATCCACGCACAAAGCGGTGCCGGTAACAATTGGGCGAAAGGTCACTACACAGAGGGGGCTGATTTAGTGGACAAAGTTGTTGATGTGCTTCGCAAGGAAGCAGAAGGGTGCGACTGTATGCAGGGGTTCCAACTGACCCACTCCCTGGGAGGGGGCACTGGGTCCGGTCTGGGCACCCTCCTGATCGCCAAGATAAAGGAGGAGTACCCCGACAGGATCATGATGTCGTTCAGTGTCGTGCCTTCCCCCAAGGTGTCGGACACAGTTGTGGAGCCCTACAATGCTGTACTGTCGACACACCAGCTGATCGATAACACCGATCAGACGTTCTGCATTGACAACGAGGCTCTACATGATATTTGCAAGCACGTGTTGAAACTGGAGAAAGCCAACTACACAGAACTGAACCATCTGATTTGCTGTGCAATGTCAGGCGTCACCTCGTGTCTCCGTTTCCCGGGACAGCTGAATGCGGATCTCAGGAAGCTGGCCGTTAACATGGTGCCCTTCCCGCGTCTCCACTTCTTCATGCCCGGATTCGCCCCTCTGGTGTCCGCAGACACCAAGAGCTACCAAGCCGTGTCGGTGGGAGAGCTCACGCAGCAAATGTTCGATTCCAAACACTGCATGGCTGCTTGCGATCCTCGTAACGGGAAATACCTGACAGTAGCCGCCATTTTCCGTGGGAAAGTAGCCATGAAGGAGGTTGACGATCAAATGGTTGCGATGCAAACCAAGAACAGTGCGTATTTCGTGGAATGGATTCCATCCAATGTGAAAACAGCTGTTTGCAACGTGCCACCGAAAAACTTGAAAATGTCCTCCACTTTCATCGCCAACACAACAGCTATCAAGGCACTGTTCGAACGATTGATCGAACAGTTCAGCAAAATGTTCAAACGCAAGGCTTTCCTGCATTTCTACACTGGAGAGGGTATGGACGAGATGGAGTTCACTGAGGCTCAGGCTAACGTTAACGACATGATAACAGAATACCAGCAGTACGAAGAGGCGACTCTTGATGATGGAGATGGGGATGATGGTGGAGATGATTAACCAATCTGTATTTAGAGTGTGCTTAGCTACTAATTACTATTAGGCCCTAGTTATTACAGGAAAGTGTGTTTGTATATGTTGAATTATTCTGTGCATATTAAAGACATTATTTGTTATTATTTAGTAAGATTAAATTAGGAGTTGAAATTAGAACTGGTATTTAAAGTTTATATTTATGGTAGATAGCCTCAATATTAGGATTTTAGTTATAAGCATAACTTTTGGAGTTCAATTTTGCTTTTCGTGCAAATTGTTATAATACAGTCGCTCCGCTTAAACTTTGGGCCTTGGGTAGTTTGACCTAAATAACCGAAACATTGAAAGTCAAACTGTATTTCCGTTCTGTAAATCTTGCGAAATGTTGATCCAATTAAGTGTACTGTATTTGAAATGTATTTTTTTAGAAAAAATGCTTACATAAAAATAGTAAACAATTTCTACCTCACCCCTATCTAAGAGAGTTAAAAAAACATACATATTGTGATGTGCATATTTATTTGTTTCGTGTTGATATGAATATGAATATAAATAAAAGTATCATACCAATATACAAATTAGAGTTTATATATATAATGCATCAGTATAGTTGTCAGGGGATCAGTGGGATTTATAAGTGTGATGCTTAATATTAATTGTTCCATTTCCAGAGAAGTCCAATCGTTTGTGTAAAATTATTGATAATGCCGGTCTTGGAATCTTGTTTATTTCTCATTTCAGGAGAGTGTCCCGTCTTAATAGTGGTAGATTCGTCTGGCAGTTGGTTATTAGAAGAACCTATTAATGTAAGGTTAATCAATGTGGCCCATTAAGTACTTCGTATTTTCAAAATTACTTTAAATTAGCCGCACTGGAATATCGCGGTTAATTATTTTTATACAATTACAGTCAGGTCTGCGCATTATAAGCCACTTTTCGTCTGCTCAATATGAACAAGCCCTATGGTCCCAATTTAACAACTTACATAGGGTTTGTATTAAGTTGAGTTCGCTTATAATGGAGCCTCTCAATTATTTTAAACATTATTCAAATATTACCATTAAAAAATGAAGATATATCTTCCATTGAACTTCCCAACAGTCTCTGCTTGGATTTCCTACGAATTCCTGCTCCGGAATCTAACAATTCGTTCTTTGAACTCGCCAAATCTCTCCATTTCTCTAAATGAACTGAGCCCTTTACATTCTTTACTAACTTTACATTGTCATGGTGAGCTAATAATTTCCTATTTCCGAAAAGCTTCGGTTTAAGTTCGGGGGAATAAGACCCGCGGATTATGCTAGAAATTGAATTTGGGATCGGGGCTTGCTTCCTGTTGGACCTATAAGGATCCTCGTCTGTACTTTCCGTGTCACTGAGTCCAAGAAATGTAACCGATTTCGATTTTGGTAAAGTAGGCCGACGAGTACGAACCTATACACAATAAATTGTTATATTCCTGTTCCCATATTGCATTAATCGTTTGGATAGTAAGTTTGTTGTCTTGCTATTACATTGAGCATACTCTGAAGTGGCATTAGTTCGAAGTTTGGGAAAATTAAAGTTTATTGAGGAAGCAAACTAGCTATACTAATATGCTTTCTCTATTAGAAAAGTTATAATATTTACTTCCATGCAGGAATGTTTTAAGTTTAAGACAGTTTGATTTGTTTAAAACTTAAACGGATCAAAAACAAGGTACGAGCCAAAAGCAATACATTCGCAATTATAAGAGACTATAAGCTTAGTTTAAACTTCCTATTTATCTCTAAAAGTTTGATAAGAAAGACAATAATCAATTTTCTCTAAGAAAATACATTTTTAGCTAAAATTGGTCTAACATCCATTGTTTAACTTTGTATCTCCAAATACAGCTTTTATCTAGCTGGAATGTGAAGATAAAAAGTACAGTTAAAGAAGATTAAATAGTTCAAATATTATGGGTGTGGAAACCATGATACATACATAATTCAGAGAATCGATTAAATCTCTGATATCACAGTGTAGACCGCCCAAGGCACGTGTGTCTAAGTTTAAGTTACAAATAATTATTTGAATATTAGGACCAGACACGGGAGTACAATGTTATTCAATTAATCTGTGTATTGGATTACATAGAAATATTTCAAGTTTGATACGTAGCAATGATTGCCTTAACAACTGTGCTGTTTTATAAATCAGCAAAGTTGTTATAGACAAACTTGTGTGCACAAAAACATAAAACAACGATTTAAGTAGAATTATATTTTGGGAATTGTATATAATAAGATGAAAAATTGGACAAAGTAAGTTTCAACTCAGTCAACAAAACAGAGAAATACACGTGTTTATCCTCATGTTACACAATAAGTCAATTGAAAGTGAAGTTGTAAGTTCAAGCTCATTCTAGGAATACAAAATGTCTAAATATATGCAAAATTAAGTTATTAGTAACTTATTACTAATGCACTTAGGGAATAACACAAATATATGATGCATAATTTCTATAAAAAAAGATATTAGTCGTCCATAAACTAAAACCTGGAAAAACTCCTCTATGGCACAAATATAATTCCTAGAAGCATTTGAAAGTATACGATATATGCTAATTTGTTAAAAGGGGGAAATAGGATAAGTTATATTTGGATTTCTTCTAAAATCAACAGGATATCAAACATGACCCATTGACCCATCGAGTGACCCATTGACCCATCACACAATTTAAATATCTATATACTATACTGTACATTAACAGAATAACAGAATAACAGTATAAATTACCTCAACAAACCTACTTGTTGCAATGTCGAATATGTTTAGTCTTTCAATGCACATCAATGTTATAATAATAATGATGATGATGAGTGATTCGAATTTTAACTGAAGAATACATTGAAATTCCAAATGGGTCATGGGTCATGGGTCACGGAGCCGTGACCCATGACCCATCTGACCCATCGATTTAGGTGACCCATTTGACCCATGACCCATAACCGATCGACCCATGGTCCACTCTGACACGTATACACAATTGTTTTTACATCAAATAAATTCTTGCTGATAATCTTAATTATATGTCGCATGATTAATTGTATAATGTAAGGGATCATCAAGGCACTGCGCATAATTTGAACTGAACTTATTTAGGCGCGCAAAAATTGAGAAATACCCGGATGAACTTTATACAAAATGAATAATTTAAGCTGTGCGAGCGAGCTCAATTAAATCTAGGCGCGAAATAATTATTTGGAACTTTAGATGAGTACAACCGCGATTAAATACATTTATACTCAAACTACTTTATACAGCAACATTGGAAACATTCTGGTGTGTTTGGATAATTAGGTTGGGCTTTAATTTGGTGGTAAGATACTTCTAAAAATAGGCGCCGAAATTATTAGTTATACATTGGTGCTTAATTAGAAACATATGCTATATGCTCAATTAAAGTTCGACTGTAATAATAATGTTATTAGAGATAATACTAAGAGAGTTTTAAGAAATTTTAGCTTTACTTAGGAGGGAAGTTATTCTTTATTTCAGGAGGCTTTGTTTGGGCACAAAGAATACTGATATTATCAGGTAAATAGTGATTCTAGTGAACACTATTAATCATATGCGGATTACCAAAAGCTTAATTTGTTCTTTATGTGCAATGTTAAAGTACCGTATATTAAATTTGGGACCGAGAAAATTCCAAACCCTTATAAGCATTACGCATTGAGATAGTTAATAGGTAAATTGATTTAATATATTTATTGAAACAACATATAGAATATTAAAATTAAGAGGTAGTCATTATATGTTTCAACTCTTCCCCAACACAACAAGCCACTATTGTCGCATGATCTAATTTCCCAGTAGCGGCCTTCATTTTATGGTACAACTCAGGGTCTTTATCCATTAGCATTGCTCGTGAACTGTAATCCTTATTAAGCGCCAATTCAAGGTACCCCCTTTTCTCCTGTGTCACAAACAGCACGTAGTTGAGCATAGCGACACACAACTCCTGCGATGTAGACACGATCCCTTCCTGCTTCGAGAAATAATCCTTAATAACTTCCGACATTTTAAGGCGACTTTTCTCATCGCGAGTTAGGCACTTTGGGTTTTTGAATATTTTATGTAGCAACTTGCTATAAACCGGGGGCGACTCAGAACTTGCCTTCGGTTCGGCGTTCGTATTGAATTTAGAATCGAAGTTATCAGTTATGCCATCCGAGACTAGGAATACGATTTCGTTTGGCATCACGCGTGAGTAGGTTAGCACGAGGTTATCCAGATCAGGGTCAATCCCTACCTGCGGCCCGAGGCACCCCCCTGCGTCTGTTACCCCCTCCCGCTCCGGGCGGATCTGCAGGGCTCGTATCAGCTTTGTGTTCGGATCGTAAACGAACGAAGACGAGTCCCCAATACTCAGGCTAACGGCTATCCAGTCGGAAGCGGCCCCGTTTTCCCCTTTCAACGGACAGACCACAGTCAGCAGAAGGGTCGTTAAAGTTGCATCGTTATCGATGATAAGCTTCTGGGCCTCAAACATTGCCTCGATAAGCAGTTTACTCAGACGATGTGTGGTCTTAATATCGTGTAGATGTGCGTTCAGATAATCAAGGGCAGCTTTCACAGCTGATCGAGCCGCCAAACGAGGTTTGTCGCCCCAACCACAACCGTCAGCCAGAACCATAAACGAGCAATTCTTGCGTCGAATTATCCCAAACACGTCTGCTATCGGATCACCCATTGTTTTCCCACTTTTCTTATCCTCTTCGTAAAGCGACACGGCGAGCCCGTACGCGTTTTGGTTCCACTTCTGTCCCCAGTGAATTCCATCATGCTCAGTGGGCGCTCTGTGGTTCTTAGCTTTGTCTTCCACCCACGTAATGCCGGCCTCGGGCCCCGTGTACGCTGATATGACGGCAGGTTCTAAGTACGGGATGTCTCTATAGGGAATAGCTGTCAGACATGATGTGTTCAGTTTGTAAGATTTCGGGAAATCTAGGAATTCTGGCGTAATTTGCACTAAGTTGGGAATGGAGGTTGGCGAATACTGTCTTTGAAACATTTTATTAGTTGTTTTGTTGTTTATTAGTTGTGTATTAGTTGTTTATTAGTTGTTTATTTGCGTGTTTATAAATATATTATTAGGAAGTATTCATGTATTTATACTAACTGACTCTATGATACTATTATGATAGTAATCTACTCTCTGTAAGAATGTTTATATCGTATTACATTACGATAACCAACAGATTTATGTGAAAGTACATCCTTTATACTAACACGTGTTTCTATCATAAAGTTCATATTCTCGCAAATGTTAATTTAGAATTTCAACATTTCAAAATATAGAATGATCATAAATGGAATCAAATCAGTTTCATTAAAGCGAATTAATATTTGGAACTAAAACAAACGAGCTACTTATTTTCAGAAGTAATGAAAAGTTAGTTTGCAACTTTCATATACATATAAATTCCTATTTTTGTGTCTGACTAGCTAAATCGTTTTGTATTTTCTGATATAATAACGGCCGATGTAAACTCGATAGAGAGGTTTAAAAACTCGTGACAGGGAATACTCGCTACTGACCCCATATTCCAATACAGGACTTTAACATTATTATAAACTCCCGTTAAGGAAACTATCCATAAGGCAATGCAAAACTAACTACTCTGTTAGATGAAATCTGTTCGTATTAACCCGGAATTCGTATTAACCGGAGTCACTTGCATGCATTTGTATAGGCTAGGGGAATTAAACCTTGTACTCCTTAACCGATATTCCCTTATCCGTGTTCGTAGTAAAGAGAATCTACTGTATTGTTTATCATTCAGATATGATATGACGAGTATTCAGTATAATGTTTGTCTAAGTAATTAAGTAATGTGTAATACATGTAGCGGTAGATAATTCCATAGGATAGGTTGAGCCGTCCCACTTGAATCAGAATGCATACGTACTTACAGAATATGTTTACAGGCTTAATTCCTGTTATTTGCGTAGGTTTTGCGTAGCATTAAGTTATTGGGATGATAGAAGGGGAATGGGTAATTTGGAATTGTTAAATAACTTTTTTAAAGTCATTATAGGAAAAGCAGTTGACAAATACATGTACGTATATGATAAGTTGATACGAACGTTTTAAGGCGTTTTATAGAGCATTTATCACAGTCATATCTGTACTTCAGTAGACAAATTTGTATTTTTAGAATTAGAATTCATTTTTCAATAGAAATGCAAAGTTGTTGAATCAAATGTAATCACTGGCCTGTCGACAAACTAATCGGAAAACACCAACGCACATTATTTAAGCAAAACTGAACTTTCATCATGTTACTAGGAAAACTTTGTATTTTATAAAAAACAATGATCAAAGCAGGTTTTGTGATTTGTTATGCATTACAAATGTTAAACCTAGTTACAAAATTATATTTTTGTATAGTATTTTAAAAACCATTTTAGTATATTAAAAATCATTTTAGTATGATTTAATTCAATACATCATAATTCGTATAATTACAAGGGTCTGGTTAATATTTAACAGAACTGGGTATACTCTAGTTAGTAGGTATACCTGTTTACCCGTATACACATTATTATGGAACCTTTATTGGAACTACAGTCAACTCCGCTTAATAGAGCCACCGGTTAATCGGTTTCTCCGCTTAATCGGGTCGAAATTTCACAGGATTTATAAGACAGAATTACAATTTGGCTTACAATATTTTCGGTTAATCGATTTCTCCGCTTAATCGGGTCAAAACAACCTGGTCCCGAGGTGACTCTATTAAGCGGAGTCGACTGTAATTCTAAAATTATCTCAGACATTAGATCAATTGTAATAATTGGCCATCGGTCACACAATCAAAAATTCTCTCGGTTTTATATTGAAACGTATTAGTCTACGTATATACGTATAAGTAGCAAACCAAATTGTTTAATTAATTTCAAGATTAATTCAGAAATAATAAATTTTTCTGTGCTGGCAAATTAAACATTTTCTATGTTATAGTGAAACCTGATAATTATAAATTTTGAATAAAGTCAACAAACTTTGCTTTCACAAATGTATCAATAATGCTACATGTAAGATAGTTTACATATATTGAATAACAGATTACTGTAATAAGTAATACAAATTATAATATTAATTACGTAGCATTCGTATTTAAAATCAGTTTAATATATAATCTAAATAATTCTTTTTAAGGAATTGCATTTGGGAAATATGTGTAATCGATTAACATTATATATTATTAATTTATATCCTTGTTAAGTTTATAGGTTAAGTGTATTACAAGAGGCTTACTTATATATTGGCCAAGACTTTTAATAATAATAATAAAAACCCGGCTTCGACCTTGCAGTGCCCGATTTTACGTTGGAAAAAGTATAAATACATTATTAATGAGTTGGTATGAACACCAGGGGACCGTAAAATATGTTCTTATCATCAGAAATTCGTATTAACCGGTGTCATTTGTATTGAAAGGCTTTGAAGGGGACTGAAATAGTGTTCGTATAACCAGAATTTCTTATTAATGATGTTCCTACTAACGAGGTTCTACTGTATTCCCATATAAGGTCATAACTAACTCTTTCGCTCTGTGTAAGCTTGTACTTTGGATCGGCAATACAAATGAAGCTATCTGAATCACTGCTATCTCTCTGACTGGAGTATTGCCCCCCTATAGCTACAAGGTTAGTGGGTGTGTACACTATAAGCGGGCTCAGGGGTCTGGTAAGTGGAACTATCTGGTGTTTGGTTCCGGTTATACTGCTCTGTGTGTGAGTAGGGTACTGCAAGGCAGACTGTAGTTCTGTGGAGAGCGGGATAGCAGGTAGGGAGATTAGATCCGTCCTAGCCTTCAACTCGTGTAACTAGACAACAACAACAACAACACAACAACAACAACCAGTACTATACAGGACTATATCCTAAGGTCACTAGAGTATGAATCTTGTACGCGCTCCTGGATAAAAATTAGATTAATTCATTAATCAGTCACCTTGATGAATTTGGTTCGAATTTTTGATTTTTGCTGAAATTTGATTGACTAATGACTATGCCTCCTAAACGGAATGGGGACTTTATGAGGAATATATTTAATACACCACAGTGATGTATAATTCTAAATGATTAGTTTCAACTTTCAGGGCTTAGTAAGGCAGCGCAGCGGTCGTCTAATAAGGCGCAAAGCTTTCGATTTCTAAGGGCTCGTTTCCTCGTATCCTTATAAGCAGCCTACTACTAATTAACATTCCTATGCTACATTCCGGTATCTATGCTATGTATACCTGTGACTGTGTGTCCCCTAGCATGGCCCTGTACTCCTCGTTAACAGACTGCAGGAGTATAACGTGTCCGGCTACTCGGGACTGAGTTTCGTGGTTGGAGGAGAGGTGCTGCTTGAGTTGGGTGTTCTCTGCGAATAGGAGCTTCTGGTGTTCCTGCATCTGCTTAACTGTATCGGTGAGCTCTTGCAATCTCCCCTCTATACACACAGGCAAGGTTTCATTTAGGGGCGGGGGGGGGGCATTTTCCCACCCTTGGAGTTTGAAAAAATACACCAAAAGCTGAAGCCCCCCCTCACATTTCCAAAACTCTACTTCCCCCCCCCTTGCCTAAATGTCTGGATTAAACACTGATTAACACAGGTTATAACCGGCAATTAATCCTGTCATATACAGTAGTGCCTTAGTATTATACTACAGTATAACCTCGTTAGTAGGAACACCAGGGGATCGTCAAAATGCGTTCGCCTTATCAGGAATTCGTATTAACCAATATCGTTTGTATTCAAAACACTTTGAAGGGGACTGAAATAGTGTTCGTATTAACCCTGTTCCTACTAACGAGGTTCTACTGTAATATATGTGCTATAAGTATCGTATAAGATAGGGTCTTACAATACAAGTGCCACTATAGTTCCAATAAGCTTGATATAGAACTGTTAATAAGGAACTAACCCAGTGCATAGTTAGCATTCTCTCTCTGTTCGGACTCGGTATTCAGGATATCTATTTTCCTGTTGGCAGAGCCTAGCTGCTCGAAGCACTGCTTTATCAGCTCCTTCTCTCTCCTATTTATACTCTCCGTCTCGGCTCTCAGCGCCTGGGACTCGTCCAGCAGCTGTCGGTTCTCTTGCTCAAGTCCCAACTGGTACCGACTGGCTTTCCTACAATGTATGCACAGTATACTCCGGTAATACGTACATATTACTTGTGCATACAATACAGTATACTCCAATAATACGTAGTACTTGTTAAGACGGTCCCCTGGTGTTCCTATTAACGAGAGTCTATATGGTACACATTATACTATACGCTCAAATTGGATCTAACTCTGGTTAATGAAACATTCCTTTTAAAGCAAGAATTTATTTTAATATCCACCAACACCTTTACAACATAAAAACCCGGCTTCGAACAAGCGAATTATTACTGTGCCGACTATACTATACTATAGAGTGGCCCAGTATGAAATGACTGCCTTGGTATATTATTATTTGTCCGTATCCTCTCCACAGAACAGAGTTTAATGACTAAGAACCCAAATTTCAGGATTGGTGTCTCATGGGTTACAGTGCACCTGGGGTGACGATTTTCATAGTGATGATGACGTGACGAAAAATCTAAAATTACACCTGTGCCGACAGCATGTTATTTTAGAGGCACTATAGGTAGGTCACCCAAGAGAGTGCCTCGAAAATAACATGCTGTCGGCACAGCTGTAATTTTAGATTTTTTGTCAAGTCATCATCACTATAAAGGTCAAGATAGTGCCTCCAAAATAAGATTCTGTCGGCACAGGTGTAATTTTAGATTTTTTTAGTTTGAAAATTACTGAAAATACAATAGAAAGGTGTTGGAAGCATATTGTTTGCTACAAATGAAACACAAAACAACAAACTTTTGATTATCGATCAGCTGCTTCTCGTTCCCACTCTTCCAGTCTAGCAACTGGTTGGTCTCATTGGCATCCCTGATCACCAGTTCCAGCTGTTCCCTCATCAGCTGCAGCTCGTGCTCCAGCTGTCTAGCCCGCCCCTCGTGGTCCCGTCTGTCCTCCCGGGCCTCCGAGAGGCTGCTGTCCAGACAGCTGTTCCGAGCGGAGAGCTCAGACACCAGCTGGCGCACCTGGCGGTACTCCTCTGTCGACTGTACCAGCTCTGCCAGTCTGTCCTGTGTTGTAAGTAGGAATAGTGGTAGGTATAGGGTAATATACGTAGTGGGTAATATATAGGGTAATATAGGTAAATACACAGGTGAATACATAGGGTAATATACAGGTGAATACACAGGTAAACACATAGGCAAACAAATAGGTAAACAAATAGGTAAATATACTTGTAGACACGGGTAAACAAACAAATAAACGAATAACCAACAAATACTAGCATAATATACTATACAAACAAACAAACAAACAAACAAACAAACAAACAACCAAACAAGAAAAAAAACCAAACAAGAAAAATAACCAACAAACAACCAAACAACAAACAAACAACAACAAAAGAAACAAACAAACAAACAACAACAACAAAAATACCCAACAAACAACCAAACAACCAAAAAACAACTAAACAAACAAACAAACAAACAACAACAACAACAACAACCTACTTGTATATGTCCCATATCAGTCCCTGACTCAATAGCTCTTATCCTAACGGACTCTAGGAACTCCATGAAGCTGCATTCCATGCTACCACTCCTGTCGATAGGCTGGCCCTGGCAATCCACCAGCTTAGCACAGCTGTGCACCGGACTGTACTCTAGCACCTCCTCCCCACTCAGAGACGAGTGGTTACTCATTTGGGCTAATGGAATGTTACACACAGGTAGCTCGTATCAGGGTATTATACAGGAGTAAAAATGAATACTCCTAAGTCCTAACTGTCCTAAGGTCACTAGAGTATTAATTTTGTACATCTAATAGGTCAGTTTTGTGTTACTCTATGAGGACTTTCAGCAGTTTTCGCGCTCCTAAACGCAAACATATCACAATTTATAGCCTCTAGGCGTATGGCGCGCTCCTGGATAAATCCCTGAAGCTCGTAACAACACTTATTGGTGGTAGTCGAAACCGGTTTATTCGTACTAACGAGGTTCTATTGTGTTAGTGGCATCATACAATCTTTTATAAGAAATTCCAACTTTACTAGTATTTTTCATAGTTTTTTTATAATTTTCGGTTTTTTCTTACTATTTTTATCTGAAAAGAAATGGGTATAAAAACCAGTTTCAACTTGGTTTAATACTTTAATAATAAATAATAGCACAAATAATGTTAATATAAACAGTTTATAAAGTGAATATCAATCTATTTCCGTGTCTTTTAGGCTGAGTTACAAACTGTGCGCCTTTCAAATATTGAAATTCTAAAATTAACTTTTCGCCTTCTCTCCCTGCAATCTCAATCTCATTTCTAATGAGTACAGGCAGATTCCTATTGGTCAGTTCCCTCACTGCTAAAGCTGTCTTGGCAACCAGCTCGATAAGGTATGGACACATGAATACCAAGTCTCCCTTTGTGTTGCTAGGCTTGCCTACAGTAGGCAGTGAGCTAATGTGTAGTACAAAACAGCCATCGGAGTAAGTTGAAACCGATATCTGCTTAAGTGTATGGAGCGTGAATTGCTGTAGAAGTTTGAAATTAGTCGGGTCTATTAATAGCACGTCCTGACGTGTGACAACCAATATGCGCTCTTGGAATTTCCCATTTGTCCGGTTAACCTTTAGAACATTTGAGTCCCAAACTATAGGTGTGAAACCACCGGTTTGTAGAGCCACGCGTTTCCATTTGGTATTTGAGGCGAGGCAAAGACGGTCGCCTTGGAAATGAAATGGAATCGATTTCGGATAAGAAGCCTTCTTTCTCCGAAACAGATTATTGGCAAGTAACTTCTCTTTCATCGATTGCAAAAGTCCGGGGTTCTTAAACAACATTCCTCTGTACAGGCCGCATCTCCAGGAGTGGAACAGCTTAAACAGAATGTCAGAAGTTTCCTTCAGAAAGGAGGGACAATCTGGCCAATCAAATCGCACGGGAGAGAGTGATGGTAGGCTCCTAGCCAAGCGCCTCAAGTATAAATAGCGACAAGCGTTCAAGAAAAAGCTTTGAATCAGGACCTTCGCATTTCCAGTAAATCTGAACTTGTACCTCGTCCTAACTTTCCATCCCCGATAGTAGCTAGCTATAACGGTGACTGCCCATAAAATCTCCCTTTCCTCCTGAACCCAATAATACCAGTTTCTAGTCTGGTACCCCCTAACGTACTTGCTTATTATAACCGCAGCGGTACGTACGGTTAGGAAGCGTTTCCTTTCGCGATAAGCGCGGTAGTTAGAAGCGATGACAATCTGGCTTCTACGAATCTTCTTGTATCCAACACGGGTTATCCATGCCCGTATATATCTCTGTATAACAGAGACGGATCGAGATAAGGATATATCCCGTACTTGCTCTAGGATATCCAGAGTGTGGGGGGATGAGAAGAACACCTTTGTGGTTCCTATTATATAATCGCTATCGGGTATACTGAACCCCTGTAGCACTCTCTTGCAGGCTTGGTTGGGATCCTCCTGCTTATAGTAGCCAGCTAGGGTACGGTACTTGTTGAGGAAATCTGAAATGTTGGCACTGAACGTGAAACCGATTTTACCAAGTTTTATAAGTTCTGTTAGATTGAAGTACTTGGCTTGTTCGGACACATATTTCCTATCAAACAAGCCAACCTCAAAACCAGGATTAGCCTTCAAACAGTATAAACTGAAGAACTCACTTCCCTTGAGAGAAATAATAATTTCATTTACAACCTCTCTTGTGTGTCTAATCACGGATTTCAGTTTGTCTTTTCGGTTAAACTTTCCAATAAGACACGGATGTTGACATTCAGATAACATCTCTATAATATTCCCAGAAGGCCTATCTAGGTTCCTATGTTTGAAGCTAGTTACGTCATAGTTCACAGATCCCAAATGGTGCTTTATCCTAAAACAGTTGCCAGATGCCCTAACTCCAATAGAAATGCCACTCGCGAACAAATGGGAGTTTCCGCAGTTCGAATTTAGGTTTTTAATAATAGCTTTCGGATCAGCTGTTGTTTGGCTACAAGTGGCGTCGATGATTGGCAGAATTCCGCGGAAATTATCCACCAAAAGTTGGCACAAATTGAAGTTATCAAATGGGTCCACGGATAATTGTGAAATTCCTTCTTTCGCCAGTTCCAATTGTCTCTCCCGGATCAGGAATGACGTCATCATGTTGCTAATCTTCTCAAAAGCAAAGTTTGTCATCAAAGCTTCAAAATTATTCTCAGCTCCATTCTCAAATCCTGGCACTTCTAAAATATTCAAAACTTTCACACATTTAGATTTATCATCATTCCCCCTGCTATTAACCAGGCCTATAATCCATTCAATCAGTTTCCCATACAGCCCTCTCGCTAGGGCATCACAGGCCAATCTGGAGTGATCAGCTGTTAAACTGTTCCTTATCTGTCCTCCCGTCTTAGTCTGTAAGGTCACGTGTGTCAAAGCGTCCCCTAACTTATCCCTTTGCGCGCCTAACAAGGTGGCTATGTTACTCAGCTGTTCCTGGTTTGACACCTCACAAGTGGTCAGTCCGGTCTCACCAAACTCCAGGTCCCCTACCAACAGTATAGCCGCTAGCAGCTCTAGAATAGACGCTATGACGTCACAGCTCAGCTCACACTCCCTGAACACCTTCATCATCATATCGTACCCCTTTCTAGCATTAATACCGGCGCCCAAACCGTGCTCTATGTATCTACCGCGCATATCGGATATAAACAGTTCGCTTTGTGTGTCAATTGGGGCTCCCTTGGCTAGCAAGTAGAAACAGTGGAAACTGAACCCAACGCGTGACGTCACTCGGAATACATCCAGCAACGAATGTCGGATAATCTCATATCCGGTTATGACACCGGTAGAGTCTAAATGGAATGCGGCTAGTTTGATAGCCCGCGTTGCGTTATAGCTGTGTGGAGTTATGCAGTGCGTGAATGTGTCTAGCAACGCGTGTGCATAAGTATGGGAGCATTGGAATGTGTGTAGGAATGCATTGCATAGTTCCGATTTGCCAGAGGCAGAAATGCCAGTCACCACCAGAGCTATGGAACTGTTAGGCGAGGAGAGAATCTGATTGGACAGCTGGGAGAGATCGGGTTTGAGACCGGAACTGGAACTGACACTAACTACTGCGTTAGTTCCTATTCCAGACAGGAGGGTTCCTTGGAGATACAGCTGCTCTAAGGAATGTGTAAGTTCCTGCAGGCTGGTTTGAGTGAGCTCTGGATAACTCATGTGATCGGGTTAGCTACCATAGATACAGTAAAGGTACATAGGTATGTCAGTTGTGCTTACAATAAGTATAATTGGAAGATTTTACATACAAATACTCTCGTTAACCCTTATACAGTAGACTCTGTTAATAGGAACACGGATATATACAAGGTTAATTCCCCTAGCCTATACAAATGCATGCAAGTGACTCCGGTTAATACGAATTCAGGATAATACGAACATATTAAGACGGTCCCCTGGTGTTCCTATTAACGAGAGTTCAAAATACCCATGACAACGGATGAGTACATTAGTTATTTAACATTACATTCGTTCCCAGTTATGGTATGACCTAGCCTTCGCCTCTTCAATATACGTTTCTATTTCCAGAGTGAGGTCTTCCTCGAACACGATATCAAGTTGCAGGTCTTGCTCCAGCGAATAGAAATGCTGTACTTCCTCATACATATCGCATTGTATCATAAGGCCAAACCATTTCCTGTAGAACTCCATATCCGGGTACACGGGGGGTTTCGTGTATTGCGTGAGGGTCCGCCACTCAAGCAGCATCTCGTGTTGCTGTGCGTCTAGCACAGGGTCAACTTTAGCTATAATAAGAGAGAGAGATATGGAACCATGGGACATAGTTCCCATTCCGGGATATACTGGTAACGAGGGTATCTTAAACACAGTTATATATACTACAGTAGAACCTGGTTAGTAGGAACACCAGGGGACCGTCAAAATATAATCGCCTTATCCGGAATTCGTATTAATTGAAAAGGTTTTGAAGGGGACTGAAATAGTGTTCGTATTAACCGGTGTAATTTGTTTAACTGTGTTCGTACTAACGTAATTAACATCCGTTAATACATATGTAGGACAATTTGTTGGTAACCTGGTAACGAACTTACGTTTAGGAATGCATAGCCATGAGAAACATGCATATTTCCTCCTAAACACCTCGTCGCCTATGGTTATTGTATCGTAATCGTCATCTTTGGGATCCTCCTCAATAGTTACACCCGGCGGAAACAAAGGGTACGTTCCCTGACAACGGTACTGCACACAGGAATGTGTAACGCGTGGGGTAACTATTCTATAGACTCTACATATAGTACGTGCTAAGTGCAGCATTATACTATAGATACGGTATAACATTAAAACATGATTTTAACTAATCATAGAAATACAGTCAGGTTCTTTTATTATGACATTCAAGGGACCAAAAATTGTGTTCATAATAGAGAGACTTCATAATAAGGGAACTCAACTTAATGTAAGTTGTTAAATTGGGACCATAGGGCTTGTTCATAATAAAAAATCTTCATATTAAGCAGACGAAATCTTGTTCATAATAAGCAGACCTGACTGTAACTTGAGAAAAAGGTTAATTATAGGTGTCAATATAAGTCACCTTTCAAGTGGCTTAAATGGTCGGTAGTTCGTAGTTTGTTTACCTAACCTTTCTATTAATAATGTGGAACTAACTTTACAATTGGAACTAATAATTTCTGCTAATAAACACAAATAGAATTGATTATTTCTACCAATAGAATTATAGTTTGAGACTAATTAACTTTCCCGCCTAATTTCTTCCCAGCTGTCTCCTGATTGGTTTGTTTTTCCTTAGCAACGAATGGAATGTGCAGCCTATACTTAGTAGGCATATAAGTCTGTAGGGCTTCTGGCACACGGATGCCAGTCTCGGTTTGGTAGTTCTCTAATATGGCACATATGGTACGCGTGGTGGCACATAAAGTGGCATTCAACATGTGAACATAAGTGGCAGACTCATTCAACTTCTTCTGGCCGTATCTAGGGTAGAAGTTAGGAATGTTAGACATTGTATAGTAGATCTGTTATAGGACACCAGGGGACCGTCTTAATATGTTCGACTTAACCGGGATTCGTATTAACCGGAGTCACTTTCATGCATTTGTATAGGCTAGGGGAATTAACCTTGTACTCCTTAACCGATATTTCCCTTATCCGTGTTCCTATTAGCAGAGTCTACTGTATTATAATTATAACACCAGTGTTTTTATAGGAGCCACTGTCTTTTATTCTGAGATTTAAGAGCTGTATTTATTCTGCTCTTAAATCTCACAACTTGACTGTATTTATACTTTTCGTACTCTGTATCACAAACAGAATAGCAGAAGTTTGTATGCAGGTGTTATTCTCTGTATAGTCTTAGTATAGTTCCACTTATGTGAACACCTGTGACATACTTAGAGTATATATACAAGTTATAACAGGGAATTAGTTTATTTTATTTTTACACTATAAATTCCTTCTCAAATTTATTCTCCTAAAAGCAATCAATTAACTTAATTTCCTTCTCAAATTTATTCTCCTAGATTTATTCTCTTTTTGACAAATTTTGTGGACCCCCTACTTCCGTCCGTGGACCCCGGGTTGGTCCCACTGTTCTACTGTAGCCAAGGAATTATACAGGAGCGCGAGACGCTCCTTTTGGAGTATGATTTTTGGAAAAAATTTATTAGGAGCGCGAAAATTTGGAATCCTCTCCTTATACCGTAACATTAATTTGTGATTTAGTCGTATGGAAATTGGATCAGACCAGGATTAGGAGCGTATTTATAAATGGCTGTACAATACACTGACTGTCCCCTACATTCCTATTGCCCGCTATGGTATCTACTTACCTTATAAGGAGCCTTCTGCTCTGCCAGTCGGTACAGTTGCTGCAGGAGACCAGCTCCCGGAACCTCCCTCCGCAGGGGAACCAGGCCTCCAGGTCGTACTTCATAGCCGCCGCGTTGTTGAGCTCCCCAGATACTATGCTCACCACCTGGATACACACACGGGTACATGGAATGTTATATGGTGTATTGGAACCAACTGACCTATAGTTTTCGTGGGCCAAATTTATCCTGAAATATATTTGAAAAATGAAGAAATTTTTTTTTTCTTCTATTTTTTAAGGAATCTTCACCGTAATAATCATCTATTTTTTATCTTTTAAGGGGGCACTCAGAAATCAATCAATTTACTACGATAAGTTATTGTTATTACCCCTGTTAACAACTACAGTATAACCTCGTTAGTACGAACACCAAAATACATTCGCCTTTTCAAATTCGTATTAACCAACACCATTTGTATTGAAAAGGCTTTGAAGGGGACTGAATAGTGTTCCTACTAACGAGGTACTACTACAGTACAATACACACACTAACCCTATAGGGTATTCCCAGGAGCTTATAATACGCCTCTGCATTATCTATCATTTCATGGAACATATCCCATGACTTATCTGGTGCGGTTATGCAGAACTGCTCTATCTTATTGAACTGGTGCACCCTGAATATGCCCAGCATGTCTCTCCCGTGGGAGCCCACTTCCTGTCTGAAACAGGTAGACAATCCCGCGTAGCGAAGTGGCATTAGTTTGGCTGGCAACCATTCGTCCCTGTGGAATGCGGCTAGTGTCTGCTCGCTGGTGGCTATCAGGTATTTCTCCTCCGTGTTGACGTCATCTTTGAGCTCGCTGCGTCGCCCTACTACCTAGGGAAGATAGTTAGGGCATTATACGTGTAACTACAGTATATAGTTAGGGCATTATACCTGTACTTACAGTATATACATCTTGTTTAATATAAACGGGATTGTATGGCACTTTGTTGTACAGTAGATGCCGGTTATAAGAACATCGTCGGGAAGTGCATATAATGTGCTTATAATCGACATAAATTATATAGGGTATATGACAACCGTTTTCCAGTAGAACGTTCTTATATCCGATATGTCATTATATCCGGCATCTACTGTATAGACTTGGTTATAACGGGAGTTGACTGTATACCTTATATAGCCCTACTGTTTAGCTATACCTTGTACTGTTGTACAGTATATATTATAACCGGTATATTCTTATATCCGGCATCTACTGTACCTTATACAGCTCTTCATCGAACTGGCTTAGCTGTGCCACTTGCTGCATGACTCCCTTCTTCATGAAGAGAGGTGTCGACAGAACCTCAAAGCCCCTCTCCCCCAGCTCCCTTAGAGCCAGCTGGATGAGGGCCTGCTCCAGGAACACGCCAGGTCCCTTCAGGTAGTAACATCTATAGACACACATTCCTATAGACTATACTAGTTGCTAGGGTAGGGATAGGAGAAATTATTATTAATTGTATATTTAGAGTAATTTAAACCATTGATTTGAATGAACTTAAATTATATAAACTCCATTTATAATTTGTTGCAAAATTTCTTCAAAAAATAATTTCGCCTTTTTTTCAAATATAATTTTTTTTAATTTTTTAAAATACAAAAATCTACATTCCCCACCCTGTGTCATTAATATATACCCTACACATTCCTATGTACCCTATGTGTAGCTATGCTATACCTAGATCCGGACACAATACTGCCCCTGTGTAGGTCCACTGCATCTATCATCTCAATTAGATCTACGTGAGAGAGCTTATGACGTATACTACAGTCCCCGTGTGTCCGTTCCACTCTGTTGTTGTCCTCGTTATCGGAGATGACAACATCAGGGTGTAGCATATTCCCGAGCTCCGAGAATAGACTGTCTCTCTCTCTCTCGAATTCCTGGGAGATATAGATAGCATGGATACGGTAATGGGCATAGGTATTCGTGTTAGGTCGGTAAGGTATAGGTCATTAGGTGGTATGTTGTTGTTGTTGTTGTTTATTAGTTAAAAAAAATTAACAAACAAAATTTGTGGAATTTTTTATTTTTGGTTGTTGTTGTTGTTTATTAGGTTTTTAAAAATTACCAACAAACAAAATTTGTGTTATTTTTTTATTTTTGATTGTTGTTGTTGTTGTTTATTAGTTTTTTTTTAATTACCAACAAACAAAATTTGTGTTATTTTTTATGTTTGGTTGTTGTTGTTCTTTATTAGTTTTTGTCTTGATTAACAATAAACGAAATTTTTGTTATTTTTGATTTTTATGTTTGGTTGTTGCTGTTGTTGTTGTTGTTGTTGTTGTTGTTGTTGTTGTTGTTGTTGTTGTTGTTGTGAACTAAAACTGTTTATTTGGAACTAATAAACACCTGAAGTTTGTTAAAATTCGTCTTCAATTCTTGCTCTATTTCCGCTATAATTTTCTTCAGAACCGTCACAGTTAGATCTGAAACTAACTCTTTGGTTAGTTCCGGTAACTTGGTTCTAATTTCATTTGGAATATCGTCACCTGGCTGTCCCATTTGTCCCTTGTTCTTCATTAGTGTTCCTATCTGAAAATAGGAACATAGTTACATATTGGGTCAATAGGTATGTTGTATGAAGGCATAATTAACTCTATTAATAAGGCCATTATTAACCATGGATTCTATATATGTATGACAGTTTACTTATGGCTCCACACTTTATACTTCCTATTACACATCTACACTTATAAGGATTCATATCTCAAATTCTAATTCTAATTTCATAATTTGTTATTGCATCAACATAGCATTTAATAATTTCCATATTAGCATTAGATATTTTGGGTCCTATATATATAGTGACATTTCCCAATCTGAATTGAAGATATGAATCCTTATAAGTGTAAATGTGTAATAGGAAGTATAAAGTGTGAAGCCATAGCAAAGACGGTTAGTAAACCGTCATACAATTGAAACCGGTTTTTCTAGCCATTTCTTTTCAGATAAAATAATAAGAAAAAAACGATGAAAAATACTAGTAAAGTTGGAATTTCTTACAAAAGATTGTAGTATCACTAATAGTTAGAATAAACCGGTTTCGACTGTACAACTCTGTGCTATAGCCTATAAGTCACTATATATACCTGCGTGCTGACAATTCGCTTAATCTTATTCCAGTTATCTCCACAGAACCTGGCTTGTCTCCACCTAGCATCCAGCTCTATAATCCTGTCTACCCTCTCACTGCTGTTATACCGCTTCCGCTCGTTATCCCGCACACACTCGGGTATCCCGCCCTTCTCAGCTCGCAGGAGATCCATGTGGAGAGATGGAATGTCATAGGTGTTGGTTGCCATTATACGCTAGTACAATTCCAATCGTACTATGTTGTTGTTGGTATAGTATACTCCGCTTAATAGAGTCACCGGTTAATTGGTAAGGGGCGTTAAAACGTTACGTACGCTTCCAAGGGGAAGGGCGTTCGCCTTATCGGGAATTCGTGTTAACCAATATCATTTGTATTGAAAAGGCTTTGAAGGGGACTGAAATAGTGTTCGTACTAACGAGGTTTTATGTCTAAAATGGTTAAAAAGCGTGACATAGGGAGGGGCTGTATAATTTTGCTTTAAGAAAGTTTTTTAGATTTCACAGGATTTACGAAATTACAATTTTTCGGTTAATTGTGTCAAATTACGCTCGGATTATACGTGACCCAATTAAGCGGAGTCTACTGTATCAATTTACCTGCTTACTTACAAGAAAAAACAAACAAACATGTTTAATTGAGACAGCTTAACATATCCATAGTCCAGTTATGAAACTAACATTAATCATCGTCACCATCGGAATCAATAGCTCTTCTCTGAAACTTAACTTTTGTGGAACTCTTGCTTTGGGAACTGAATTTCTCCAAAAGGTTAATCAGCTGATTCTCTGTCAACTTCTCTGCTATCTACACAGCAGTTGTAAAGTTACACTAACAGTGATTACACCTTCAAATAGAGATATACAGTAATTAATTTAGAGAGTTTTATCAAAGTCATGGGGTGAATTTGGAAGAAATGATTATATAACCTAAATTATAAGAACATTGTCGGGAACTGCATATAGTGTTCTTAAAATCGGAATGTTCTAATAAGTTATAACCGGCATAAATTATATAGGCTATATGGCAACAGTTTTCCAGTAGAATGTTCTTATATCCGGCATCTACTGTAAATATACTATGGTCATTGCCCTTATATCCCTATGCTATACCTGTCCGGTTTGTGCCATCCTGAGCAGACTTCCCTCTATGGCCTTTGCCCTGTCCGGCTTAACGATAGCAATGCTGTTTAGCCGGGCCCTGGCGTCCTGAGACAGGATCTGAGACAGCATTACGTTCTGCATGTCTGCCAGCTGTGCCTTCTCCTCTCCCTCCTTTCCCTCTCTCTCCGTTTGGAGCTCAGAGAGGCGCTTAGCGCGTATCGCCTCCAGCTCATCAGAGTCTGACACTCCTGCCATTACGATATATACTGGTAGATAGCTAGCTTATAGCAAGGTTATAACGCACTTATTTGACCAAGTTTGCCATACTAATAGCTAACTAATAGCTAGGTTATAACAAGGTTATAAGTTAGTACGTACTTATAAATTTTTAAACAAGTTTATAAAGCAGTGAATGTCTATGTAGCGTAAACTCGGTTAGTACGTACTTATTCCATAATTTCCATTCCCGAGGGGGTACGTTATAACCGAATTATAGTGTAACATAGCACAATCAGACCTATGGTCCCAAATTAAAAACTTACATAGGGTTTGTAATAAATACTGATAGCTAACTTATAGCGAGGTTATAACCTACGTACTTATTTATGTTACCAAGTTTATAGTAGTACCTATGTAGGGTTTCCGAAGGGGTACGTTATAACCGAGTTATACTGTAATAATAGTACAATCAGGTCTGATAATTTATAGATCAGGGGTTCGCAAACTCGCCTTTTTAGGCCGCATGCGGCCGGATTGCTTCTTTGGTGCGGCCGGTAGCAGCAATGCCTAAATGTTCTACGAGGACAATTTTGATTTTTGGTAGATTTTAAGGATTTTTTAACATTCTTTACTGCTGGAAATTTGATATATTTTTATAAAGGTTTCATACGAAAAAATCATCAAAATAATTTTTTTAGATGCGGCCGGTAATGATATGTCCTTACCTAAGTGTGGCCGGTATGCTACAAAAGTTTGCGAACCCCTGTTATAGATGGAAAATTATGGGAAAAAAGTGAAGATCGAAAAATCTGAAATAATGGAGGGTATATTCGTTTTGGGGTAAAAATCTTTTCACACAATGTTGTACAAAGGTGGTACATACTAAAAATGCAATAAACCCACTTTCAATGGTCGAGTCAAAAAATCAATTTTTTCTAGATTAATTAATTTGTTCATTATTAAGTCTCTCTCTATTATGAACACACTTTTGTACCTTGCTTGAATGTTAACAAGAAATAATCTGACAGGAATTTGAATCTATATATAGATACTGTTGTTATTCGCAAACATATTTTACAGAGTAAAATAATCTATTCGCCCAGTAATGCATTTGTATTTTCACTTACAATCGTACCATACACAGTATATAAGGAAAAGCAACCTTACAATATCATTAGTTATTGACTATGCACTAAACACATTATAATGGCTCTAGAAAATACACCACTTATCAACAATCTAAATGAACATGGGACTAACCAAACTCAAACTCAAACTAACTTTCTCACAAAACCTTTTCGGCTGTTATACAGAGTTACATTTCCCCCCGGTTTTGCCCGTTTTCCCGCCTGTAAAATAGTTCTATTATTAGTCCTCCTACACAGACTGCACATATACTCTAGTTTCAATTTTATAGTTGGTCTAACGGCAACTAGAACACGGGGGAATATCACCGAAGATTCTAACGTAACAGCTCAGCTGTTTATGAGTTGCACACGCTTATTGGCGCCCATTTCCGGTATAATCGCTGACATGTACATACCACGCGCCAAAATGGTATCCATATGTCTTTTCATTTCATTTATAGGCTCATCTATTCAATCACTTTTCCACTCATTTTACGAACTCGATTTAGTATGCATTCCCGACTACCTATACTACAGTATACACGCATTGGCTTTATGCCTATTAACCATAGGTTCATCTGGTGTATACGCCCTATTGATACCAGTGGGGGTTGATCAGTTAGAGGGGGCAAGTGAAATGAGACTCAAGTCATATTTCAGTTGGCATTATTGGTGCATTAATATAGGCGCAGCTTTGGCCGCAGGTCGATACTTTATGTACGCGACGAATAACAATGACCGCATTACGTTGCTAGCCAGTTCCTATCTCGCTACTGTATCGGTATGGCTTGCCCTTGTGTTGCTAATGCTATCGCTACACCTCAAATTGGTACAGAGGAATAAGCCACCTGGGTCCACCCCGCTTAAACAGGTCTTAGGTGTTAGTTATTCCGCAATTAAAACCCGATTCTCGCATAGGGGGGATGATGGGTACATTTCTCGACGAATCTTCGATTATGGGCTTGAAGAAAACACCGGTATATATTCGTATGAACAGGTACAAGATGTGAAAACGTTCTATAAAATAGTATTCGTGTTGGTGTGTATGATGTGGTATTTCGGAGTGGATAACTTGTACAATACTATTTTCCCGTTACAAGGTGCTGAGATATCTAGTGCTAATAATAACTTCAGTTCCACAAAAGTTATTTTTCTTACAGATTGTCTGACTATTCTTTTCTTGATTCCTTTGATTGAATTATTTAGAAACAGAGTTAGAAGGTTCCGTTTTGAATTTAAGAGGATTCTCAATAAAATCGTTTTAGGTATTGTATTCAGTTTTGGCGCTATTTTAGTCGCATTGGCGCTTAATTTAGTGAATTATTTCTATCACAATTTGAGCATAAACATTGCCGCTATAATACCACAGACAATGTTAATAGCGATCTCAGAATGCATAGCATTTGTTGGTGCAATGGAATTCGTGTATGCTCAGTCACCATACCAAATGGTTGGTTCAGTATTCGGGTTATTACAATTGATAATTGGTGTCGGTTCCTATTTTCCAACTGCTATCTATTATTTGTTGCAAATAATTTCGAATTGTGACAATAATTGCGAGAATTGTTATATCCATTGGCCACCTTGTTTTGGTAAAAACTCGCGTGATTATGTTTACTATGTTGTTTACGCGGTGTTTACACTTGTTTATATTTTGTTTATGGCTTGTGTGGCGTTCTGCTATAAGAGGAGAGAAAGACAGAGAATAGAAGTGTGGCCTGAAACGAATAATTTCTAAGAATTGGACTTATTTTACATAATTTTAATTTTTTTTAATAATTTTATTTTTATTGTTATTATTCAAATATAACCTCGTTATACGAATTTCCGGTTATTACGAACATTATTTCAGTACACTCAGTCACAATAGAAGCGTATAATAAGCATAGCTATTGACCATGGTGGTAACTAAGGAGATAATCCAGTGAACTTATTATTATTTCTAGATTAACAATATATCGTTAAAATCGCCTTATAAGTAACAAATTCAATTTCAGAACACAAATACAACTTTGATTATCAAATAACGCTAAAAATCAAACGAATATTATCCGAATTTTCGTAATATAGTTATCCAAAGTCATATACTGATAAGGTATCGGGTTGTTTGTTAATCGGGTATTTTCACATTCTTGAAGTAAGGGTCGTTCATAGCGACCAGAGCTGAAACGCGTTCTCCAGGTTCGTACACCATCATAGCCTAAGAGATAAATAAAGAAATAACTTGTATGTAGACCGTCTATTTCTAGACTAGGTTTTCTTACATATACATTAGTATTACCCATAGACGCCAGGGCTTTTAGTCTACAGAATTTATAGGTCTACAAATTTTTGGCTTATTTATATTGGGTTTTATAGACCGTCTACATACATATAAGGATGTTCATAAATAATTTAGAAAAAAATTAGAAAATTAATTTACAGTCGACTCCGCTTAATAGAGTCACCTCGGGACCAGGTTACTTTGACCCGATTAAGCGGAGAAATCTATTAACCGAAAATATTTTAAGTCAAACTGTAATTCCGTCCAATAAATCCTGTGAAATTTTGACCCCATTAAGCGGAAAAATTTATCAATGGCGCTTAAAATAATAAATTTTATTGAGTCACAAAATGAGAATATTGTTTATTACAATTTGCAAGTCAAAAACATCAAAACAATAACATAAATAAAACTCGTTATGTAATACAAAACATAACCTAACAAAGTCATTAATTCCATGGAATGTGTTCTGGTAATTTAACCAAAATAGAATTAAGATTTGAAGAATGAGGCGCTCTCTGATTTTTCATAAATTGTGTCGCAATGAAAACTGCCAAATTTTGTTTACAACATTCGCTTAATTCTTCTAATTGCGACAAATCACAGTTCATCAAATACCCCTTACAGACATTGCGATCAAGTTTCGTTTCAATTTGTAACCTTTCGCTTTTGTCAGCTCTAACCCATTTCCAAACACCTTCAAAACAATCCGCATTCCTAAACACCATCCCGTATCTAAGTTGTATCAGCTCGATAAGAATATAATTACACCTATTACTCCCTATTTCATCCGCTTTACTTCTCATAAGAACATCATCTGTTTTACGAACCAAAGTAACAGGTCCCTTATACCCACTAAGGTACTGTATTGTATTCAAATCGTAGCAATACCGTAAAGCGCATTGTATTAATCTGTGTGGAAAGTAACGTGGAACTAACGAGGGTACTAATTCACAGATATCATCAAAACTAGCTTCTAACAAAATCCCTCCGATACAAGGAAAAGCTGCCACTGCATAACTAGCTGTAAACCCACCTATAGAATTACCATGCATGTATATTCTCTCAAGCGGGTACCCTAGCACTTGAACTGAATACGCGACTATAGTTAGTATCGCTTCCTTTTCCTGTTTTCCAGTTGGCGACCCAGTGCTATAGCCACACCCACAATGGTTCCAACCGACAACTGAATGCCCTTTTGAAAGCCATTGTAATATCCCTCGTGATTCGTAAAAGCTATAATTACCCTTTGACAATACAACCAATTTGTTAGTCCCATTAGTGGTATATGCGTATATGCAGTCTATAACTTGTCTGCTAATACACTGCAAGCGAAACCTAACACCATTTGCCATAGAAATTAATTCGTACCGATTTTCGGAAAGTAGTTTAGAAGATCGATACAAGTCAAACCGGATGCTAGCTGGGTACACGAAGCAAGATAGAAAACTAGCCAAACACCTGTCGAACAAACGTGTGGTTAGTTCCGGTGTATTTGGAACTAACTTAGATTCATTTTGATGGAATAAAGGGGGAAGTACGGTCACATCGAAATCGTATTTTTTCGTTGATTCATATTTCCGTTTTTTCTGGCATTGTGTCTTGTCTAGTTCCAGTTCCAATATAAAGTTCCTATAAACCACATTCCTAAACCTCCCCACGCCTCTAAGCAGAAACAGAATAGCCAGAGTTAGAAGGGAAACAGGAACTAAGATTCCTGCTAATGGAACCAAAATGGCGACAATTGGAACTAATATCAGGAAAAGTTTCCAAAAGCGAGTAACTATTCTGATAGGTCGGTCAGGCCAGCTCTCAGTTCTATTAGGCACATATTCAGTCAGCTGTTCCAAGTATAAATAGTAGAGACGGGGCCCTAGCATACAGGATACATACCAGTTAACCATAGACATCACTAGGGTAGCGATTCAATTACTAAATCAAAGTATCATATTATATAAGTATATGCCTATATTATGTCAATGATAATAGGGCACATATAAATCGATTGAGTTTATATAGTTATTGCAGTCAGTTTAATTGGAACTAATAAAATGTGCAAACAAAGGGTTTATAATAGGCACATAAGCTGGCAAATGATTGGTTGAATGTATAACAATATAAAAGAGTTTATGACCAAAATTATGAGGTTTGCCTTATATAAATTTGTAACCGAAAGGTAATTAGCCTGATTAGAGTTTTAGTATAAAACTAACAGATTACTTATATGGAGCTCAGGTACTGGTAACTGAACTGCCATATAAGGAAGTGTTTCAATTCTAAAAGACCCATAAGCTCAGAAATGAAATTTAGACATAAATAAAAACCACTTCAGTTACCAGTAACTCACTCCATATACGTAAGTATTTTGTTAAACCAATAAGGAACACAAAAGGGACCTAAAATTGTTCCCTGATTTGCATTTGAAACGTTATGTAACATTTCCAAAGGGGAGGGGGTTATAAAACGACTTTTGCAATGTGTGACAAACCATCCCTTTGTATTATAAAATGGCCAAAAAGGTGACATAAGGACGGGGCATATAATTTCGGGAATTTGCCTTCATACAAACGTTACGTTACCTCTAATAGCTTCACTCCATCTTCAGGTAGTTTCTTCACGATATTGCTTAGCGCCTGTTTGGGCCATTTAGGGAATGTGCTCTGGTACATTGGTAGCTCGGACACCCCGGACCAAACCTGGTCATCTGGCGTCCCAAGGGTCCTATAAAGGTATACAGTCAAGTGCTTGGGACCTGTAAATACCTTGTTATAAGAGGATAATAATTATGTATTTAGGTATATTATTATTAGTATACAGGGAACTCTAGTTATAATGAAGTGCTTGGGACCTGTAAATCCCTTCGTTATATCCGGATATACGTTATAACGAAGTGCTTGGGACCTGTAAATCCCTTCGTTATATCCAGATATCGTTATAAGCGGATAATAATTCATCCAGGCAAAATTTCTGCGCGCCTAGATTTAGTTTGAGCTCTCTAACACGCGCCTAAAATACTCAATTTGTATTACGTCTATGGGAGCATCTCTCGATTTGTGCGCCTAGAAAGTTTTCTTTAAAAATTACGCGCCTGGATGAATCTTTATATCCGACTTGGTTATAATGGGAGTTTACTGAATTAGAGATATGATTTTTTCATTCAGGCGCGTAATTTTGAAATAAAACTTTCTAGGCGCGTAAATCGAGATATGCTCCCATAGACGTAATACAAATTGAGTAATCTAGGCGCGTGTGAGCGAGCTCAAACTAAATATAGGCGCGCAGAAATATTGCCTGGATGAAAGTCTGATTATAGTGTATTGGTTCTGGTGCGTAATAGGGATATAATGTTCAATTTTAGGCGCTAAAATTAGCGCTAAAGTGTTTGGCGCGTTTATTCAAATTTGTTTCCGAGAATTTAGTTTTTCAAATATATTTTATTATTTGTTTGAAACTATAGTTCCAAAATGAATTTATTTATACTAATTCTTTGTATGCACGTACTTACCGTAATTATTATTTGTTTACAAGTAAATAAACAACAACAAAATGCTCACCAATTAGAACAACAAACGAATGGCAAGCAAGCGTCCAGATTTCCTCCCTGGTACCATAAACACTCAGGACATTATAAAATACATAACTTGTATTTCCTGCAAAGAAATAAAGGAGTTTTCTAAAATATTACTTTGTGGGCATATAACATGTGTGGCATGTCTCGGTGATGCAGCCAACAGTAAAAACAATTTCACATGTTCATCATGTCACACTGTGACGTCATTCCCTTATAAAACACCAGTCAAACTACAAGCTAACTTTCTGGCTACTCCCTCAAAGGAATATCTAGCCCTCTACAACACAAGAAGTACAAACGATTTACAAAGTCCCCTTGATATTGCGTTGAAATCAAAGAGTCCACATGTGCTGCTTATAAAGTCTCACAAATACGTAGAGTGTTGTAAAGACGTTATAAAGCAAACGGATGAGGTAAGTCAAGGGATTAACCAGGGCGCGAGACGCTCCTTTGGAGTATGATTTACACATAACCATATATCCATGGTTACAAAGCGCATATTATCTTAGCGCCTAATTATGAGCGCTGAAACGATTTGTATTACCTCTTTGAAGGATGTTACTAAGTTGGTTAGTTAGTTAGTTAGTTTGTTTGTTTGTTTGTTTGTTTGTTTGTTTGTTTGTTTGTTTGTTAGTTAGTTGGTTGGTTTGTTAGTTAGTTAGTTGGTTTGTTTGTTGTTTGTTTGTTTGTTTATTTGTGTGTGTGCTTTAGTTGTTGTTTGGTTTGTTGTTTGTTTATTTGTCTGTTTGTTTGTTTGTTTGTAGGTACATAGCCAGCTCGAGGAGCTGCAAGCAGATGTGATCACGCAGGTGTTAGAAATGCGGTCTCTTTCCAAAGAGGAGAGAGACGCGAAAATAACAAGAATAAAACTGGAATTTAGCAAACACTTCAAAACTCTAAAATCTCCCCAATTCACAGCTCGCAACACTATTACTCGGATTCTGCAGATAAGCAAACTTCTGCAGATCGGAAAAGAGCTAAAAATAGATCCGCAGGTATTCAAACCGGAAGAGACAGAACTGAGAGAGAAACTGAAACACGCGTTTAACCAAGTCGACAACCTGAGAGCCTCCCTCTCCTCGATTCGGAACTTCTATCAAGTCACTTTCCGCTCTCCCAAGGAAATAGCGGACACCATAATATCTGGGGAGGCATTCAACTTGCTAGGTACGTTATACTAGCCAGCTCTCAACCAATTAGATTATAGTCTCAGATAGGCATTCTATAATGCACAGTTAACAATTGATAGACTAATTGAATGCTAGCAGTTATTTTGTTAAGACTTTTTTTAAATTTTGGTAATTTTGGTAATGGAAAAATCTGTTAGACATTTCACAAATTTTGTTAGAGGTATAACGAATTTTGGTAGACTTTTAATCAAATTTGTTAGACCGATAATAATAACCGTTAATTAATTAATTAATACAGTGAAATCCCGTTATAACAGAGTCGGATATAACGAAATGGAGATTTCCCCCAGAGCACTAAATGCATTAATTATTATCCGCTTATAACGAAGGGAAGCACTTCGTTATAACGAGAGTTCACTGTATTTACTTAAAGAAAAAAGTTTGTGACTACAGTTTGACTGTCCCCCCATAGGCACCGAGGTGCGTGTGTGCCAGCGTATCGGGGGCCCCGAGTACCTCTCTAACCCGGTGGCAGTGGGCATATGCAACAAGCTGGAGAGAGTATACATTCTCGACTGGGACAAGCTACAGGTGGTCGTGTTCACGTGGACAGGCGACTTCGTTACCAGGTTAGTATATAGTATATAGTATATAGCATATAGTATATAGTATATAGCATATAGTATATAGTATATAGTATATAGTATGCTGATATGAGATGATACCATAGGCGTCATTAATGGGGGGGCAGGGGGGGCAGGCCCCCCTAGTTTTTAAAACTGGGGGGGCCGAGTATCCCAGGCCCCCCCAGTTTATTAACCTCGATGTTTCATAGATTGATTGTTTTTACAATGAATGCGACTATTCATTCTACAGATTCATTCGCAAGGTGTTACAAAAAGAAATTGTTAATTTATTGTTAATTGTGTAGTGATATTATAATGAGATAATATTAATAATGAGGTATAGAGATAAACCTTTTTTGGCCCCCCCAGATTTTGAAGGATACCAAAAATATCGACGCCTATGGATGATACCATTGTTCTAATGGGGAATTGTTCGAACCAAAATAGGAAATTGTATGACTCTCATTTTAGTAATGCGGAAATGGTTCGATTTTCAAAATAGGAAATAGCTTTGTATTGTTGGACCATGGATTCAAGCCGGGTTTTCTCATATCCATGGTGTAGCAACACTGAAAATTCAAACTATTTCCTATTTTGGTTATTAAAACTACAGTAAAACTTTAGAAAGTGAACACTCTGGGGACCAGCCAAAACGTTCACTTTTGAGAGGTGTTCACTTTTCATGATTTACCATAACGTATGTCTAAAGCAATGGGAAAATTTGGGACCGAGAAAAAGTGTTCATATTTTGGAGGTGTTCACTTTTGGAGGTTTTACTGTATTTCCTATTATGGTTATTCGAACTATTTCCACATACAAACCATAGGTTCGGATGTAGAGGAGAGAAAGACGGAGAATTCATAATTCCGCACAATATTTGTGTTACGCGGAATCTCAATATTGTGCTTATAACAGACTGGTACAAGAATAATATACAAGTTAGTTATACTAGTTGAATGGAACAGTATATATCTATAGTAGAATCTCGTTAGTACGAACACCAACGGACGGTAAAAATGTGTTCGCTTTATCCGGAGTTCGTATTAACCGGAGTAATACCCATTGAATAGCCATTGTAGGGGCCTGATCTTGTGTAACTGTTTGTTTGTCTTATCAGGAAAAATTCGTATTAACCGTGTTCGTACTAACGAGGTTCTACTATAATTCTAATTACATATATAGTTTCAGTTCCAAATCTTACTTGGAACTTAAAAGTAACTTGGTTCCTATAAAATTGGCCGCTTTTTATTTTATATTCAAAGTTTAAACTTACGATTTTTGGCGCTGAAAGTTATAATTTAAGCGCCGTAATATTTTTTCAATTATGGCGCTTAAATTTGGAATTACCGCGTATATTTGTTTACATTTCAGGTGTTTACGAAGCAAGGTGATTTCATGCAGAAGTTCGGTAACTACGGTAGAGGCAGTGCGGAATTTGACGCGCCTTCCGGTTTGGCCATGTGTCACGAGGAACAAAAGCTATTTATTGCCGATTATCTCAACAATAGAGTACAGGTGTACACAATGGGGGAAATCGGAACTTTCCATTTCCTAAAAGAAATAGGTGTCACTATTCTAAGGGGACCAATGGATGTAGGAACACACGAAGGAAAATTATTCGTCCTAAACGATAAAAATCCGTGTATACATATATTCGATTACGAAGGTATTCCAATTCACGAATTTTGTAAACGAAATCCAAATCAACCGAATTCCGTTAACTTCCCTTGGTATATGGCTATTGATGCAAAGAGTAATATACTGCTTAGTGACAGAGATGGTCATAAGGTATGTATATTCGATAAGGAAGGAGAATTACAACAGTCATTTCGTACGAAAGATGCGCGAAATTTTAAGTTTAAAGATCCAGCAGGAATTGCGGTTTCTAGTCAAGGGAAAATTTATATTTGTGATTGTTATAACTCTTGTTTACAAGCTTATTAGGCAAAGTTGTTGTTGTTGTTGTTTGTTTGTTGTTGTTGTTGCTGCAAACTTCTGAAAATAGTGAATCTTAGTTAGTCATTCTTTGTACATATTATTTTAATCTGGTATTAATTGTTTATGTCTTTATTTGTTGTTGTTGTTGTTGTTGTTGTTTACTTTCTAACCTGAATATTCTGAACAGTTGATCGATCTCAGAGTCGCCAGGAAATAAAGGCTTCTTACTAGACTAGTAAACAACAACATAAACAATATAATATCGTTATATACATGGTTTGTCTAACAGCTAATATACAGTAGACTCTGTTAATAGGAACACCAGGGGACCGTCTTAATATGTTCGTATTATCCGGAATTCGTATTAACCGGAGTCACTTGCATGCATTTGTATAGGCTAGGGGAATTAAACTTGTACTCCTTAACCGATATTTCCCTTATCCGTGTTCCTATTAACGAAGGTGTTATAACCGGATCTAAACTAACACAATTGGTAATACAGTATACTCTGCTTAATAGAGCCACCGGTTAATAGATTTATCCGCTTAATCGGGTCTAAATTTCCCCGGATTTATAGTACGGAATGACAGTTTGGCTTAAAATATTTTCGGTTAATAGATTTCTCCGCTTAATCGGGTCAAAGCAACCTGGTCCCGAGGTGACTCTATTAAGCGGAGTCGACTGTATTTGCTATAACAGCTAACTCACCATTTCCGCCATAATGCAGCCTATGCTCCATATATCCACAGATATCGTATAGACATGAGACCCCAGGAGAATCTCGGGGGATCTGTACCATAGGGTCACTACCTATAGAAAGGCGTTAATACGTAATAACAGATATCGTATAGACATGAGACCCCAGGAGAATCTCAGGGGATCTGTACCATAGGGTCACTACCTATAGAAAGGCGTTAATACGTAATAACAGATATCGTATAGACATGAGACCCCAGGAGAATCTCCGGGGATCTGGACCATAGGGTCACTACCTATAGAAAGGCGTTAATACGTAATAACAGATATCGTATAGACATGAGACCCCAGGAGAATCTCGGGGGATCTGTACCATAGGGTCACTACCTATAGAAAGGCGTTAATACGTAATAACAGATATCGTATAGACATGAGACCCCAGGAGAATCTCCGGGGATCTGTACCATAGGGTCACTACCTATAGAAAGGCGTTAATACGTAATAACAGATATCGTATAGACATGAGACCCCAGGAGAATCTCGGGGATCTGTACCATAGGGTCACTACCTATAGAAAGGCGTTAATACGTAATAACAGATATCGTATAGACATGAGACCCCAGGAGAATCTCGGGGGATCTGTACCATAGGGTCACTACCTATAGAAGGGCGGTAATACGTAATAACAGATATCGTATAGACATGAGACCCCAGGAGAATCTCGGGGGATCTGTACCATAGGGTCACTACCTATAGAAAGGCGGTAATACGTAATAACAGATATCGTATAGACATGAGACCCCAGGAGAATCTCAGGGGATCTGTACCATAGGGTCACTACCTATAGAAAGGCGTTAATACGTAATAACAGATATCGTATAGACATGAGACCCCAGGAGAATCTCAGGGGATCTGTACCATAGGGTCACTACCTATAGAAAGGCGGTAATACGTAATAACAGATATCGTATAGACATGAGACCCCAGGAGAATCTCAGGGGATCTGTACCATAGGGTCACTACCTATAGAAAGGAGTTAATACGTAATAACAGATATCGTATAGACATGAGACCCCAGGAGAATCTCAGGGGATCTGTACCATAGGGTCACTACCTATAGAAAGGCGGTAATACGTAATAACAGATATCGTATAGACATGAGACCCCAGGAGAATCTCGGGGGATCTGTACCATAGGGTCACTACCTATAGAAAGGCGTTAATACGTAATAACAGATATCGTATAGACATGAGACCCCAGGAGAATCTCCGGGGATCTGTACCATAGGGTCACTACCTATAGAAAGGCGTTAATACGTAATAACAGATATCGTATAGACATGAGACCCCAGGAGAATCTCGGGGGATCTGTACCATAGGGTCACTACCTATAGAAGGGCGGTAATACGTAATAACAGATATCGTATAGACATGAGACCCCAGGAGAATCTCGGGGGATCTGTACCATAGGGTCACTACCTATAGAAGGGCGGTAATACGTAATAACAGATATCGTATAGACATGAGACCCCAGGAGAATCTCAGGGGATCTGTACCATAGGGTCACTACCTATAGAAAGGCGGTAATACGTAATAACAGATATCGTATAGACATGAGACCCCAGGAGAATCTCAGGGGATCTGTACCATAGGGTCACTACCTATAGAAAGGCGTTAATACGTAATAACAGATATCGTATAGACATGAGACCCCAGGAGAATCTCGGGGGATCTGTACCATAGGGTCACTACCTATAGAAAGGCGTTAATACGTAATAACAGATATCGTATAGACATGAGACCCCAGGAGAATCTCAGGGGATCTGTACCATAGGGTCACTACCTATAGAAAGGCGGTAATACGTAATAACAGATATCGTATAGACATGAGACCCCAGGAGAATCTCAGGGGATCTGTACCATAGGGTCACTACCTATAGAAAGGCGTTAATACGTAATAACAGATATCGTATAGACATGAGACCCCAGGAGAATCTCCGGGGATCTGTACCATAGGGTCACTACCTATAGAAGGGCGGTAATACGTAATAACAGATATCGTATAGACATGAGACCCCAGGAGAATCTCCGGGGATCTGTACCATAGGGTCACTACCTATAGAAGGGCGGTAATACGTAATAACAGATATCGTATAGACATGAGACCCCAGGAGAATCTCAGGGGATCTGTACCATAGGGTCACTACCTATAGAAGGGCGGTAATACGTAATAACAGATATCGTATAGACATGAGACCCCAGGAGAATCTCGGGGGATCTGTACCATAGGGTCACTACCTATAGAAGGGCGTTAATACGTAATAACAGATATCGTATAGACATGAGACCCCAGGAGAATCTCCGGGGATCTGTACCATAGGGTCACTACCTATAGAAAGGCGTTAATACGTAATAACAGATATCGTATAGACATGAGACCCCAGGAGAATCTCAGGGGATCTGTACCATAGGGTCACTACCTATAGAAAGGCGTTAATACGTAATAACAGATATCGTATAGACATGAGACCCCAGGAGAATCTCGGGGGATCTGTACCATAGGGTCACTACCTATAGAAAGGCGTTAATACGTAATAACAGATATCGTATAGACATGAGACCCCAGGAGAATCTCGGGGGATCTGTACCATAGGGTCACTACCTATAGAAAGGCGGTAATACGTAATAACAGATATCGTATAGACATGAGACCCCAGGAGAATCTCAGGGGATCTGTACCATAGGGTCACTACCTATAGAAGGGCGTTAATACGTAATAACAGATATCGTATAGACATGAGACCCCAGGAGAATCTCGGGGGATCTGTACCATAGGGTCACTACCTATAGAAGGGCGTTAATACGTAATAACAGATATCGTATAGACATGAGACCCCAGGAGAATCTCCGGGGATCTGTACCATAGGGTCACTACCTATAGAAAGGCGTTAATACGTAATAACAGATATCGTATAGACATGAGACCCCAGGAGAATCTCAGGGGATCTGTACCATAGGGTCACTACCTATAGAAAGGCGTTAATACGTAATAACAGATATCGTATAGACATGAGACCCCAGGAGAATCTCGGGGGATCTGTACCATAGGGTCACTACCTATAGAAAGGCGTTAATACGTAATAACAGATATCGTATAGACATGAGACCCCAGGAGAATCTCGGGGGATCTGTACCATAGGGTCACTACCTATAGAAGGGCGTTAATACGTAATAACAGATATCGTATAGACATGAGACCCCAGGAGAATCTCAGGGGATCTGTACCATAGGGTCACTACCTATAGAAAGGCGGTAATACGTAATAACAGATATCGTATAGACATGAGACCCCAGGAGAATCTCGGGGGATCTGTACCATAGGGTCACTACCTATAGAAAGGCGTTAATACGTAATAACAGATATCGTATAGACATGAGACCCCAGGAGAATCTCAGGGGATCTGTACCATAGGGTCACTACCTATAGAAAGGCGGTAATACGTAATAACAGATATCGTATAGACATGAGACCCCAGGAGAATCTCAGGGGATCTGTACCATAGGGTCACTACCTATAGAAGGGCGTTAATACGTAATAACAGATATCGTATAGACATGAGACCCCAGGAGAATCTCGGGGGATCTGTACCATAGGGTCACTACCTATAGAAGGGCGTTAATACGTAATAACAGATATCGTATAGACATGAGACCCCAGGAGAATCTCAGGGGATCTGTACCATAGGGTCACTACCTATAGAAAGGCGGTAATACGTAATAACAGATATCGTATAGACATGAGACCCCAGGAGAATCTCCGGGGATCTGTACCATAGGGTCACTACCTATAGAAAGGCGTTAATACGTAATAACAGATATCGTATAGACATGAGACCCCAGGAGAATCTCAGGGGATCTGTACCATAGGGTCACTACCTATAGAAGGGCGTTAATACGTAATAACAGATATCGTATAGACATGAGACCCCAGGAGAATCTCGGGGGATCTGTACCATAGGGTCACTACCTATAGAAGGGCGTTAATACGTAATAACAGATATCGTATAGACATGAGACCCCAGGAGAATCTCAGGGGATCTGTACCATAGGGTCACTACCTATAGAAAGGCGGTAATACGTAATAACAGATATCGTATAGACATGAGACCCCAGGAGAATCTCAGGGGATCTGTACCATAGGGTCACTACCTATAGAAAGGCGTTAATACGTAATAACAGATATCGTATAGACATGAGACCCCAGGAGAATCTCGGGGGATCTGTACCATAGGGTCACTACCTATAGAAAGGCGTTAATACGTAATAACAGATATCGTATAGACATGAGACCCCAGGAGAATCTCGGGGGATCTGTACCATAGGGTCACTACCTATAGAAGGGCGTTAATACGTAATAACAGATATCGTATAGACATGAGACCCCAGGAGAATCTCGGGGGATCTGTACCATAGGGTCACTACCTATAGAAGGGCGTTAATACGTAATAACAGATATCGTATAGACATGAGACCCCAGGAGAATCTCGGGGGATCTGTACCATAGGGTCACTACCTATAGAAAGGCGTTAATACGTAATAACAGATATCGTATAGACATGAGACCCCAGGAGAATCTCGGGGGATCTGTACCATAGGGTCACTACCTATAGAAAGGAGTTAATACGTAATAACAGATATCGTATAGACATGAGACCCCAGGAGAATCTCGGGGGATCTGTACCCTAGGGTCACTACCTATAGAAAGGCGTTAATACGTAATAACAGATATCGTATAGACATGAGACCCCAGGAGAATCTCAGGGGATCTGTACCATAGGGTCACTACCTATAGAAAGGCGTTAATACGTAATAACAGATATCGTATAGACATGAGACCCCAGGAGAATCTCGGGGGATCTGTACCATAGGGTCACTACCTATAGAAGGGCGTTAATACGTAATAACAGATATCGTATAGACATGAGACCCCAGGAGAATCTCGGGGGATCTGTACCATAGGGTCACTACCTATAGAAGGGCGTTAATACGTAATAACAGATATCGTATAGACATGAGACCCCAGGAGAATCTCGGGGGATCTGTACCATAGGGTCACTACCTATAGAAGGGCGTTAATACGTAATAACAGATATCGTATAGACATGAGAATACTTTTGGCCGGCTAGTGTATATAGTATTATATTGTACGTAATAGCGTTCCATAGTCAAATTTAATAAGTTAATTAACTCTTTTCTAGTCAATGGTTGTTTACTCGATTCTGTAATAATAATATCAAATAACTTATATAGAGCTCAGTTCTAGTAGAGTTCAGTTTTTCACTATGTGTATTCAGGCACTGAGAAAGGTCAGTTTTCCCCAAACTTTGAATTTGACCTTTAGAAAGTAAGCCTGGGCTTTTAGTATGGGAAAAAATCTGAACTCTACAAAGCTCAGCTCTATATAAGCATTCTCTTAACAGAGACTGATACAGTAGATGTCGGATATAAGCACACCGGTTATAAGAACATATCGGATATAAGAACACTATACTGGAAAACGGTTGCCTTATACCCTGTATACCTTATGCCGGTTATAAGAACATTATATGCAGTTCCCGACGATGTTCTTATAACCGGCATCCACTGTCTAGGTAAGAAGAGAGATTAGTAGTATTAGTCATGGTATATAATGGGTTAGTATTTAAATACCAAATAGTTAAGGGCATACTTATATAATGTGTAACACCTTTCAATATAAAAACCCGGCTTCGAAAAGGTGAATTTTTGATGTTAAAAATGACCTGAAATTATTATGAACAAGCCCTATGGTCCCTATTAACAACTTACATAGGGTTTGAATTAAGTTGATTTCATTTATTATGAAGTCTCTATATTATGAACACAATTTTGGTCCCTTGAATGTTCATAATATAAACTATTCATTCATTTTATATGACCTATAATGTTGATTTTGTAATACAGTCAGATTATTTTATTATGAACATTCAAGGGACCAAAAATTGTGTTCATAATAGAGAGACTTCATATTAAGCAGACGAAAACTGTTCATATAAGAACCTGACTGTATAGCATTACTATCGCGTGTCTATAAATAGAACTCGCCTCGTGTGTATAGGCTCGTAACGGAATTCCAAACGTCCTCGCTAACCCGAAGTCTGCCAGCTTTATGAAGCCATGGCTGTCTATCAATAGGTTCTGCGGTTTTAGATCTCTATGCAGCACTCTGTGTATGTGGCAATAGGAAATCCCGCGTAGTAGTTGGTACGTGTAACTCTATAGAATATATATATACAGTTGAAACCGGATATTTTTAACAATCGGATATATTTAACACATTTTCTTGTAAATAATTAATTATTGTTGTTGTTGTAAAATCGGGTATTTTTAACAATCGGATATATTTAAGACATTTTCTTGTAAATAATTAATTATTGTTGTTGTTGTAAAATCGGGTATTTTTAACAATCGGATATTTTTAACAAATTTTCGTTAAAAGAATGTGTTAAAAATTTCCGGTTTCAACTGTATATGTATGTATACAGCCCTTCGGTAATATGTATACCCATAACGTATATTAATCCAACTATACTAAATAAATTGTATCAACATGTGATTTTCTCGAAAAGTAACAAAAATTATTGTTCACAAAATGGTCTAAAAAACAATAATCGCCTAGGCTACTATTTGAATAAATACGGTATCTATATATAGAGTCAATTAGATATTTCTTATAGGAGCCACTGTCGCTCCCATAAGAGCATCTATTTTGCTCTTAATCTCACAACTTGACTGTATTTATACTTTTCGTACTCTGTATCACAGACAGAATAGCAGATGTTTGTATGCAGGTGTTATTCTCTGTATAGTCTAGTATAGTTCCACTTATGTGAACACCTGTGACATACTCCGAACACCGGGAAATAGTTTTTTTTATTACACTCTTAAAGTCTCTAAATTCCTTTTAAAATTATTCTCACAAAGCAATCAAATAAATTATTTATTTGTCTATGACAGCCCTTATTGAGACTATATTAGTAATCTAATTCAGCAGTTTTTTTTATGGAAAAGTGTTGGCCGATATACGTATAAGTAAGCCGTATATTTTGATAATTAAATAAAATATTAGTAGGGGGGGCTAATAAGATCAGGTGTCTATTAAAGTAAGATTGGGGGTCTATTACTGCCCCCTTGGCCCCTGGATTGGCGCCCATTTATAAGTGTTACAACCTTTATAATCTCGAGAGGGAGCCCCGCGGCCTGAATGGAGTCCATGTACTTCTTCAGGTCCTGATCCAGGAACTCAAACACCAGGAATATCTTGTCGTCCGAGTGTATCACCTCTAGCAAGCTAAACGGTACTGGAACTATAACCGGAACTATAACTGGAACTAACGTATAACAGTAGCTCTGTTAGTAGGACACAAATATCGGTTAAGGAGCACAAGGTTTAATTCCCCTAGCCTACACAAATGCATGCAAGTGACTCCGGTTAATACGAATTCCGGATAATATGAACATATTAAGACGGTCCCCTGGTGTTCCTATTAACAGAGTCTATTGTATACGTATATATTATGATATTGGCTATTACGAATTCCGGATAAGGCGAACGCATTTTGAATGGTATTCGTACGAACGAGGTTCTACTGTATTTGATTTTACTCCGCTTATAACGAAGTAAACTAAGGTCCCTTGGTGTTCCTATTAACTGGAGTCTACTGTAGTAATAATATATATCTTATTTACCTGACAACATTTGGATGTTTGAGTTCCATTAGAAGCGATATTTCTCTTATAGTAGTAGAGGGTACTCCTTCTGTCTCTCTAAACAACAACAACAATAATCGTATAACACCTTTATAATGTAATTCAGGCACTGGTAAGGTCATTTTAACTAGAGCTGAAACGAATATTCGAAATGTAACGAACGAAACTTTTTCTAAACGAACGAATATTCGAATATTCGTTCGTTTGGATGACTAAGCATTAAATCAATTTCAAGACACAAATACATTGGAAAATAGGTTTTTACTATAACTTCTAAGGATAATATGTATTTGTTTATCTCGTGTGAGGTAAATACTAACAACAACAACAACAACAACAACAACAACAACAACAACAACAACAACAACTTACATATCTAATCTTATTTTCTTGAGAGCCACAATTGTTCCTGTTTTTATATTTTTAGCTTTGTAGACTACTCCGTATGTTCCTTCGCCGATCTTCTCAATTCTCTGAAAGTTATCCATAGTGTTTTCCTCTGCCATTATACACAAACAGCTAGTTTATAAACAAACAAACAAACAGCTAATTTATAAACAAACAAACAAACAGACAGACAACAATAAATAGACAAACAAACATACAAAAATAAATTGACAAACAAACATACAAATAAGCCAACAAATATATACAAAGACAGAGACAAACAAACAAATAAACAAACAGCAAACAAACAAACAAACAAACAAACAAACAAACAACAGCTTAACAGGTCCCAAGATAAAGATATTAATGTATTAATTAATGAACTAAAACAAACATTTTTTTCCTAAATAAATACTTTGTTTACTAAAAACAGATATAATATCCTATAAGTTATCAGTTCACAGCCTATAAACCTAAAGAGTTGGTAAACAACATTCCATTCTACCAAAACTACTGCTTAGCAACCATCTTAGCTAATTCCCCGTTTTTTTCTAACTTTTGTAAATCGGAGCATCCGCCTATATGTTTCCCGCCTATAAATATGTTAGGCACTGTGCGCTGATTGGTCAGCTCCTGGAGCGAATCCTGGATTTCATTTCCGTTCGCGTCGAAATCTAATTCTTTAATTCCGAATCCCGAAGGAACTAATTTTGTTAGAATTTCCTTTGCGGTTATACAGAATGGGCAGTAAGACTTGCTGTAAAACATTATTTTATTTGTGGCGATCTCTTTTTCGATTTGAGACTTTATTATTGTGTTTGTTGCAGAGGCCATTTCGCTATAAGCTAATTAATAATAGGAATATACTACAGTAGAACCTCGTTAGTAGGAACAATAACTATATTTACTGTTTGATAAGTTATAAGCTAATGAATCAAAGGCTTTAAAACTTTTTAATGGTAAAAAGGACGTTTTGGTAAGGCAGTGCCTGAAAATTGTATTAGGAAGGTGTTGGCCAATATAAGCAACTCAATAAATATTCTGTAAGAATATTGTAAGTATATAATTGTTCATATACGAATTAGCCGCTATGTCAATTTGTTGTTGTTTGTATTTACTGTTAGATGGCGTTAGTTTCTTATGACGAAAGTGATAATTCCGAAAATGAAACTTCGATTATTTCCAAACCAACAAAACCTAAAAATTTACTTTCAATTCCAAACTGTGATTCGGATGAGGAGGACACAGCACATTTTGATAAAATAAGAAATAAAATTGAATACAAACCCAGTGTCTCTTCTCCAGTTTATAAAACAAGTTTAACAAGTTTGCTTCCAAAACCAAAAATACAAATTGTAAGCCCAAAAATGTTAATTCCTCAAAAAGTCAAACAAAACCAACTCGAAAATAAAAACATTGAAAAAGAAATTCCATTCTTCAGTTTCGTTGACAAGGAAATGCAAAATTCACCCAAACCTGAGTTACAAGAAAAATCTAATATTCCAATGACCCCTAAATTCGGCTATGGAAAATACACAATCCAACCAATAGAATCACAGGCTACATCACCTGCAACCAACCAATTAGAATCAACAGATAAAACCATGGATGAGTCAAATATAGATTTTATAATTGCCGGTGGGAAGAGAAAGCGACCAATCCCTTTAGAGAGTATTGTAGACATAAACCAATCAGATTTGATGGGAGATGTGGAACTAACGCAAGCAAAGCGACTAACAGCAGAGTCTGAATATATGTCACAAATTTCTGGCGGGCAATTTTCAGGCGAACAAAGAAGGAAACACCAAATGACGTATTTAGCTTTCCAAGCCAAACAAAGGGAATTAGAGCTTAAGAATCAATGGGCGGAAAATCGAGCCACGCAAAGGGAAACTAGGCAAAAGTACGGGTTTTGATTAGTTGAAATATTGTGTGCAGTAATATATAATTACTGGTATAATAAATTGAGAAAAGTTATATGTTGTATAAGCAAATTCCTTGCTCCAATTAACAGTTACATATAAGATTTATCTAGGCACGCGAAATGGAGCATTCCAATTGACGTAATACGTAACCATAAATCCAGATGGTAATATTTTGCGTTTCAAAACCAAATTTAAAAAATTGATCTATAAATAATTTACAATTTATTAGTCACTTTTGGAGCAATTTTTTTTTGTACACTTACTTCGTTATAAAATGTCCACTCAATGTAATTACCTTTAAGGCGACAACAAAATGTGACAAATTATAAAAATACGCAAATGCTTGCTGACTTGTACTTGTACAGTAATAAATTTAATTAAGAGACAGGTTAATATCTTACTTAATTAACAAAATACGTAATTTGAAAATATGCAATAGTATCCGAATGTCCGTATAATAATTGGTATTAATTGGTTGGCAGAAGGGGACTTATTAAGGGTACAAATTAATAACCAAATGTATTTGAACTGTAATGATAATACAATAGTTTTCGCGTAATAACAAGTCGCATTTTGCAGGAAATTTGCTTGTTAATAGGCGAATTTGCTATTAGAGGAACAGAATTAACATTAAATACTCGCTTGGGGACTGAAATAACTTGTTAATATAGCAATATTATTATTGCTATAAGAGCAATTGCTATTAGGCGAACACCACTGTATTTGTTTTAAGTAACGAGAGTTTAAAATGTAGTTATTATCAACTGTTGATAGACAATTGGGTGGTAAATATTAATCGGGAATTAAAAGTTGCTCAATTAATAAATATACGTAAACAAAATTATATTAATAGAGAGAGATAGTACAAAAATCAAAAAGGTGTTACAAACATTATTTTTCCTGCAAAATAGAAAATACAGTAACTATTTAATTAATCGGAAGATTAAATGTTAAAATATGGGTGATTTTCAATACAATAAATCCATAGTTAATTAATTTGTTTGTTTTATATAATAGAATTACGATATAAAGTGATATATTTGTTTACAATTACTAACAAACAAATAAACTAATAGTATTATCTAATTTCTAACTGTCTTGTAATAGAGAAGGTTATCTAAAAAAAACAAAAAATTCAATTTAACAAACAAGTTATTTGAAACTAACACTTCTTAATTAACCGGAATTAACTTAAATATTACAGCTACAATTTGGTTAATACAACTATTCTACAATGGATACGGTAGTGTGAAAAAGGAATTTGTAACAAATTAATGTTAACAGGATATAAACCAATCGTAGCATTAACTAGCCAATTCGGAAGTTAATTATTTGCGAATTTAACAGATGATAGTAACTTATACGTATATACATAGAATTATTATTATATTAGATTTCAGAATTAAATTAATACTTTTATGTTATTTCTAACAGACTATATGACTAATTAGTTTGTATATTTATTGTATTGTCATTTTAGAGGTTACTGAATGACAAATTTGTTTAATTATTCATGTAATTAAGTGTATAACAAGAACTATCTAGTTATTAACTTATTGCTAATAGCAAAGTGTTAGTATCTTATTAATCATATGAGAATTTACAAGCAACGTAACCTACAAATTTGAAATATTATCAAGATTATAATTTACACGCACAAAATATTAATTTTTGCAACTTAGTTTTGACAAAAATATGTTAGTTCCAATAAGAACTAAAAAGCTAAGTTTTCTCACTTAAAAATTACATTTTTTGATTTTATGCAAATTCTGACCCATATAATTACAAATATTATAAACTCATTATAGAACTATGAAAACAATTAACCCATTATTGTTTATTAACTACTTGTTAGAAATTTAATACTTGTTTTATCCATGCTTATGGTGTATGTGCATTGTAAAATAAACAAAATTGTATGCATAAAATAGCTGCAAAATAAATTTATAGAAAAGTGATTTTTTAATAAGAGTATCTTTCCGGAGATGGATTAGCAAAGTAGTTGTAGCAAGGTGATGCCATATTGGATCCACGTTTTATATCTGTGGAATCGATTAGCTCAACTTTAGGTGTAACTAGATTTGAGTTTAAGTAATAAGGTGTTTGCTGTTGTTGTTGTTGTTGTTGTGTGAAGATAATCATTGGATTATTATTTTCTTTCAAAACTAATTCTTTAAATTTTGCACTTTCATTCAAGAGCTTTGTTTTTTCATCGATTAATTTTTGTTTTTTCAGATTTAAAACTCGGATTTCAACTTCCATGTCTGCCATTTGTTGTTGTTCTCTCGCTCGGAAATTCTTGCTGTATTTTCGCACTTTTACTCTCCGTCTCTGCTTGATAACTTTCTTAATTTCGTCATTTGAAAGTCCCTTTTTCTTTGCTTCTTTCCTCAAACCGGCAACTGTAAACGGAGCCAAATCTTCATCGGTAAATCCATAGGTTGCCTTTTGTTCGGCGGTTATAAATTCATAATCTTCGATTGTAGAAACTGAATATTCGGAAGACACTGACATTATATCTTGAACTTAATATTTTAAATTTAACTCTGTTATTGTGTTTTATTTTCTGAACATTTGAAGGCTATATATACTAGTTGGTACTGAAACTACGTTTGATTATATAGCGACCTGTTTAGTTTTGGAAATTTATAAAAGTGTACATATCATTGTTTTGAGAATTTCTTACTAATTATAATATTTGTGGTCTCATTTTATACTCCAAACTTACTAGTATTATTGCAGTTAATACAGTAGCAACTTTAACCAACATTTTTCAATTAATTTGAGTAATAATAAAAATGAGGACACAATAAATTGGGAAATTAAAAATAAGAGAACTCTCGTTATAACGAAGTGCTTGGGACCTGTAAATCCCTTTGTTATATCCGGATATTCGTTATAAGCGGATTATAATTAATGCATTTAGTGCTCTGAAGGAAAATTTTCATTTCGTTATATCCGACTTGGTTATAAAGGGAGTTCACTGTATAATCAATTCATAACATTAAGCGCTCCTCAATTTATAGTCTAACGAGTTTTAACTTTGTCTGTTTTTCCCTATATACATACAAATTGGTTAATAGGACACCAGGGGACTGTCGATATATATATTCACCTTATCTTAAATTTATACTAAAAGGTGTTAATAAGTGTTTTAATTGACCGAACAATGTATGTGTTAACTGGAACTATAAGTTTATTTACTGTTTATGTTTACAACCTTTATTCATGATATTTTCAGTCATTTTATCAATAACTACAGTAGAACCTCGTTAGTACGAACACGGTTAATACGAATTTCCGGATAAGACGAACAAACAGTTCCACAAATCAGGTCTCTACAATGGCTATTCAATGGGTATTACTCCGGTTAATACGAACTCCGGATAAAGCGAACACATTTTTACCGTCCGTTGGTGTTCGTATTAACGAGATTCTACTATATTTGCAAACTGAAGTTATACAATTTGGTGTTCTTTTTAAGTCAGACAGAATAATATAATATTACACCTTCCCTCAAAGTAGTTTATCCTATACCTAACGTAAGTTATTATTGTTTGAATTGTGTGGTTAATTGGGATCAGCTAGTTTGTATTGAGTCTTGGAAATTACCATCTATAAATTGATTGAATTAAATTCACTTTAATTTATTTAATTTATTATTATTTTGGGAACAAATAGACAAAATGCCGTTTATTTTTGAATATTTATTGAACTTCATATAACTAGTTCCAATTAAATTGCCTTAGTAAATGAAAAAATTATGTACGGTATATTTAGCATTTGTACGAAAAAATTGGCGCAATAAATATTTGCCGCAAATTAACTTACTCGCCATTTTATCAATAATTCTAAAAATAACCTATTTCTACCAATTAAATACTAGCTTTAGATTTCATGGAAATATGCACATTAATTCAAACAACGAATAAATTAGGAATTTCCATATAATTATTCCAATTATAATATTCACCATTTATTCCATGGAAAGTTTTTAAACGTGATTATGCGATAAAATTTTTATAAAATATGTAACCAAATTTGTTCACGGATTTCAGCTGTATTATTGCTTTGTTGTTGTTTTGTTGAAGGTTAACAAGTTCGTAAATATACTTAGTAACCTGTAAAATTTGGAGAAATATAGTTTACACTTTGTAATATTAACCACGTAAATTGATAATTATTTTGAATAATTAATAATTTGCAGGAAGTTATATAATTTAAGGTTAATACTAAATGAATTCTATATAAACAGATTTGAGTAATTTCCGAAATTATCCATCAAAAAAACTTGATAAAGCATGAAATAAGTTTCTGACGAATTCAAAAATAAAATAGTAGACACAGTCCACTTCAAAGCCTTTTCTTACTTATTTACACCTGTAAATACGAATTTCGGATTAGGCGAACATATTTAGACGGTCCCCTGGTGTCCCTACTAACCAGAGTATTTTCAAAAATTAATTTACAATTTACTTTTAAAAACGATATCCAGTTATTTTCATATGCATACTATTTACATTAAATTTACTGTATTACAAACCTATTCAGTCGATTCCTCATTTGTTTGTATTTCCGACGCATCTCTCCTTTGAATAAATTCTCTAAATAATTCCTTGGCTTCTTTAAACTCATTCAAACTCTGATCTAAACACACAAATAAATAATTTCAGCCGAAAACATTACAGACATTTATTCCATAAAATACAGTAGAACATCGTTAGTACGAACACGATTAATACGAAATTCTGGTTAATATGAACACTATTTCAGTCCCTTCAAAGCCTTTTCAATACAAATGATATTGGTTAAAATAATACATATTCCGGATAAGGCGAACACATTTTGACGGTCCCCTGGTGTTCCTACTAACGAAGTTCTACTGTAGTTGGTGCATGGAATTTGTATCTATGTTCCAATTAGTAATAGAGTCTACTATTATTATTATCTACCAAAGGAATTTTGCTAATGACCTTCAAATTAAGTACCAAAATGAATTACAGTAAACATTAGATTTAAATACACTCGTTTGGGCAGGCTAAAAAGGTCACTATATCCGATACATAGGCGTAGCTACGGGGTTGCTAGGGGTTGCTAGCAACCCCAGTATGCTAGCCAGCAACCCCAGTGGCAACCCCAGTAATATATTGGGGATGCTAGCAACCCAGTAGTATATTTGGGAGATAATTATCAACCCCTACAGTGGGCCTACACTATTGTTAAGATAAAACTCAATAAACTAATGTACTATGAATATTAGTTTTTTGGTTGTAAAATGGGATCGCCAGCACTTCTGATTCGGAGGTACTGGCAAGTAGCAACCCCGCTAGCACTCCAGCATCCCCATAGCAACCCCAAACAGGATGTGCTAGCTACGCCTCTGATCCGATATGTCACTAAATCCGAAGTAGCTTCAAATACTGATATGAAAAATCTAAAATTACACCTGTGCCAACACCACTATAGTATAGTCGGTACAGTAAAAGTCGTTGTATCGACTACAAATTAGTAGGCGTATAAAGTGAAATATAATTGGCTAGTTTGCTAATTTTATAAGCCAAGTAATGATAATAACACCTTAATTAGATTATTAACTTTTCTTTATTATCCAATAATTAATTTAAATTGTCATACCACCACGCGAATAATTAAGGAAATATCACTTTGTATTAACAGAATTCTATTTACTAATTTAGTTTACATATTTATGACACATTTAATTAAGTCTTTACTGAGTATTATAACTAATCACACTAATTTAATTAAAATCGGATATCACTAACTATGAAATAGACTGAATTTGTATAAAAATTATGTTTTTAGAATGACACAAATAATTTTAATTAATTTATGGTAGTTAATTCTTTGAATAAGTTTAATGCGTATTTAATAAGTTGCTATTTATTTAGAATTAACAATTGAATTATAATAATAATATTAAATGACATTTTAATATTGATTTTAAAAGGAAATTCAAAGGAATTTGGTATTAATTTGCCCTCAAAGTTTTGATAATTGATGACTATGGAATTTATTGGAATCAATTAATATAATTTATACCATAAATAAAGTGAGATTTTGCATTTACACTATAACTTCAATAAATACTGCATAGATTAACTATTACAGTCAGGTCTGTTTATTGTAAACAATTTCCGTCCGCTTTTATGAAAACTTTTATTATGGACAAGCCCTATGGCCCCAATTAACAACTTACATAGGGTTTGTATAAAGTTGAGTTCGCTTATTATGAAGTCTCTCTATTATGAACACTATTTTTGGTCCCTTGAATGTTCATAATTAAAGAACCTAACTGTATAATATGTTGATATTAAAGTAAATATTTATTTAAGGATTTGTTAATTAACTTCCATAGGACTAGAGACGTAATTCCTTGATGTAATTTAATATTTACTTATAAGGATAATGTTTAGTATAAATAATGAAAAATCTGTAGAAATAAACTAAGATAAAATAGTAACAAATTGATGATGATTGATGAATTAGTATTTGTGGAACTTTCAAGTTTACAGCATTTAAAATATAAGTAAATATATCAATAATATTCTAGAAACATAGGTCAAAATATAAGAATAATATTGAATTAAACTATAGTAATTATAGCAAACAAATCAATTATTAATTAAATACGAATAATTTGTATACCAAAATTAACCGATATTAATAGAAAGGACAAAATTAATAGTTTATGAAATCTGAAATAGCAATATTATCAACTTAGGTTTTTAAATTACATCGTACATACTACCTAATTTGATATTAAAAAGCCAGAAAATTGTCCTGTATGTAATAACAAAATGGAATATTGTATGTTATTTATACTCATACATTATGAATAATTTGTCTCAAAATAAATTTATAAATATATACCTTCATCGTGTTCATCACACGTACAAATTTGCCTAAACAAAATTAACAATATAAATATTATTAGAGAATCCTTATATAGAGCTGAGCTCTAGTAGAGTTCAGATTTTTTCCCATACTAAAAGCCCAGGCTTACTTTCTAAAGGTCAATTTCAAACTCTGGGGAAATCTGACCTTTCTCAGTGCCTGAATACACATAGTGAAAAACTGAACTCTACTAGAACTGAGCTCTATATAAGTAATTTGATATTATTATTACAGAATCGAGTAAACAACCATTGACTAGAAAAGAGTTAATTAACTTATTAAATTTGACTATGGAACGCTATTACGTAAAATATAATATTTCTGAATAATATAAATATGTGGGGAGTTCGTCTGGACTTTGGTTGCGTAATTCAACAGATTTTGATATGACTTTGCCAATCACTTGGCCAATCAAAAGCTACCTTATGTTGTACTGTATAATCAAATAAAACTTTGATTGGTTAAAACGCACTTTATTTTGGAGCAAATTTGGGGTCTTTTTATTATTTATTATTTTTAAGAGTTTATTTAAGTTTAATTGTTTAATTATAAGTTCACTTATAAAATATACTTTAATTTACTTTATCTTATATAAAATTGTGATACTGTTTCCACTCGTTAATAAGAACACCAGGGGATCGTCTAAATATATCATAAATTAATATTACAGGTGTCATTAAAACAATAATTTTACACCTGAATTTGTAATTAACCGTTTTCTGCTAAGAAGATTATATTGTATACAATTATTCAAATTTTCAGTCCGAATTAAGTCCGTTTATTAGGAGCATTTTAGATATCATATTTCAGTTCAACAAAATCAACCATAACAATTTGAATAATTAGCAAACAATATTTAAAGGTTAATTAAATTCATTAATTTAGCCACTAAAATGAATAAATAAATTGTTCGGTTTGAATTATTAATTAACGCACTTACTATAATAACACGTATACCAAAAATGGTTGATAATTATTTTCGAGAATTAATGAGTACTAAATATCTTGAATGTTATCATAACAAAATATAACAGTGGTTAATCCATTAAACATTCGTTTGTGTATATTTGCAAGAGTCATTGTAGTAATCATCATAGACAATAATTAATTAATATAACATGTATATGTTAATTTATTTATAACAGACTCTTGTTTATACCGACACGGGAAATACGAATTCCAGTTAATAGAAAAAACATTTCAGCCCTTCAAACTATTTTGATCTTATTAGATAGATTTATTAAAGATATACATCATAGTATACAAATAAGGTTGCAAAATTTAGAATATAATACAGTCAGGTTCTTATTATGAACATTCAAGGGACCAAAAATTGTGTTCATAATAGAGACTTTATAATAAGCGAACTCAACTTAATACAAACCCTATGTAAGTTGTTAAATTGGGACCATAGGGCTTTTTCACAATAAATAAAAATTTCATTTTAAGCAGCGAAAACTGTTCACAATAAGCAGACCTGACTGTATTAGTAAATAAACAAAACAAAAACAAGTTAAACAAATTAAGTTTCCATAAAATATCCTTTAGGTATAGGGATTCGAAAGATAGCGAATAAATAGCTTGCTTTATACAGTAGAACCTCGTTAGTAGGAACACCAGGGGACCGTCAAAATGTGTTCGTCTTATCCGGAATTCGTATTAACCGATATCATTTGTATTGAAAAGGCTTTGAAGGGGACTATAATAGTGTTCGTATTAACCGTGTTCGTATTAACCGCGTTCGTACTAACGAGGTTCTATTGCATATTTGTTTAGAATAGCAGGAAACGACAAACTTAAATTGCAATTTATTTTGACTTAATTAATCGCTCGAACGTATTCATTTCTAAGAAAACTAAATAACTAAATAACCAAATATGTCTAAAAATAGTCCGGTTTATCGAAATTGTGATTAAACTCTTTATCTCACAAGGTGCGAAATAATTCAACTAATCATAAAAATAATAATTTAAAATACGTACCTTATAGGAAGTAGAATTTAACGATTATTACACAAACGTCAATTCAAATTTTATAAAAGTAAATGTATTCTATAAATATATTCCGTTGAATCTAAATAGAAATACAGTCAGGTTATTCTTATAAGAATTATTATTTATTAATACTGTACTTACTGTAAGATCTTACGTAAACTAGATAAGGCAAATTTGCCAGTTATAATAAATAGTATTTTGTTTGGGACAGGGCAGTGGTCATAATTGTCAGCCTCCTTGCTATATACAGTAGAACCTCGTTAGTACGAACACGGTTAATACGAATTTCCGGATAAGACGAACAAACAGTTCCACAAAATCAGGTCCCTATAATGGCTATTAAATGGGTATTACTCCGGTTAATACGAACTCCGGATAAAGAGAACACATTTTTACCGTCCGTTGGTGTTCGTACTAACGAGGTTCTACTGTATAGTACAGTAGAACCTCGTTAGTAGAAACACCAGGGGACGGTAAAATATGTTCTCTTTATCCGGAGTTCGTATTTACCAATATCATTTGTATTGAAAAGGCTTTGACCGTCAAAATGTATTCGCTTTATCCGGAGTAATACCCATTGAATAGCCATTGTAGGGCCCTAATTTGTGGAACTGTTTGTTCGTCTTATCCGGAATTCATATTTACCAATATCTTTTGTATTGAAAAGGCTTTGGCCGTCAAAATGTGTTCGTATAACCGTGTTCGCACTAACTCAGCTCTACTGTACTTGAAAGTATTCTAAAGTAGAACTATAGAAAAGTAGACTGAAACTAAAGAGAAAAATTCTGTAAATAGAAATAACTTGAATTCGATTCGTTTTTAACTTGCATTTAGAAAATTCTGTCTGAAATATTAATATTAATATTTCATATTAAACTTGTCTGAAGAATTGACCAATATTATAATTAGATTTGTATTATCCTTGTAGATAGGTTAGTATCAGTTCTATGCCATTCCATATAATGATGTAGACACGACTAAGTTTATATTTTCGACAAGATATATTAGATATATTAAGTTCCATTTTAAGTTCCTAATCAGTTCAAATCGAGAGAATAGTTCGGTTTTTAGATCGAACACAAGACTTAAATTGTACATTATTATCCTTATTGTTTGTCACATGAGTGAATAGTTGAAACCATAAAGTATACTGTATGTATTTACCAATTTAACGGCTTTGAAGGCAATATTCTACCAACAAAAAGAAATAACTTATATGTAGACCGTCTATTTCTAGACCAGGTTTTCTTACATATACATTAGTATTACCCATAGACGCCAGGGCTTTTGGTCTACATAATTTATAGACGGTATACAAATTTTTAGCTTATTTGTATGGGCTTTTATAGACCGTCTACATATAAGGTTGCTCCAACAAAAACAGAGTTGAATCCAATAGGTCAATATAACATAACCAAAATATCCCTATAGAATCTAACTATACACTTGTATTACAAAACTTTGCTAAATTCACAAAATGCAACAAAGATCCAAACCAATTCCTTCTGCAGAAAACATTTTCCTTTTCATACCAAATATAATCGGGTATGCAAGGATCATACTAGCCCTCATATCTTTCTATTACATGCCATTCGACCCTCTGGTTGCTATGCTGCTATACCTAACGAGTTGTTTGTTGGATGCGTTTGATGGAGCAGCGGCAAGGAAATTCGGACAAGGAACAAAATTCGGAGCGGTTTTAGATATGTTGACAGATCGTTGTTGTACAACCTGTCTTATCATGATGCTGTGTAACTTCTATCCTACTTATCTGATTATATTTCAATCGCTAGTGTCCCTTGATATCACGAGTCACTGGGCACAAATGTATGCCACTTTAACCAAGGGGGGTACTAGCCATAAGAATATAAGAGCGGAAGCAAACCCATTATTGAGGATATACTACAAAGATCGAATTGTTCTATTCGTATTTTGCGCGTGTGCCGAATTGTTCTACGTGTTTCTATATCTGATGTATTTCTATACAACTCCAGTCCTGTTCGGATTATCCGTCTGTCAAATAGGGGCGCTTATAAACGCTCCTATATTCGTAACAAAGCAGATAATTAATGTGTTTCAGTTGCAATACGCGTGTCTTGATATCTCGGCTATTGACATTATGGAGAGACAGAGGGCTTTCGATAAAAGGGAGGACAAACAGACCGTGTGCTCTGAAACCAGTAATCAGTAATGTGGTAGGGTTATAATAGGGAGAGAGATTGTTGTTGTTTATTGCATGGTAGTTGTTGTTGTTGTCTGTTGTTGTCTGTTATTGTTGTTGTTGTTGTTGTTGTCTGTTATTGTTGTTGTTTGTTGTTGTTGTCTGTTATTGTTGTTGTTTGTTGTTGTTTGTTGTTGTTTGCTTGTTTATTTATGGTTTATTTTCTTGCTTGTTGTTTGTTTGTTTGTTTCTTTTCTTGTCTGTTTGTTGTTTGTTTGTTTGGCTGTGTAAATACTATGTGTTTGGTTTGTTATTATTTGAAGCTCTTTTTTGTTTATAAATGCCAAAAAAATTTAATAAATTTATTCCCTTGTATGTATTTGGATTAATTAAACGCAATTATAAGTTATAATACGAACACTATTTCAGTCCCCTTCAAAGGCTTTTCAATACAAATGATATTGGTTAATACGAATTCCGGATAAGGCGAACGCATTTGACGGTCCCCTGGTGTTCCTACTAACGAGGTTCTACTGTAATCTGAAATAATACTTTGGAACTAACAAACATAAACACAAACAACAACAATAAATACTCACTTGACTGTTACTACTTTGTCCGGATTGAATTTAATAACTTTTGAATAATCTATAGGTACACAGACCCTACCTATTTGAATGCAAAAATATAAATACAGTTTATAGAACGAATTATTATAGGTTTAACTGGGCCGAGAAAAATGCATAGTCAATGGCGAATTTATAATTTATAATAACAAATAATTATATTTACCAGACTTTGGGTGAATACAGAAGGGACTCTTTAACAAATGGTTAATTCCTTTTGTGACGTTAGAATCAAGTCTCGGGTAACAATACTGGAACTGAATCTCCATTAACACTTGCTATAAGAACAATTGTGAACAGTTATAAATACAGTAGTACGAATACGGTTAATTAATACGAAATTCTGGTTAATACGAACACTATTTCAGTCCTCAATCAAAGCCTTTTCAAGACAAATGATATTGGTTAACACGAATTCCGGATAAGGAGTACACATTTTGACTGTCCCCTGGTGTTCGTAGTACTTCGTACTAACGAGGACAAAAGGATTTTATAATAGAAATGTTACTATCATGATAACTGGTGCCATATACAGTAGACTCTGTCAATAGGAACACCAGGGGGACCAGGGTGTTATCCAGGCGTATTGGGCGCTCTTAAAGGAGCGTAATTTGGATGGATTCTAATCTAGGCGTACAAAAATCGTGTCTAGGCGTACAATATCGAGAGATGCTCCCATAGACTTAATACAAAATGTGCAAACTAGGCGTACAAAATGAAAAATGAACGAGCTCAAACTAAATCTAGGCGCGCAGAAATTTTTGTCTGGATGAAAGCCTGAGGGGGACCGTCTTAATATGTTCGTATTATCCGGAATTCGTATTAACCGGAGTCACTTGCATGCATTTGTATAGGCTAGGGGAATTAACCTTGTACTCCTTAACAGATATTTCCCTTATCCGTGTTCCTATTAACAGAATTTAATTTAGTGTAAAGGCTAAGCGAGCAATAATTTATTAATGTTAATTTTTCTATAAAACTCTATATAATTTAATTTAGTGCTTACTTCGGGAGTTTTGAAGCTACTCGGTTTGTAATTGTCTTTCAACTGATTTTCCAACTCGTACCATCTTTCAATAGAACTATTTTGTTTATCTCCTTGTTTACTCCAAATTTCTGATAAATACACCCGTGTCCCTAATAAGTAAACAATTAAAGTTTATTGTCAAACCATTCAAACATGATATTTCAGAAATTACTAGTAACTTTAACAGGAAATTACAATGTATTATATCAAGCAAATTTAGAGGAAATATAAAGTGATTATTAAATTATGGTTAATTGCATTCTACTTAATCATAATGATATTATTTGCTAAGAACTTTAATTACTACAGTAGACTCTGTTAATAGGAACACGGATAAGGCGAAATATCGGTTAAGGAGTACAAGGTTTAATTCCCCTAGCCTATACAAATGCAAGTGACTCCGGTTAATACGAATTCCGGATAATACGAACATATTTCAACGGTCCCCTGGTGATCCCCTGATTAACAGAGTCTACTGTACATATTACATACGTATATCTTGACCTGTTATTATCTGTAAATTAATAGTTTCAATAGGAATTAACATACAGTAGATACCGGATATAAGAACACCGGTTATAAGAACATTATATTGGAAAACTGTTGCCATATACCCTATATAATTTATGCCGGTTATAAGAACACTATATGCAGTTTCCGACGATGTTTTTATATCCGATATTTAATACAATCTGGACAAACAAACAAACAAACAAACAAATAAACAAACAAACAAACAAACAAACAAACAAACAAACAAACAAAACAAACAAACAAACAAACAAACAAACAAACAAACAAACAAACAAAACACACAAACAAACAAACAAACAAACAAACAAACACACAAACAAACAAACAAACAACAATTGAGTTTTAATATTATAAATATTTAACTTACTCTCGTTGGGTACAAGCGCTAGTATTTTCTGCCATTCCCGCTTAGTATCCAGGAGCTGCTGGGATTCTAACAGAGTCCCCCAGTACGTATTCACTATGTGGTGAGCGCGCCTAATATGCATACCAAATATAAGCAGTATATACCGGTTATAACCATTTCTTTACGGTAATAATAGTTAGAATAAACCGATAGTTAGAAAAGAAAACCGGAATTATACAGGAGTGCGAGACACTCCTTTTGGAGCATGATTTTTGTAGAATTTGAATTTAGGAGCGCGTAAATTTGAATCCTCTCCTATACCGTAACATAATTTGTGATTTAGGTGTATTAAATTTGGATCAGACCAGGATTAGGAGCGTATTTACAAATGGCTGTATAATACACACGTCATAACGTACCCCCCCGGGAATGGTATAAGTACGTACAGTAGAATGAACACGCTTAATTAATACGAAATTCCGGTTAATACGAACACTATTTCAGTCCCCTTCAAAGCCTTTCGTACAAATTATATTGATTAACACGAATTCCGGATAAGGCGAACACATTTTGACGGTCCCCTGGTGTTCGTACTAACGAGGTTACACTGTATTATCCGAGTGTACCCTACATAGAAATACATACTGCTTTATAATTTGGTTTAATAAATAAGTACGTACTAACCCAGGTAAGTTATAACCGAGTTCAAAAGTGGTATTAAAACACCGAATTATAAGCGAGTACGCTGTTAAATTGACTACAGCTTATTATTAACTAGCAGGTGTTTTATAATTAGATACAAATATGGCGCGTTAATTAATGTGCCTATTAACTTATGATTGGTAGCCGGTTTTGATTTCAAGCGACAAAATATTTTGAATTGAAAGAGCAAACTTCTAGGCGCGTATTAACAAAGTGTTAGTTCATAATAACTAATTTAGAAAATGAACTTCGAGATTATAATGTACTAGTTTCTATGTCACAAACTTTGTTATCAAAAGTGCTAGACTTGCTAATCACAAGATAACTTGAAAACGTTTGGACAAATGCCACGTCTTAAAATACATAGAGCAATTTTATTAAAATGTTGGGTGGATGATTGAAATTAAAATAAGGTACAGTAGAACCTTGTTAGTACGTACACGGTTAATTAATACGAATTCCGGGTAAGGCGAACACATGTTACGGTCCCCTGGTGTTCCTATAAACGAAGTTCTACTGTATTTAATTTAATTACTCTCTATATTTAGAATTTAATATGTCGCTAAATATAAATTTCAACTTTTTTATGAAAATAATGAGTTTATATATTTACTGGGTATTAGCACTATTTAGTTGCTGATTTCATTAAAATAGTTCCGATAACATTTGCATTGACATAGAAGTATTTTCAAGAATATTGAATCAAGCAGACTTATAATCATACGATTTCCTGTATGTAACATTTTTCAAATTTTCTGCAATTATCTCGTAAAAAAATGATTTTTCTTCAACAAAAATCGAAATTCAAAATGTTCTTATAAAGACAAAATTTTACAACATTGTATTTACACATCATTTGTACATGATTTTATTTTTCTAGCAAATAATTACAGTTCTAGTAATGTAGACGAATTTTATAAAACTTTTGCGTAAAACAAGAATAATTTGGATGTTAATTAATTAAAAAATTACTTTTAGATATTATTTTCATGATTCCATCTGTATAAAGCGAAATATGAAACGCACTATAAAATATAATAAGAAATTTATGATTAAAGCTGTAAATATAATAAATCATATGATACTTTATTCTAAATATAATACCGTATTTTGCCGATAAACATAACAAACAATCACAACTACAGTATAACCTCGTTAGTACGAACACCAGGGGACCGTAAAAATGCGTTCGCCTTATCCGGAATTCGTATTACCGATGTCATTTGTATTGAAAAGATTGAAAAGATCCAATTTCATAAGCCTAAATCACAAATTAATCTTACGGTATAGGAGAAGATTCAAATTTTCGCGCTCATAAATTCAAATTTTCCAATAATCATGCTCCAAAAGCAGCATCTCGCGCTCCTGGATAATTCCTTGATTTGTCCCTACCAACGTAATCGGAACTAACATATACGCACAGTTCCATATCCATGTTGATATTTACTTATGTCCTGCTATGTACAATTGCATCTTTACACTGACTAGTGTAATTATCTGGGAAATGAAAAATGTCCAAAATTAGTATCCAAATCAGTATAACTCAATAAACTGATGTAAGCAAATTAATGATTTGGAAATATATCTTTTGATTGCTAATTTATTTCAGCATGATTTGATTGATTTGAGGCTATTTTTGCTTTGCGAAAGCATATAGAGTATACGAGCACGGTTAATGCTAAGTTATGGTTAATAATATAAGAACACGGATTAGGCAAATATCGGATAAGGTTTAATTCCCCTAGTCTATACAAATGCTTTATTTATCGGAACTGTATTAATAGAACATTGTTCTCTTTAAAGCCTTTTAAAACTTATCTACACCTGTTAATACGAATTTCGGGAAGGTAAAAATTGACGGTCTCTTGTTATTCATACTAACGAGAGTTTATTGAATACTTACCTTAATAAAATAAAATATTTGATTATCATAAAATAAAATATTTGATTATTAATATTCTTATATAATTGTTATAATTATATAAGTTATCACAAATACTGTCCAAATAGTTAAATTGATAAATACACATATGCCTATTAATACAAAGTTAATCTTCCATAAATCTCAGTGGCAATGGTGGAGGTGCGAACACTTGAAGTCCGAATTTTGTGTTGTGAGAAACACTAACAATTCTACCGCCGGAAAAACAAATTCCGGACGGACAAACCAACAGTCCTTCCCCACCTTCCTTAATTTTACCTTCTGCTATTCTAAAAATAACTTTCGACTCTTTTAACACCTTTAAAATGCCGGCTTTGTAATCGCTTACAACAAAATTTCTAAATTGGTCTATACAGAAGAAAAAAGCCTTCTGGATTTCAGTATGAATTTCGATAGTTTTTATATTTTCATCTTTCAGCTTGAATATATGCACACAAGGTTTTTCTGGATTACAAAGTATGTAAATAATACTTAAGGTTACCTTTACATCAACTGGCTGTATTAAAGTTTCATATTTTATAGGCTTAATAAAGCGAAATTCAGGGCTTAAAACCTGTATCCTATTATTGTATCTGTCTGGAACATACAATAAACCGTTATGCGAAATCCCAGGTTGCCCAGGAAAATTAAATTCTTCTTCCAAATCACCTTTTTTCCCCGCGGCAGTTATTAAAGTTAAATCCGATTTCCTGAATCTAAACACCGTGTGTAGTTGTACGTCTGTGACGAATAAATACGTTTTATTTACACTAACACCCCAAGGTAACTTCAAAATGCACTGACCAAAAACTGAAATTAAAATTCCCTCATGGGTAAATATTTGTATACGAGCATTACAGCTATCTGCTATAATCGAGTTTTGGTTGGTCACGTCAACAACCAATCCTCTTGCAAGTTTGAGGTCACCTGGACTTGAACCTTCCTTCGCAACGGCTATGTTGCTTTGGTATGCTCCGTAATTAAGCGCCCTGGGTTCCTCTGGAAATTCATTGGCCATCTGAGTATGCGCTTAACATCAAAACATATAAATAATAACAATTATTGGAAGTAGAAATTTTTGGTACTTATTTCACTTTTATAACTTAAGGAACTAAAATACGAATGGGCCATAATGGGAAAGGTTATTAATTAATTAATTAATTACCGTACTTATCAAATACAGTAGATGTTGGATATAAGCACACCGGTTATAAGAACACTATGTTGGAAAACGGTTGCCATATACCCTGTATAATTTATGTCGGTTATAAGAACATGCCGGTTATAAGCACATTAAGTGCAGTTCCCGACGATGTGCTTATAACCGATTAACGAGGACACTAATATAAGGCAAATATAATATTTAAAAGTAACAATGTGATAACTGGAAGAGAAAAGAGTAAATTATGAATAATTCAATTGATTTAATTATAAATAATGTTGGTTAGCTGTTTCATAATAATTATGCGAAATATATGCTAATTGACATAATGATTGTATGTTTACAAAATGACTCACATAATATATCGATAAGCAACTGATTATATTATGTTCTATAGTAATGTTAATAAGAATACTGGCTGTATAGTATTTGCAAATTATGCATAAACATTTGAGAAAGGTTATTAAATTACCAAATATGATTGTACATAATATTAATGAGATAAGGTTTTCTAGCTAAGTTATCGATAATTAAATAGACTTAAAACTGTTTACAAATGTAACATTAGGAAGGCTTGTTTATGGAACTATAAAAATAGAATGGAACTATCAAAATCTTACCTTAAAGCTGGAAAATTTGAATTCTTCAAAATAACTTTTTTAGCCATTTTCTCGCCTCCCTAAAATAAGAAATTTATCACATAAATCTGCTTAATTAAATACAGTGAACTCTCGTTATAACGAAGTGCTTGGGACCTGTAAATCCCTTCGTTATATCCGGATATTCGTTATAAGCGGATAATAATTAATGCATTTAGAGCTCTGGGGGGAAATATCCATTTTGTTATAAGCAAACTTAGTTAAAGTAAGTCAAAATATGCATTTTTGACATTCATATGAGTCCTGATGTTATCAATTATTCGTATCATGATTAACTCTTTTTTGTAATAAAATATAAACGATTTGGTTTTTTATTAAATATTATCAAGTTTGTTATTAGATATGATTATTAATTAATTGATGTGTTAATTTTAACAACCATAGATATTTATTGAAGGCAAGTATATAGCAATTTACTAAAGGGTCACTACGTTATTTAGTTGCCAAAGCACATCGTTTAATAAAATAGAATGTGAGAGAAAATTATATTTAATGAAATTATGTTTGTTAGGATAGCAAATTTATTAATTTTCAGCTGAAATTCCTTAGAAATTAAAGTTAAACATTGACCTTCCATCAAAAAATCAATTCGAATTGATAACAAGTATTTGAATTCTACTAAGTAATCAAAAATAATAAAAAAACGGCGATTTTGGTAATTTAAAGGAATAACATTTTTTTAAATATTGAGTTACCAAATTGTTGGCAAAACAATAGCAACATAATATTTCTAATTGTTATTTATATTCTGCACATGTAAACTAAACATCCTGTTTGTAAATTGATTTTGTACGATAATAATGAAGTTAGTTGCTAATTAATAAACAAGTTTTATGGGTAATCCAGTATACTTCAGATTTTATTTGAGTTTTATAATTTGGCTACAAAAGTAGTTAATCTAATCCATTATTCAAATCCAATCAAATTTTACAGGAAATCCATTATTATTTTTACAGGATTTTCTTACGAAATAATGTGATTTGCAGACAATATTGTCTTTTTATTAAATCAATGATTTTGTTGTTTGTTTGTTCGGAATTGATTGAGGAACTGGTAAGAGCTACAACTTTAAATTTGGCAGGGGGATAGGAATACTGTATCTAGAAACAAGTTCTAATATCTAAGAAAATATAAACATCTTCCCTCCCAAAAGGTGACAAAACTTTCAACCAATAAATTCGAGGGTAAATCCCAAAACTCCATTTCTCAATGTCATTATTATTATACATTACTAGGTCATAAATTTAGCAAATTAATGCGTGCCAGTTATTTTAAGTATAATGAAGTGTGTCACAATAATTTATACGAAATTATATCAAGACAGAATTGATCCTTTATTACGAGTTTTTAAAATTATTATTCTATTTTGGTATAAAGTGCAACCTGGATTATCCGAACACTTTAGGAACTGCAAACATTTTCGGATAATTACGACTAAACTAATTTATGGAATAACATTGGGACTAACCATGAAAAGTCGGTTAATTTAGGTTGCACTGAATATCAATCTCTATAGCATAGCTATAGTATTTTGGTATCAATTAAGTCTAGGTACTATAAACAGTGTATCAATGTTATACTCACTCTAACAGACAGACTAGATATATCAATTGAAATAGAGAGGTAGTATTAAATGAATTAAATACAATTAATATAAACTTGCATCCTGATAACAAGGATTAATCAAATGTTTCTAAGTAATACAAATAGCACTATTTATTGTAATCTGAATTTCACGACGAATTAATAGGAAAGTTGTTTTTGTGCAATGTACATTTTGGTGCTAGGTTTGTATTAAATAAAGAGAATTGGATTTTACAGCATTTTAGTGACATAGAAACGGGGTGTAATGATTGGAATTTAAATTATGGCATCAAATAAACACATGTTTTGCTAATAGTTTAGATGATTTAATGAATATTTCATATGTTACACTGTTTTAATTCTTAATTTATGGAAGTAAGGATGTTTTATGAACGATTTTTGGAATAATATTGATAACAAATTTCAAATTAAAATCAACAAATATTTGCAGAAAATGTATGTGTTGTTTCCGTAGATTTTCGTTGTTCGGAAAATATATATTTTCACCCATAATTTTCAGTTCTAATTCCAATTAGTAGTAATTTAATTTCGGTATGCCGTTATCATTTTAATCCCAATAATATATACTTCCTAAAATAAGGCATAATATAATTATGTTGCTATTAATTCGGTTGAAATATATCGTGTATTAATTAATAACAGGATATGAAATGGTAATCGACCGTTCCAAACAATAAATTTGTTGACATAGTAAGTTTACTATAGATGCACAGAATAAATGAATGATTGTTGCAAAATAGCTAATCAGATATGAAAGAAATTAATTTGTGTTTTAGTAACAAATTCTGGGAACTTTCATAATCACAAAATTGATTGGCTGAAATACTCTTATAGTCCTTCAGGATTTTCTATAAAAGTATATAAGGAATTTTAATCTATTAACAATGGATATTAAATAGAATTAATTTTGTCATTTAAACAAGGGAATACAAGGAAAATATAAGGATTTTATAATTTTGAAAACATGCTGATAAATAAATTTTAACATAAATAAAGGGTAAAATTTGCTCCATAAGTATTTTCTCTTGAAGCTCTATAGAATGTGGTCCATACAATTATAACCTTGGATATAATAATAGTAATTGGTCAAATGTAACATTTGGTTTTATGGTGAATAGTTTTGGTAACTCGAGTTTTCCAAAAATGGATTTTAATTTATAAAGGAATGAAAATATTGTAAAACCTTACAATAATTGCAATCCAAATCTATTGTTTTAAAAATTTAGGAATTTGCATGGATTCTAAATGTAACTATTCTGTTAATAATATCTTTTTCAACCGTGACCCCCTATAGCAAATACTAAACATTCTGTGGACTCCCATTGCCCATAATACAAATTTAGAGATTTTGTGGATTCCTTATTTCGATGTAATATCCAATTGAATAGCTTTTCAAATCAATGATTATATTTCTCGAAAAAATCACATAAATTATTTAAATTTCAATTCCTGGACCCAGGTTGGGAAAACCATATATATCCGCTTCATAATATATATTTGTTAGAATCAACGTTTGTACATAAACTAATGCCATTTAATATAAGCGTTTTGTAATATTAGTGTTTGTACATAAACTAATGCCATTTAATATAAGAGTTTTGTAATACAAGTGTTTGTACACATCAGAGTGGACCATGGGTCATGGGCATAGGCGCCGAAAGGGGGGGGGTCAGGGAGGGTGTCACCCCCCCTGGCCGAGGAGAATTCAGGGGAAAAAAATGGAAAATTCTTGATTCCATAACGAGTTTGTATAAATATCAGTGGATGATGTATATATCTTTACAATTATGCCCATCAAACATTGATTTTATCCCCATAAGCATTGTTTTTTGAACTTTCACATTTGAATATTACGTCACACCCCCCCTAGCGTTTGAGAGTTTCGGCGCCCATGGTCATGGGTCAGATGGGTCACCTAAATCGATGGGTCAGATGGGTCATGGGTCACGGCTCTGTGTCCCATGACCCATGACCCATTTGGAATTTCAATGTATTCTTCAGTTAAAATACGAATCACTCATCATCATCAATTCATCATCATTAATATAACATTGATGTGCATTGAAATACTAAAGGTAATTTATACTGTTATTCTGTTAATGTTACAGTATATAATATAGATATTTAAAATTTTGCGATGGGTCATGGGTCAATGGGTCAATGGGTCAGATGGGTCATGGGTCACCAATGTTGACCCATGGTCCACTCTGGTACACATAACTATTGCCATATACACATTACCTCTGTTACGGTTAGGTACCCTACGATGGCTGCTCTGGCTTCGTCCGTCAGGTCTCTGGCAGCGGAGTCGCACACCCAACCGTGTACCCCCCGCCTCCCGCTGTACACCCACAGAGTGTGCTGAAACCCGAAGTCTTCTAAGGACAGTATATACTCCGATTAATAGAGCCACCGATTAATTGATTTCTCCACTTAATGGGGTCAAAATTTCACAGGATTTATAGGACGAAATTACATTTTAGCCTAAAATTCAAAATTTAGAAAATTAACTTACAGTCGACTCCGCTTAATAGAGCCACCTCGGGATCAGGTTGCTTTGCCCGATTAAGCGGAGAAATTTATTAACCGATGGCTCTATTAAGCGGAGTCGACTGTATATTTAAACTCAATAGGAATTTAGTAACTGTAAGGTTCTTATATTATGAACATTCAAGGGACCAAAAAGTCATTTGCCAATTTAACAATTTACCTAATCTTTTATTAAGAATTATTTATTATAACTAATTTGTTATAACTCCATTTACATACAATTTACCTTCCAATGCCTTTTGTAGAATTAAGATTGCAATGCCCATAAATATCCAACAATTTTCACAAATGTTTGCCTCCCTAAACGGTACAAAATATAAAATAATACAGTAGACTCTCGTTAATAGGAACACGGATAAGGGAAATATCTGTTAAGGAGTACAAGGGTTAATTCCCCTAGCCTATACAAATCATGCAAGTAACTCCGGTTATTACGAATTCAGGATAATACGAACATATTTTATCTAAAAATAATTATTGATTAGCAGTGTATTGACTAAATTTATTTTTTGTATAACCTTTTCATACAGAATTAGCTAAAAATGCTTTTGCAATCAAAATTAGCAAAAACAAAAGTCCGAATTAAATGCATATGGCGAGCCTACGTGGTTTGTATTTATATTTAGTGCAACTTGTCTGTGGCCTCATATAATAAGTCTAATCAGTGATAATCTAATTAGTATAAGTTGAGCTTTGCAGCAAATAAGTCGAAACAACAAACTACAGTAAACCTCGCTAATTCTAAATTTTTTGTTCTAAATTTTATGTTCTGATTAGTGAATTCGTTCGGATTAGCGAAGTAATACATTTTCTATAAGCCTCCTTGATAATCCGAACCAAAGTACTCCAAACCTTTTTAATCCAAACAAAACATCCGGTGTACTACTTAAAAATGTAAATAATTGTCTGAGACTTATTAGTTATACTTCCATAGTATTAAAGCGAAAATCGAGAGATGCAAATTGTGTAATTTTAGCGTGTGAGCGAGCTACAACAACAACAAAAAGCTTAAAAAAAATGCACATAAAATTGTGTCCTTATGAAAGCCTGGGAATGGTGCTGTATAATTTCGGGAATTTTGCGTTTCGTAACGTTTAGGCAAAGCAACAGAAATTCAGATTAACCAAGTATACAGTGAACTCCCGTTATAACCAAGTCGGATATTACGAAATAACTGCTTATAACGAAATGGAGATTTCCCCCTAGAGCACTAAATACATTGATTATTATCTGCTTATAACGAATATCCGGATATAACGAAGGGATTTACAGGTCCCAAGCACTTCGTTATAACGAGAGTTCCCTGTATGCATATTCGGCAGGGCACTGCTCATAATATTATCAACGCACTTGCAGCAAGTCCTGACGTCATCATAATCCGATATATCGATATCGAACACCAGTTCCTTACAGACCGGTCGGAATATCCTCTGGATAGAAGCCTCTTTGTGTCTGTTGGGCTAACAACAAATATAATTATGTGACAGTCTTATTGAAACGGTAACAGTCAGGTCTGCTTATTGTGTACAATATTCGTCTGCTTAATATGAAGACATTTTATTGAGAACAAGCCCTATGGTCCCAATTTAACAACTTACATAGGATTTGTGTATTAAGTTGAGTTCGCTTATTATGAAGTCTCTATTATGAACACAATTTTTGGTCCCTTTAATGTTCATAATAGAAACTATAATGTTGATTTTGAAATACAGTCAGGTTCTTTTATTATGAATATTCAAGGACCAATAATTGTGTTCATAATAGAGAGACTTCATAATAAGCGAACTCAACTTAATACAAACCCTAAGTAAGTTGTTATATTGGTAGTTTGCTTCCATAAGGCTTGTTCATAAATTTTGTCATATTAAGCAAACGAAAATTGTTCACAATAAGCAGACCTGACTGTAATACATTCTACAGAACTTTACAAGTCAAACTCCAGCATTCAATCTAACAATGGATAGACAGTAGCACTTACAGGTGCCGAGAATACTGCTCCTATATCGATCTTATGTGGCTTCCTACTCATAACGCTAGCCTTGAATTCCTCACAAGTCTCAAAGGAATGGTACCGAACGTAAATATCGTTTGGGAGAGACATTGAAATCTCTCTTCTAGAGAATAGCTCACTAGTATAGATCTCACTTCTGCCACCATCTGTAATACAGTTTATAACTACAGTAGACTCTCGTTAATAGGAACACGGATAAGGCGAAATATCGGTTAATATTTATACTATTTAGTCCCCTTCAAAGCCTTTTCAATACAAATGACATTGGTTATTACGAATTCCGGATAAAAGCATATTTTGACGGTCCCCTGGTGTACTTATTAACGAGATTTACTGTTGCAATAGTATATTTTAACGATCCCGTATCATTTATGTAGTATCCACTTTATTAAATATACAAAGCATGTATTTATATCCCTGTTATAATAGCGCTATTACTATATCATAGAAAGGTGTCACAGTATATGCCGGATATAGGAACACCGGTTATAAGAATATTCTACTGGAAAACGGTTGGCATATACCCCTATATAATTTATGCCGGTTATAAGAACATTATATGCAGTTCCCGACGATGTTATTATAACCGGCATCCACTGTATTCTTTAGTTCTATTTCCTTTAAAGTAGATACAGTAAAATCTTCAGAAAGTGAACACCCTGGGGACCAGCCAAAACGTTCACTTTTGAGAGGTGTTCACTTTTCATGATTTTTTTGGACCGAGAAAAAGTGTTCATATTTTGGAGTTGTTCATTTCTTGGAGGTGTTCACTTTTGGAGGTTTACTGTAGATACATAAAGTAACACCTCTGATATCTACAATACAGATATTCTCAACAATTAACCTTCTAGCTTCTTGACTCTGTCTCCATATGAAAGCCAATCGAATATAATCTGATAAGGAAAGAAGGCTTGATAGTAAATATCGAGATACGAATCTAGATTATCCATCCTAGCAACCAAATGGGATTCTGGTATGTACTCTGTCAACCATATACATATAAATACAATAAGGGCTTTCTTATATATCGGCCACACATTTTAATATAAACCCGGCGTCGAAAATGTGAAATTTTCATGTTAAAAAAGTGCCTGAAAATTGCACTAGAAAAGGTGTTGGCCGATATATAAGTAAATAAATATTGACCTCATGAGCATTCAATAATAATAACAACAACAACAACAATAATGGAAATGATATTAACCAACAGAATTCTGATAACCGAGTACAAGTTATACAAATAGTAGCAAATATGAAGTGATTATTATAACATAACTGAATATATTGAAGTGATGGCTATATGGCTAGCTGGGATATTGAACTTATTATGAGCAGGTTGGGGAATAATTAGTGCTCAGCATTATTAAGGCCAGCTGTGAGATCACCAATCAAATCCTGGGGTTCCTCTAAACCTATTTAGAAATCAAACTTAATAATGTTTCCAACAAATGTTGATTTATTTTGGGGATATATATGTTAGTAAATAAATCAGAAAATTTAATTTATACAGTCAGGTTATTTTACTACGAACATTCAAGGGCCAAAAATTGTGTTCATAATAGAGAGACTTCATAATAAGCGAACTCAACTTAATACAAACCTTAATAAAAAGTTTCATATTAACCAAACGAAATTGTTCACAAAATAAGACCTGCTGTTATCGAATAAACGGTCCTTCAAAAAAATTCTGTCTAGGGTTGTATTACCATCCCCACCCTAGATACAAGAAGAGACATAGCTATGCAGCTACAACGCACCAGAGAATTATCCAGGAGCGCGAGAGTATGATTTTACTTTGAAGTATGATTTAGCAAAAAAATTAATTAGGAGCGCGTAAATTTGGTATCTTCTCCTATACCGTAACATTAATTTATGATTTTTAGGCGTATGAACATTGGATCAGACCAGGATTAGGAGCTATTTACAAATGGCTGTATAATACTGTATAATACACTGATTAGGAGCGTATTTACAATGGCTGTATAACACACTGATTAGGAGCGTATTTACAATGGCTGTATAATACACTGTGTGTACCTATAGAGAGACGAATGAGAGTATCTGTTATTCCCAGCTGCTGTCTCTGTAAAACGGGCACCGATTGGTGCGTCATTAGGGAGGGTACCTCAACAAGACTGTTGCACCCCCCGAGACTCTCCCCCAATGTAAACACCTTTAAGCCCTTCAGGAACTTCTTTGTAGTCTCAGCATTTCCCTTCAACCTACATAGCATACAATACAACCGTAGTTCTGTTATAGGGACACCAGGGGACCGTCTTAATATGTTCGTAGTATCAAGAATTCGTATAACCACTTGCATGCATTTGTATAGGCTAGGGGAATTAACTCTTGTATTCCTTAACTGATATCCGTGTTCCTATTAACGAGAGTATACCGTACAAGTTAATTTGGTATGAATTTCAGAAGAATTTCCAAATCCATTCAACACCCATAATATCTGTATCTATGTAAGTTAACACTATATATAACAGTCTACATCTGTGCACTAGGCAGTGGGCAATTCTGAACCCAGGGGGGGCACACCTTTTTAGAAAAAAACGCAGGAATTCATAGTTGCCGTCGAGACTCGAGAATCCACATATTTTCCCAGTAGAGTATAAAAAACTAATCCCAATTTGCACAAAACTCCAAGAATCGCAAGCCGTTCGCATTTCAAACTGGTGGATCTTGTTGTTCATGTTCAATATTGTTCATATTTCGCTTAAAATATCTGAGAATATTTGTTCTCCAAAGAATCTTTCAAAAGTGTGCCCCCCCTGGCGCCGCCACTGGCACTAGGCTGGGTGTCTACCTGAAGGAGAGCATGCCTGAGAATCCGTAGCACTGCCTGGTGGCCAGCTCGTGCTGCGGATGCGAGACCAGGCCCGGGTAGAGGACCAGCTCCACCTGTCGGTGGGACTCCAGGAACCTGGCCACCGCCAGGGCGTTGCGCTGGTGCTCCCGCATCCTCACGTGCAGCGTCTTCAGCCCCCGGATAGCCAGGTAGCAGTCGAACGGACTGGGCACCGCCCCTGGTATACAGAGATGCGTAAACAACAACAACAAATATTAGCAAATGGAGTCTGTGAAACAGCAACAAATAACAAAAATAAAAATCTAAAATTAGAGCTGTGCCGACTGCATATTCATTTGGAGGCACTATATTTGGTGGTTCAATGACTAATAGTGCCTCCACCAAAATATGCTGTCTGCACAGCTGTAATTTTAGATTTTCTTTCTCCCATAGGGTGGAATTAATAGGAAAAACAAAAATAAAAACCAAAAGAATCTAAAATTACAGCTGTGCCGACTGCATATTCAATTGGTGGTTCTATGACTAATAGTGCCTCCAAAGAATATGCTGTCTGCACAGCTGTAATTTTAGCTTTTTTCTCCCATAGGGTGGAAAAATGAATATAAAAACGAAAAATTACACAACATACCAATGGAGAGCTGTATGAATTTGAACTTATCGGCTATGTCGACTCGGTTGGTGACCAGACTGCCCATGAGGACATCGGAGTGCCCAGTTGCGTACTTAGTCATTGACTGCATGCTGACGTCAGCGCCCAGGACCAGCGGCTGCTGGCAGTAAGCAGACATAAACGTGTTGTCCACCACCACCAACGGGTTGCTAGGATACGCCTTAGCTATGCGAGCTATGCTGGCTATGTCCACCAGCGTCAGTGTGGGGTTGGTGGGACTCTCCAGCCACACCAAGGCGGTATCTGGGGTTAGCGCTAAGGGATATGTTAAGTGTGATTAAGGACACAAATGTTAATATGCTAGGCTAGGAAATTTTCGGAGATTGATACAGGAAATTTAATACAGTATATAACTACAGTAGACTCTCGTTAATAGGAACACGGATAAGGCGTAACATCGGTTAATACGAACACTATTTCGTCCCTTTGAAAGCCTTTTCAATACAAATGATATTGTTTTATACGAACTCCGGATAAACCTACGGTCCCCTGGTGTTTGTACTAACGAGGTTCTACTGTAGTTTGCCTTAATCATAGTGTTATGTGAATTTATAAACAACAACAACAACAATGTTTTTCAGCAAAAGAATACACTACCTTCCTTGACCTTGTCTAGATCTGTAACATCCACAAAATCTATATAGAGATTGAAGCTTTCGATTACTTTCCTGAAGTACCTAACAACACCAACAGAATATAAATATGTACATTAGTTCCATATATAGTTCCGGTTAATAGGAACATTAGGAGGCCTTCTAAATATGTTCGTATTAACCGGAGTCACTTGCATGCATTTGTATAGGCTAGGGAATTAAACCTTTTCCTTTATCCGTGTTCCTATTAACAGAGCTACTATATACACATTAGTCGACTCCGCTTAATAGAGCCACCTTGGGACCAGGTTGTTTTGACCCGATTAAGCGGAGAAACCGATTAACCGAAAATATTGTAAGCCAAAATGTAATTCTGTCTTATAAATCCTGTGAAATTTTGACCCGATTAAGCTGAGAAACCGATTAACCAATGGCTCTATTAAGCGGAGTTGCATATACAGTTCCGGTTAACTAACTGCATATATAGTTCCGGTTAACTATATTGCATGTAACCTGTTAGTGCCCGCGTACAGATCGTTCATAGCCAGTATTCTGTTTCCTGAGCGCAGCACTGCTTGCACTACCGTGGAGGTGGCAGCCATGCCGGAAGAGAACACAAATGCAAACTCTGCGTTCTCCAGCTTAGCCAGACACGACTGTAGACAGGTGCGGGTAGGATTTCCGCCTCGCGTGTAGTCGTAGCCTCCGTCCGGATCTCCTACAGTACATAGTTATGTACAGTCAGTTCTTATTATCGACATTAGAGGGACCATAAATTGGGTTCATTATAGAGAGACTTCATGACAAGCGAACTCAATTTAATGCAAACCAGTGTATTATACAGACATTTTTTACCACTGAAAGCACTATTAATTGTGTTCATAATAAGCGAACTCAACTTTATGCGAACCCTATGTAAGTTGTTAAATTGGGACTATAGGGCTTGTTCATATTAAGCAGACGAAAAACTGTTTACACAATAAGCAGACAAGCTATAATCTCAGTTTATAATACAGTGGATGCTGGTTATAAGAACATCTTCGGGAACTGTATATAATGTTCTTATAACCGGCATATATTATATAGCAGTGCCGTAGCCACCAATTAAAAGTGGTCAGGTTAGACCGGGCTGGATACAGTACCAACAGGGCCAAGGGTTCAGGTTAACCTGTCCAACCAACTAAAAGTGGTCAGGTTGAAACCTGACCAACCTGACCAGTGGCTACGGCCCTGTATAGGGGTATAAGGCAAACATTTTCCAGTAGAATGTTCTTATAACCGGTGTTCTTATGTTCGGCATCTACTGTATATATTACTATGGCACTACTGATCACTTAGGAGCAATTTCAGCCTTGGTTACCTGGGAAATGTTGCTTGAACGTGGTAGAAGTGAAAATAGGCGGCATAACAGCCTTGCAATTCCATTGGTCAGGATCATATCCCGCATGTATAGCATTTGTACCGAAGTGCTTCATGTGAGCAGATCCTTCCGAGTTATTTGATTGGTCAGAAGACATAGTTACGGGACAGGCAATAGGAATGTAGCTAGTACTAATGGTAAGATTCTTTCAATACTATATACGTATATATACAACTTGTTAATTATGTATACAAACAGTTCGTTAGTAGTGGGGACCGTGAATTTTGTTCCCCTTATCCGATATTCGTATTAACAGGTGATACTAACTAAGTATTATTAAGATGCCTGAATAAAATCTTTACTTCGTATGTATTATCTGGAACTTGTATTAACAAGGGTCTACTATTCAAGATAATAGTATAAAATAGTTTAATTGATAAAAGTTTTCTTCAGTAATGGTTAAAATAATAAACTACGTAGAAAAATAACTATTCGAATTTTGTTTCTTTACAAGGGGATTGTATTAAGTATTAAATCTATTTATTGACCAAACTTGAATTCCAATTCAGTTTTTAGACGCATTATTGAGAGCCACATCTAGATCCATGATAAGGTCATCTGTCTCCTCCAAACCTAACAAGCAATAAAATATAAATACAGTCAACTCTCGTTATAACGAAGTGCTTGGGACCTGTAAATTCCTTCGTTATATCCGGATATTCGTTATAAGCGCATAATAATTAATGCATTTAATTATCTTGGGGAAATATCCATTTTGTTATAAGCGGTTATTCGTTGTAACGGGAGTTCACTATAGACTCAAATATGTTACATAGAAATTTAGAATATTATTCCATAACACAAGTACATTAGGGCAATTATGGAACTGAAACTAAAGTACGTATATTCTAAGTAGAAATGTTGTGTGTGCAATAAACGGTTTATAAAACGTGGATAAATATCAAGAAAGGTTTATAGCAATCGAATATAATGTTTGACTTGAAAAGATGTGTATTTATAAACTGAATTTGTTCAAGACGAAGAATGTAAGATACCTATATCCAATAAAGTTCATTTAATATAGAATACATAGTTGCAATAAATAAATATTGATACAAGAACATATTTTATATTTATATATTCTCAAATAATGTTAATCAGGTGACCATTACTATTAATTCACATGATTAACCTATTCAACAATAGAATAGATAGTGTATTGAATAGGAATTTGTAGGGGTTGATTTTGAAATATTTATAATTATTTTAATATTATTTTATAATAGTAAGTATTTAACAAATTAAACTAACTAACTAACTAACTAACTAACTAACTAACTAACTACTAACAAACAAACAAACAAACAACAATCAAACAAACCAATTGATAATCGTATTAGAGTATCTGTAATGCCTAACTCCTTATTATTTTCATCAGGAACATTCCTATGTGTCATTTCGGCAGCTATATTAGCCAAACTGTCGCAACCTCCCAAACTAACTGCACAGGTAAATATCTTCAGGGAACGCATAAATCTCTTCGCGATATCTCCGTCTCCTTTTATCCTAGCACACATATACAGGTAAACGTAAACCTCTAAAAGCAGCGCCTCTGAAATACGACAACCTCCGAAATACGGCACAAAACCATTCTCCCGATTGACTTTCCAATATAAATAATGCATATGGGGCAACCTCCGAAATGGGACAACTTCCGAATATCCGGCACAAGCGCTGCTCCCAAAAGTGTCGCATTTCGGAGGTTTTCCTGTACAGTCGAAATCGGATTATTTTGTCATTGAATTATTTTGTTTTATCGGAATATTTTGTCCTAATATTCGAGGAAAATTATGATAAATATACCATTTTGCATGGATATCCCACCGGGTTTATTTGTCTTATCGGATTATTTTGTCGAATTATCCATGAAAAGAATTGGACAAATAATCCGATTTCGACTGTATACATAAACTATGCACAGTGAGTAGACTCTCTTAATAGGAGCACGGATTAGGGAAATATCGGTTAAGGAGTGCCCAACCTTTTTCAACCGTGGACCCCCCTATAGTAAATGTTAGACATTCTGTTGACTTCCTCCCATTGAACGTAATACAATTGTGAGATCTTGTGGACCCCAGGTTGGGCACCACTACCCTAGCCTATACAAATGCATGCAAGTGACTCCGGTTAATACGAACTCCGGTCTACTATATCCAGCTTAACAGCCAGGCTTTCATCCAGGCAAAATTTTCTGCGGGGCGCGCCTAGATTAAGTTTGCGCTCGCTCACACGCGCCTAAAATACTCAATTTGATCACGTCTATGAAAGCATTTCTCGATTTCGCGCCTAGAAAAATTTTCTTCCAAAATTAATAAATTATCGCCTGGAGGATCGTCGAGCACGCCTAGATCAAACCCAGCTTAACAGTCTACATCTGTGCACTAGGCTGGCTGTCTACCTGAAGGAGAGCATGCCTGAGAATCCGTAGCACTGCCTGGTGGCCAGCTCGTGCTGCGGATGCGAGACCAGGCCCGGGTAGAGGACCAGCTCCACCTGTCGGTGGGACTCCAGGAACCTGGCCACCGCCAGGGCGTTGCGCTGGTGCTCCCGCATCCTCACGTGCAGCGTCTTCAGCCCCCGGATAGCCAGGTAGCAGTCGAACGGACTGGGCACCGCCCCTGGACACAGAGATGTGTAAACAACAACAACAACAACAACAAAATAACATTAAAAATATTATTTTTTGTAAACAACAATAAATAGATTTTTATGTGTGTGCTCCACACACATAAATTTTTGGCGTGTGTGCCAAAATTGAGAGATGCTCCCATAGACGTAACAAATGAACTGGAACTTAACATCAACAACAACAACAGCAACATACCAACGGAGAGCTGTATGAATTTGAACTTATCGGCTATGTCTGCTCGGTTGGTGACCAGACTGCCCATGAGGACATCGGAGTGCCCAGTGGCGTACTTAGTCATTGACTGCATGCTGACGTCAGCGCCCAGGACCAGCGACTGCTGGCAGTAAGCAGACATAAACGTGTTGTCCACCACCACCAACGGGTTGCTAGGATACGCCTTAGCTATGCGCGCTATGCTGGCTATGTCCACCAGCGTCAGTGTGGGGTTGGTGGGACTCTCCAGCCACACCAAGGCGGTATCTGGGGTTAGAGCTAAGGGATATGTTAAGTGTGATTAAGGACAATGTGTTTGTTTGTTTGTTTGTTTATTTGGTTGGTTGGTTGGTTGTTTGTTTGTTTGTTTATTTGGTTGGTTGGTTGTTTGTTTGTTTGTTTATTTGGTTGGTTGGTTGGTTGGTTGGTTGGTTGGTTGGTTGGTTGGTTGGTTGTTTGGTTGTTTGTTTGTTTGTTTGTTTATTTGGTTGGTTGGTTGGTTGGTTGGTTGGTTGGTTGGTTATGGTTGGTTGGTTGGTTGGTTGTTTGTTTGTTTGTTTGTTTGTTGTTTGTTGATTGTTGTTTAGAAAATATTTAAGCTGATCGTTGTATAATTAGTTGCTATAAAAAAATATCCTTAGAAAATGTTAATATGATGAAACAAGGCAATCCCTGTACAGGTGAATAATTACAGTTTATTAACACAAATTAAGATACATATGTAATAATGTCATGTATATAAATTGTCGAGTGAAATACACTGGATATACAGTAAACAAAATCCCTGGACGGTTGGCACTTGGCAGGTATGAAATTGTTTATTTGAAGCATGCAAATATTCGAACACAAATGAACCAAAGCTAGTTGAAGTTTAAAATGCTGCTAAATTTGTATAACTTTGGATAATATAATAAATGAATGCTTTAAATAGCCCAATTGTTTTTGTAACTAAATTTGTTATACTTTTGGATAGTTTTAATTAATGTTTGTTTAATTGAAAACAGAAGAGTCAAAATATGTATTATTATTATTATCTGTTCTCACAGGTTGTTTACGAGTATTTCTGTTTCAAAACAACACCGGTTCTCTTTTAGTTTCACAAATAAACACTTTCTATTTGAAATAACTAGTTAATACACTTTCTATTTGAAATAACTAGTTAATACACTTTCTATATGAAGTAGCTAGCTAATACACTTTCTATATGAAGTAATGGAGTCTCAAGGGATACAATTAAATGGAGTTAAATAATTAGGAAATTACTTATATAGAGCTGAGCTTTGTAGAGTTCAGTTTTTCACTATGTGTATTCAGGCACTGAGAAAGGTCAGTTTTTTTCAAGAGTTCGAAATTGACCTTTAGAAAGTAAGCCCGGGCTTTTAGTATGGGATAAAATCTGAACTCTACAAAGCTCAGCTCTATATAAGGATTCCCAATAATTAGTACGTACACTGAAAGCTTTCAATACAATACTGTATTTCTGTATTATGTAATTGTAACTAACATGTTTCCTAGTCTGGTTGAAACATATAAATACTAGAGAGTAGAATAGGAAAACAAAACCTAAACAAAACTGAAAAGCAAACAAATGGGAACACAACAAAGTTCAGAATTAAAGACTAAAAAAGAAAAGCTGATTAGTCAGTACCAACAGAGACTGAAATCCTTTAAATCATTCGACATTAATAAAATCGGTTCGGAAGGAATGGAAGAATTATGCGATGGATTGCAATTGGAAATAACTACACTGCACAGCAAGAAGGCTGCCATACTGTCAAAGCAGACACGAGCCTCTATAGAGGATAGCTATTCCCTGATACTACAGCTCTACAGAGATATAGCGAGAGCTACGCGTGATATGGATATGATGTGTTCCTTAACAGGAAAAATAACTAAAAGAACTTGTATAGAAATTGGAATAAATCTAATGAAAGCAAATGTGGTGTTTGAAAAGTTGAAGTTGAACAAAAGTATCAAAGATTCCATGAAACAAACTCTGTTGGAAAAGTTTGATTCCCAAATGCAGGAAATTACGAAATATTTCATTAACAACTATTTCCCAGCTCACTACAGAGACAGCATATTCCTGATAGAGAGCACACTAGCTGAGCCCGAGCTATGGACGCTACCTACCATGATTATGTGGAGGGAAACTGCCAAGGAGAATATAGTAAAGATTCAGTTCAATAAAGAAAACTCAGAGACTCCTATACCGGCAATAATACACGATAATATTATCAACAAGTATCAGTCACTGATCAAGCAACTGCAAGCTGAGATCCTAAAGTTAAGAACCTACCCCATACCGGAGCCCTGGTGTTCTAAAGTTATGAGACAGGGACTGACACACCTGATAAAAGGGGAATTCATATTCTTCGTGCATCCCGGAATAGAGGAGGACATGAAACCTCTGAACCTGTCCGATAGGGACCTACTGCCCGGGGGGATATCCCGTCAGGAATACGACACACGACTTAACAGGGTAAATACAGAGACTGCATTAGCGATTCGAAAGCTAGAAGATACAAATGCGAGCAATATGGAAATACATCTAGAATGGTTTGAGGGTGCTTATGAGTTAATTGAGAAGAGAGTAAACTTCGCTTTCACAGAACTGAGAGATCTGTACAGAGACGCACGGAGCCTCGAGTACCTTGTTGACAAGAACCAAGATGATGTGCTGCTGAAGACAATATACGATATTGTTCTTAGAAGAATACGACACTTTTTCGACAACAGAATCGATATTCCTTCGGTAGCCATTGACACTCGTAATAACCCAATTCTAACAGCTCCGCCAATGGAAGAGAGGAACATACCCACGGCATCTGGCATTGATAGAGGAGGGGATTATAGGATCAATTTAGTCACACCAGCTTCTGTTGTTGTTGTTAAGGGATCAGTGATAGTAGCAGACGGATACGGACACAGAGTATCACGGTACAGCATAAGTGATCTATATTGCAGGCAATCTTGGTATGCCGACGAATACGATACTCCTGTCTCACTAACCTACTTCAAGGGATCCCTATATGTAAGCTACAAAGATATATTAATGCCATACACAGTGACATGGAAAAGTTCTGAAATAGATGACATGGATGACAAGACTCCAATCGCTATCCCGCAGATATGCTGCACAGCAAGCAATGAAGATAATCTGTATGTGGGGACTGTAGCACCGAGTCTGCTGCTGATTAACACGGACACCAACAGCGTAGAGAGAGAGTACCCTCTGCAGGTTATGCGCTACGGGACCAGCCACAAGAAAGCGAGCAGATATCCATGGTTGCAGGACATGAAAGCTGCCAATGATGTCATAATCTGTCTCTTCACGGGGTCACCATCTCCTCTCCAGATGTTCTCCTTCGAAGGAGAACTCATTCAGTCCGTAATAACAGAAGACCAGATTACAGAGGCGTACCACTTTGCTATCTACCTTAATGCAGTCACGGGGGAGGTGAGATATTACATCTCAGACTTTTGGGACAATGCCATAAAGGTGTTTGATTTAAAAGGTGTGTACATAGAGAGTATCCTCGAGGAGGGAACAGAACTGTGTCAGATCTCCAGACCGACAGGACTATTCGTAGAGCAGACAGGCTACATAACGTACTGTGACATGAAGGAGAACAACTGCATACAGAGACTCTGATGCATGCTACTGCAATGACAGCTATATCTATTCCCCTGTATGTATCTAGTTTGTTAATTTGTGTATTTGAATTAAACAACTGAGCTCTCAAATTACACTTTAATTTAAGTTATTTAACCATATAAATAATACTATAATTATTGCAAGAACAACTGATAATCAAATATTAATCTCACACATAACAATATAATACTTTTTTAAGACTAACGACTAACGTTAGGAGGTTGCCATTCCTCTAATTTTTGAATTTTCCCCAAAAATTGGGAAATATTATAAACACTATTCAAGCTTAAAGCATTACTAAAATTGGAATAAATACGGTATATAACAAAGTGAATATTTATTGTTTTGATATTATTCATAGTTTACAACTTAACTTACAAGTACGTATAGCTTAACTCACCGGCTTTAAACTTGTTTTCATCTCTAGCATCAACAAAATCCACTTTGATATCCCAATTGTTTATTACTTCACGAAAATAACTACACAAAGATATAGAATATAAATTGGAGAAATATAGTAGATTTATTCACAATAAATATTAATATTGAAACAATAATCCATGATGATAAAGCGGTCTGATTTTTTTTAAAGAATTCCAGAAAAAAAAAAGATTTTGAAGTCTATACTATAAACATGTTCCTATTTAGGCGCGTTATAATTCTAAATTAACGCGCTTAGAATTGGCTAATTGGATACATTTGGTGCGTGAATTGAAAATATAGTAGTTGCATATACAGTTCCGGTTAACTATACTGCATGTAACCTGTTGGTGCCCGCGTACAGATCGTTCATAGCCAGTATTCTGTTTCCTGAGCGCAGCACTGCTTGCACTACCGTGGAGGTGGCAGCCATGCCGGAAGAGAACACAAATGCAAACTCTGCGTTCTCAAGCTTAGCCAGACACGACTGCAGACAGGTGCGGGTAGGATTTCCGATCCTAGCATAGTGATAGCTCTCGTCAATAATCCCTATAGCAAACAAAACTCTCATTGCATTTGTACTTTAAGAATTGTATATGTACTCTGAGTATGCCACAGGTGTTCACATAAGCGGAACTATACTAGACTATCAGATAATAACACCTGCTACTGCTATACTATAGTATACACCAACACCTGCATACAAACATCTGCTATTCTGTCTGTTATACAGATAGCAACACCTGCAATAGTAGCACGAAAAGTATAAATACAGTGAAGTTGTGAGATCTAAGAGTATCATATGCTCTTATTGGAGCGACAGTGGCTCCTATACGAGCATCAAATGCTCTTATAGGAACTTCCACCTTATAGATAATAAGATGGTTTATGTATATTTGTCCCTAAAAGCCAATATTCGTATGAGATTCAGGTATAGCCATGTATTGAACCTTGAAATGTAATAATTTACTTTGAAACACTATATATTTATCCATGTTAGTATTTTGAAATCATTATATCATAAAATTAAACATTTGTATAACAAATTTGTTGTTTATAAACAAACAAATATTTACTTACTAGGTTCATCAAGCTTGAACGTGGTAGAAGTGAAAATAGGCGGCATAACAGCCTTGCAATTCCATTGGTCAGGATCATATCCCGCATGTATAGCATTTGTACCAAAGTGCTTCATGTGAGCAGATCCTTCCGAGTTATTTGATTGGTCAGAAGACATAGTTACGGGACAGGCAATAGGAATGTAGCTATAATGAGAAACTAATACTTCGCTGAAGTTCTCATCAAAGCAGTTTGATACTTAAATACTCGTTAATACCAATTTCGGAAAAAGCAAAATAATATGACGGCCCTTGTTTGTAAAAACGAGAGTATACTAACTTGTAGTGCGTAGCGTAGAATATCATTTTCTTTGCAGGAATATCACGAAATAAATAAGGTAATAAAGTTGTTCAGGCTCGTTTCTAAGATCAGAACATATAATGTATCGTAATGGTATGTAATAGTAGCTTAATCTTATCGGAGTTATTGAGTCTCTTAGACAACTCTAATCCAAGTATTATACTTTCATAATAATATAAGAGCTTCCTTATACTATGTAGACGGTCTATAAAAGCCCATACTAAATAAGCAAATCCCAGAGGATCATAAATAATAAATTGTCAATTACTCACTAATTATGCATACAATAGAGTCTCATTAAGGAGAGTTTAAGTCCATGTGAAAATACTGTATATAAATATTAAATATTTGCAGCAACTAGGTTGTAAATAATCTAATATTATTGAGCAGATTTTGGTCTAAATAATCTACTCAAAAGAAAAAAGACAGGATTTATCATTGAGTAGAAAAATATACTACTCTATTGAGACACATAGTGAATAATAAGAATTTGAATTGCGAGCAAAAAGTCTTATAGTGCAAGTGAAATAAGCAATAATATTGAGATTAATAATGGAATAAAACTAAGTTCTACTATCAGGCATTCATCTAAATTTTCTGCTTTTAGAATTAATTTGAGCTCGCCCATACGCTCCTAAGTTACTCATTCATCGACATATATAATTTCTACTCCGTGTGTTAGTAGTAGATAATAATTGGATACAGCAATGTAAAAATACTGTATATATACGTGTATACAAAGTGATTGGAATAATAAGTAAAGTAATTTCAAAAATTTGCAGAAAATACAAAATTCAAAATAATACTCTGATATAATGAACATGAATAATCAAAAGTACAATCTAAATTATAATGCTTTATTTAATACAATGCAGACAAATATTCCAATGTCTTGCCGCTCCAATTATTCATATTTCCAGTATGAAATTCCAAAATCAACAAACCACAATAATTTTCAATCAGAAATAGACCTAGAAGGCATACAATCCAAAAACAGAAATACTACAAATGGTTTAACTGGAATCATGAGCCTTGGTTTAGCAAACAATGTAATTACTAATCTCGGTACTAACAATATGAAGAGACAACGTAGTAGAGAAAATAACTGGGAAATGAAAATTATAAAAATAAACAACATTCACTATAATTTTCAAAATAAATTTAATTTCGCGAGTGTGAAAGATAGAAAAGATGAATTGTATTTGCGTATTGATATTAATGAATACAATAATTTGAAAGATAATGAACGTGCAGAGTTCAACAGAATTTGTAAAGACAAGTTTATGTTAGACTTAAGCTGCAAATATTATAATGCAACCGAAGAATCTTATAAATCCAAGAGAACTAAGACTGAAGAAACAAATGGAGAGAAAATATGTATCAATTCGCATTCTAGAAGAAAGTCTATAAGAATAGGAAACTTGATTTCTAGATGAGTACAGTGAATTCGCGTAATAGCAAGTCGCATTTTTTTTAATAAATAGGCGAATATTGGCGAATATTAGAGTAACATGATTAATTAACATTAAATAACCTCTTGGGAATTAAAAGTAACTTGCTATTAAGCGAAATCCACTGTAATCAAGTTGCTTTTCTTGTGAGAAAGAGTTATAATAAAGTTGAAAACTGTTTAGAAATTAATTGTGTTTGATGTGTATTATATATTTTTGTGTTGGAATAAATAATAATAAATTCATTGTTATACATATTTGATACTTAAACTAATTGGGATAGATTGGAAAATATTAAATAATTATTAAATATTCAATCATATTATCAGTTGGACAATTGCTATACAAGTACTCTCTTCTAAAATATATTTTATTTCCATGTATGTACATATAGAAATATCAAAAAAATCAGTTTTGTATCTCTATGCTAAAGTTCAACTTACAAGCGTGAAATTTCAGGGAATGAAAGGTTCACGAACGGACTGAAAAGACGCAATTCAGTTCATCTCAAATTTACGCACGTTCAGTTCGTTCAAGTTCACCTCCTAACTTCAGCTCCACCAGCGTTCGTTCAGTTCGTTCACGGGCTAACCCGCGTTCGTTCAATCCGTTCAATTACGTTCAATTACGTTCAATTACGTTCAATTACGTTCAATTACGCTCGTTCAGTTCGTTCAGTTCGTTCAATTCGTTTAGTTCAGTTCGTTCTGTGTAGAGTGAGTGGGTCGAACTATTCCGTTTATGAGAGACTGTTCAATCCTCCAAGCTGTTATTGAAGTTCAGGTTAAGAAGCTAGAAGCTAAGCTAATAGTATGAGTCCACTAGGGATGTCCGGAATTAGCACTTTTGCAGTCACCTATTATATTTAATGGATCTATATTTATACTTAAACTTTATTCAGTTTAGTTCGTTCAGTTCAATTCGTTCAATCCGTTCAATTCGTTCAATTTAGTTCGTTCAGTTCGTTCAACTGACGTTCGGAAACCGTTGACGTTCGTTCAGTTCGTTCACCGTGAATCCCTTAAAAGCCCTGCGTTCAGTTCGTTCAGTTCAAGTTCAATAAGTTCGTTCGTGAACCTTTCATTCCCTGGCGTGAATGAATTTATTTTGGGATATAAGCGAGCGAAATTTCGTAAATTTATATAAGTATTAAATTCTCACACTATAAAACATCGAAATATAAGGAAACCGTAAGATGTTCCTTAAAGATAGATATTTCTTAACAAAAAGCAGTTTATACAGATTGTATGTTCGTATTAAAGCTGAACTGTAAATAAATAGCGACAATAATAACTAATGGAAATGAGGTTTTGTAATATTTATGGTGATGTCAAAGCTAACCAAATTCTACAACAATATAACTAAGTAATAACTTCGGAGTAGATTATGCAAAATATGATTATTAATAGGGTAGAAAATTAGAAATGTAGAAGATTTATTTTATTTTATTATGATACAGATGAAGTAGAAACTGCAATACAATTATGTGTAGAAACTTGTGTTGAAGGTTTGGTCAATTGTAGAAGTAAATATAGAAAAAGACGATGAAAAATAGAAAAAGATGATGGATATATTGAACTACATACTGAATTTACATAATATTCTACTGTGTATATACTAGTTAGTATATATATAGAAATTTGCGACAGTTTAATTAAGGTAAATTACCGAAACTTTCAGGACAAGTTATCAAGCAATGCAAAAATTTATTAATAATCCGGGTTACAATAACAGTGATGGAGATACAACTATGTATACACAAAACCAAGGTCATAACCCGTGTACAGCCTATTATAACACAAATGCAGTATACTCCGAACAATATTTAGCAGATTCTTTCTGCTACATGAATTTGTCTAATGATAACTGTCCTCAAAACAATGGGATTAGGAATCAAGCATTTTATCAGGAAAACCATCGCATGGGAGAAATATCCCCTTGTTATTATTACGATCAGTGTAAAATTCAGACAGAAGTATCTAGCATGCCATATAATAATAGCTGTATACAGGATAGCATTACAGGATTAGAAGTTAATTCAACAGAACAAGCAAGGAAAAAAATTGATGTTAGAAAATTCAGAATAAGAGGAGTGAGCGATAATTATGAAGAGATTATAAATAATTATAAATTCGTCTGGACCGAGAAAACAGAAGGAGAGCTGTATTTGTGTGTGGACATGGCTGAATATAATTCCTATAGGGGAGAAGATCTAAAAGCGTTCAATAAATTTTTAGAATACAATTTCTTACTACTAAAAATGAAAGAGACTGAATGCACTTTGAAACATGAAAGATTGAAATATCAGAAAAGGAAGAGTAAAAAGAAAAACAAGGCTATATGGTACTCCTGCAGTAGGGACTATAGTTCTCGAAAGAAACAGCTCAAAGAACTTGGCTTTGATAAATACGAAATTACAGAGATTATGAAGCGAGATTCTTGGCTTCAACACAGAAGATAAAGTTATCAAACTAAGTCTTATATTTGTATATAGTTGCATTTTGTTAATAATATAAGTTCTCTAGCCAGTTGTTGTCTTTTTAACCTCTCTTTATAACAAGTAGATTGTTAGTTATTTGTATATTGTGTTTTTGATTAATTTGTATTCCTTTGTTGAATAAATACATTTTTTTGGATAGATATAGATAAATATCATTTTTTTCACAAAATATATATTTTAATTTTTGTTGAATAAATAAATTAAAATTATTAAACTCAAATTAATTGAATAATACTCTATTAACATTTGGATTATTCGATTAGAATAAATATGAACTTAAATACAGTGGCGTTTGCTTAATAGCAATGCATTGCTTTATTAACAGGTTCCTTTTCATCCTTAAGCGAGCATTTAATGTTAACTATATTCCTCTAATGGCAAATTCGCCTATTAGAAAGCAAATTTAGTGAAAAATGCGACTCTTATCATGAAAACTTAACTGTAGAGTAATTCTTATGATGCATAACTCGAATGCACCATCTTGTGATAGGGAATGCTTTTTCTGAGTCAAATATTCCTCAACAGTACATCAACATTAAACCTATGCAAATACTTTATGGAAAATGATCCTATAATGATTAATTAATTAAGAGTAATCAATATTTCAGCTTAATATGATACCCATGCTATTCAATGGGATAATTAATCTAATTTTAATGAATTATGAATAATACCTCATTCTTCATAACTTAAAACAGTACATTATTAATGAAGCAAGTTGTGTCAATAATTTTCCTATTTGCAATAGATCCTAATACAAAGCTAAAAATCTACTTTTTCTAGTAAGTATATTTGGAATGATGTAGCTATATTTGCAAGACTTTCTACTATATTCAAAGAAATTAGTTTAAAGAAAAAGTTAGACAGAACGTAGAAAATGTAAAGCAACAAAGTAGAATTTAAAGAAGTTTGGTGTAGAAATAATCTGGTGGACATACTTATTAATTGTGGGAAGTATTTCGGACATCAGTACCACAAGTAGAAATGAGTAAAACTAGCCAACTCTTAACTAAATAACAATAAAACATATTTTGCAATTGATAGTAGAAAAAGATGCTGTTTCTAAATTTCTACTCTATTTTTCTGAGGTTCAAATAAATATTTTAACCATGGCTATAAATACTAGAGGATAAAAATTTTAAGAAAATTACCCTACCAACCAACCGATGGATCAACAACAACAACGAACTCATCAAGCTTACTTTCCCAGCCCAAATCAACACCAACAGCGACAACAACAACAACAACAACCATTCATTACAATTTATCCTATTAATAGAGTTACAGGAAATCATGATTATTATAACCGAATTGAACTCAATTCCTTAGAGCCATCAATAACAGATTTATATCCTCATTCCCCTGTTGGGAGTTTAACAAATTATCCACGCGAATACACTAACAAGCATGGAGGGTATAATACACACAAAAGGTGTGTTAAGAATAATATCAGACCATTCAAGTTTAGTAAAACAAACGGAAGAGTGCAGAGATTCCTCAACATATACAAATTCACACAAATAGCGAATAAGGATGGGAAATCATATTTAGATATTGATATCGCTAAGTACGATTCTTTGAGAGGACACACACTTACAAAATTCAACACAAAGTGTGTAAATACTTTCCTTAACATAAACATATGTTCTGTGAAAGCGGAGCGATTAAGGTATCAGAAGAGACATTGCAAATATGTAAACAAACACAAATGGAATTCCTGCAAAAAGAATAATAATAAATCAAAGAAAACAGCATCGAAATCAACATGCGAGATCCCTGCTCCATTAGCACAAACCCCATTAAAGAGCCCATCACAAAGCCCATCACATAGCCCATCACAAAGCCCATCACAAAGCACATTACAAAGCCCATTAAAGAGCCCATTACAAAGCCCATCACAGAGCCCATTACAAAGCCCATCACAAAGCACATTAAAGAGCCCATTACAGAGCCCATCACATATCCCATTACAAAGCCCATCACATAGCACATCACCAGAGTTTCCATCTCCCATTCCTTCCTCCACACCACTCTCAGATCAGGACAGGTATTGCGATTTTATAAATCCAGATACTGACTCTAGTAGTAGTGATTTGCAATATTTTGGAATATACTCTCCGTAATTATTAGTTAATTTTCTTAATTGTACATAATGTTTTGCTATTATAATTTGATATTTTGTTGGAATTACTAACCGTGCATTAAATAAAAGTGAATCGCTATAATTAGTTAATATAAGTCAATATACAAACATACCATCATTATGTCTTACATAATTATACAATAAAATAGGGTATAATATAGGGATGAAGTGCCCAATCTTTTTGAAATTTTGCGATATTTGAAGTTTGAATATCCCTTATATTTTTTAACTGATAATAATCTATTTATGTAGTTCTAAAAAAACAATAAAATTAGTAACAAATTTGAGTCAACTAAACAGTGCCTCAAGTAAGCGGATACTACTTAAGATTCAAATGAACTAATTTCTTCTTTCTTCAAAGTACAGTAGACTCTCGTTAATACGAACCATCAAAATTAATATGTTTATTATCCGGAATTCGTATTAACTAGAGTCAATTGCATGCATTTGTATAGGCTAGGGGAATTAAACTTTCTACTCCTTAACCTATATTTCCTTTATCCGTGTCCTATTAACGAGTGTATTAAAAGTGTCTACTTATAAGTAATATATATAGTAATATTAACTAATAATATTGGAATCATAAGAATTGGAAGTATATTAGTGGTCATGATACAGTAAAGTAGAATGTTAATAATAATATACAATACAACAATGAATAATAAGGTAGAAATGTGTATTCTAGAAAATGGAGAAAATGATTTAATTTTATTTGTATACTATAAACAAATTGTTTTAAAGACTTAAGTTAAAGACAAGGATATAATAATCTATGTAATATATATTTATTAATTTCAATAACTTACAATGTCTCTCCTGAGAAATAACATTAATAGTTCTCCAATACCAACTGCTCCGATATGTCAAAAATGAAGATTAAGCAAACAAACTGATCAACAATCAATTCCAGACCCTATTTATATAACCGTATGCTATGCCTACAACTCACCTGCTATTTGTATAAGGCAATATTTGATTGGCCAAAAATTACAATCCAAATTAGTCAGAATTCAATAAGTTTCAAGCCCTAAATAAAATAGTTAATTCCAGTTATTACAAGCATTTAAGCATATGAGATATAAAATAAATTAAATAATCAATATATTTAATTGAAGTTAATTTCCACATACTTTCAATGCCTAGTAGTCTACAATAAATGTTCATTAGCTTTCAGCTTTGAATAAAATACTTAAAATCTAAATAATTCCTCATGTATTTATAGATAAATGAGAGCCTAAATATCCAGGTATCATTAGTTAATCGGAAACTCTCTCTCTCTTAAAGTGTCCTTTATAATAACTTGTTTATTTTAATACAGTAATTACAACAGAAAAGTAAAGTGTACTTGATAATAACTTGTTTATTTAAATACAGTAATTGCAACAGTAAAATATTATTGTTTAAATATATTAATCAAAGAGAAAGGAAATAAATATTAGAGAAATATAGTGTATAAAACAATTTAATTTAGAGTAGTTTTATATGAATATTTTTTATGAGGTTTAAGAGAGTTTACCTATTTATAATTCCTTGTACAAGAAGCCCATCTATATTTGTTTTTGTTCTTACACGCCCTCTTTTGGTACTTAAGTCGTTCATGTTTTATTAATGAATATTTGCTATTAAAGTCTATAGAGAAAATATCTTCAACTTGTTGATTGAAAGAGCTAAGCTCTTCTCCCCTCAACTGGCAGTATTCAGCGATATTAATGGCTAAATACAATTCATTATTTATGTTTTCTACGTTAGCAAATTGATACATATTCAAGAATCCCTTCTTTTCTCGGTTTATTGAATTGATTTTGAATTTTCTGACATCTTTTTTACTGCTAGCGCTTTCAATCTTATTTGCTCGAATTGTTGGATGGTTAGTTTTGTGTTTTATTCCTCCAAACTGAGGGTTTATTACCATATTTTGATACATTCCTGGATAAAATATGTTTGCTTGGTTTTGCATTATCCCTTGTTTGTAAATAGGGATTTCAATTGGATTGCTATACAAAACAGGGGCTGATGGAATTATAGGCTCAGGAAATTCATTTTTGAAAAATTGGCAATCTTGTGAATAATCCTTGGTACATATATTCTCTTTAGGCATACTTGTTAAATTGGAACTATGAATTATTGGTGTAATATTAGCATTTTCCAACAGACTTGAATCAAATGGTTGTTGTTGCTGTTGTTGTTGTTGTTGTTGTTGGGTGTCCCTGGTCATTTGATCATCTTTATTGTTGAAAGTCTGTTCAAAGTTAAATTTGAAGACATTCAAATTAGCAGGCAATTCTGTTGAATTTTTATTACAACTAATTTTAATGGGAGACCCCTCTTCCAATAATATTTGTATATTTACAATTTGATACTTTTTAGGCTGAATTTCAGCTTGTAAATTATTAATTTGTTGACACGATATATTTTTATCATCCATTTTGTTCAATATAACACAGATAATTGAATAATTAAAGAAAATTCAAAATATTATATTATATACTATACATTTTAAGTTTGTTTGAAGGTAATTTACTTTGTTGGTACTTAAGGTAAATAACAGTTCGCAACAATTCCCTTTGACTAAAACTACCTGAATTAAGGTAAAGACTATGCCATATAAATTATAATACAGGAATTGATATTTATATTGAAATTAAAATGTATATAGTTACGAAATGAACAAAATTAAAATAATAAATTTCTTTTTGCTCAGTAAATTACTGTTCCCTTGAAGATTTTAGTTTTCTACTAAATACTAAGTTTGCTACAATCAGTACATACTATTACTATAGGTTAATAGGTAGTTTTTGTTGCAAGCTAAGAAATTACCTGTAATTTATTTCGAGCGTTGATTAATAATATTTAATTCTAAAATAAAATTTCAATACATTATACTAAATTTCCCGCTTTGTTATAAAATTACCTAATTTATAGCTAGAAGCTAATAGCAAATATTATAAAGCAAAAATAGTTATACTTATATAGGAGCTGCTCAACTTAAAGTAACATTAATTAAAATACAAGAATGAAGATAGTTATTGAATTGCTGATTAATATTATTCCAATATTTATTGCAAGAGTAATACTATAAAAATTATATAATACAAAGAATTATACTATTTTCTACAGATTATTTAACTACCATTGAGGTTTGGAAAGTAGATATTTTATTACATAATAGTATTTCTTGAAAATTTTACAAATAAGTTATGGATTAAAACTGTCCAACCACAATAAAATGGAATAAGCAGTCAGTAAAATAGAAATGTAGTCAAAGTAGATTTATTTTGGACTTTCTATAGTAGAAATGAATACATTTAGTGCCAAGGACCTTTTAACATTTCTACCAAAAAGAGAAATCTATTTGTAATAGAGATATTACCAATCAGTTATTATTAACGAATATTAACGAACAGGCCACAATATATAAATCAATTTCTCTATCTACCAAAACATGTATTGTGACCCCTAAAGTGGAATTGCATCCATTAGTATCAAAATAATATTTGTGATTTTAATGAGAAAATTCTACTACTATTCTTATACGTATAGTATAAATAAAAGATAATTAATTTAATACATAAAATCTTCAATCGGTATATAATTGTGGAACTTTCCATTGAATTAACCGGTTGTAATATTAACACAACACAATTTTGACAGGATTAATGTTTCATCATCATATCCCGAACTATTCAGAATTGAAAAAGTTTCTATTTTATCTATTAAACAACGATGATCATGATACTGTATGTCAGTTTATAAAGTATGCTAATTATGTATTAGTAAAGCATCCAAATCCATTTGATCTACAAAAGTTTGAATATTGTAACAACAACAACAACAACAGCAATAATAATGCCACTCCAAATCATGCAATAGAGCAAGAAATAGGACAAGGAAATATAACTTATAAGCGCTCAGTAGAAAATCCTACATTTAAGAAAGTTCATGAAACAAATAGTAAACAAATGTCAAAATTCATTGAAGGGAAATATGATCGGACATTCACTATAGAAGAAAAAGTGGCAAATAAATTAGACGAATTCGAAGATAAATACAAACAAAGTGATTATATTCTCCTTGACAAAGAAAAGAAGTTATTAAAGATAAATTTTGATATTTACTATAGCAAAATATATTTCAAAGAAGCGAAAGAGTTTAATAAAACGTGCGAGAATAATTTCATTTTAACATATAAGAAAGAGGAAACAACGATGGAAAAAGAAAGGGGGCGTTACCAAAAGAGGTACAGTAAAAATAAGCGAACCAAAAGGAAATACGTTCACAAGAACGATGATGAAAACTCACCAAAGAGAATAAAGTTAGTAACAGGTGATTAATAGGAAGTATACTCTAATATAGGAATCTCCAAATTAGTTAGAATGCAGGATAGGGTATGATTGTATGATTTAGATATTTATAAACAGAATAAAATCCAAGTCCAAGTCCAAAGCGACTCAAATGGTTAAGTACTTGTATATGAAAAAAAGTACGTAGATAATATTAATTTACTAGTATGTACTATGTATTATTCTATATATTATATATTTTTGCCATTTTATAACATATTATATATGTATTTCTTAATTAATTAAACAATTCATATTACTTTTAGTATACATATATACAAAATGTTTATAGATAAAAATACCTCTATACATAAGTATATTCTGTTTAATTAAGACAACCCGATAAACCAAATATCATCGGCGTTTGTATTAAAAAACCTCGCTACTTTCTACCGATTGTTTTTTTATGTTTATAAAAAACACCATCGGTAGAAAATAGCCAGGTTATTTAATACAAACGCCGATGATCGGTGGATAAGTAAATTCTTATATTATATATATGTAATTATATAAGTATGTTTAATAGAATCTACTGCGTTTTAATTAATCGGGATAAATCTTCAACAACTAACATCTTAGAATAACATTCGCTGTATAAGTAAATTCATATAATATATATTATTAATTAATTATTACTAATGTAACTTCCTTGAATGTCAGTAAAAGTAACAGTAGAAATCTATAATATTTAATCTCTTCATACAGAGTGTGAATATTAATTGTAACATGATAACACAACACTATTTCAGAATAAATTAATTTAAAAGCTATAATATGTAGTGCTATATGGAAGGAATTATTATATGACGTATAATTATATTTGGTATTATATATCCATTGGATTACAATCCAAATCAAGTCCATTGTTTTTGTGTGATTTAAATTCATTTTGTCCATAATTATTAATATAAATCCAGCCCATAATCATATTTCATAAATTATAGTAAATCCATGGTTAAATTTCTGTGAGAATATTGTGCTTAGATAGTTTTTATAGTGAATAAGTTTATGATTTCATTGTAACATACCTACGTGCAAGCTTGCTCTACAATATTTAGGTAATTTTAATTCAGGCACTTCTAAGTTACTTTCAATATTATTCTATGATATTTTAGCTTTGAAATATGAATCAACAATAATTTCGATCTGTAACAGTTTGTTTTATAGATTACAAACCAAACTATTGAGTATAAAATTACTAATCACAGAGTAAGATTCTAATACACAGCAATAAATTTAATATAAGTAACAAACTTAGGAGTTACAATAGGCAAATAGGAATATATATATACGTACAGTAGCGTTCGCCTAAAAGCAATTGTTCTGCTTTTTTCTGCTTTTTGTTCTTCTATTAACACAGTGGTTCCCAACAAAAAAATTGTATTACGGTTAATGGGAGGGGGTCCACATAATGTTTGATCTTTGTTATATGAAATCCACGGTTGAAAAATATTGGGAATCGCTGTATTAACAAGTTAGTTTTCATCCAGAATATAATGTTAATATATTTCAAGCAATTTCGTCCAAATGCGACTTGCTATTAAGCGAACACCACTGTACATATTATATACAGTAAAACACATGTAATAATTAAGGAATATTTTTCCCTATCCCAATTATATACAGTATACTTATTACTGTTCCTAATTGTATAATTATAGAAGCTCACTGCAGTTAGAAATGAAAGTTTAACATAATATATTTTACATAAATTATTTACAAAATACAAAATTTAAAATCAGCAAAATAGAATATTTAATCTCAGAAATTAAGAAAAATCGTAATGACCCATGCCATTATTGAGTTAGCTGTATCTTTCAATATATAGTAAAACCTCCAAAAGTGAACACCTTCAAGAAATGAAAAACTCCAAAATATGAAGACTTTTTCTAGGTCCCAAATTTTCCTCATTGCTTTATATACACGTTATGATAAATCATGATAAGTGAACACCTCAAAAGTGAACGTTTTGGCTGGTCCCCAGGGTGTTCACTTTCTGAAGGTTTTATTGTAGTTTCTTTAGTAAATTGAAGTAAAATAGGAATCATGTTAGATTCTCAAAGTGTAAAGCGACCTCGTATAAACAAGAATCGATAAGAAATGCATAATACTGTTCTTCTGCAGATAACTGCCTTGTACTCCGATCAAAATCGAACACACATTCCATTGTATAATCTCCTGGCAACGATATAGGTGAGTTAGGAATTTTCCCTTGCGGAAATTTTTTATTTAGAATAATCTTATGATTGAATTTGATGTTGTAAGGAACCTCTAATAGTGCTATACTATATTTTCTAGATTTAATTTCTGACAAATTGGTGTAGTATATTTTCCTTTGAGGACTCTTCACTTTCATAACTCGTGTTTCATTTAATTTTTTCTGTTTTCCCTTTTCTCTAAAAGTCTTATCCCATTCTGGACGGTTTTTAACTCTGCAAACCTTTTTGGAATATTTATTTCTAATTTCTTTTATTTCATTCGGAAAATTTATAAAATAAGCGCACCAATCTCTCTTAAATTCATTAAAAGAAACTCCTTTTAATTCCATAAATGCAATTAAATCAATAATTATTTCCGGAATGTTCGTATTTAATTTCAGACACTTGTAATTTAGTATCAAAGTCATTTGGATATACTCTTCTGAAAATGCCGGTTTTAGCTGAATAACAATCGATGAATCGACCAATTTAATGGATTTTATTTTAAAAGGTAAGTTGTTTGTTGTTGTTGTTTGCATTTTGTGTGTATTTGTTAATTGACACATGTGTTAATTAAGCATTTTAATTAATTAATTAATAACTACATATGTAGTATTTATACTGATATAAATCCTGCTTATAATGTTTAGCTCTGAAGTTTATTGCACTCTGATAAGGGTATAACTATTTTTCAAAGTAGAAAAAGTGGTTCATTGTTAATTTTCAAAAACGGCAATTATTGACTCGTACTCAAAGATAAACTAACCATATTTAACAAATCTTGCAAATATGTAAGTAGAATTTACATTAAATCTGTCTAGAATTATTTTGCCATGTGATGACGTTAAAAGAAGAAAAGCCAACAAATTCTACTAACACATTATTAATTTGAATATTAAGCATTTAAGTAGAATCAGCTGCACATATACCTTATTCAATTGAAAGTGTTTTGGACCACTTATGCGCATTCAACATATGCCGTGTGGTTTTATGAAATACTGTTTATTGTGGTTATCAATGGACAGTCGATTCCACTTATTTTGTTCATTTTATCTAGAATAGTTTCGATTCGCCTTTTAGCAAAGAAAATTCATGAAAATACGACTTGATTTTCGCAAACAATGATTATATTAAGCAATTAGACATTTATAAATAGCGAAACATGCCACCAAATAATTAATGTTTCTACTAAGGAACAAAACAAGTAATGATGTAAATCAATAATAATATTCACACAGTTATATATAAATACTGTGGAATAATATAATTTAAATAAACAAACAAAATACGAAGATGAGCTCAATTGGATCTTTTGACACCTTCTACAATGACGGCTATTCACAAAATATCGATGTACAAACACCTACAAACAATTATCCCAACAATTCACATAACGCTATTAATCTAGGCTATAATGCAAATAGCTCTACTAATACGTATAACTACCCACAACAAGCAAAGGCACCAACAATTAAACTTGAAGTTATCAAAGATAAAAATACTGAATGGGTCGGATTTCCTTTTAATCGACATAAAATTACCCAGAGAAATTATAATGAGTTTTTAGAAGCCTATGAATGGTATGTAATTATATACTTTCACGATAATTTAGTGTTTGTGAATTTTGAAAAAACTGAACAGCTCGAAGGGAAAGACTGGAAAAACTTCAAATTTCTATTTGAAATTATGTTTTCCCCAATTGAAGGTCACCATCTCCAGGAATTTAGGAACATGTACAAGAAGAAAATAAATAAAAGGAATCATCCTGAATACAACATAACTTGTAGTCAAACCGCTCATCACAAAAAGAGACGTACAGAATAATATATAAAAACTGAAATTAGTAATTCCCTATATTTGAGATTACACTGTTGTTTCAAACTAAGAATCTCAGTCACTGATTATTATAATTTGTTTAGCTTAGTTATTACGGTTGCCGACTATACTATACTATAGTGGCCCAGTTTTGGTATTTTTTTTTATTTTTATTTTTTACTGTACGTATTTGTAAATATTTGTATTTTGTGGATCTTTCATTAAAGTTCTAGTTTAGTTCTTAAAAGCCATAACATAGTAGTCTTAACAATAAAAATTAATATTCTTATGATATAGAGCAAAAAAAGATAGTATAAACCACACAAATTGAAACGATTGATACTTAATAAGTAAATACTAAGTAGAGTTCGGTTAATTGCTTCAATAAAAATTCTACCGAAATAATAATACATTACCTTTAATAATAATAATGTCTATTCCGTCATCACAGATTGGTAGAATATTGTATAACCCACAAAATAAATATTACTTTTCTAATAATCTCTTATCAGCTGTTAGCTGGACATTTTGATTCATAAAATTCAATTAATCAAGTCGCGAATAGTTACTTTAGAATCTCGTTAATAGGACACCAGGGGACCGTCGAAATATGTTCGTTTCTCCGGGAATTAGTATTAACCGGAGTCACATGCATTTGTATAGGCTAGGGGAATTAAATTTTGTACTCCTTAACCGATATTTCCCTTATCCGTGTTCCTATTAACAAGAGTTTACTATAACACAACTGTTTATCTAGAATATCGCAAATAATTTACATTTCTGATACATTAAAATGCTTTAACTTTAACGAAGTTATTATTGCCATTTATATAATAAAAGTATCAATGATTTGGACCACATTAGGGGCGTTGTTAAATGCCTATTAATTGGTAATCATTCTTCAAAAAGAAGTTTATGATTATTATGCAACGATACTATATTTATTATTATTAATATTAATATTATTATTATTATTAATATGGAATTAGTTCGGGTCAAGTAGAGCTCAAATTCACCCAAAAGTTAATGTATTGAATTTCTAAGACAAATCACTTAGTAACAGTTGAAAATTAAATTAACTGCATCAGTATGTGTTGCACAATTGGATTCTAAAATTTTAATATTTTGCATGTATAATAAAAAGAAGCAGATTTGAAGGATTTTAGGGAATTTTATTTCATTAGCTTTGTAACAATCTTACGAATGAATTTACAATTTTATTCTGAATAAGATTATAAATATCTCCAATTTAATTTAATCAAATGCAAATAATTTCTTATTAGTTACTACTTTTTAATTTTAATTTTCTAGAATACAGTAAACTCTTTTTAATAGGAACACCAGGGGATCGTTGAAATTAATTCGTATTAACTGGTCACTTGCATGCATTTGTGTAGGCTAGGGGAATTAAACTTTGTAACTCCTTAACCGATATTTCACCTTAACCGTGTTTCTATTGACGCCAGAGTCTACTTTATTGTTAAAAATGAATTTGCATTGGCATTAGATATAGTTTATACCGCAAGCTTAGAAAGTCGTTAATTTGGTAGAAAATTTGATTATAAAATTACGAGAACTCCCACCATAGTACAAAAAATGACAAATAAGTACATATTGAAAACAATAAAAGGATAATTTTTGAAAGCAAAAGAAAAAATTTCGAGATTGAAATAAACATAGGAATGTCACATTCAGTAGAAATGCCAGTTTTCAAAGAGGAAACAGAAATGGCAATAATGGTAGAACAACTCCAGCAAGAAAACCATATTATTAATAAAACTATTTTCCAATCTACCCGAGCAAAGTATCTGCAAGAATTAGATGATATTCGAACGTTCAAAGTCGAAATAAAAGATCCTAAAAAGCATCAGGAATTTATTAAGCAGTACAAACAAGTGATTAATTTTGAATCAAATAGCACCGGATATATTTCAATTAATCTAACTAAAGTGCGTGAAATTAGCAAAGATTCAAGAAAATTCACACAAAAATTCAATGAATCGTTTCGAGTATTAGATGATAAAGAAAATAACAGTTCTATAATCGATATTAAATCTGAAATTAATCGTTTTAGCAAGCGTTGCTGGAAAAGAGATGAAGATAAAAAGGAATATTTCATTAAAAACATTGGAAATTGGTTGAAATTGAATTTCGTTGACGACACACCTCTAACTGGACACTTTGAAGAAATAAATAAAATTAAGAGCTCAAGAAAATCAGGAATGAAAAGACAGGCAACTAGTTTCAACAACAACTCAAATAAGAAAACAAAAACGGAAAATATTGACACACCCTTAGGGATTTCCTAAATCTTGTCATCAACAACTTGTCACTAAATAGTGAACAACCATTGAGCTCATTTCTTCGAATACTAAATTCAGCATTGATAAAGGTCAGAAATTTCAGTTTAATTATAAAATTGACCTTCGAAAGTAAGCCTGGCTCTTTCAGTTTAGAAATAATGAGTTTTATAAAAGTATTCTTTCCTTTTTTTAGTGCTAGATTTTTTAGTTTTTAATGTTTAAATTAGTTAGAATTTTTGATCATTTTTTGAAAATAAATAATACTTGTTAGTATATTGATATTCTAAGTTGTGATGTATTATTATTTGAAGTTGATGGTATTAGTTGATTAAAATAATTGTTACAATCAGTATACAAAGGTGCTCTAATGTATATACCGTATTTACTCGAATAATAGCTCGGGGTATTAATAATTTTTAGCCTCAAAGGAGGTTAATATTTGTCCATTAAAATAGAAATTCTAACAATCTTTCAGCAAATAGTCAGGTCTGCTTATTGTGAATATTTTTCTTGTGCTTAATATGAAAAACTTTTTATTATGAACAAGCCCTATGGTCCCAAATTAACAACTTACATAAGGTTTGTATTAAGTTGAGTTCGCTTATTATGAAGTCTCTATTATGAACATAATTTTTGAATTTTGGTCAATTGAATGTTCATAATAAAATAACCGGACTGTAATTCAGAAATTTTCATTTAATTTAGACTTATTGCAATGACATAATTCCTAATAAAAAAATTATACAATTACCCAAAATATTATATAATGAAAATTGAGTTGTGTGTGGTAATAAGCGATAATAATTAAATTTTGACTCAGAAAGTATTTGAGTCTATAATTGTGATTTCTACTTTCTAAAACGAAATTGAAAAACTAAATAGTAACAAGGTTATAAATATGGGCGATTATCAATAGAAATGCGAAATAAATAAATTCTAAACAAAATGAACTCTCCTATACTGTATCAACATAATGTGTCCATAAATGAATTTATGGATTTTAATAAATTTCTTGAAAACATCGATGAAGACAACTTTGAATTTAAAAAATCTTATTTCAACTTTGCTGCAAAAGATACAAAACGTTTTCGCATTCAGTTTCAAACACAAAATGATCATTTTATATTTGAACGTGAAAATGTAGGAAGCATTAATCTTGATTATCAGGGTAACTCAATTTATATTGATTTTAAAGAATCTGAAAAACTTTCAATAAAAAATTGGATGCACTTCAAGAAGGAATGCCAGAGATTATTCTTAATTGATGGAAATTATTTGCAAAGAATTCGAAACAGATACAAGAAGAAAATTTGCAAAAGAACCAACTGCAAGAAGTACAATGAAAGGTGCAGAATAAATCGTAATAGGATACTCAAGACAAGCTGAAATCACGGTACTCATTTCAAACTGAAATGAAATTGATAAGTGAACCTAGTTGTCTACAATTGTCGAGTATTGCAAGTGATTTGTAATTAAGAACTTTTTAGAATTTATTGTTTATTGAATAATTTCATTCATGTGTGATTTTTGTGTGTGAGTATATTAATGAATCTTAGTTAGAGATAAACCATCATTTATAATAGCAAACTCTTAAATAGTTTCCTAACATTTATTGTGCCGACTACTACGTACTTGAAATCACTGCCTTTATTAAATTATTAGTTATTATATAATTATTTCTCCGTATAAGGTGCCCTGGCCAGAGCTTTATAGTTGTTGACAGAATAAGAGCTCTGATGCTCGTATAGGAGCCACTGTCGCTCCTATAAGAGCATCCGATCTATTCTGCTCACAACTTGACTGTATTTATACTTTTCGTGCTACTGTTGCAGGTGTTGCTATATGTATCAAGACAGAATAGCAGAAGTTATATAATTATAATAATCCTGTATAGCCTATAGTCTAACGAGGTTCTACCGTATTTCCTCAATAGTTCTAAACAGTCAGTTTAATTAAGTGATCACCAATGCATGTTTACAGAATAAACATTGATAAGTAAATTAATAATCAATAAATAAGGGATTAGTTAATGCTCTAATTGAAGAGTAGATCTGTTAATAATAACTTCAGAGTTATTAGGTACGTTATTCATTTCTCTAAGTTTTTTGGTTCTCATAAGTTGGCCTGTCTCTTCTAAATCTGAGGATGGAATTTTAAACTTATCGGAAGGTCTGTATATCGAGATATCTGGAGATGTGAGGCTGTTGTTTGATAGAGTTGAGTTTCCACTCAAATGTTTGAATTCTATTTCCAAATTTCCCTCACTTACCCTGGCGCCTTTTCCCTAAATAATAAAATTTGTTAACGAAAGTTATTATATTATACAGTAAACTCTGTTAATAGAAACACCAGGGGACCGTCTTAATATGTTCGTATTATCCGGAATTCGTATTAACCAGTCACTTGCATGCATTTGTATAGGCTAGGGGAATTAACCTTGTACTCCTTAACCGATATTTCGCCGTATACTGTGAAATATCTAATGTAATTACAGTCAACATCTGTTAATTTGAATATTTGCTAATTCCAACAAAATATATTTTCCCTTGAGAGTTCGAATAAACTGATTTTGACTCAACTTGAATGCAATACAATTACATAGGGTATCTATTAAGTATTATGATACCTGATTATCGGAGTTAATAGGAACAATGTATTCGTGCTTTCGCTTGTCTTTCTCTTCTGATTTCGAAGAGCGCTTAAATGCGTTTGGTAACGAATTTAGCGAAGAGAATCTTTTGTGAATTTTAGTAGAATTTGGTTTGATTGGGTCTTCAACTGTTTTAACTTTTTTTAATTTAACAACTTTTTCTTTTTCTTTATTCTTGCTTTTCAGTCCAAATCCGGTTGCCAGTAGAGACATGGAGATAGTTCGCTTTCCCATCGAGTCTTCGTTTGTATTCGATTCTCTCTCTTTATGCTTCGATTCTGAAATTAGTTTTTCTAAACAATAATCTTATTAGTACGTATTGGGGTTTAACCATTTCTATTAAACTCATATCGATGGCCAGAAAAATTTCCAATAATCTGACCACATAATTAATTTTCTTTATTAGAATTAGTAAAAGGTCAAATTAAAATTAACTAAAAAAGTACTTTATCTGTAAAATAATATAGTTCCTTTTGAGGTAGACTTTTAATTTGAACTTCTAGTTCCTTATTTATCAGTTTAATGTATACGTCAATTACAGACTCGTTGTGCAAGAGTCATTGTAGTAAATATTATATTATATTTATTATAATTATACAGTCGACCTCGCTAAACTGTAATGTATTCTCCACAAACTGAAACTAAAACTATATATACTAATTACCGGGGCTGACTGAATAGTGGAATCTAATGGAATCTAGTGGAATCTAATGGAATCTAGTGGAATCTAATGGAATTACTAAATTTAAACTATAAAAACTATTAAAAACTATTCAGTCAGCCCCCTAATTACCTGTAGTATGTAAGTGCAATGCTCTCTCGATGGCTAGCTCGGGGGAGCTGTCAGAACGCAGTCTGAACGCATCGGTTGGAGTTGGAGAAGTTTCCTGCAACGGAGAAAGTCTGCTTTCTATGCCAGGTGATTCTCTGCTATGAAAATGATTCGTAGCTAATCTAAATAAATACTCGTATTGTATTGTAACAGTAGTGTATTATACAACCATTTGTAAATACACTCCTAATCCTGGTCTGATACAATTTACATACGCCTAAATCACAAATTAATGTTAAAGTATAGGTGAAGATTCCAAATTTTCGCGCTCCTAATTAAATTTTCCAAAAAATCATGCTCCAAAAGGAGCGTCTCGAGCTCCTGGATAATTCCTTGATTGTAACAGTAGTGTAATTAAATGCAAACTAAGATTGCTGGAATATGTGTATTAGCAAAGACTTTCCAATAAAAATGTCCGGCATATCTTAATTAGATTTATCGAATCATTATTTGTAGAAATTCACTATTGAATATACGTATTTACTAAATGACTCGTATGCGCCGAGGTTAAAACAACATAAAAACATCTGTAAAAGTAAGCGGTAGAAAAGTAATAATTAATGAGAATTTACAGCTTGTATTGTATTCTTCTGACGTAATAAAATTATTGATAAATCAAAATATTTGTCAGTCAAATTCATAGAATAATTAATTTGAACTGTTAATGGACCACAAGAAAGTGAAATAAATGGACTACAATATTATATAGCAAACTTTTGGTCAAAATGTTTCAATTTCAAAAAATTTAAGTGATAATGGTAAACAACTAAGTACTAATTCTATTTTGAGTCAAATGAATAAATAATGTCCTTTTTAGCATCTGTATTCGAATAAATATTAAATGCGTTTTATAAATTTGTATAATTGGACAATAATACAGTCAGGTCTTATTGTGCACAAGATTTCGTCAACTTATTATGAATTTATTATTATGAACAAGCCCTATGGTCCCAATTTAACATCTTACATAGGGTTTGTATTAAGTTCCTTATTATAAAGTCTTATATGAACACAATTTTTGGTCCCTTGAATGTTCATAATAAAGAAAGTTAACTGTATTTCTAATAAATAAATATGTTCTACCTTTCATTGTTATTCAACTTGATGGGTTTATTAGAAATGCTGTTCATAATTGTTATCTTAGAAGGGAGAGTATCTGTCTGGTTTTGCTCTTTTACGGATTTTTTGAAGAATTGCACGCTTCTCGGCAAACTACCTGTTTCGTACGGCTGCGATGACGTAACAGAAGTGGGGCTCTCTAGGGATCCGCTCTAAATACAGTAGAAACTCATAATCCGACCCTGCATGAATACCGTGCAAAATGCGACTTGAAATTACGCGAACACCACTTTACAAAACTAGTCAAAAAAGATAATCTAGTAAAAATGTCTAATTTCCTGGAATCAAAAGTAACCTTTACGAATTCGAGTTTTTATATTGAAATTGTGTTAGCCAATGTAAATACTTACATAAGCCGAAAGCCCTTATATTCCTAAACAAACAACAAACAAATCAACCTACCAAACAAACAAACAAACAACAACCTACAAACAAACAAACAAACAAACAACCAAACAAACAACCAAACAAACAAACAACAACAACAACAACAACAACAACAACAACAACAACAAACAACAACAACCTACACTTATCCTAGGTGTGTTATGTCTGCTATACTTCCCAGGCGGGAGAGGCAGGTACCGCGACTGATCGGGAGTAACAGGGGCTCCTATGTGGGTGTATAATAAATAGATTTATATAACAAGAGAGCTAATATATTATCTATGGTATATATCATATGCAATAATACAGGAATACAGTAGACAACAGTTAATTCGAACTTTAACTAATTCGAACAAATTTATTTTTCCCTTGGAAGCCCCTCTCATACAATATCCGTTCGATAATTCGATAATTCGAAAATTCGAAAAAATTTGTTTTCCCTTCAATGTTCGAATTAACTGTTGTTGCCTGTATTCTTAAATTAAGTACAGTACAAGCCGGTTATAAGAACATTCTACTGGAAAACGGTTACCATATACCCTATATAATTTATGCCGGTTATAAGAACATTATATGCAGTTCCCGATGATGTGCTTATAACCGGCATCCACTGTATAGTATAAAGAGTGCATATAAGGATTATATAATGCCTACCTGTTGTAACAGGAGTAACAGGATAAGAGGGCATAGGCATAAGGGGGTCTGTCTGAATAGGGGTAGAGGGAATAGAGCTCTCTGGGGTACGGTCTCGGTCTCGAGGGGGTCGGGTTGGGAACTGCTCCATCAGCTGTCTACGGATTAAACCAATTCTTAATATGGAACTATAGTTCTTAATATGGAACTATGATTGTTAATATGAAAGTATAATTCTTACTATGAACTCTAATTGTTAATATGAAAGTATAAATATTAATATTGAACTATAACTCTTAATTATTAATATGAACTCTAATTGATTTAATTCTAACTATCCATTTGATTATTAATAAATAAACCATGTGCTTTAGTTAACATTAGTGAATCATAAAATAAATACAATGAAATTACACCAAATGTTAAATGGAGATACAGTGACTCTGATGTCTGAAAAGTAAACCACAATGTAATTCCAATTCTGTCCACAGGAATATATCAATAATAACAAATATAATTAAATATAAAGAATTACTTATCCACCGATCATCGGCGTTTGTATTAAATAACCTGGCTAGTTTCTACCGATGATGTTTTTTATAAACATAAAAAAACACATTCGGTTATAAGTAGCGAGGTTTTTTAATACAAACGCCGATGATCGGTGGATAAGTAAATCTTAAATAAAAGAACTACAATTCTACTCTAATGATAAAGGAATTTATAAATAATTAAATAAAACAATTATTCTAACCTTGAGGTCCGAAGAGCTGTGTCTTTAGCTAACTTAGCTCTCGTGAGTTGTAAAGAGAGATCTCTATAGTAGGATGAAGTTAGTTGTTGTTGTTGTTGTTGTTACTGATATTGTATATAAACTGGAATACTTACTTAGCTAGATCAATTGCATCATTTTTCTCATTTTCTAACTCGATTATACCAATTTGTAAATCTCTAAATAGAAGAACAATAACAAACAAGGATAAAACACTAAACTTAATTAACACACATGTTCTTAATAACCGCGGATTCCCAGAAATGTGAAAGTTAAACTGAAAGTTAATTAAATTTAAAATTAAAACGAAAGTTAATTGAATTTAAAATAAACTGAAAGTAATCGAATTTAAAAGTTAAACTGAAAGTTAATTAAATATAAAATTTAAACGAAATGAAAATGCCAACCGTACTATTGGTTGGCAGTTATGTGAGTAATCCGCAGTTAAATAATGGAACTGGAACTGAAACTGAAACTGAAATAAGACATACCTGACTCTCAGTTTGAGTGAATCGACTTGAAATTCCTTTTCGGAAATTACACTCAAATATTCGTGTAGTTCCTTACCATTCTATATAGTAGAAATAACGCTTAATTCGATTGTAATACACATGTAAACAATGAAGGCTAATATAATTCTACTTACAAATTGCAAAGTAATTCTGTTTATAATATTACTGAGCTTAAAATGTCGGAAGCAGACATAAAAGGAAATTTCACAGAATATTTCACCAAATAATACAGTGGAATTGCTCTATTAGCAACTTATTTTAAGTTCCCAAGCGAGCTTTTAAATTAATTAATGCTATTTCTGTTCCTCTAATAGCAACTTCGCCTATTAGCAACTAAATTTCATGCAAAATGCGAGTTGCTAATAAAGCAATTCCACTGTAATTATATTATTTATTCTACACATAAATGTATAATCGGATATCACTATTCAGCTGAGTAAATTGGTGTTTTAATTAATAACTGATTTGCCATAGTTTAATAAGAATTGAATTGAATGTTTTAAGTTTATCAGGTGAATAAATAAGAATTGTGTTAATTAAGTTATCAGGTGAAGAATTAATAAGAATTGTGTTAATTAAGTTATCAGGTGAAGAATTAATAAGAATTGAATTGAATGTTTTAAGTTTATAAGGTGGATATACATATGCTCTGTAATATTAAACAAAAGTTAGTTATTAATTAATGTCCAGACATAATATGTATACGATAAAAGTTAAATAATTGCCACAATTATGTTCAATTAGCGTCTAGAAGATAATCAATGAAATTGCTTTATAAATAATACCTTCGTCGATTGAATTAATATTGAATAGTTGCTTTCAATTGCTTTGACCTTTAAGCAGAGTTCCTACAATATATCAAACAAAGTAGACTCTTGTTAACTTCTTAATATGTTCGTATTATCCGGAATTAGTATTAATCGGAGTCACTTGTATGCATTTGTATAGGCTAGGGGAATTAAACCTTGTACTCCTTAACCGATATTTCCCTTATCCGTGTTCCTATTAACGGAGTTTAGCTTAGTGTAAAGGCCAAGCGAGCAAATATTTATTAATGTTAATTCTGTTCCTCTAGTAGCAAATTTGCCTATTATTTTCATGTAAAAGCGACTTGTTATTACACGAACACCACTGTTTAAATACCTATGTATAATAGAACTTCGTTAGTAGGAAGTACTAGGAACACGGTTAATACAAACTCCGGTTTTTACGAATTCCGGATTTACACCCCTACCCTAATCTCTTGTTGCTGTTGCTTTAAGGTTCGCTGATAGCTGGGTAACAGCTGCAATGCCTGCTCTCCGTTCATCCTAACTCCCATCCTCTGTACGGAGATAGGCTCCGTTGTTTTAAGCTCTGTGGAGCTGTGGCGCCTGTCTCCGTTCTAACAAACAGACAGACAATATGACACTAGGGTATTATACAGGACTATATATGACATTATACATAATGCTGGCAGGTATATGATAGGTACATTCATATAGACACAATACTAATGGAAATAATACAGTAGAATCTCTTTAGTACGAACACGGTTAAAATGGTTAGTACGAATTTCTGGATAAGACGAACAAACAGTTCCACAAAATCAGGATTAACGAGGTTCTACTGTATACTCCGCTTAATAGAGCCAACGGTTAATAGATTTCTCCGCTTAATCGGGTGAAAATTCACAGGATTTATAGGTGGGATTTTACAGTTTGACTGAATATATTTTCGGTTAATAGATTTCTCCGCTTAATCGGGTCAAACTGTTTACTGTCGCTGAGAACAATTAGAATCCATCTAAATATTTTTTTCTGGATTATTCAAAGAATTCGTGGATAAATTTGACCCACGAAAAACAATACCTTGGATAATAACGAAATATTTACTAAGTGAAATTGGGAATGTTAAATATAAACTAAATACAGTAGAACCTCGTTAGTAAGAACACGGTTAATACGAACACTATTCAAGTCCCCTTCAAAGCCTTTTCAATACAAATGACACCAGTTAATACGTATTTCGGATAAGGCCAATGCATATTTACGGTCCCCTGGTGTTCCTACTAACGAGGTTCTACTGTAGAATAGTGTTTTATAAGATAATCACCTTATTATTGTGTAGTTTGTCAGTAGAAACATTAGAATTAATTGCAGGATTAGAATCTTCATCTGTAAAACTCTGGGAATCTGACCAATCCGAGACATGTCTACCCTGGTTACCATACGTGGACATAGATATGTCATTCATACTCTTAGACATTCTGTTATCTTCAGAAAGTATGGAGTTTGTATCTACTTTATTTTCGGGAGTTATGGGCAGTTTTGTTCCTTTCATTCTGTAGTTAAACAGGGCATTGCGAGCCTAGTTACGGAAATGTACAATAGGAATTGATATCTTATTGAAATTCTTATAATATAATACGCGAATATTATGTATTATAATACAAAATATAAAAACTTTAAATATATAGAAAATACAAATAAATTAATGTGGAAATAAAAATACAATAAATAGTCGATTTAAATCGACAATTTTAAGTTTAATTTGTCTGAGATTACAATATTAATACGAATATTCTTAAATTATTGCAATAGCATATATGTACCATAGATAATATAAAATCTATTAATATTCGCCCACAAGATAATATTCTTACTCTATCTGTTCTATAAATAAATCAGAATTGAGTGCATTATTAGGAGGCTCTGTAGATCACTACTTCGCTCTTTTAGTTTATTGGAAAACAAACAAATTACACTTGTAAAACCTGGTTCGATCCCTGGAAAGAAAACCCCAGTGATTTATGCAACCCTCCTTTTGGTGAAAGCTAACTTTATGGGTGCTTAAAAAGATTAATATGTCTTGGGCTCAAAAAATCAATTTATCATAAAATAACTCGATTTCAAAGCGAATATAAATGCTCTAATTTCCCATGAAAATATTGGGCCATAATTTTTCAGGTAAATCTGGAGTTATGGCAATATATATGCTCTAAATCACTAAATTTGGTACGAAAATTTCAGAAAATTTATGTCAGTTATGACAAGTAATGCCGATTTCTTGATTTCAGTATGTATGAATAATAAAACCGAGTTATACAAAAGGAAAATAAATTAATTTTCAAAATATTTACCTTTTCCTTTTTGAGTCTAAGGATGAGACGGCTATTTTGATTGTTCGCGAATTTGAGTTTTCTTTTGAACTCTCCCTTCATTGCTTTCTCCTGTAGCACAGAAGTCTCTAAGCTCGTCAGTCTGGCTATAACGTCAGAATCCAAATCCTGTTTAGGAGAGTTCTCCAATTGCAGAGCTAATACGCTCTCTTCCAATCTCCTTATTCGATCCAGGTCCATGCAAGGACAATAATATTAGCGTTATTATAAGGTGTATATGTAGTGTTGTTATCTAGGGTGTTAGTTGTATAAGAATTATTGTGGAAACTTTGTAGAAACTAAAAAACAAATTGAATATAAGTTGAAATGAAATAAACCTACTTTTTCAAGTATAATATGATTTTAAGGTGTATATGTCAAGTGTTGTGTTATTTGTATAGAAATTATTGTAGAAGTTATTGTAGAAACTAAAAAACAAATTGAATATAAGTTGAAATGAAATAAATCGACTTTCAAAATACAATAAATGGAGTTTTTTTCGAGAAAATATGATACAATAGTAAGACAAGTTTTTCAAAACATTGAAAACTTTACATTTCATATTCTAAAACAGGCACGTAGCTAGAGTATGTAATTCAGGGGGACAAGTTTTATGTTGGGGGGGCAAGTGCAGGGAGTCGGGGGGGCAAGGGGGGGACGAATCACTCTATTTACTATAACGAACACTTCCTAAATTCTCTTGGGAGGGGGGGCGAGAAGTACTTTTGGGGGGCAGTCGCCCCCCCGTAGCTACGTGCCTGTTCTAAAACAATAAATATGTATTTATTCATTTTGAACAACAAACTACCATCTATGACAATGCCACAGATTAATTTCTAATAAAAAATGTAAAATCCAGCTACAAAATGAATATTCTAACTAGAAATGCAGAAAACAGGAATAAGTGATGAACCACAACGAATTTATACAAATTACCTGTCAAAGTTATAAAGTTTAACTAAGCTAATGAATACCTATTTTACGGTGATCATATCGAGATTAGAATCCTACCAAATATCCGTAAATTACTCAGTAGTAATCTTATCAAACCATTGAACAGATTGTAGCATAACAATTACACTTTGTAATTGTATAAGTATTCAGTTAACAGATGAATTTAAATTAATTTGAATTGAATTTATACAAATCTATTTAGAAAATAGTTGCTACATTGATTAACAAAGATTTCAATTAATTAGTTTTATCAATTCTAATAATTAAGATAAGAAAATGTTCTGAAAAACAAATTAGATAAATTAACTTCCTACATATGTCCATAGATAAAGAGCTGATTAATTGATAACAAACCATTTACCAAGTTAAATATAAATTATAATAGCAAGATTTATCTATTTGTAATTCAATTACAAATAGAGAAATCTTGACTTTACATTAGTAATTTCCTATTTATTATCTTGACAGTAAACTCCCGTTATAACGAAGTCGGATATAACGAAATGGAGATTTCCCCCCAGAGCACTAAATGCATTAATTATTACCGCTTATAACGAATGTCCGTATATAACGAAGGAATTTACAGGTCCCAAGCACTTCGTTATAACGAGAGTTAACTGTAGTTACAGGGTAATTTTAGAATTATCAGATTCAATAATAACCCATAATTCGTGTTATAACGAGAGTTAACTGTATACTAATTGTAATATAACTGATTGTCTTACAAAAAGAATTAAATCAAAAGTTGAATATCAGAGAGCAAGTAACATGCAAGACTCAATACAAACAATAAATATGCATTCATTCCATTAGGCCCAAATATCCTGCAAATACTGTTTGGACTTCTGAAGTTCTTTTATAAAAGCAGTGGCTTCTTCTGTAGTCATTCCTATATAGAATAAGTTTGTTATTACATTAGTGCATAAATAGGGTTTGTATTAAGGTGAGTTCGCTTATTATGAAGTCTCTCTATTATGAACACAATTTTTGTCCCTTGAAAGCATCAAATTCACTTTTGCGAAGCCGGGTTTTTATATTAAAAGGTTTATCCGATTTATAAGTACAGTAGAACCTCGTTGATACGAACACCAACGGACGGTAAAAATGTGTTCGCTTTATCCGGAGTTCGTATTAACCGGAGTAATACCCATTGAATAGCCATTGTAGGGACCTGATTTTGTGGAACTGTTTGTTCGCTTTATCCGGAGTTCGTATTAACCGTGTTCGTACTAACGAGGTTCTACTGTACATACGCTCTTAAAAGCGTTACTATGATACCAGTCTGGAATTCACCTCCAAACTTCTCGAATATTCCAATCCACGCGGCTTTAACATCAGGAGCCATATTATCAGAATCTCCACACAAATACACCACAGCTCTCTCCTCTGTAATCAGTCTAACTAACTCCTTTCCATTCTCCCGCATTCGATCCTGTACGTACCGATAAGGGCACTCCTTATCTCGAGAGAAAGATAAATGTAGTTCTGTCAGTGTGCCGTTAGTTGTATAGGAGATAATCTCGTCCCTGTGGGGGGGTACAGTGATAAAAGTGTATAGTAATACAATAGTATTCGTAACCAAATACATTGTAGATTCACAATATAACTAATGGTGTATACTGTATAGTAATACAATAGTAATAGAAAGTCGCATTTTGCATGGAATTTGATTGCTAATAGGCGAACTTGCTATTAGAGGAACATAGTTAATATTATATGCTCGCTTGGGGACTGAAATAACTTACTAATAGAGCAATATTATTATTATTATTGCTATTAAAGCAATTGCTATTAGGTAAACACCACTGTACTTATATATTGGTCAACACCTTTCAATATACTAACACAATTTCGCAATGGTAAATTTTTATTAAAAAAATAACCTTGCGTACCTGAAAATTGCATTAGAAAAGGTGCTGGCCAATATATAAGTAATTCCTTTATAAAATATCAGATTTAATAAATAAATAATTCTTACTTGAATAAGAAATCTCCATCCTCATGTTTGCATCCGAAAAATAAAACAGATTTTCCTAATTTCTTTCCCTGCTCAGATTTGAGTATCTGTCTACAACAAACAATAATATTATCGATACCATTGCATAATTTGTATTAAAAAGGTACTGGAGGAACAGAAATGTGAACGTATTACTAATGTAATTATAAAGTGTACATAATTACAGTCGACTCCACTTAATAGAGCCACCGGTTAATAGATTTCTCCGCTTAATGGGGTCAAAGTAACCTGGTCCCGAGGTGACTTTAATAAGCGGAGTAGACTGTAAGTTAATTTTCTAATTTTTGTCTATAATTTGGAGGTTTTACTGTATTTACTTATAAGTGTACGTGCTACAGTATTTACTTATAAAGTGTGTTTACTTATAAGAATAGTCTAGAGCTAATACCTGTGTTCTAGGAATCCTAGGTAGGGAGCCACTCCAGTTCCTGGTCCGACCATAATAATAGGTCGAGACGGATCGTCTGGCAAGTGAAAGGGATTAACCATCCGAGCCAATATAGACAGCTGGATCTAAACAGTATAATAGGTGTTAGCTTTGAAGTATAGTAAATAACAACAAACTTACTTTCTGTTCATGTCCTTCAATGAATTTATTTGCTAATTTATTCAGCCAGCTTGTACACAGACCAAATCTAATCATTTAAATTTAGAAATACAAATATTTACATATTTAAATACATACAACAATTTATTAGCTTATTAAATATGTAATTTATACAGTCAAGTCTTTTATTATGAACATTCAAGGGACAATAATTGTGTGTATAATAGAGAGACTTCATAATAAGCGAACTCAACTTAATACAAACCCTATGTAAGTTGTTAAATTGGGACCATAGGGCTTGTTCATAATAAAAGTTTTCATATTAAACAGACGAAAGTTGTCCGTATTAATCAGACTGACTGTACAATAGGTGACATTATAATTACAGCATTTAAGCTAGCTGTGTTACCTGTTAGTAGGATGCCAATCTCTGTTGTTGAGTTTAATTAAACTGAAAGCTATCTTTATTCTATTTTCAGACTTCAAAGGTGAACTAGGGAATAAACACAAACAAATAATAACAAAATATAAAGGGAGAATTCATAATGGGGCTGAATTTGAACCCCTTGGCCCTCTCACAAATCTGAAACAGATACACAACAACAACAACAACAACAACAACAACAACAACAACAACAACAACAACAACAACAACAAACAAATAAACAAACAAATAAACAAATAAACAAATAAACAAATAAACAAACATACACACAAACAAACAAACAACCAACCAACCAACCAACCAACCAAACAAACAAACAAACAACTAAACAAACAACATACAACCAAAGATTAATCACAACGTACAATACGTATAATCAGCAATTAATTCTCTCAAACAGAAAGTGCTTACCTGCAAATTGAATAATATCTCGGACTCAAGGGCAGTAGAATTTCTAAATTTATAATAATTAATTAAATATTATTGTGTCTTTAAAAGCACATTCCAGATAGATTCTTGTATAAATAAATAAGCAGTTTTCTAAGCATTTTATTGAAATGACATAATTATTATATGGAGAGTAGACAGTATACTCGTTAGCAGAAAAGTTCAAGTTTCAGCAGGTTTTTACAAATATAAATATAAAGAAATTCTTAATTAGAATACTATGTATATAAAGGTAACTTATTGCTCTTTGCTAATATTTTGTTCAATGTTCAACCAAATATACAACAACAAATATACAACAAATATACATATACAAAGAAGTGTTTAAGAATTAATATTAAATAAATTTTTTCACAGAAAATAATAAATTCGCCCACCAATAATTTTTGAATTATATAATTTCACACTCATTTTTTTCCAGCACAATTATATAAAATTAAATAATTCGGTCACCAATACATTTATCAAATCGAGTCCCTTCAGAACTAACATTAACAGAGTACAGTAGAACCTGTCTAATCCGACACACGTTGGGATAAGTTAAAATATCGGATTGCCAAATGTCGGATTATGCAGGCTCTAATGCATATAATCCGACGCTCATTTGGATAAGGAAAAGTGTCGGTTCTGCTGAATTCCGGATTATAGAGGGTCGGATTAATCGGATTATGCAGGTTCTACTGTAGTTCTATACAATCTCACCAATTAGTCTCGATAAGGGAGGATTACACGAAGGGAACAAATATAGAATATCCATAAGTGTAGCAGATTGCTCTCTAATAAGCTGACTGTATTCAACAGACCCTATAGGGACAATATTATAGAAGCATTATAATACATTACTGTTCACTTTTGAAGGTTTTACTGTAATTACAGTCGACTCCGCTTAATAGAGCCATCGGTTAATAGATTTCTCCGCTTAATGGGGTCAAATTTTACAGGGATTTATATAGGTCGGAATTACATTTTGGCTTTTTTCGGTTAATAGATTTCTCCGCTTAATGGGGTCAAAGCAACCTGGTCCCGAGGTGACTCTATTAAGCGGAGTCGACTGTAATATAAAACATTACATACTATGGATATGATATCTATAATGTCAAATATAATCTCCTTAGTAAACAATGGATAATAAGAAATTCCGGTTAATACATGCATTGTTTCGGTCCCCTTAAATAAACAACAACAACTACAAAAACACCTTTTCAATATAAAAACCCGGCTTCGCAAAGGTGAATTTGGATGTTAAATATTAATTTGCTGTGCATGAAAATTCTAAATGTATAGGAATTTCCAATTTTGTTATATTTTCAATCGGTTTATTCTAACTATCGGATATTTCTTACTTTATTTCATGCAAAGAATTGGTTAGAAAATACCGGTTTCAACTGTATATATATATTTACCTTGCTTGCTTGCTAACTTTGCTAATCTAAACCTCTCTTCTCTATCAGTTGTGTATTGGGCTAGCACCCAAAGTAATGACTGTAAATAGAAATAAATAACTTAATGAATTAATGAGATTAATGCATAATCAAACATTTTTTCCAAAGTTATAAATAAATGAGTTTAATGCATTATCGAATTTTTTTCCAAAGTTAATAAATAAATGAGTTTCATGCATAATAAACATTTTTCAAAAGATATTAAATAAATAAATTTAATGCATCAATAAAACATTTTTCCAAAGATATTAAAATGCTGTTTAAACAGTAAGCTAGTTAGCTATTATATAACCAAATATTGGAACCTAAAATCGCTTGTAACATAGCAACTAATGTGGTAGAAAGGAACGCACCTTTTTAGGCGCCCCTCTAATATCGAGATGATGCGACAGAAGTTCTCTCACGGTGCAATTCTCTGGAATGTAAGGCGGGATAACTGCTCCTATAGCAACAGATAGTAACCAATGGAATGCAGAAATATAGAATTAATATACAGTGAACTACTGTTATAACGAAGTATAAGGGACACTTTGTATATTTCGTTATAAGCGGAGTAAAATCAAATACTTTATCCGTCTGGGGAATTCCTAAATTCGAATACTCGTTAATTCGATCGACCAAATTATTTTTCATTTTAAATTTCAAAAATTAACGGAAGTTGACTGTGTATATAATTTCGTTATAAGCAGGTAATTCGTTATATCCGACTTGGTTATAACGTGAGTTTACTGCAGGTATATTTATCCTTATATCCTAACTAAGGACTATATTATAATTAGAAACAAACCACTTTTAGTGTTGAAAGGAAGAATATTTAGTTTAATAATGCGATCAGCTGATTCTCTAAGATTGAGTCTGTTTATCAAATATTCTACTTCCGACTCGTCGTTAGGACAGAGAATGCCAACTGCGTCTCCCGCCCGAAACCCGAAGGGATCCTAGGAATAATTAATATTATTTAAGAGGGAACAAATACAGTCGAAACCGGTTTTTTCAAATCAATTCTTTGTATAGAAATAAAGTAAGAAAATCCGATAGTAAAGGCAAATAGAGTACAATCTGTTATTGGTAGATATAATGAATTTCAAATCCAAACGAAGGTCAACTATAGTATAATGTGCTATATATTGTACGCAAAATGCGTACAATATTATATGCGTGACGAGGTTCTACTTGAGTAGAATGTGCTAGAAATAGAAAGGACAAATGCTTTCAATAAGTTATTGGTGGATATAATGAATTTCTAATCTAAACGAAGGTCAACTATAGTATAATGTGCTATATATTGTACGCAAAATGCGTACAATATTATATGCGTGACGAGGTTCTACTTTAGTAGAATGTGCTATAAATAGAAAGGACAAATGCTTTCAATAAGTTATTGGTGGATATAATGAATTTCTAATCTAAACGAAGGTCAACTATAGTATAATGTGCTATATATTGTACGCAAAATGCGTACAATATTATATGTTTGACGAGGTTCTACTTGAGTAGAATGTGCTATAAATAGAAAGGACAAATGCTTTCAATTAGTTATTGATGAATATAATAAATTGCGAATCCAATCGAAGGTCAACTATAGTATAATGTGCTATATATTGTACGCAAAATGCGTACAATATTATATGCTTGACGAGGTTCAACTTTAGTAGAATGTGCTATAAATAGAAAGGACAAATGCTTTCAATAAGTTATTGGTGGAAATAATGAATTTTGGATCCAAACGAAGGTCAACTATAGTATAATGTGCTATATATTGTACGCAAAATGCGTACAATATCATATGCGTGACGAGGTTCTACTTTAGTAGAATGTGCTATAAATAGAAAGGACAAATGCTTTCAATAAGTTATTGGTGGATATAATAAATTTCGAATCCAAACGAAGGTCAACTATAGTATAATGTGCTATATATTGTACGCAAAATGCGTACAATATTATATGCGTAACGAGGTTCTACTTGAGTAGAATGTGCTAGAAATAGAAAGGACAAATGCTTTCAATAAGTTATTGGTGGATATAATAAATTTCGAATCCAAACGAAGGTCAACTATAGTATAATGTGCTATATATTGTACGCAAAATGCGTACAATATTATATGCGTGACGAGGTTCTACTTGAGTAGAATGTGCTAGAAATAGAAAAGACAAATGCTTTCAATAAGTTATTGGTGGATATAATAAATTGCGAATCCAATCGAAGGTCAACTATAGTATAATGTGCTATATATTGTACGCAAAATGCGTACAATATTATATGCTTGACGAGGTTCAACTTTAGTAGAATGTGCTATAAATAGAAAGGACAAATGCTTTCAATAAGTTATTGGTGGAAATAATGAATTTTGGATCCAAACGAAGGTCAACTATAGTATAATGTGCTATATATTGTACGCAAAATGCGTACAATATCATATGCGTGACGAGGTTCTACTTTAGTAGAATGTGCTATAAATAGAAAGGACAAATGCTTTCAATAAGTTATTGGTGGATATAATAAATTTCGAATCCAAACGAAGGTCAACTATAGTATAATGTGCTATATATTGTACGCAAAATGCGTACAATATTATATGCGTAACGAGGTTCTACTTGAGTAGAATGTGCTAGAAATAGAAAGGACAAATGCTTTCAATAAGTTATTGGTGGATATAATAAATTTCGAATCCAAACGAAGGTCAACTATAGTATAATGTGCTATATATTGTACGCAAAATGCGTACAATATTATATGCGTGACGAGGTTCGACTTGAGTAGAATGTGCTATAAATAGAAAGGACAAAAGCTTTCAATCTGTTATTGGTGGATATAATAAATTTCGAATCCAAACGAAGGTCAACTATAGTATAATGTGCTATATATTGTACGCAAAATGCGTACAATATTATATGCGTAACGAGGTTCTACTTGAGTAGAATGTGCTAGAAATAGAAAGGATAAATGCTTTCATTCTGTTATTGTTGGAAATAATGAATTTCGGATCCAAAGGAAGGTCAACTATAGTATAATGTGCTATATATTGTACGCAAAATGCGTACAATATCATATGCGTGACGAGGTTCTACTTTAGTAGAATGTGCTATAAATAGAAAGGACAAATGCTTTCAATAAGTTATTGGTGGATATAATAAATTTCGAATCCAAACGAAGGTCAACTATAGTATAATGTGCTATATATTGTACGCAAAATGCGTACAATATTATATGCGTAACGAGGTTCTACTTGAGTAGAATGTGCTAGAAATAGAAAGGACAAATGCTTTCAATAAGTTATTGGTGGATATAATAAATTTCGAATCCAAACGAAGGTCAACTATAGTATAATGTGCTATATATTGTACGCAAAATGCGTACAATATTATATGCGTGACGAGGTTCGACTTGAGTAGAATGTGCTATAAATAGAAAGGACAAAAGCTTTCAATCTGTTATTGGTGGATATAATAAATTTCGAATCCAAACGAAGGTCAACTATAGTATAATGTGCTATATATTGTACGCAAAATGCGTACAATATTATATGCGTAACGAGGTTCTACTTGAGTAGAATGTGCTAGAAATAGAAAGGATAAATGCTTTCATTCTGTTATTGTTGGAAATAATGAATTTCGGATCCAAAGGAAGGTCAACTATAGTATAATGTGCTATATATTGTACGCAAAAAGCGTACAATATTATATGCGTGACGAGGTTCTACTTGAGTAGAATGTGCTAGAAATAGAAAGGATAAATGCATTCATTCTGTTATTGTTGGAAATAATGAATTTCGGATCCAAAGGAAGGTCAACTATAGTATAATGTGCTATATATTATACGCAAAATGCGTACAATATTATATGCGTGACGAGGTTCTAATTGAGTAGAGTGTGCTATAAATAGAAAGGACAAATGCTTTCAATAAGTTATTGGTGAATATAATAAATTTCTAATCCAAACGAAGGTCAACTATAGTATAATGTGCTATATATTATACGCAAAATGCGTACAATATTATATGCGTGACGAGGTTCTACTTGAGTAGAATGTGCTATAAATAGAAAGGACAAATGCTTTCAATCTGTTATTGGTGGAAATAATGAATTTCGGATCCAAAGGAAGGTCAACTATAGTATTATATGCGTGACGAGGTTCTACTTTAGTAGAATGTGCTAGAAATAGAAAGGACAAATGCTTTCATTCTGTTATTGTTGGAAATAATGAATTTCGGATCCAAAGGAAGGTCAACTATAGTATAATGCGCTATATATTGTACGCAAAAAGCGTACAATATTATGCGTGACGAGGTTCTACTTGAGTAGAATGTGCTATAAATAGAAAGGACAAATGCTTTCAATCTGTTATTGGTGAATATAATAAATTTCAAATCCAAACGAAGGTCAACTATAGTATAATGTGCTATATATTGTACGCAAAATGCGTACAATTTTATATGCTTGACGAGGTTCGACTTGAGTAGAATGTGCTATAAATAGAAAGGATAAATGCTTTCATTCTGTTATTGTTGGAAATAATGAATTTCGGATCCAAAGGAAGGTCAACTATAGTATAATGTGCTATATATTGTACGCAAAAAGCGTACAATATTATATGCGTGACGAGGTTCTACTTTAGTAGAATGTGCTATAAATAGAAAGGACAAATGCTTTCATTCTGTTATTGTTGGAAATAATGAATTTCGGATCCAAAGGAAGGTCAACTATAGTATAATGTGCTATATATTGTACGCAAAAAGCGTACAATATTATGCGTGACGAGGTTCTACTTGAGTAGAATGTGCTATAAATAGAAAGGACAAATGCTTTCAATCTGTTATTGGTGAATATAATAAATTTCTAATCCAAACGAAGGTCAACTATAGTATAATGTGCTATATATTGTACGCAAAATGCGTACAATATTATATGCGTAACGAGGTTCTACTTGAGTAGAATGTGCTAGAAATAGAAAGGATAAATGCTTTCATTCTGTTATTGTTGGAAATAATGAATTTCGGATCCAAAGGAAGGTCAACTATAGTATAATGTGCTATATATTGTACGCAAAAAGCGTACAATATTATATGCGTGACGAGGTTCTACTTGAGTAGAATGTGCTATAAATAGAAAGGATAAATGCTTTCATTCTGTTATTGTTGGAAATAATGAATTTCGGATCCAAAGGAAGGTCAACTATAGTATAATGTGCTATATATTATACGCAAAATGCGTACAATATTATATGCGTGACGAGGTTCTAATTGAGTAGAATGTGCTATAAATAGAAAGGACAAATGCTTTCAATAAGTTATTGGTGAATATAATAAATTTCTAATCCAAACGAAGGTCAACTATAGTATAATGTGCTATATATTATACGCAAAATGCGTACAATATTATATGCGTGACGAGGTTCTACTTGAGTAGAATGTGCTATAAATAGAAAAGACAAATGCTTTCAATAAGTTATTGGTGGATATAATGAATTTCTAATCTAAACGAAGGTCAACTATAGTATAATGTGCTATATATTGTACGCAAAATGCGTACAATATTATATGCGTGACGAGGTTCTACTTGAGTAGAATGTGCTAGAAATAGAAAGGACAAATGCTTTCAATAAGTTATTGGTGGAAATAATGAATTTTGGATCCAAACGAAGGTCAACTATAGTATAATGTGCTATATATTGTACGCAAAATGCGTACAATATCATATGCGTGACGAGGTTCTACTTTAGTAGAATGTGCTATAAATAGAAAGGATAAATGCTTTCAATAAGTTATTGGTGGATATAATAAATTTCGAATCCAAACGAAGGTCAACTATAGTATAATGTGCTATATATTGTACGCAAAATGCGTACAATATTATATGCGTAACGAGGTTCTACTTGAGTAGAATGTGCTAGAAATAGAAAGGACAAATGCTTTCAATAAGTTATTGGTGGATATAATAAATTTCGAATCCAAACGAAGGTCAACTATAGTATAATGTGCTATATATTGTACGCAAAATGCGTACAATATTATATGCGTGACGAGGTTCGACTTGAGTAGAATGTGCTATAAATAGAAAGGACAAAAGCTTTCAATCTGTTATTGGTGGATATAATAAATTTCGAATCCAAACGAAGGTCAACTATAGTATAATGTGCTATATATTGTACGCAAAATGCGTACAATATCATATGCGTGACGAGGTTCTACTTTAGTAGAATGTGCTATAAATAGAAAGGACAAATGCTTTCAATAAGTTATTGGTGGATATAATGAATTTCTAATCTAAACGAAGGTCAACTATAGTATAATGTGCTATATATTGTACGCAAAATGCGTACAATATTATATGTTTGACGAGGTTCTACTTGAGTAGAATGTGCTATAAATAGAAAGGACAAATGCTTTCAATTAGTTATTGATGAATATAATAAATTGCGAATCCAATCGAAGGTCAACTATAGTATAATGTGCTATATATTGTACGCAAAATGCGTACAATATTATATGCTTGACGAGGTTCAACTTTAGTAGAATGTGCTATAAATAGAAAGGACAAATGCTTTCAATAAGTTATTGGTGGAAATAATGAATTTTGGATCCAAACGAAGGTCAACTATAGTATAATGTGCTATATATTGTACGCAAAATGCGTACAATATCATATGCGTGACGAGGTTCTACTTTAGTAGAATGTGCTATAAATAGAAAGGACAAATGCTTTCAATAAGTTATTGGTGGATATAATAAATTTCGAATCCAAACGAAGGTCAACTATAGTATAATGTGCTATATATTGTACGCAAAATGCGTACAATATTATATGCGTGACGAGGTTCTACTTGAGTAGAATGTGCTAGAAATAGAAAAGACAAATGCTTTCAATAAGTTATTGGTGGATATAATGAATTTCTAATCTAAACGAAGGTCAACTATAGTATAATGTGCTATATATTGTACGCAAAATGCGTACAATATTATATGTTTGACGAGGTTCTACTTGAGTAGAATGTGCTATAAATAGAAAGGACAAATGCTTTCAATTAGTTATTGATGAATATAATAAATTGCGAATCCAATCGAAGGTCAACTACAGTATAATGTGCTATATATTGTAGGCAAAATGCGTACAATATTATATGCTTGACGAGGTTCAACTTTAGTAGAATGTGCTATAAATAGAAAGGACAAATGCTTTCAATAAGTTATTGTTGGAAATAATGAATTTCGGATCCAAAGGAAGGTCAACTATAGTATAATGTGCTATATATTATACGCAAAATGCGTACAATATTATATGCGTGACGAGGTTCTAATTGAGTAGAATGTGCTATAAATAGAAAGGACAAATGCTTTCAATAAGTTATTGGTGAATATAATAAATTTCTAATCCAAACGAAGGTCAACTATAGTATAATGTGCTATATATTATACGCAAAATGCGTACAATATTATATGCGTGACGAGGTTCTACTTGAGTAGAATGTGCTATAAATAGAAAGGACAAATGCTTTCAATCTGTTATTGGTGGAAATAATGAATTTCGGATCCAAAGGAAGGTCAACTATAGTATTATATGCGTGACGAGGTTCTACTTTAGTAGAATGTGCTAGAAATAGAAAGGACAAATGCTTTCATTCTGTTATTGTTGGAAATAATGAATTTCGGATCCAAAGGAAGGTCAACTATAGTATAATGCGCTATATATTGTACGCAAAAAGCGTACAATATTATGCGTGACGAGGTTCTACTTGAGTAGAATGTGCTATAAATAGAAAGGACAAATGCTTTCAATCTGTTATTGGTGAATATAATAAATTTCTAATCCAAACGAAGGTCAACTATAGTATAATGTGCTATATATTGTACGCAAAATGCGTACAATTTTATATGCTTGACGAGGTTCGACTTGAGTAGAATGTGCTATAAATAGAAAGGATAAATGCTTTCAATAAGTTATTGGTGGAAATAATGAATTTCGGATCCAAAGGAAGGTCAACTATAGTATTATATGCGTGACGAGGTTCTACTTTAGTAGAATGTGCTAGAAATAGAAAGGACAAATGCTTTCATTCTGTTATTGTTGGAAATAATGAATTTCGGATCCAAAGGAAGGTCAACTATAGTATAATGCGCTATATATTGTACGCAAAAAGCGTACAATATTATGCGTGACGAGGTTCTACTTGAGTAGAATGTGCTATAAATAGAAAGGACAAATGCTTTCAATCTGTTATTGGTGAATATAATAAATTTCAAATCCAAACGAAGGTCAACTATAGTATAATGTGCTATATATTGTACGCAAAATGCGTACAATTTTATATGCTTGACGAGGTTCGACTTGAGTAGAATGTGCTATAAATAGAAAGGATAAATGCTTTCATTCTGTTATTGTTGGAAATAATGAATTTCGGATCCAAAGGAAGGTCAACTATAGTATAATGTGCTATATATTGTACGCAAAAAGCGTACAATATTATATGCGTGACGAGGTTCTACTTTAGTAGAATGTGCTATAAATAGAAAGGACAAATGCTTTCATTCTGTTATTGTTGGAAATAATGAATTTCGGATCCAAAGGAAGGTCAACTATAGTATAATGTGCTATATATTGTACGCAAAAAGCGTACAATATTATGCGTGACGAGGTTCTACTTGAGTAGAATGTGCTATAAATAGAAAGGACAAATGCTTTCAATCTGTTATTGGTGAATATAATAAATTTCTAATCCAAACGAAGGTCAACTATAGTATAATGTGCTATATATTGTACGCAAAATGCGTACAATATTATATGCGTAACGAGCAGAGGCGTAGCAAGGGTGCGGCACTTGGGGCACAGGCCGCACCCTAAAAATTTGTGCCCACAAAAATGCCCATTAGTAAAATACTATAGTGCGAAAATGCCGCAACCATAATCTACCAGTGCCGCACCTTCATGCAGGCCTAGCTACGCCTCTGGTAACGAGGTTCTACTTGAGTAGAATGTGCTAGAAATAGAAAGGATAAATGCTTTCATTCTGTTATTGTTGGAAATAATGAATTTCGGATCCAAAGGAAGGTCAACTATAGTATAATGTGCTATATATTGTACGCAAAAAGCGTACAATATTATATGCGTGACGAGGTTCTACTTGAGTAGAATGTGCTAGAAATAGAAAGGATAAATGCTTTCATTCTGTTATTGTTGGAAATAATGAATTTCGGATCCAAAGGAAGGTCAACTATAGTATAATGTGCTATATATTATACGCAAAATGCGTACAATATTATATGCGTGACGAGGTTCTAATTGAGTAGAATGTGCTATAAATAGAAAGGACAAATGCTTTCAATAAGTTATTGGTGAATATAATAAATTTCTAATCCAAACGAAGGTCAACTATAGTATAATGTGCTATATATTATACGCAAAATGCGTACAATATTATATGCGTGACGAGGTTCTACTTGAGTAGAATGTGCTATAAATAGAAAAGACAAATGCTTTCAATAAGTTATTGGTGGATATAATGAATTTCTAATCTAAACGAAGGTCAACTATAGTATAATGTGCTATATATTGTACGCAAAATGCGTACAATATTATATGCGTGACGAGGTTCTACTTGAGTAGAATGTGCTAGAAATAGAAAGGACAAATGCTTTCAATAAGTTATTGGTGGAAATAATGAATTTTGGATCCAAACGAAGGTCAACTATAGTATAATGTGCTATATATTGTACGCAAAATGCGTACAATATCATATGCGTGACGAGGTTCTACTTTAGTAGAATGTGCTATAAATAGAAAGGATAAATGCTTTCAATAAGTTATTGGTGGATATAATAAATTTCGAATCCAAACGAAGGTCAACTATAGTATAATGTGCTATATATTGTACGCAAAATGCGTACAATATTATATGCGTAACGAGGTTCTACTTGAGTAGAATGTGCTAGAAATAGAAAGGACAAATGCTTTCAATAAGTTATTGGTGGATATAATAAATTTCGAATCCAAACGAAGGTCAACTATAGTATAATGTGCTATATATTGTACGCAAAATGCGTACAATATTATATGCGTGACGAGGTTCGACTTGAGTAGAATGTGCTATAAATAGAAAGGACAAAAGCTTTCAATCTGTTATTGGTGGATATAATAAATTTCGAATCCAAACGAAGGTCAACTATAGTATAATGTGCTATATATTGTACGCAAAATGCGTACAATATCATATGCGTGACGAGGTTCAACTTTAGTAGAATGTGCTATAAATAGAAAGGACAAATGCTTTCAATAAGTTATTGGTGGATATAATGAATTTCTAATCTAAACGAAGGTCAACTATAGTATAATGTGCTATATATTGTACGCAAAATGCGTACAATATTATATGTTTGACGAGGTTCTACTTGAGTAGAATGTGCTATAAATAGAAAGGACAAATGCTTTCAATTAGTTATTGATGAATATAATAAATTGCGAATCCAATCGAAGGTCAACTATAGTATAATGTGCTATATATTGTACGCAAAATGCGTACAATATTATATGCTTGACGAGGTTCAACTTTAGTAGAATGTGCTATAAATAGAAAGGACAAATGCTTTCAATAAGTTATTGGTGGAAATAATGAATTTTGGATCCAAACGAAGGTCAACTATAGTATAATGTGCTATATATTGTACGCAAAATGCGTACAATATCATATGCGTGACGAGGTTCTACTTTAGTAGAATGTGCTATAAATAGAAAGGACAAATGCTTTCAATAAGTTATTGGTGGATATAATAAATTTCGAATCCAAACGAAGGTCAACTATAGTATAATGTGCTATATATTGTACGCAAAATGCGTACAATATTATATGCGTGACGAGGTTCTACTTGAGTAGAATGTGCTAGAAATAGAAAAGACAAATGCTTTCAATAAGTTATTGGTGGATATAATGAATTTCTAATCTAAACGAAGGTCAACTATAGTATAATGTGCTATATATTGTACGCAAAATGCGTACAATATTATATGTTTGACGAGGTTCTACTTGAGTAGAATGTGCTATAAATAGAAAGGACAAATGCTTTCAATTAGTTATTGATGAATATAATAAATTGCGAATCCAATCGAAGGTCAACTACAGTATAATGTGCTATATATTGTAGGCAAAATGCGTACAATATTATATGCTTGACGAGGTTCAACTTTAGTAGAATGTGCTATAAATAGAAAGGACAAATGCTTTCAATAAGTTATTGTTGGAAATAATGAATTTCGGATCCAAAGGAAGGTCAACTATAGTATAATGTGCTATATATTATACGCAAAATGCGTACAATATTATATGCGTGACGAGGTTCTAATTGAGTAGAATGTGCTATAAATAGAAAGGACAAATGCTTTCAATAAGTTATTGGTGAATATAATAAATTTCTAATCCAAACGAAGGTCAACTATAGTATAATGTGCTATATATTATACGCAAAATGCGTACAATATTATATGCGTGACGAGGTTCTACTTGAGTAGAATGTGCTATAAATAGAAAGGACAAATGCTTTCAATCTGTTATTGGTGGAAATAATGAATTTCGGATCCAAAGGAAGGTCAACTATAGTATTATATGCGTGACGAGGTTCTACTTTAGTAGAATGTGCTAGAAATAGAAAGGACAAATGCTTTCATTCTGTTATTGTTGGAAATAATGAATTTCGGATCCAAAGGAAGGTCAACTATAGTATAATGCGCTATATATTGTACGCAAAAAGCGTACAATATTATGCGTGACGAGGTTCTACTTGAGTAGAATGTGCTATAAATAGAAAGGACAAATGCTTTCAATCTGTTATTGGTGAATATAATAAATTTCTAATCCAAACGAAGGTCAACTATAGTATAATGTGCTATATATTGTACGCAAAATGCGTACAATTTTATATGCTTGACGAGGTTCGACTTGAGTAGAATGTGCTATAAATAGAAAGGATAAATGCTTTCATTCTGTTATTGTTGGAAATAATGAATTTCGGATCCAAAGGAAGGTCAACTATAGTATAATGCGCTATATATTGTACGCAAAAAGCGTACAATATTATGCGTGACGAGGTTCTACTTGAGTAGAATGTGCTATAAATAGAAAGGACAAATGCTTTCAATCTGTTATTGGTGAATATAATAAATTTCTAATCCAAACGAAGGTCAACTATATTATAATGTGCTATATATTGTACGCAAAATGCGTACAATTTTATATGCTTGACGAGGTTCGACTTGAGTAGAATGTGCTATAAATAGAAAGGATAAATGCTTTCATTCTGTTATTGTTGGAAATAATGAATTTCGGATCCAAAGGAAGGTCAACTATAGTATAATGTGCTATATATTGTACGCAAAAAGCGTACAATATTATATGCGTGAACAGGTTCTACTTTAGTAGAATGTGCTAGAAATAGAAAGGACAAATGCTTTCATTCTGTTATTGTTGGAAATAATGAATTTCGGATCCAAAGGAAGGTCAACTATAGTATAATGTGCTATATATTGTACGCAAAAAGCGTACAATATTATGCGTGACGAGGTTCTACTTGAGTAGAATGTGCTATAAATAGAAAGGACAAATGCTTTCAATCTGTTATTGGTGAATATAATAAATTTCTAATCCAAACGAAGGTCAACTATAGTATAATGTGCTATATATTGTACGCAAAATGCGTACAATATTATATGCGTAACGAGGTTCTACTTGAGTAGAATGTGCTAGAAATAGAAAGGATAAATGCTTTCATTCTGTTATTGTTGGAAATAATGAATTTCGGATCCAAAGGAAGGTCAACTATAGTATAATGTGCTATATATTGTACGCAAAAAGCGTACAATATTATATGCGTGACGAGGTTCTACTTGAGTAGAATGTGCTAGAAATAGAAAGGACAAATGCTTTCAATAAGTTATTGGTGGATATAATGAATTTCTAATCCAAACGAAGGTCAACTATAGTATAATGTGCTATATATTGTACGCAAAATGCGTACAATATTATATGCGTAACGAGGTTCTACTTGAGTAGAATGTGCTAGAAATAGAAAGGATAAATGCTTTCATTCTGTTATTGTTGGAAATAATGAATTTCGGATCCAAAGGAAGGTCAACTATAGTATAATGTGCTATATATTATACGCAAAATGCGTACAATATTATATGCGTGACGAGGTTCTACTTGAGTAGAATGTGCTAGAAATAGAAAGGACAAATGCTTTCAATAAGTTATTGGTGGATATAATGAATTTCTAATCTAAACGAAGGTCAACTATAGTATAATGTGCTATATATTGTACGCAAAATGCGTACAATATTATATGCGTGACGAGGTTCTACTTGAGTAGAATGTGCTAGAAATAGAAAAGACAAATGCTTTCAATAAGTTATTGGTGGATATAATGAATTTCTAATCTAAACGAAAGTCAACTATAGTATAATGTGCTATATATTGTACGCAAAATGCGTACAATATTATATGCTTGACGAGCTTCAACTTTAGTAGAATGTGCTATAAATAGAAAGGACAAATGCTTTCAATAAGTTATTGGTGGAAATAATGAATTTTGGATCCAAACGAAGGTCAACTATAGTATAATGTGCTATATATTGTACGCAAAATGCGTACAATATCATATGCGTGACAAGGTTCTACTTTAGTAGAATGTGCTATAAATAGAAAGGACAAATGCTTTCAATAAGTGATTGGTGGATATAATAAATTTCGAATCCAAACGAAGGTCAACTATAGTATAATGTGCTATATATTGTACGCAAAATGCGTACAATATTATATGCGTAACGAGGTTCTACTTGAGTAGAATGTGCTATAAATAGAAAGGACAAAAGCTTTCAATCTGTTATTGGTGGATATAATAAATTTCGAATCCAAACGAAGGTCAACTATAGTATAATGTGCTATATATTGTACGCAAAATGCGTACAATATCATATGCGTGACGAGGTTCTACTTTAGTAGAATGTGCTATAAATAGAAAGGACAAATGCTTTCAATAAGTTATTGGTGGATATAATGAATTTCTAATCTAAACGAAGGTCAACTATAGTATAATGTGCTATATATTGTACGCAAAATGCGTACAATATTATATGTTTGACGAGGTTCTACTTGAGTAGAATGTGCTATAAATAGAAAGGACAAATGCTTTCAATTAGTTATTGATGAATATAATAAATTGCGAATCCAATCGAAGGTCAACTATAGTATAATGTGCTATATATTGTACGCAAAATGCGTACAATATTATATGCTTGACGAGGTTCAACTTTAGTAGAATGTGCTATAAATAGAAAGGACAAATGCTTTCAATAAGTTATTGGTGGAAATAATGAATTTTGGATCCAAACGAAGGTCAACTATAGTATAATGTGCTATATATTGTACGCAAAATGCGTACAATATCATATGCGTGACGAGGTTCTACTTTAGTAGAATGTGCTATAAATAGAAAGGACAAATGCTTTCAATAAGTTATTGGTGGATATAATAAATTTCGAATCCAAACGAAGGTCAACTATAGTATAATGTGCTATATATTGTACGCAAAATGCGTACAATATTATATGCGTGACGAGGTTCTACTTGAGTAGAATGTGCTAGAAATAGAAAAGACAAATGCTTTCAATAAGTTATTGGTGGATATAATGAATTTCTAATCTAAACGAAGGTCAACTATAGTATAATGTGTTATATATTGTACGCAAAATGCGTACAATATTATATGTTTGACGAGGTTCTACTTGAGTAGAATGTGCTATAAATAGAAAGGACAAATGCTTTCAATTAGTTATTGATGAATATAATAAATTGCGAATCCAATCGAAGGTCAACTACAGTATAATGTGCTATATATTGTAGGCAAAATGCGTACAATATTATATGCTTGACGAGGTTCAACTTTAGTAGAATGTGCTATAAATAGAAAGGACAAATGCTTTCAATAAGTTATTGTTGGAAATAATGAATTTCGGATCCAAAGGAAGGTCAACTATAGTATAATGTGCTATATATTATACGCAAAATGCGTACAATATTATATGCGTGACGAGGTTCTAATTGAGTAGAATGTGCTATAAATAGAAAGGACAAATGCTTTCAATAAGTTATTGGTGAATATAATAAATTTCTAATCCAAACGAAGGTCAACTATAGTATAATGTGCTATATATTATACGCAAAATGCGTACAATATTATATGCGTGACGAGGTTCTACTTGAGTAGAATGTGCTATAAATAGAAAGGACAAATGCTTTCAATCTGTTATTGGTGGAAATAATGAATTTCGGATCCAAAGGAAGGTCAACTATAGTATTATATGCGTGACGAGGTTCTACTTTAGTAGAATGTGCTAGAAATAGAAAGGACAAATGCTTTCATTCTGTTATTGTTGGAAATAATGAATTTCGGATCCAAAGGAAGGTCAACTATAGTATAATGCGCTATATATTGTACGCAAAAAGCGTACAATATTATGCGTGACGAGGTTCTACTTGAGTAGAATGTGCTATAAATAGAAAGGACAAATGCTTTCAATCTGTTATTGGTGAATATAATAAATTTCTAATCCAAACGAAGGTCAACTATAGTATAATGTGCTATATATTGTACGCAAAATGCGTACAATTTTATATGCTTGACGAGGTTCGACTTGAGTAGAATGTGCTATAAATAGAAAGGATAAATGCTTTCATTCTGTTATTGTTGGAAATAATGAATTTCGGATCCAAAGGAAGGTCAACTATAGTATAATGCGCTATATATTGTACGCAAAAAGCGTACAATATTATGCGTGACGAGGTTCTACTTGAGTAGAATGTGCTATAAATAGAAAGGACAAATGCTTTCAATCTGTTAATGGTGAATATAATAAATTTCTAATCCAAACGAAGGTCAACTATATTATAATGTGCTATATATTGTACGCAAAATGCGTACAATATTATATGTTTGACGAGGTTCTACTTGAGTAGAATGTGCTATAAATAGAAAGGACAAATGCTTTCAATTAGTTATTGATGAATATAATAAATTGCGAATCCAATCGAAGGTCAACTATAGTATAATGTGCTATATATTGTACGCAAAATGCGTACAATATTATATGCTTGACGAGGTTCAACTTTAGTAGAATGTGCTATAAATAGAAAGGACAAATGCTTTCAATAAGTTATTGGTGGAAATAATGAATTTTGGATCCAAACGAAGGTCAACTATAGTATAATGTGCTATATATTGTACGCAAAATGCGTACAATATCATATGCGTGACGAGGTTCTACTTTAGTAGAATGTGCTATAAATAGAAAGGACAAATGCTTTCAATAAGTTATTGGTGGATATAATAAATTTCGAATCCAAACGAAGGTCAACTATAGTATAATGTGCTATATATTGTACGCAAAATGCGTACAATATTATATGCGTGACGAGGTTCTACTTGAGTAGAATGTGCTAGAAATAGAAAAGACAAATGCTTTCAATAAGTTATTGGTGGATATAATGAATTTCTAATCTAAACGAAGGTCAACTATAGTATAATGTGTTATATATTGTACGCAAAATGCGTACAATATTATATGTTTGACGAGGTTCTACTTGAGTAGAATGTGCTATAAATAGAAAGGACAAATGCTTTCAATTAGTTATTGATGAATATAATAAATTGCGAATCCAATCGAAGGTCAACTATAGTATAATGTGCTATATATTGTACGCAAAATGCGTACAATATTATATGCTTGACGAGGTTCAACTTTAGTAGAATGTGCTATAAATAGAAAGGACAAATGCTTTCAATAAGTTATTGGTGGATATAATGAATTTCTAATCTAAACGAAGGTCAACTATAGTATAATGTGCTATATATTGTACGCAAAATGCGTACAATATTATATGTTTGACGAGGTTCTACTTGAGTAGAATGTGCTATAAATAGAAAGGACAAATGCTTTCAATTAGTTATTGATGAATATAATAAATTGCGAATCCAATCGAAGGTCAACTATAGTATAATGTGCTATATATTGTACGCAAAATGCGTACAATATTATATGCTTGACGAGGTTCAACTTTAGTAGAATGTGCTATAAATAGAAAGGACAAATGCTTTCAATAAGTTATTGGTGGAAATAATGAATTTTGGATCCAAACGAAGGTCAACTATAGTATAATGTGCTATATATTGTACGCAAAATGCGTACAATATCATATGCGTGACGAGGTTCTACTTTAGTAGAATGTGCTATAAATAGAAAGGACAAATGCTTTCAATAAGTTATTGGTGGATATAATAAATTTCGAATCCAAACGAAGGTCAACTATAGTATAATGTGCTATATATTGTACGCAAAATGCGTACAATATTATATGCGTGACGAGGTTCTACTTGAGTAGAATGTGCTAGAAATAGAAAAGACAAATGCTTTCAATAAGTTATTGGTGGATATAATGAATTTCTAATCTAAACGAAGGTCAACTATAGTATAATGTGTTATATATTGTACGCAAAATGCGTACAATATTATATGTTTGACGAGGTTCTACTTGAGTAGAATGTGCTATAAATAGAAAGGACAAATGCTTTCAATTAGTTATTGATGAATATAATAAATTGCGAATCCAATCGAAGGTCAACTACAGTATAATGTGCTATATATTGTAGGCAAAATGCGTACAATATTATATGCTTGACGAGGTTCAACTTTAGTAGAATGTGCTATAAATAGAAAGGACAAATGCTTTCAATAAGTTATTGTTGGAAATAATGAATTTCGGATCCAAAGGAAGGTCAACTATAGTATAATGTGCTATATATTATACGCAAAATGCGTACAATATTATATGCGTGACGAGGTTCTAATTGAGTAGAATGTGCTATAAATAGAAAGGACAAATGCTTTCAATAAGTTATTGGTGAATATAATAAATTTCTAATCCAAACGAAGGTCAACTATAGTATAATGTGCTATATATTATACGCAAAATGCGTACAATATTATATGCGTGACGAGGTTCTACTTGAGTAGAATGTGCTATAAATAGAAAGGACAAATGCTTTCAATCTGTTATTGGTGGAAATAATGAATTTCGGATCCAAAGGAAGGTCAACTATAGTATTATATGCGTGACGAGGTTCTACTTTAGTAGAATGTGCTAGAAATAGAAAGGACAAATGCTTTCATTCTGTTATTGTTGGAAATAATGAATTTCGGATCCAAAGGAAGGTCAACTATAGTATAATGCGCTATATATTGTACGCAAAAAGCGTACAATATTATGCGTGACGAGGTTCTACTTGAGTAGAATGTGCTATAAATAGAAAGGACAAATGCTTTCAATCTGTTATTGGTGAATATAATAAATTTCTAATCCAAACGAAGGTCAACTATAGTATAATGTGCTATATATTGTACGCAAAATGCGTACAATTTTATATGCTTGACGAGGTTCGACTTGAGTAGAATGTGCTATAAATAGAAAGGATAAATGCTTTCATTCTGTTATTGTTGGAAATAATGAATTTCGGATCCAAAGGAAGGTCAACTATAGTATAATGCGCTATATATTGTACGCAAAAAGCGTACAATATTATGCGTGACGAGGTTCTACTTGAGTAGAATGTGCTATAAATAGAAAGGACAAATGCTTTCAATCTGTTAATGGTGAATATAATAAATTTCTAATCCAAACGAAGGTCAACTATATTATAATGTGCTATATATTGTACGCAAAATGCGTACAATTTTATATGCTTGACGAGGTTCGACTTGAGTAGAATGTGCTATAAATAGAAAGGATAAATGCTTTCATTCTGTTATTGTTGGAAATAATGAATTTCGGATCCAAAGGAAGGTCAACTATAGTATAATGTGCTATATATTGTACGCAAAAAGCGTACAATATTATATGCGTGAACAGGTTCTACTTTAGTAGAATGTGCTAGAAATAGAAAGGACAAATGCTTTCATTCTGTTATTGTTGGAAATAATGAATTTCGGATCCAAAGGAAGGTCAACTATAGTATAATGTGCTATATATTGTACGCAAAAAGCGTACAATATTATGCGTGACGAGGTTCTACTTGAGTAGAATGTGCTATAAATAGAAAGGACAAATGCTTTCAATCTGTTATTGGTGAATATAATAAATTTCTAATCCAAACGAAGGTCAACTATAGTATAATGTGCTATATATTGTACGCAAAATGCGTACAATATTATATGCGTAACGAGGTTCTACTTGAGTAGAATGTGCTAGAAATAGAAAGGATAAATGCTTTCATTCTGTTATTGTTGGAAATAATGAATTTCGGATCCAAAGGAAGGTCAACTATAGTATAATGTGCTATATATTGTACGCAAAAAGCGTACAATATTATATGCGTGACGAGGTTCTACTTGAGTAGAATGTGCTAGAAATAGAAAGGACAAATGCTTTCAATAAGTTATTGGTGGATATAATGAATTTCTAATCCAAACGAAGGTCAACTATAGTATAATGTGCTATATATTGTACGCAAAATGCGTACAATATTATATGCGTAACGAGGTTCTACTTGAGTAGAATGTGCTAGAAATAGAAAGGATAAATGCTTTCATTCTGTTATTGTTGGAAATAATGAATTTCGGATCCAAAGGAAGGTCAACTATAGTATAATGTGCTATATATTATACGCAAAATGCGTACAATATTATATGCGTGACGAGGTTCTACTTGAGTAGAATGTGCTAGAAATAGAAAGGACAAATGCTTTCAATAAGTTATTGGTGGATATAATGAATTTCTAATCTAAACGAAGGTCAACTATAGTATAATGTGCTATATATTGTACGCAAAATGCGTACAATATTATATGCGTGACGAGGTTCTACTTGAGTAGAATGTGCTAGAAATAGAAAAGACAAATGCTTTCAATAAGTTATTGGTGGATATAATGAATTTCTAATCTAAACGAAAGTCAACTATAGTATAATGTGCTATATATTGTACGCAAAATGCGTACAATATTATATGCTTGACGAGGTTCAACTTTAGTAGAATGTGCTATAAATAGAAAGGACAAATGCTTTCAATAAGTTATTGGTGGAAATAATGAATTTTGGATCCAAACGAAGGTCAACTATAGTATAATGTGCTATATATTGTACGCAAAATGCGTACAATATCATATGCGTGACAAGGTTCTACTTTAGTAGAATGTGCTATAAATAGAAAGGACAAATGCTTTCAATAAGTGATTGGTGGATATAATAAATTTCGAATCCAAACGAAGGTCAACTATAGTATAATGTGCTATATATTGTACGCAAAATGCGTACAATATTATATGCGTAACGAGGTTCTACTTGAGTAGAATGTGCTAGAAATAGAAAGGACAAATGCTTTCAATAAGTTATTGGTGGATATAATAAATTTCGAATCCAAACGAAGGTCAACTATAGTATAATGTGCTATATATTGTACGCAAAATGCGTACAATATTATATGCGTGACGAGGTTCGACTTGAGTAGAATGTGCTATAAATAGAAAGGACAAAAGCTTTCAATCTGTTATTGGTGGATATAATAAATTTCGAATCCAAACGAAGGTCAACTATAGTATAATGTGCTATATATTGTACGCAAAATGCGTACAATATTATATGCGTGACGAGGTTCGACTTGAGTAGAATGTGCTATAAATAGAAAGGACAAAAGCTTTCAATCTGTTATTGGTGGATATAATAAATTTCGAATCCAAACGAAGGTCAACTATAGTATAATGTGCTATATATTGTACGCAAAATGCGTACAATATTATATGCGTAACGAGGTTCTACTTGAGTAGAATGTGCTAGAAATAGAAAGGATAAATGCTTTCATTCTGTTATTGTTGGAAATAATGAATTTCGGATCCAAAGGAAGGTCAACTATAGTATAATGTGCTATATATTGTACGCAAAAAGCGTACAATATTATATGCGTGACGAGGTTCTACTTGAGTAGAATGTGCTAGAAATAGAAAGGATAAATGCTTTCATTCTGTTATTGTTGGAAATAATGAATTTCGGATCCAAAGGAAGGTCAACTATAGTATAATGTGCTATATATTATACGCAAAATGCGTACAATATTATATGCGTGACGAGGTTCTAATTGAGAAGAATGTGCTATAAATAGAAAGGACAAATGCTTTCAATAAGTTATTGGTGAATATAATAAATTTCTAATCCAAACGAAGGTCAACTATAGTATAATGTGCTATATATTATACGCAAAATGCGTACAATATTATATGCGTGACGAGGTTCTACTTGAGTAGAATGTGCTATAAATAGAAAGGACAAATGCTTTCAATCTGTTATTGGTGGAAATAATGAATTTCGGATCCAAAGGAAGGTCAACTATAGTATAATGTGCTATATATTGTACGCAAAAAGCGTACAATATTATATGCGTGACGAGGTTCTACTTGAGTAGAATGTGCTAGAAATAGAAAGGATAAATGCTTTCATTCTGTTATTGTTGGAAATAATGAATTTCGGATCCAAAGGAAGGTCAACTATAGTATAATGTGCTATATATTATACGCAAAATGCGTACAATATTATATGCGTGACGAGGTTCTAATTGAGAAGAATGTGCTAGAAATAGAAAAGACAAATGCTTTCAATAAGTTATTGGTGGATATAATGAATTTCTAATCTAAACGAAAGTCAACTATAGTATAATGTGCTATATATTGTACGCAAAATGCGTACAATATTATATGCTTGACGAGGTTCAACTTTAGTAGAATGTGCTATAAATAGAAAGGACAAATGCTTTCAATAAGTTATTGGTGGAAATAATGAATTTTGGATCCAAACGAAGGTCAACTATAGTATAATGTGCTATATATTGTACGCAAAATGCGTACAATATTATATGTTTGACGAGGTTCTACTTGAGTAGAATGTGCTATAAATAGAAAGGACAAATGCTTTCAATAAGTTATTGGTGGATATAATAAATTTCGAATCCAAACGAAGGTCAACTATAGTATAATGTGCTATATATTGTACGCAAAATGCGTACAATATTATATGCGTGACGAGGTTCGACTTGAGTAGAATGTGCTATAAATAGAAAGGACAAAAGCTTTCAATCTGTTATTGGTGGATATAATAAATTTCGAATCCAAACGAAGGTCAACTATAGTATAATGTGCTATATATTGTACGCAAAATGCGTACAATATTATATGCGTGACGAGGTTCGACTTGAGTAGAATGTGCTATAAATATAAAGGACAAAAGCTTTCAATCTGTTATTGGTGGATATAATAAATTTCGAATCCAAACGAAGGTCAACTATAGTATAATGTGCTATATATTGTACGCAAAATGCGTACAATATTATATGCGTAACGAGGTTCTACTTGAGTAGAATGTGCTAGAAATAGAAAGGATAAATGCTTTCATTCTGTTATTGTTGGAAATAATGAATTTCGGATCCAAAGGAAGGTCAACTATAGTATAATGTGCTATATATTGTACGCAAAAAGCGTACAATATTATATGCGTGACGAGGTTCTACTTGAGTAGAATGTGCTAGAAATAGAAAGGATAAATGCTTTCATTCTGTTATTGTTGGAAATAATGAATTTCGGATCCAAAGGAAGGTCAACTATAGTATAATGTGCTATATATTATACGCAAAATGCGTACAATATTATATGCGTGACGAGGTTCTAATTGAGAAGAATGTGCTAGAAATAGAAAAGACAAATGCTTTCAATAAGTTATTGGTGGATATAATGAATTTCTAATCTAAACGAAAGTCAACTATAGTATAATGTGCTATATATTGTACGCAAAATGCGTACAATATTATATGCTTGACGAGCTTCAACTTTAGTAGAATGTGCTATAAATAGAAAGGACAAATGCTTTCAATAAGTTATTGGTGGAAATAATGAATTTTGGATCCAAACGAAGGTCAACTATAGTATAATGTGCTATATATTGTACGCAAAATGCGTACAATATCATATGCGTGACAAGGTTCTACTTTAGTAGAATGTGCTATAAATAGAAAGGACAAATGCTTTCAATAAGTGATTGGTGGATATAATAAATTTCGAATCCAAACGAAGGTCAACTATAGTATAATGTGCTATATATTGTACGCAAAATGCGTACAATATTATATGCGTAACGAGGTTCTACTTGAGTAGAATGTGCTATAAATAGAAAGGACAAAAGCTTTCAATCTGTTATTGGTGGATATAATAAATTTCGAATCCAAACGAAGGTCAACTATAGTATAATGTGCTATATATTGTACGCAAAATGCGTACAATATCATATGCGTGACGAGGTTCTACTTTAGTAGAATGTGCTATAAATATAAAGGACAAATGCTTTCAATAAGTTATTGGTGGATATAATGAATTTCTAATCTAAACGAAGGTCAACTATAGTATAATGTGCTATATATTGTACGCAAAATGCGTACAATATTATATGTTTGACGAGGTTCTACTTGAGTAGAATGTGCTATAAATAGAAAGGACAAATGCTTTCAATTAGTTATTGATGAATATAATAAATTGCGAATCCAATCGAAGGTCAACTACAGTATAATGTGCTATATATTGTAGGCAAAATGCGTACAATATTATATGCTTGACGAGGTTCAACTTTAGTAGAATGTGCTATAAATAGAAAGGACAAATGCTTTCAATAAGTTATTGTTGGAAATAATGAATTTCGGATCCAAAGGAAGGTCAACTATAGTATAATGTGCTATATATTATACGCAAAATGCGTACAATATTATATGCGTGACGAGGTTCTAATTGAGTAGAATGTGCTATAAATAGAAAGGACAAATGCTTTCAATAAGTTATTGGTGAATATAATAAATTTCTAATCCAAACGAAGGTCAACTATAGTATAATGTGCTATATATTATACGCAAAATGCGTACAATATTATATGCGTGACGAGGTTCTACTTGAGTAGAATGTGCTATAAATAGAAAGGACAAATGCTTTCAATCTGTTATTGGTGGAAATAATGAATTTCGGATCCAAAGGAAGGTCAACTATAGTATTATATGCGTGACGAGGTTCTACTTTAGTAGAATGTGCTAGAAATAGAAAGGACAAATGCTTTCATTCTGTTATTGTTGGAAATAATGAATTTCGGATCCAAAGGAAGGTCAACTATAGTATAATGCGCTATATATTGTACGCAAAAAGCGTACAATATTATGCGTGACGAGGTTCTACTTGAGTAGAATGTGCTATAAATAGAAAGGACAAATGCTTTCAATCTGTTATTGGTGAATATAATAAATTTCTAATCCAAACGAAGGTCAACTATAGTATAATGTGCTATATATTGTACGCAAAATGCGTACAATTTTATATGCTTGACGAGGTTCGACTTGAGTAGAATGTGCTATAAATAGAAAGGATAAATGCTTTCATTCTGTTATTGTTGGAAATAATGAATTTCGGATCCAAAGGAAGGTCAACTATAGTATAATGCGCTATATATTGTACGCAAAAAGCGTACAATATTATGCGTGACGAGGTTCTACTTGAGTAGAATGTGCTATAAATAGAAAGGACAAATGCTTTCAATCTGTTAATGGTGAATATAATAAATTTCTAATCCAAACGAAGGTCAACTATATTATAATGTGCTATATATTGTACGCAAAATGCGTACAATTTTATATGCTTGACGAGGTTCGACTTGAGTAGAATGTGCTATAAATAGAAAGGATAAATGCTTTATTCTGTTATTGTTGGAAATAATGAATTTCGGATCCAAAGGAAGGTCAACTATAGTATAATGTGCTATATATTGTACGCAAAAAGCGTACAATATTATATGCGTGAACAGGTTCTACTTTAGTAGAATGTGCTAGAAATAGAAAGGACAAATGCTTTCATTCTGTTATTGTTGGAAATAATGAATTTCGGATCCAAAGGAAGGTCAACTATAGTATAATGTGCTATATATTGTACGCAAAAAGCGTACAATATTATGCGTGACGAGGTTCTACTTGAGTAGAATGTGCTATAAATAGAAAGGACAAATGCTTTCAATCTGTTATTGGTGAATATAATAAATTTCTAATCCAAACGAAGGTCAACTATAGTATAATGTGCTATATATTGTACGCAAAATGCGTACAATATTATATGCGTAACGAGGTTCTACTTGAGTAGAATGTGCTAGAAATAGAAAGGATAAATGCTTTCATTCTGTTATTGTTGGAAATAATGAATTTCGGATCCAAAGGAAGGTCAACTATAGTATAATGTGCTATATATTGTACGCAAAAAGCGTACAATATTATATGCGTGACGAGGTTCTACTTGAGTAGAATGTGCTAGAAATAGAAAGGACAAATGCTTTCAATAAGTTATTGGTGGATATAATGAATTTCTAATCCAAACGAAGGTCAACTATAGTATAATGTGCTATATATTGTACGCAAAATGCGTACAATATTATATGCGTAACGAGGTTCTACTTGAGTAGAATGTGCTAGAAATAGAAAGGATAAATGCTTTCATTCTGTTATTGTTGGAAATAATGAATTTCGGATCCAAAGGAAGGTCAACTATAGTATAATGTGCTATATATTATACGCAAAATGCGTACAATATTATATGCGTGACGAGGTTCTACTTGAGTAGAATGTGCTAGAAATAGAAAGGACAAATGCTTTCAATAAGTTATTGGTGGATATAATGAATTTCTAATCTAAACGAAGGTCAACTATAGTATAATGTGCTATATATTGTACGCAAAATGCGTACAATATTATATGCGTGACGAGGTTCTACTTGAGTAGAATGTGCTAGAAATAGAAAAGACAAATGCTTTCAATAAGTTATTGGTGGATATAATGAATTTCTAATCTAAACGAAAGTCAACTATAGTATAATGTGCTATATATTGTACGCAAAATGCGTACAATATTATATGCTTGACGAGGTTCAACTTTAGTAGAATGTGCTATAAATAGAAAGGACAAATGCTTTCAATAAGTTATTGGTGGAAATAATGAATTTTGGATCCAAACGAAGGTCAACTATAGTATAATGTGCTATATATTGTACGCAAAATGCGTACAATATCATATGCGTGACAAGGTTCTACTTTAGTAGAATGTGCTATAAATAGAAAGGACAAATGCTTTCAATAAGTGATTGGTGGATATAATAAATTTCGAATCCAAACGAAGGTCAACTATAGTATAATGTGCTATATATTGTACGCAAAATGCGTACAATATTATATGCGTAACGAGGTTCTACTTGAGTAGAATGTGCTAGAAATAGAAAGGACAAATGCTTTCAATAAGTTATTGGTGGATATAATAAATTTCGAATCCAAACGAAGGTCAACTATAGTATAATGTGCTATATATTGTACGCAAAATGCGTACAATATTATATGCGTGACGAGGTTCGACTTGAGTAGAATGTGCTATAAATAGAAAGGACAAAAGCTTTCAATCTGTTATTGGTGGATATAATAAATTTCGAATCCAAACGAAGGTCAACTATAGTATAATGTGCTATATATTGTACGCAAAATGCGTACAATATTATATGCGTGACGAGGTTCGACTTGAGTAGAATGTGCTATAAATAGAAAGGACAAAAGCTTTCAATCTGTTATTGGTGGATATAATAAATTTCGAATCCAAACGAAGGTCAACTATAGTATAATGTGCTATATATTGTACGCAAAATGCGTACAATATTATATGCGTAACGAGGTTCTACTTGAGTAGAATGTGCTAGAAATAGAAAGGATAAATGCTTTCATTCTGTTATTGTTGGAAATAATGAATTTCGGATCCAAAGGAAGGTCAACTATAGTATAATGTGCTATATATTGTACGCAAAAAGCGTACAATATTATATGCGTGACGAGGTTCTACTTGAGTAGAATGTGCTATAAATAGAAAGGATAAATGCTTTCATTCTGTTATTGTTGGAAATAATGAATTTCGGATCCAAAGGAAGGTCAACTATAGTATAATGTGCTATATATTATACGCAAAATGCGTACAATATTATATGCGTGACGAGGTTCTAATTGAGAAGAATGTGCTATAAATAGAAAGGACAAATGCTTTCAATAAGTTATTGGTGAATATAATAAATTTCTAATCCAAACGAAGGTCAACTATAGTATAATGTGCTATATATTATACGCAAAATGCGTACAATATTATATGCGTGACGAGGTTCTACTTGAGTAGAATGTGCTATAAATAGAAAGGACAAATGCTTTCAATCTGTTCTTGGTGGAAATAATGAATTTCGGATCCAAAGGAAGGTCAACTATAGTATAATGTGCTATATATTGTACGCAAAAAGCGTACAATATTATATGCGTGACGAGGTTCTACTTGAGTAGAATGTGCTAGAAATAGAAAGGATAAATGCTTTCATTCTGTTATTGTTGGAAATAATGAATTTCGGATCCAAAGGAAGGTCAACTATAGTATAATGTGCTATATATTATACGCAAAATGCGTACAATATTATATGCGTGACGAGGTTCTAATTGAGAAGAATGTGCTAGAAATAGAAAAGACAAATGCTTTCAATAAGTTATTGGTGGATATAATGAATTTCTAATCTAAACGAAAGTCAACTATAGTATAATGTGCTATATATTGTACGCAAAATGCGTACAATATTATATGCTTGACGAGGTTCAACTTTAGTAGAATGTGCTATAAATAGAAAGGACAAATGCTTTCAATAAGTTATTGGTGGAAATAATGAATTTTGGATCCAAACGAAGGTCAACTATAGTATAATGTGCTATATATTGTACGCAAAATGCGTACAATATTATATGTTTGACGAGGTTCTACTAGAATAGAATGTGCTATAAATAGAAAGGACAAATGCTTTCAATAAGTTATTGGTGGATATAATAAATTTCGAATCCAAACGAAGGTCAACTATAGTATAATGTGCTATATATTGTACGCAAAATGCGTACAATATTATATGCGTGACGAGGTTCGACTTGAGTAGAATGTGCTATAAATAGAAAGGACAAAAGCTTTCAATCTGTTATTGGTGGATATAATAAATTTCGAATCCAAACGAAGGTCAACTATAGTATAATGTGCTATATATTGTACGCAAAATGCGTACAATATTATATGCGTGACGAGGTTCGACTTGAGTAGAATGTGCTATAAATATAAAGGACAAAAGCTTTCAATCTGTTATTGGTGGATATAATAAATTTCGAATCCAAACGAAGGTCAACTATAGTATAATGTGCTATATATTGTACGCAAAATGCGTACAATATTATATGCGTAACGAGGTTCTACTTGAGTAGAATGTGCTAGAAATAGAAAGGATAAATGCTTTCATTCTGTTATTGTTGGAAATAATGAATTTCGGATCCAAAGGAAGGTCAACTATAGTATAATGTGCTATATATTGTACGCAAAAAGCGTACAATATTATATGCGTGACGAGGTTCTACTTGAGTAGAATGTGCTAGAAATAGAAAGGATAAATGCTTTCATTCTGTTATTGTTGGAAATAATGAATTTCGGATCCAAAGGAAGGTCAACTATAGTATAATGTGCTATATATTATACGCAAAATGCGTACAATATTATATGCGTGACGAGGTTCTAATTGAGAAGAATGTGCTATAAATAGAAAGGACAAATGCTTTCAATAAGTTATTGGTGAATATAATAAATTTCTAATCCAAACGAAGGTCAACTATAGTATAATGTGCTATATATTATACGCAAAATGCGTACAATATTATATGCGTGACGAGGTTCTACTTGAGTAGAATGTGCTATAAATAGAAAGGACAAATGCTTTCAATCTGTTATTGGTGGAAATAATGAATTTCGGATCCAAAGGAAGGTCAACTATAGTATAATGTGCTATATATTGTACGCAAAAAGCGTACAATATTATATGCGTGACGAGGTTCTACTTTAGTAGAATGTGCTAGAAATAGAAAGGACAAATGCTTTCATTCTGTTATTGTTGGAAATAATGAATTTCGGATCCAAAGGAAGGTCAACTATAGTATAATGCGCTATATATTGTACGCAAAAAGCGTACAATATTATGCGTGACGAGGTTCTACTTGAGTAGAATATGCTATAAATAGAAAGGACAAATGCTTTCAATCTGTTATTGGTGAATATAATAAATTTCTAATCCAAACGAAGGTCAACTATAGTATAATGTGCTATATATTGTACGCAAAATGCGTACAATTTTATATGCTTGACGAGGTTCGACTTGAGTAGAATGTGCTATAAATAGAAAGGATAAATGCTTTCATTCTGTTATTGTTGGAAATAATGAATTTCGGATCCAAAGGAAGGTCAACTATAGTATAATGTGCTATATAATGTACGCAAAAAGCGTACAATATTATATGCGTGACGAGGTTCTACTTTAGTAGAATGTGCTAGAAATAGAAAGGACAAATGCTTTCATTCTGTTATTGTTGGAAATAATGAATTTCGGATCCAAAGGAAGGTCAACTATAGTATAATGTGCTATATATTGTACGCAAAAAGCGTACAATATTATGCGTGACGAGGTTCTACTCGAGTAGAATGTGCTATAAATAGAAAGGACAAATGCTTTCAATCTGTTATTGGTGAATATAATAAATTTCTAATCCAAACGAAGGTCAACTATAGTATAATGTGGTATATATTGTACGCAAAAAGCGTACAATATTATATGCGTGACGAGGTTCTACTTGAGTAGAATGTGCTAGAAATAGAAAGGATAAATGCTTTCATTCTGTTATTGTTGGAAATAATGAATTTCGGATCCAAAGGAAGGTCAACTATAGTATAATGTGCTATATATTATACGCAAAATGCGTACAATATTATATGCGTGACGAGGTTCTAATTGAGTAGAATGTGCTAGAAATAGAAAGGATAAATGCTTTCATTCTGTTATTGTTGGAAATAATGAATTTCGGATCCAAAGGAAGGTCAACTATAGTATAATGTGCTATATATTGTACGCAAAAAGCGTACAATATTATATGCGTGACGAGGTTCTACTTGAGTAGAATGTGCTAGAAATAGAAAGGACAAATGCTTTCAATAAGTTATTGGTGAATATAATAAATTTCTAATCCAAACGAAGGTCAACTATAGTATAATGTGCTATATATTATACGCAAAATGCGTACAATATTATATGCGTGACGAGGTTCTACTTGAGTAGAATGTGCTATAAATAGAAAAGACAAATGCTTTCAATAAGTTATTGGTGGATATAATGAATTTCTAATCTAAACGAAGGTCAACTATAGTATAATGTGCTATATATTGTACGCAAAATGCGTACAATATTATATGCGTGACGAGGTTCTACTTGAGTAGAATGTGCTAGAAATAGAAAGGACAAATGCTTTCAATAAGTTATTGGTGGATATAATGAATTTCTAATCTAAACGAAGGTCAACTATAGTATAATGTGCTATATATTGTACGCAAAATGCGTACAATATTATATGCGTGACGAGGTTCTACTTGAGTAGAATGTGCTAGAAATAGAAAAGACAAATGCTTTCAATAAGTTATTGGTGGATATAATGAATTTCTAATCTAAACGAAGGTCAACTATAGTATAATGTGCTATATATTGTACGCAAAATGCGTACAATATTATATGTTTGACGAGGTTCTACTTGAGTAGAATGTGCTATAAATAGAAAGGACAAATGCTTTCAATTAGTTATTGATGAATATAATAAATTGCGAATCCAATCGAAGGTCAACTATAGTATAATGTGCTATATATTGTACGCAAAATGCGTACAATATTATATGCTTGACGAGGTTCAACTTTAGTAGAATGTGCTATAAATAGAAAGGACAAATGCTTTCAATAAGTTATTGGTGGAAATAATGAATTTTGGATCCAAACGAAGGTCAACTATAGTATAATGTGCTATATATTGTACGCAAAATGCGTACAATATCATATGCGTGACGAGGTTCTACTTTAGTAGAATGTGCTATAAATAGAAAGGACAAATGCTTTCAATAAGTTATTGGTGGATATAATAAATTTCGAATCCAAACGAAGGTCAACTATAGTATAATGTGCTATATATTGTACGCAAAATGCGTAGAATATTATATGCGTAACGAGGTTCTACTTGAGTAGAATGTGCTAGAAATAGAAAGGACAAATGCTTTCAATAAGTTATTGGTGGATATAATAAATTTCGAATCCAAACGAAGGTCAACTATAGTATAATGTGCTATATATTGTACGCAAAATGCGTACAATATTATATGCGTGACGAGGTTCGACTTGAGTAGAATGTGCTATAAATAGAAAGGACAAAAGCTTTCAATCTGTTATTGGTGGATATAATAAATTTCGAATCCAAACGAAGGTCAACTATAGTATAATGTGCTATATATTGTACGCAAAATGCGTACAATATCATATGCGTGACGAGGTTCTACTTTAGTAGAATGTGCTATAAATAGAAAGGACAAATGCTTTCAATAAGTTATTGGTGGATATAATGAATTTCTAATCTAAACGAAGGTCAACTATAGTATAATGTGCTATATATTGTACGCAAAATGCGTACAATATTATATGTTTGACGAGGTTCTACTTGAGTAGAATGTGCTATAAATAGAAAGGACAAATGCTTTCAATTAGTTATTGATGAATATAATAAATTGCGAATCCAATCGAAGGTCAACTATAGTATAATGTGCTATATATTGTACGCAAAATGCGTACAATATTATATGCTTGACGAGGTTCAACTTTAGTAGAATGTGCTATAAATAGAAAGGACAAATGCTTTCAATAAGTTATTGGTGGAAATAATGAATTTTGGATCCAAACGAAGGTCAACTATAGTATAATGTGCTATATATTGTACGCAAAATGCGTACAATATCATATGCGTGACGAGGTTCTACTTTAGTAGAATGTGCTATAAATAGAAAGGACAAATGCTTTCAATAAGTTATTGGTGGATATAATAAATTTCGAATCCAAACGAAGGTCAACTATAGTATAATGTGCTATATATTGTACGCAAAATGCGTACAATATTATATGCGTAACGAGGTTCTACTTGAGTAGAATGTGCTAGAAATAGAAAGGACAAATGCTTTCAATAAGTTATTGGTGGATATAATAAATTTCGAATCCAAACGAAGGTCAACTATAGTATAATGTGCTATATATTGTACGCAAAATGCGTACAATATTATATGCGTGACGAGGTTCTACTTGAGTAGAATGTGCTAGAAATAGAAAAGACAAATGCTTTCAATAAGTTATTGGTGGATATAATGAATTTCTAATCTAAACGAAGGTCAACTATAGTATAATGTGCTATATATTGTACGCAAAATGCGTACAATATTATATGTTTGACGAGGTTCTACTTGAGTAGAATGTGCTATAAATAGAAAGGACAAATGCTTTCAATTAGTTATTGATGAATATAATAAATTGCGAATCCAATCGAAGGTCAACTACAGTATAATGTGCTATATATTGTACGCAAAATGCGTACAATATTATATGCTTGACGAGGTTCAACTTTAGTAGAATGTGCTATAAATAGAAAGGACAAATGCTTTCAATAAGTTATTGTTGGAAATAATGAATTTCGGATCCAAAGGAAGGTCAACTATAGTATAATGTGCTATATATTATACGCAAAATGCGTACAATATTATATGCGTGACGAGGTTCTAATTGAGTAGAATGTGCTATAAATAGAAAGGACAAATGCTTTCAATAAGTTATTGGTGAATATAATAAATTTCTAATCCAAACGAAGGTCAACTATAGTATAATGTGCTATATATTATACGCAAAATGCGTACAATATTATATGCGTGACGAGGTTCTACTTGAGTAGAATGTGCTATAAATAGAAAGGACAAATGCTTTCAATCTGTTATTGGTGGAAATAATGAATTTCGGATCCAAAGGAAGGTCAACTATAGTATTATATGCGTGACGAGGTTCTACTTTAGTAGAATGTGCTAGAAATAGAAAGGACAAATGCTTTCATTCTGTTATTGTTGGAAATAATGAATTTCGGATCCAAAGGAAGGTCAACTATAGTATAATGCGCTATATATTGTACGCAAAAAGCGTACAATATTATGCGTGACGAGGTTCTACTTGAGTAGAATGTGCTATAAATAGAAAGGACAAATGCTTTCAATCTGTTATTGGTGAATATAATAAATTTCTAATCCAAACGAAGGTCAACTATAGTATAATGTGCTATATATTGTACGCAAAATGCGTACAATTTTATATGCTTGACGAGGTTCGACTTGAGTAGAATGTGCTATAAATAGAAAGGATAAATGCTTTCATTCTGTTATTGTTGGAAATAATGAATTTCGGATCCAAAGGAAGGTCAACTATAGTATAATGTGCTATATATTGTACGCAAAAAGCGTACAATATTATATGCGTGACGAGGTTCTACTTTAGTAGAATGTGCTAGAAATAGAAAGGACAAATGCTTTCATTCTGTTATTGTTGGAAATAATGAATTTCGGATCCAAAGGAAGGTCAACTATAGTATAATGTGCTATATATTGTACGCAAAAAGCGTACAATATTATGCGTGACGAGGTTCTACTTGAGTAGAATGTGCTATAAATAGAAAGGACAAATGCTTTCAATCTGTTATTGGTGAATATAATAAATTTCTAATCCAAACGAAGGTCAACTATAGTATAATGTGCTATATATTGTACGCAAAATGCGTACAATATTATATGCGTAACGAGGTTCTACTTGAGTAGAATGTGCTAGAAATAGAAAGGATAAATGCTTTCATTCTGTTATTGTTGGAAATAATGAATTTCGGATCCAAAGGAAGGTCAACTATAGTATAATGTGCTATATATTGTACGCAAAAAGCGTACAATATTATATGCGTGACGAGGTTCTACTTGAGTAGAATGTGCTAGAAATAGAAAGGATAAATGCTTTCATTCTGTTATTGTTGGAAATAATGAATTTCGGATCCAAAGGAAGGTCAACTATAGTATAATGTGCTATATATTATACGCAAAATGCGTACAATATTATATGCGTGACGAGGTTCTAATTGAGTAGAATGTGCTAGAAATAGAAAGGACAAATGCTTTCAATAAGTTATTGGTGAATATAATAAATTTCTAATCCAAACGAAGGTCAACTATAGTATAATGTGCTATATATTATACGCAAAATGCGTACAATATTATATGGGTGACGAGGTTCTACTTGAGTAGAATGTGCTATAAATAGAAAAGACAAATGCTTTCAATAAGTTATTGGTGGATATAATGAATTTCTAATCTAAACGAAGGTCAACTATAGTATAATGTGCTATATATTGTACGCAAAATGCGTACAATATTATATGCGTGACGAGGTTCTACTTGAGTAGAATGTGCTAGAAATAGAAAGGACAAATGCTTTCAATAAGTTATTGGTGGATATAATGAATTTCTAATCTAAACGAAGGTCAACTATAGTATAATGTGCTATATATTGTACGCAAAATGCGTACAATATTATATGCGTGACGAGGTTCTACTTGAGTAGAATGTGCTAGAAATAGAAAAGACAAATGCTTTCAATAAGTTATTGGTGGATATAATGAATTTCTAATCTAAACGAAGGTCAACTATAGTATAATGTGCTATATATTGTACGCAAAATGCGTACAATATTATATGTTTGACGAGGATCTACTTGAGTAGAATGTGCTATAAATAGAAAGGACAAATGCTTTCAATTAGGTATTGATGAATATAATAAATTGCGAATCCAATCGAAGGTCAACTATAGTATAATGTGCTATATATTGTACGCAAAATGCGTACAATATTATATGCTTGACGAGGTTCAACTTTAGTAGAATGTGCTATAAATAGAAAGGACAAATGCTTTCAATAAGTTATTGGTGGAAATAATGAATTTTGGATCCAAACGAAGGTCAACTATAGTATAATGTGCTATATATTGTACGCAAAATGCGTAGTACAATTTTATATGCTTGACGAGGTTCGACTTGAGTATATAATGTGCTATATATTGTACGCAAAAAGCGTACAATATTATATGCGTGACGAGGTTCTACTTGAGTAGAATGTGCTAGAAATAGAAAGGATAAATGCTTTCATTCTGTTATTGTTGGAAATAATGAATTTCGGATCCAAAGGAAGGTCAACTATAGTATAATGTGCTATATATTATACGCAAAATGCGTACAATATTATATGCGTGACGAGGTTCTACTTGAGTAGAATGTGCTAGAAATAGAAAGGACAAATGCTTTCAATAAGTTATTGGTGGATATAATGAATTTCTAATCTAAACGAAGGTCAACTATAGTATAATGTGCTATATATTGTACGCAAAATGCGTACAATATTATATGTTTGACGAGGTTCTACTTGAGTAGAATGTGCTATAAATAGAAAGGACAAATGCTTTCAATTAGTTATTGATGAATATAATAAATTGCGAATCCAATCGAAGGTCAACTATAGTATAATGTGCTATATATTGTACGCAAAATGCGTACAATATTATATGCTTGACGAGGTTCAACTTTAGTAGAATGTGCTATAAATAGAAAGGACAAATGCTTTCAATAAGTTATTGGTGGAAATAATGAATTTTGGATCCAAACGAAGGTCAACTATAGTATAATGTGCTATATATTGTACGCAAAATGCGTACAATATCATATGCGTGACGAGGTTCTACTTTAGTAGAATGTGCTATAAATAGAAAGGACAAATGCTTTCAATAAGTTATTGGTGGATATAATAAATTTCGAATCCAAACGAAGGTCAACTATAGTATAATGTGCTATATATTGTACGCAAAATGCGTACAATATTATATGCGTAACGAGGTTCTACTTGAGTAGAATGTGCTAGAAATAGAAAGGACAAATGCTTTCAATAAGTTATTGGTGGATATAATAAATTTCGAATCCAAACGAAGGTCAACTATAGTATAATGTGCTATATATTGTACGCAAAATGCGTACAATATTATATGCGTGACGAGGTTCGACTTGAGTAGAATGTGCTATAAATAGAAAGGACAAAAGCTTTCAATCTGTTATTGGTGGATATAATAAATTTCGAATCCAAACGAAGGTCAACTATAGTATAATGTGCTATATATTGTACGCAAAATGCGTACAATATTATATGCGTAACGAGGTTCTACTTGAGTAGAATGTGCTAGAAATAGAAAGGATAAATGCTTTCATTCTGTTATTGTTGGAAATAATGAATTTCGGATCCAAAGGAAGGTCAACTATAGTATAATGTGCTATATATTGTACGCAAAAAGCGTACAATATTATATGCGTGACGAGGTTCTACTTGAGTAGAATGTGCTAGAAATAGAAAGGATAAATGCTTTCATTCTGTTATTGTTGGAAATAATGAATTTCGGATCCAAAGGAAGGTCAACTATAGTATAATGTGCTATATATTGTACGCAAAAAGCGTACAATATTATATGCGTGACGAGGTTCTACTTGAGTAGAATGTGCTAGAAATAGAAAGGATAAATGCTTTCATTCTGTTATTGTTGGAAATAATGAATTTCGGATCCAAAGGAAGGTCAACTATAGTATAATGTGCTATATATTATACGCAAAATGCGTACAATATTATATGCGTGACGAGGTTCTAATTGAGTAGAATGTGCTAGAAATAGAAAGGACAAATGCTTTCAATAAGTTATTGGTGAATATAATAAATTTCTAATCCAAACGAAGGTCAACTATAGTATAATGTGCTATATATTATACGCAAAATGCGTACAATATTATATGGGTGACGAGGTTCTACTTGAGTAGAATGTGCTATAAATAGAAAAGACAAATGCTTTCAATAAGTTATTGGTGGATATAATGAATTTCTAATCTAAACGAAGGTCAACTATAGTATAATGTGCTATATATTGTACGCAAAATGCGTACAATATTATATGCGTGACGAGGTTCTACTTGAGTAGAATGTGCTAGAAATAGAAAGGACAAATGCTTTCAATAAGTTATTGGTGGATATAATGAATTTCTAATCTAAACGAAGGTCAACTATAGTATAATGTGCTATATATTGTACGCAAAATGCGTACAATATTATATGCGTGACGAGGTTCTACTTGAGTAGAATGTGCTAGAAATAGAAAAGACAAATGCTTTCAATAAGTTATTGGTGGATATAATGAATTTCTAATCTAAACGAAGGTCAACTATAGTATAATGTGCTATATATTGTACGCAAAATGCGTACAATATTATATGTTTGACGAGGATCTACTTGAGTAGAATGTGCTATAAATAGAAAGGACAAATGCTTTCAATTAGGTATTGATGAATATAATAAATTGCGAATCCAATCGAAGGTCAACTATAGTATAATGTGCTATATATTGTACGCAAAATGCGTACAATATTATATGCTTGACGAGGTTCAACTTTAGTAGAATGTGCTATAAATAGAAAGGACAAATGCTTTCAATAAGTTATTGGTGGAAATAATGAATTTTGGATCCAAACGAAGGTCAACTATAGTATAATGTGCTATATATTGTACGCAAAATGCGTACAATATCATATGCGTGACGAGGTTCTACTTTAGTAGAATGTGCTATAAATAGAAAGGACAAATGCTTTCAATAAGTTATTGGTGGATATAATAAATTTCGAATCCAAACGAAGGTCAACTATAGTATAATGTGCTATATATTGTACGCAAAATGCGTACAATAGTATATGCGTAACGAGGTTCTACTTGAGTAGAATGTGCTAGAAATAGAAAGGACAAATGCTTTCAATAAGTTATTGGTGGATATAATAAATTTCGAATCCAAACGAAGGTCAACTATAGTATAATGTGCTATATATTGTACGCAAAATGCGTACAATATTATATGCGTGACGAGGTTCGACTTGAGTAGAATGTGCTATAAATAGAAAGGACAAAAGCTTTCAATCTGTTATTGGTGGATATAATAAATTTCGAATCCAAACGAAAGTCAACTATAGTATAATGTGCTATATATTGTACGCAAAATGCGTACAATATTATATGCGTAACGAGGTTCTACTTGAGTAGAATGTGCTAGAAATAGAAAGGATAAATGCTTTCATTCTGTTATTGTTGGAAATAATGAATTTCGGATCCAAAGGAAGGTCAACTATAGTATAATGTGCTATATATTGTACGCAAAAAGCGTACAATATTATATGCGTGACGAGGTTCTACTTGAGTAGAATGTGCTAGAAATAGAAAGGATAAATGCTTTCATTCTGTTATTGTTGGAAATAATGAATTTCGGATCCAAAGGAAGGTCAACTATAGTATAATGTGATATATATTATACGCAAAATGCGTACAATATTATATGCGTGACGAGGTTCTAATTGAGTAGAATGTGCTATAAATAGAAAGGACAAATGCTTTCAATAAGTTATTGGTGAATATAATAAATTTCTAATCCAAACGAAGGTCAACTATAGTATAATGTGCTATATATTATACGCAAAATGCGTACAATATTATATGCGTGACGAGGTTCTACTTGAGTAGAATGTGCTATAAATAGAAAGGACAAATGCTTTCAATCTGTTATTGGTGGAAATAATGAATTTCGGATCCAAAGGAAGGTCAACTATAGTATAATGCGCTATATATTGTACGCAAAAAGCGTACAATATTATGCGTGACGAGGTTCTACTTGAGTAGAATGTGCTATAAATAGAAAGGACAAATGCTTTCAATCTGTTATTGGTGAATATAATAAATTTCTAATCCAAACGAAGGTCAACTATAGTATAATGTGCTATATATTGTACGCAAAATGCGTACAATTTTATATGCTTGACGAGGTTCGACTTGAGTAGAATGTGCTATAAATAGAAAGGATAAATGCTTTCATTCTGTTATTGTTGGAAATAATGAATTTCGGATCCAAAGGAAGGTCAACTATAGTATAATGTGCTATATATTGTACGCAAAAAGCGTACAATATTATATGCGTGACGAGGTTCTACTTTAGTAGAATGTGCTAGAAATAGAAAGGACAAATGCTTTCATTCTGTCATTATTGGAAATAATGAATTTCGGATCCAAAGGAAGGTCAACTATAGTATAATGTGCTATATATTGTACGCAAAAAGCGTACAATATTATGCGTGACGAGGTTCTACTTGAGTAGAATGTGCTATAAATAGAAAGGACAAATGCTTTCAATCTGTTATTGGTGAATATAATAAATTTCTAATCCAAACGAAGGTCAACTATAGTATAATGTGCTATATATTGTACGCAAAATGCGTACAATATTATATGCGTAACGAGGTTCTACTTGAGTAGAATGTGCTAGAAATAGAAAGGATAAATGCTTTCATTCTGTTATTGTTGGAAATAATGAATTTCGGATCCAAAGGAAGGTCAACTATAGTATAATGTGCTATATATTGTACGCAAAAAGCGTACAATATTATATGCGTGACGAGGTTCTACTTGAGTAGAATGTGCTAGAAATAGAAAGGATAAATGCTTTCATTCTGTTATTGTTGGAAATAATGAATTTCGGATCCAAAGGAAGGTCAACTATAGTATAATGTGCTATATATTATACGCAAAATGCGTACAATATTATATGCGTGACGAGGTTCTACTTGAGTAGAATGTGCTAGAAATAGAAAGGACAAATGCTTTCAATAAGTTATTGGTGGATATAATGAATTTCTAATCTAAACGAAGGTCAACTATAGTATAATGTGCTATATATTGTACGCAAAATGCGTACAATATTATATGTTTGACGAGGTTCTACTTGAGTAGAATGTGCTATAAATAGAAAGGACAAATGCTTTCAATTAGTTATTGATGAATATAATAAATTGCGAATCCAATCGAAGGTCAACTATAGTATAATGTGCTATATATTGTACGCAAAATGCGTACAATATTATATGCTTGACGAGGTTCAACTTTAGTAGAATGTGCTATAAATAGAAAGGACAAATGCTTTCAATAAGTTATTGGTGGAAATAATGAATTTTGGATCCAAACGAAGGTCAACTATAGTATAATGTGCTATATATTGTACGCAAAATGCGTACAATATCATATGCGTGACGAGGTTCTACTTTAGTAGAATGTGCTATAAATAGAAAGGACAAATGCTTTCAATAAGTTATTGGTGGATATAATAAATTTCGAATCCAAACGAAGGTCAACTATAGTATAATGTGCTATATATTGTACGCAAAATGCGTACAATATTATATGCGTAACGAGGTTCTACTTGAGTAGAATGTGCTAGAAATAGAAAGGACAAATGCTTTCAATAAGTTATTGGTGGATATAATAAATTTCGAATCCAAACGAAGGTCAACTATAGTATAATGTGCTATATATTGTACGCAAAATGCGTACAATATTATATGCGTGACGAGGTTCGACTTGAGTAGAATGTGCTATAAATAGAAAGGACAAAAGCTTTCAATCTGTTATTGGTGGATATAATAAATTTCGAATCCAAACGAAGGTCAACTATAGTATAATGTGCTATATATTGTACGCAAAATGCGTACAATATTATATGCGTAACGAGGTTCTACTTGAGTAGAATGTGCTAGAAATAGAAAGGATAAATGCTTTCATTCTGTTATTGTTGGAAATAATGAATTTCGGATCCAAAGGAAGGTCAACTATAGTATAATGTGCTATATATTGTACGCAAAAAGCGTACAATATTATATGCGTGACGAGGTTCTACTTGAGTAGAATGTGCTAGAAATAGAAAGGATAAATGCTTTCATTCTGTTATTGTTGGAAATAATGAATTTCGGATCCAAAGGAAGGTCAACTATAGTATAATGTGCTATATATTATACGCAAAATGCGTACAATATTATATGCGTGACGAGGTTCTAATTGAGTAGAATGTGCTATAAATAGAAAGGACAAATGCTTTCAATAAGTTATTGGTGAATATAATAAATTTCTAATCCAAACGAAGGTCAACTATAGTATAATGTGCTATATATTATACGCAAAATGCGTACAATATTATATGCGTGACGAGGTTCTACTTGAGTAGAATGTGCTATAAATAGAAAGGACAAATGCTTTCAATCTGTTATTGGTGGAAATAATGAATTTCGGATCCAAAGGAAGGTCAACTATAGTATAATGTGCTATATATTGTACGCAAAAAGCGTACAATATTATATGCGTGACGAGGTTCTACTTTAGTAGAATGTGCTAGAAATAGAAAGGACAAATGCTTTCATTCTGTTATTGTTGGAAATAATGAATTTCGGATCCAAAGGAAGGTCAACTATAGTATAATGCGCTATATATTGTACGCAAAAAGCGTACAATATTATGCGTGACGAGGTTCTACTTGAGTAGAATGTGCTATAAATAGAAAGGACAAATGCTTTCAATCTGTTATTGGTGAATATAATAAATTTCTAATCCAAACGAAGGTCAACTATATTATAATGTGCTATATATTGTACGGAAAATGCGTACAATTTTATATGCTTGACGAGGTTCGACTTGAGTAGAATGTGCTAGAAATAGAAAGGATAAATGCTTTCATTCTGTTATTGTTGGAAATAATGAATTTCGGATCCAAAGGAAGGTCAACTATAGTATAATGTGCTATATATTATACGCAAAATGCGTACAATATTATATGCGTGACGAGGTTCTACTTGAGTAGAATGTGCTAGAAATAGAAAGGACAAATGCTTTCAATAAGTTATTGGTGGATATAATGAATTTCTAATCTAAACGAAGGTCAACTATAGTATAATGTGCTATATATTGTACGCAAAATGCGTACAATATTATATGTTTGACGAGGTTCTACTTGAGTAGAATGTGCTATAAATAGAAAGGACAAATGCTTTCAATTAGTTATTGATGAATATAATAAATTGCGAATCCAATCGAAGGTCAACTATAGTATAATGTGCTATATATTGTACGCAAAATGCGTACAATATTATATGCTTGACGAGGTTCAACTTTAGTAGAATGTGCTATAAATAGAAAGGACAAATGCTTTCAATAAGTTATTGGTGGAAATAATGAATTTTGGATCCAAACGAAGGTCAACTATAGTATAATGTGCTATATATTGTACGCAAAATGCGTACAATATCATATGCGTGACGAGGTTCTACTTTAGTAGAATGTGCTATAAATAGAAAGGACAAATGCTTTCAATAAGTTATTGGTGGATATAATAAATTTCGAATCCAAACGAAGGTCAACTATAGTATAATGTGCTATATATTGTACGCAAAATGCGTACAATATTATATGCGTAACGAGGTTCTACTTGAGTAGAATGTGCTAGAAATAGAAAGGACAAATGCTTTCAATAAGTTATTGGTGGATATAATAAATTTCGAATCCAAACGAAGGTCAACTATAGTATAATGTGCTATATATTGTACGCAAAATGCGTACAATATTATATGCGTGACGAGGTTCGACTTGAGTAGAATGTGCTATAAATAGAAAGGACAAAAGCTTTCAATCTGTTATTGGTGGATATAATAAATTTCGAATCCAAACGAAGGTCAACTATAGTATAATGTGCTATATATTGTACGCAAAATGCGTACAATATTATATGCGTAACGAGGTTCTACTTGAGTAGAATGTGCTAGAAATAGAAAGGATAAATGCTTTCATTCTGTTATTGTTGGAAATAATGAATTTCGGATCCAAAGGAAGGTCAACTATAGTATAATGTGCTATATATTGTACGCAAAAAGCGTACAATATTATATGCGTGACGAGGTTCTACTTGAGTAGAATGTGCTAGAAATAGAAAGGATAAATGCTTTCATTCTGTTATTGTTGGAAATAATGAATTTCGGATCCAAAGGAAGGTCAACTATAGTATAATGTGCTATATATTGTACGCAAAAAGCGTACAATATTATATGCGTGACGAGGTTCTACTTGAGTAGAATGTGCTAGAAATAGAAAGGATAAATGCTTTCATTCTGTTATTGTTGGAAATAATGAATTTCGGATCCAAAGGAAGGTCAACTATAGTATAATGTGCTATATATTATACGCAAAATGCGTACAATATTATATGCGTGACGAGGTTCTAATTGAGTAGAATGTGCTAGAAATAGAAAGGACAAATGCTTTCAATAAGTTATTGGTGAATATAATAAATTTCTAATCCAAACGAAGGTCAACTATAGTATAATGTGCTATATATTATACGCAAAATGCGTACAATATTATATGGGTGACGAGGTTCTACTTGAGTAGAATGTGCTATAAATAGAAAAGACAAATGCTTTCAATAAGTTATTGGTGGATATAATGAATTTCTAATCTAAACGAAGGTCAACTATAGTATAATGTGCTATATATTGTACGCAAAATGCGTACAATATTATATGCGTGACGAGGTTCTACTTGAGTAGAATGTGCTAGAAATAGAAAGGACAAATGCTTTCAATAAGTTATTGGTGGATATAATGAATTTCTAATCTAAACGAAGGTCAACTATAGTATAATGTGCTATATATTGTACGCAAAATGCGTACAATATTATATGCGTGACGAGGTTCTACTTGAGTAGAATGTGCTAGAAATAGAAAAGACAAATGCTTTCAATAAGTTATTGGTGGATATAATGAATTTCTAATCTAAACGAAGGTCAACTATAGTATAATGTGCTATATATTGTACGCAAAATGCGTACAATATTATATGTTTGACGAGGATCTACTTGAGTAGAATGTGCTATAAATAGAAAGGACAAATGCTTTCAATTAGGTATTGATGAATATAATAAATTGCGAATCCAATCGAAGGTCAACTATAGTATAATGTGCTATATATTGTACGCAAAATGCGTACAATATTATATGCTTGACGAGGTTCAACTTTAGTAGAATGTGCTATAAATAGAAAGGACAAATGCTTTCAATAAGTTATTGGTGGAAATAATGAATTTTGGATCCAAACGAAGGTCAACTATAGTATAATGTGCTATATATTGTACGCAAAATGCGTACAATATCATATGCGTGACGAGGTTCTACTTTAGTAGAATGTGCTATAAATAGAAAGGACAAATGCTTTCAATAAGTTATTGGTGGATATAATAAATTTCGAATCCAAACGAAGGTCAACTATAGTATAATGTGCTATATATTGTACGCAAAATGCGTACAATAGTATATGCGTAACGAGGTTCTACTTGAGTAGAATGTGCTAGAAATAGAAAGGACAAATGCTTTCAATAAGTTATTGGTGGATATAATAAATTTCGAATCCAAACGAAGGTCAACTATAGTATAATGTGCTATATATTGTACGCAAAATGCGTACAATATTATATGCGTGACGAGGTTCGACTTGAGTAGAATGTGCTATAAATAGAAAGGACAAAAGCTTTCAATCTGTTATTGGTGGATATAATAAATTTCGAATCCAAACGAAAGTCAACTATAGTATAATGTGCTATATATTGTACGCAAAATGCGTACAATATTATATGCGTAACGAGGTTCTACTTGAGTAGAATGTGCTAGAAATAGAAAGGATAAATGCTTTCATTCTGTTATTGTTGGAAATAATGAATTTCGGATCCAAAGGAAGGTCAACTATAGTATAATGTGCTATATATTGTACGCAAAAAGCGTACAATATTATATGCGTGACGAGGTTCTACTTGAGTAGAATGTGCTAGAAATAGAAAGGATAAATGCTTTCATTCTGTTATTGTTGGAAATAATGAATTTCGGATCCAAAGGAAGGTCAACTATAGTATAATGTGATATATATTATACGCAAAATGCGTACAATATTATATGCGTGACGAGGTTCTAATTGAGTAGAATGTGCTATAAATAGAAAGGACAAATGCTTTCAATAAGTTATTGGTGAATATAATAAATTTCTAATCCAAACGAAGGTCAACTATAGTATAATGTGCTATATATTATACGCAAAATGCGTACAATATTATATGCGTGACGAGGTTCTACTTGAGTAGAATGTGCTATAAATAGAAAGGACAAATGCTTTCAATCTGTTATTGGTGGAAATAATGAATTTCGGATCCAAAGGAAGGTCAACTATAGTATAATGCGCTATATATTGTACGCAAAAAGCGTACAATATTATGCGTGACGAGGTTCTACTTGAGTAGAATGTGCTATAAATAGAAAGGACAAATGCTTTCAATCTGTTATTGGTGAATATAATAAATTTCTAATCCAAACGAAGGTCAACTATAGTATAATGTGCTATATATTGTACGCAAAATGCGTACAATTTTATATGCTTGACGAGGTTCGACTTGAGTAGAATGTGCTATAAATAGAAAGGATAAATGCTTTCATTCTGTTATTGTTGGAAATAATGAATTTCGGATCCAAAGGAAGGTCAACTATAGTATAATGTGCTATATATTGTACGCAAAAAGCGTACAATATTATATGCGTGACGAGGTTCTACTTTAGTAGAATGTGCTAGAAATAGAAAGGACAAATGCTTTCATTCTGTCATTATTGGAAATAATGAATTTCGGATCCAAAGGAAGGTCAACTATAGTATAATGTGCTATATATTGTACGCAAAAAGCGTACAATATTATGCGTGACGAGGTTCTACTTGAGTAGAATGTGCTATAAATAGAAAGGACAAATGCTTTCAATCTGTTATTGGTGAATATAATAAATTTCTAATCCAAACGAAGGTCAACTATAGTATAATGTGCTATATATTGTACGCAAAATGCGTACAATATTATATGCGTAACGAGGTTCTACTTGAGTAGAATGTGCTAGAAATAGAAAGGATAAATGCTTTCATTCTGTTATTGTTGGAAATAATGAATTTCGGATCCAAAGGAAGGTCAACTATAGTATAATGTGCTATATATTGTACGCAAAAAGCGTACAATATTATATGCGTGACGAGGTTCTACTTGAGTAGAATGTGCTAGAAATAGAAAGGATAAATGCTTTCATTCTGTTATTGTTGGAAATAATGAATTTCGGATCCAAAGGAAGGTCAACTATAGTATAATGTGCTATATATTATACGCAAAATGCGTACAATATTATATGCGTGACGAGGTTCTACTTGAGTAGAATGTGCTAGAAATAGAAAGGACAAATGCTTTCAATAAGTTATTGGTGGATATAATGAATTTCTAATCTAAACGAAGGTCAACTATAGTATAATGTGCTATATATTGTACGCAAAATGCGTACAATATTATATGTTTGACGAGGTTCTACTTGAGTAGAATGTGCTATAAATAGAAAGGACAAATGCTTTCAATTAGTTATTGATGAATATAATAAATTGCGAATCCAATCGAAGGTCAACTATAGTATAATGTGCTATATATTGTACGCAAAATGCGTACAATATTATATGCTTGACGAGGTTCAACTTTAGTAGAATGTGCTATAAATAGAAAGGACAAATGCTTTCAATAAGTTATTGGTGGAAATAATGAATTTTGGATCCAAACGAAGGTCAACTATAGTATAATGTGCTATATATTGTACGCAAAATGCGTACAATATCATATGCGTGACGAGGTTCTACTTTAGTAGAATGTGCTATAAATAGAAAGGACAAATGCTTTCAATAAGTTATTGGTGGATATAATAAATTTCGAATCCAAACGAAGGTCAACTATAGTATAATGTGCTATATATTGTACGCAAAATGCGTACAATATTATATGCGTAACGAGGTTCTACTTGAGTAGAATGTGCTAGAAATAGAAAGGACAAATGCTTTCAATAAGTTATTGGTGGATATAATAAATTTCGAATCCAAACGAAGGTCAACTATAGTATAATGTGCTATATATTGTACGCAAAATGCGTACAATATTATATGCGTGACGAGGTTCGACTTGAGTAGAATGTGCTATAAATAGAAAGGACAAAAGCTTTCAATCTGTTATTGGTGGATATAATAAATTTCGAATCCAAACGAAGGTCAACTATAGTATAATGTGCTATATATTGTACGCAAAATGCGTACAATATTATATGCGTAACGAGGTTCTACTTGAGTAGAATGTGCTAGAAATAGAAAGGATAAATGCTTTCATTCTGTTATTGTTGGAAATAATGAATTTCGGATCCAAAGGAAGGTCAACTATAGTATAATGTGCTATATATTGTACGCAAAAAGCGTACAATATTATATGCGTGACGAGGTTCTACTTGAGTAGAATGTGCTAGAAATAGAAAGGATAAATGCTTTCATTCTGTTATTGTTGGAAATAATGAATTTCGGATCCAAAGGAAGGTCAACTATAGTATAATGTGCTATATATTATACGCAAAATGCGTACAATATTATATGCGTGACGAGGTTCTAATTGAGTAGAATGTGCTATAAATAGAAAGGACAAATGCTTTCAATAAGTTATTGGTGAATATAATAAATTTCTAATCCAAACGAAGGTCAACTATAGTATAATGTGCTATATATTATACGCAAAATGCGTACAATATTATATGCGTGACGAGGTTCTACTTGAGTAGAATGTGCTATAAATAGAAAGGACAAATGCTTTCAATCTGTTATTGGTGGAAATAATGAATTTCGGATCCAAAGGAAGGTCAACTATAGTATAATGTGCTATATATTGTACGCAAAAAGCGTACAATATTATATGCGTGACGAGGTTCTACTTTAGTAGAATGTGCTAGAAATAGAAAGGACAAATGCTTTCATTCTGTTATTGTTGGAAATAATGAATTTCGGATCCAAAGGAAGGTCAACTATAGTATAATGCGCTATATATTGTACGCAAAAAGCGTACAATATTATGCGTGACGAGGTTCTACTTGAGTAGAATGTGCTATAAATAGAAAGGACAAATGCTTTCAATCTGTTATTGGTGAATATAATAAATTTCTAATCCAAACGAAGGTCAACTATATTATAATGTGCTATATATTGTACGGAAAATGCGTACAATTTTATATGCTTGACGAGGTTCGACTTGAGTAGAATGTGCTATAAATAGAAAGGATAAATGCTTTCATTCTGTTATTGTTGGAAATAATGAATTTCGGATCCAAAGGAAGGTCAACTATAGTATAATGTGCTATATATTGTACGCAAAAAGCGTACAATATTATATGCGTGAACAGGTTCTACTTTAGTAGAATGTGCTAGAAATAGAAAGGACAAATGCTTTCATTCTGTTATTGTTGGAAATAATGAATTTCGGATCCAAAGGAAGGTCAACTATAGTATAATGTGCTATATATTGTACGCAAAAAGCGTACAATATTATGCGTGACGAGGTTCTACTTGAGTAGAATGTGCTATAAATAGATAGGACAAATGCTTTCAATCTGTTATTGGTGAATATAATAAATTTCTAATCCAAACGAAGGTCAACTATAGTATAATGTGCTATATATTGTACGCAAAATGCGTACAATATTATATGCGTAACGAGGTTCTACTTGAGTAGAATGTGCTATAAATAGAAAGGATAAATGCTTTCATTCTGTTATTGTTGGAAATAATGAATTTCGGATCCAAAGGAAGGTCAACTATAGTATAATGTGCTATATATTGTACGCAAAAAGCGTACAATATTATATGCGTGACGAGGTTCTACTTGAGTAGAATGTGCTAGAAATAGAAAGGATAAATGCTTTCATTCTGTTATTGTTGGAAATAATGAATTTCGGATCCAAAGGAAGGTCAACTATAGTATAATGTGCTATATATTATACGCAAAATGCGTACAATATTATATGCGTGACGAGGTTCTACTTGAGTAGAATGTGCTAGAAATAGAAAGGACAAATGCTTTCAATAAGTTATTGGTGGATATAATGAATTTCTAATCAAAACGAAGGTCAACCATAGTATAATGTGCTATATATTGTACGCAAAATGCGTACAATATTATATGCGTGACGAGGTTCTACTTGAGTAGAATGTGCTAGAAATAGAAAAGACAAATGCTTTCAATAAGTTATTGGTGGATATAATGAATTTCTAATCTAAACGAAGGTCAACTATAGTATAATGTGCTATATATTGTACGCAAAATGCGTACAATATTATATGCTTGACGAGGTTCAACTTTAGTAGAATGTGCTATAAATAGAAAGGACAAATGCTTTCAATAAGTTATTGGTGGATATAATAAATTTCGAATCCAAACGAAGGTCAACTATAGTATAATGTGCTATATATTGTACGCAAAATGCGTACAATATTATATGCGTAACGAGGTTCTACTTGAGTAGAATGTGCTAGAAATAGAAAGGACAAATGCTTTCAATAAGTTATTGGTGGATATAATAAATTTCGAATCCAAACGAAGGTCAACTATAGTATAATGTGCTATATATTGTACGCAAAATGCGTACAATATTATATGCGTGACGAGGTTCGACTTGAGTAGAATGTGCTATAAATAGAAAGGACAAAAGCTTTCAATCTGTTATTGGTGGATATAATAAATTTCGAATCCAAACGAAGGTCAACTATAGTATAATGTGCTATATATTGTACGCAATATGCGTACAATATTATATGCGTGACGAGGTTCGACTTGAGTTGAATGTGCTATAAATAGAAAGGACAAAAGCTTTCAATCTGTTATTGGTGGATATAATAAATTTCGAATCCAAACGAAGGTCAACTATAGTATAATGTGCTATATATTATACGCAAAATGCGTACAATATTATATGCGTGACGAGGTTCTACTTGAGTAGAATGTGCTATAAATAGAAAGGACAAATGCTTTCAATCTGTTATTGGTGGAAATAATGAATTTCGGATCCAAAGGAAGGTCAACTATAGTATAATGTGCTATATATTGTACGCAAAAAGCGTACAATATTATATGCGTGACGAGGTTCTACTTTAGTAGAATGTGCTAGAAATAGAAAGGACAAATGCTTTCATTCTGTTATTGTTGGAAATAATGAATTTCGGATCCAAAGGAAGGTCAACTATAGTATAATGCGCTATATATTGTACGCAAAAAGCGTACAATATTATGCGTGACGAGGTTCTACTTGAGTAGAATATGCTATAAATAGAAAGGACAAATGCTTTCAATCTGTTATTGGTGAATATAATGAATTTCGGATCCAAAGGAAGGTCAACTATAGTATAATGTGCTATATATTGTACGCAAAAAGCGTACAATTTTATATGCTTGACGAGGTTCGACTTGAGTAGAATGTGCTATAAATAGAAAGGATAAATGCTTTCATTCTGTTATTGTTGGAAATAATGAATTTCGGATCCAAAGGAAGGTCAACTATAGTATAATGTGCTATATAATGTACGCAAAAAGCGTACAATATTATATGCGTGACGAGGTTCTACTTTAGTAGAATGTGCTAGAAATAGAAAGGACAAATGCTTTCATTCTGTTATTGTTGGAAATAATGAATTTCGGATCCAAAGGAAGGTCAACTATAGTATAATGTGCTATATATTGTACGCAAAAAGCGTACAATATTATGCGTGACGAGGTTCTACTTGAGTAGAATGTGCTATAAATAGAAAGGACAAATGCTTTCAATCTGTTATTGGTGAATATAATAAATTTCTAATCCAAACGAAGGTCAACTATAGTATAATGTGCTATATATTGTACGCAAAATGCGTACAATATTATATGCGTAACGAGGTTCTACTTGAGTAGAATGTGCTAGAAATAGAAAGGATAAATGCTTTCATTCTGTTATTGTTGGAAATAATGAATTTCGGATCCAAAGGAAGGTCAACTATAGTATAATGTGCTATATATTGTACGCAAAAAGCGTACAATATTATATGCGTGACGAGGTTCTACTTGAGTAGAATGTGCTAGAAATAGAAAGGATAAATGCTTTCATTCTGTTATTGTTGGAAATAATGAATTTCGGATCCAAAGGAAGGTCAACTATAGTATAATGTGCTATATATTATACGCAAAATGCGTACAATATTATATGCGTGACGAGGTTCTAATTGAGTAGAATGTGCTATAAATAGAAAGGACAAATGCTTTCAATAAGTTATTGGTGAATATAATAAATTTCTAATCCAAACGAAGGTCAACTATAGTATAATGTGCTATATATTAAACTCAAATTGCGTACAATATTATATGCGTGACGAGGTTCTACTTGAGTAGAATGTGCTATAAATAGAAAGGACAAATGCTTTCAATCTGTTATTGGTGGAAATAATGAATTTCGGATCCAAAGGAAGGTCAACTATAGTATAATGTGCTATATATTGTACGGAAAAAGCGTACAATATTATATGCGTGACGAGGTTCTACTTTAGTAGAATGTGCTAGAAATAGAAAGGACAAATGCTTTCATTCTGTTATTGTTGGAAATAATGAATTTCGGATCCAAAGGAAGGTCAACTATAGTATAATGTGCTATATATTGTACGCAAAAAGCGTACAATATTATATGCGTGACGAGGTTCTACTTTAGTAGAATGTGCTAGAAATAGAAAGGACAAATGCTTTCATTCTGTTATTGTTGGAAATAATGAATTTCGGATCCAAAGGAAGGTCAACTATAGTATAATGTGCTATATATTGTACGCAAAAAGCGTACAATATTATGCGTGACGAGGTTCTACTTGAGTAGAATGTGCTATAAATAGAAAGGACAAATGCTTTCAATCTGTTATTGGTGAATATAATAAATTTCTAATCCAAACGAAGGTCAACTATAGTATAATGTGCTATATATTGTACGCAAAATGCGTACAATATTATATGCGTAACGAGGTTCTACTTGAGTAGAATGTGCTATAAATAGAAAGGATAAATGCTTTCATTCTGTTATTGTTGGAAATAATGAATTTCGGATCCAAAGGAAGGTCAACTATAGTATAATGTGCTATATATTGTACGCAAAAAGCGTACAATATTATATGCGTGACGAGGTTCTACTTGAGTAGAATGTGCTAGAAATAGAAAGGATAAATGCTTTCATTCTGTTATTGTTGGAAATAATGAATTTCGGATCCAAAGGAAGGTCAACTATAGTATAATGTGCTATATATTATACGCAAAATGCGTACAATATTATATGCGTGACGAGGTTCTACTTGAGTAGAATGTGCTAGAAATAGAAAGGACAAATGCTTTCAATAAGTTATTGGTGGATATAATGAATTTCTAATCAAAACGAAGGTCAACTATAGTATAATGTGCTATATATTGTACGCAAAATGCGTACAATATTATATGCGTGACGAGGTTCTACTTGAGTAGAATGTGCTAGAAATAGAAAAGACAAATGCTTTCAATAAGTTATTGGTGGATATAATGAATTTCTAATCTAAACGAAGGTCAACTATAGTATAATGTGCTATATATTGTACGCAAAATGCGTACAATATTATATGCTTGACGAGGTTCAACTTTAGTAGAATGTGCTATAAATAGAAAGGACAAATGCTTTCAATAAGTTATTGGTGGAAATAATGAATTTTGGATCCAAACGAAGGTCAACTATAGTATAATGTGCTATATATTGTACGCAAAATGCGTACAATATCATATGCGTGACGAGGTTCTACTTTAGTAGAATGTGCTATAAATAGAAAGGACAAATGCTTTCAATAAGTTATTGGTGGATATAATAAATTTCGAATCCAAACGAAGGTCAACCATAGTATAATGTGCTATATATTGTACGCAAAATGCGTACAATATTATATGCGTAACGAGGTTCTACTTGAGTAGAATGTGCTAGAAATAGAAAGGACAAATGCTTTCAATAAGTTATTGGTGGATATAATAAATTTCGAATCCAAACGAAGGTCAACTATAGTATAATGTACTATATATTGTACGCAAAATGCGTACAATATTATATGCGTGACGAGGTTCGACTTGAGTAGAATGTGCTATAAATAGAAAGGACAAAAGCTTTCAATCTGTTATTGGTGGATATAATAAATTTCGAATCCAAACGAAGGTCAACTATAGTATAATGTGCTATATATTGTACGCAAAATGCGTACAATATTATATGCGTAACGAGGTTCTACTTGAGTAGAATGTGCTAGAAATAGAAAGGATAAATGCTTTCATTCTGTTATTGTTGGAAATAATGAATTTCGGATCCAAAGGAAGGTCAACTATAGTATAATGTGCTATATATTGTACGCAAAAAGCGTACAATATTATATGCGTGACGAGGTTCTACTTGAGTAGAATGTGCTAGAAATAGAAAGGATAAATGCTTTCATTCTGTTATTGTTGGAAATAATGAATTTTGGATCCAAAGGAAGGTCAACTATAGTATAATGTGCTATATATTGTACGCAAAAAGCGTACAATATTATATGCGTGACGAGGTTCTACTTTAGTAGAATGTGCTAGAAATAGAAAGGACAAATGCTTTCATTCTGTTATTGTTGGAAATAATGAATTTCGGATCCAAAGGAAGGTCAACTATAGTATAATGTGCTATATATTGTACGCAAAAAGCGTACAATATTATGCGTGACGAGGTTCTACTTGAGTAGAATGTGCTATAAATAGAAAGGACAAATGCTTTCAATCTGTTATTGGTGAATATAATAAATTTCTAATCCAAACGAAGGTCAACTATAGTATAATGTGCTATATATTGTACGCAAAATGCGTTCAATATTATATGCGTAACGAGGTTCTACTTGAGTAGAATGTGCTAGAAATAGAAAGGATAAATGCTTTCATTCTGTTATTGTTAGAAATAATGAATTTCGGATCCAAAGGAAGGTCAACTATAGTATAATGTGCTATATATTGTACGCAAAAAGCGTACAATATTATATGCGTGACGAGGTTCTACTTGAGTAGAATGTGCTAGAAATAGAAAGGATAAATGCTTTCATTCTGTTATTGTTGGAAATAATGAATTTCGGATCCAAAGGAAGGTCAACTATAGTATAATGTGCTATATATTATACGCAAAATGCGTACAATATTATATGCGTGACGAGGTTCTACTTGAGTAGAATGTGCTAGAAATAGAAAGGACAAATGCTTTCAATAAGTTATTGGTGGATATAATGAATTTCTAATCTAAACGAAGGTCAACTATAGTATAATGTGCTATATAATGTACGCAAAATGCGTACAATATTATATGCGTGACGAGGTTCTACTTGAGTAGAATGTGCTAGAAATAGAAAAGACAAATGCTTTCAATAAGTTATTGGTGGATATAATGAATTTCTAATCTAAACGAAGGTCAACTATAGTATAATGTGCTATATATTGTACGCAAAATGCGTACAATATTATATGCTTGACGAGGTTCAACTTTAGTAGAATGTGCTATAAATAGAAAGGACAAATGCTTTCAATAAGTTATTGGTGGAAATAATGAATTTTGGATCCAAACGAAGGTCAACTATAGTATAATGTGCTATATATTGTACGCAAAATGCGTACAATATCATATGCGTGACGAGGTTCTACTTTAGTAGAATGTGCTATAAATAGAAAGGACAAATGCTTTCATTCTGTTATTGTTGGAAATAATGAATTTCGGATCCAAAGGAAGGTCAACTATAGTATAATGTGCTATATATTGTACGCAAAAAGCGTACAATATTATATGCGTGACGAGGTTCTACTTGAGTAGAATGTGCTAGAAATAGAAAGGATAAATGCTTTCATTCTGTTATTGTTGGAAATAATGAATTTCGGATCCAAAGGAAGGTCAACTATAGTATAATGTGCTATATATTATACGCAAAATGCGTACAATATTATATGCGTGACGAGGTTCTACTTGAGTAGAATGTGCTAGAAATAGAAAGGACAAATGCTTTCAATAAGTTATTGGTGGATATAATGAATTTCTAATCTAAACGAAGGTCAACTATAGTATAATGTGCTATATATTGTACGCAAAATGCGTACAATATTATATGCGTGACGAGGTTCTACTTGAGTAGAATGTGCTAGAAATAGAAAAGACAAATGCTTTCAATAAGTTATTGGTGGATATAATGAATTTCTAATCTAAACGAAGGTCAACTATAGTATAATGTGCTATATATTGTACGCAAAATGCGTACAATATTATATGCTTGACGAGGTTCTACTTGAGTAGAATGTGCTAGAAATAGAAAGGACAAATGCTTTCAATAAGTTATTGGTGGATATAATGAATTTCTAATCTAAACGAAGGTCAACTATAGTATAATGTGCTATATAATGTACGCAAAATGCGTACAATATCATATGCGTGACGAGGTTCTACTTGAGTAGAATGTGCTAGAAATAGAAAGGACAAATGCTTTCAATAAGTTATTGGTGGATATAATAAATTTCGAATCCAAACGAAGGTCAACTATAGTATAATGTGCTATATATTGTACGCAAAAAGCGTACAATATTATATGCGTGACGAGGTTCTACTTTAGTAGAATGTGCTAGAAATAGAAAGGACAAATGCTTTCATTCTGTTATTGTTGGAAATAATGAATTTCGGATCCAAAGGAAGGTCAACTATAGTATAATGCGCTATATATTGTACGCAAAAAGCGTACAATATTATGCGTGACGAGGTTCTACTTGAGTAGAATGTGCTATAAATAGAAAGGACAAATGCTTTCAATCTGTTATTGGTGAATATAATAAATTTCTAATCCAAACGAAGGTCAACTATAGTATAATGTGCTATATATTGTACGCAAAATGCGTACAATTTTATATGCTTGACGAGGTTCGACTTGAGTAGAATGTGCTATAAATAGAAAGGATAAATGCTTTCATTCTGTTATTGTTGGAAATAATGAATTTCGGATCCAAAGGAAGGTCAACTATAGTATAATGTGCTATATATTGTACGCAAAAAGCGTACAATATTATATGCGTGACGAGGTTCTACTTTAGTAGAATGTGCTAGAAATAGAAAGGACAAATGCTTTCATTCTGTTATTGTTGGAAATAATGAATTTCGGATCCAAAGGAAGGTCAACTATAGTATAATGTGCTATATATTGTACGCAAAAAGCGTACAATATTATGCGTGACGAGGTTCTACTTGAGTAGAATGTGCTATAAATAGAAAGGACAAATGCTTTCAATCTGTTATTGGTGAATATAATAAATTTCTAATCCAAACGAAGGTCAACTATAGTATAATGTGCTATATATTGTACGCAAAATGCGTACAATATTATATGCGTAACGAGGTTCTACTTGAGTAGAATGTGCTAGAAATAGAAAGGATAAATGCTTTCATTCTGTTATTGTTGGAAATAATGAATTTCGGATCCAAAGGAAGGTCAACTATAGTATAATGTGCTATATATTGTACGCAAAAAGCGTACAATATTATATGCGTGACGAGGTTCTACTTGAGTAGAATGTGCTAGAAATAGAAAGGATAAATGCTTTCATTCTGTTATTGTTGGAAATAATGAATTTCGGATCCAAAGGAAGGTCAACTATAGTATAATGTGCTATATATTATACGCAAAATGCGTACAATATCATATGCGTGACGAGGTTCTAATTGAGTAGAATGTGCTATAAATAGAAAGGACAAATGCTTTCAATAAGTTATTGGTGGATATAATAAATTTCGAATCCAAACGAAGGTCAACTATAGTATAATGTGCTATATATTGTACGCAAAAAGCGTACAATATTATATGCGTGACGAGGTTCTACTTTAGTAGAATGTGCTAGAAATAGAAAGGACAAATGCTTTCATTCTGTTATTGTTGGAAATAATGAATTTCGGATCCAAAGGAAGGTCAACTATAGTATAATGTGCTATATATTGTACGCAAAAAGCGTACAATATTATATGCGTGACGAGGTTCTACTTGAGTAGAATGTGCTATAAATAGAAAGGATAAATGCTTTCATTCTGTTATTGTTGGAAATAATGAATTTCGGATCCAAAGGAAGGTCAACTATAGTATAATGTGCTATATATTATACGCAAAATGCGTACAATATTATATGCGTGACGAGGTTCTACTTGAGTAGAATGTGCTAGAAATAGAAAGGACAAATGCTTTCAATAAGTTATTGGTGGATATAATGAATTTCTAATCTAAACGAAGGTCAACTATAGTATAATGTGCTATATATTGTACGCAAAATGCGTACAATATTATATGCGTGACGAGGTTCTACTTGAGTAGAATGTGCTAGAAATAGAAAAGACAAATGCTTTCAATAAGTTATTGGTGGATATAATGAATTTCTAATCTAAACGAAGGTCAACTATAGTATAATGTGCTATATATTGTACGCAAAATGCGTACAATATTATATGCTTGACGAGGTTCAACTTTAGTAGAATGTGCTATAAATAGAAAGGACAAATGCTTTCAATAAGTTATTGGTGGAAATAATGAATTTTGGATCCAAACGAAGGTCAACTATAGTATAATGTGCTATATATTGTACGCAAAATGCGTACAATATCATATGCGTGACGAGGTTCTACTTTAGTAGAATGTGCTATAAATAGAAAGGACAAATGCTTTCAATAAGTTATTGGTGGATATAATAAATTTCGAATCCAAACGAAGGTCAACTATAGTATAATGTGCTATATATTGTACGCAAAATGCGTACAATATTATATGCGTAACGAGGTTCTACTTGAGTAGAATGTGCTAGAAATAGAAAGGACAAATGCTTTCAATAAGTTATTGGTGGATATAATAAATTTCGAATCCAAACGAAGGTCAACTATAGTATAATGTACTATATATTGTACGCAAAATGCGTACAATATTATATGCGTGACGAGGTTCGACTTGAGTAGAATGTGCGATAAATAGAAAGGACAAAAGCTTTCAATCTGTTATTGGTGGATATAATAAATTTCGAATCCAAACGAAGGTCAACTATAGTATAATGTGCTATATATTGTACGCAAAATGCGTACAATATTATATGCGCAACGAGGTTCTACTTGAGTAGAATGTGCTATAAATAGAAAGGATAAATGCTTTCATTCTGTTATTGTTGGAAATAATGAATTTCGGATCCAAAGGAAGGTCAACTATAGTATAATGTGCTATATATTGTACGCAAAAAGCGTACAATATTATATGCGTGACGAGGTTCTACTTGAGTAGAATGTGCTAGAAATAGAAAGGATAAATGCTTTCATTCTGTTATTGTTGGAAATAATGAATTTCGGATCCAAAGGAAGGTCAACTATAGTATAATGTGCTATATATTGTACGCAAAAAGCGTACAATATTATGCGTAACGAGGTTCTACTTGAGTAGAATGTGCTAGAAATAGAAAGGACAAATGCTTTCATTCTGTTATTGTTGGAAATAATGAATTTCGGATCCAAAGGAAGGTCAACTATAGTATAATGTGCTATATATTGTACGCAAAAAGCGTACAATATTATGCGTGACGAGGTTCTACTTGAGTAGAATGTGCTATAAATAGAAAGGACAAATGCTTTCAATCTGTTATTGGTGAATATAATAAATTTCTAATCCAAACGAAGGTCAACTATAGTATAATGTGCTATATATTGTACGCAAAATGCGTACAATATTATATGCGTAACGAGGTTCTACTTGAGTAGAATGTGCTAGAAATAGAAAGGATAAATGCTTTCATTCTGTTATTGTTGGAAATAATGAATTTCGGATCCAAAGGAAGGTCAACTATAGTATAATGTGCTATATATTGTACGCAAAAAGCGTACAATATTATATGCGTGACGAGGTTCTACTTGAGTAGAATGTGCTAGAAATAGAAAGGATAAATGCTTTCATTCTGTTATTGTTGGAAATAATGAATTTCGGATCCAAAGGAAGGTCAACTATAGTATAATGTGCTATATATTATACGCAAAATGCGTACAATATTATATGCGTGACGAGGTTCTAATTGAGTAGAATGTGCTATAAATAGAAAGGACAAATGCTTTCAATAAGTTATTGGTGAATATAATAAATTTCTAATCCAAACGAAGGTCAACTATAGTATAATGTGCTATATATTAAACTCAAATTGCGTACAATATTATATGCGTGACGAGGTTCTACTTGAGTAGAATGTGCTATAAATAGAAAGGACAAATGCTTTCAATCTGTTATTGGTGGAAATAATGAATTTCGGATCCAAAGGAAGGTCAACTATAGTATAATGTGCTATATATTGTACGCAAAAAGCGTACAATATTATATGCGTGACGAGGTTCTACTTTAGTAGAATGTGCTAGAAATAGAAAGGACAAATGCTTTCATTCTGTTATTGTTGGAAATAATGAATTTCGGATCCAAAGGAAGGTCAACTATAGTATAATGCGCTATATATTGTACGCAAAAAGCGTACAATATTATGCGTGACGAGGTTCTACTTGAGTAGAATGTGCTATAAATAGAAAGGACAAATGCTTTCAATCTGTTATTGGTGAATATAATAAATTTCTAATCCAAACGAAGGTCAACTATAGTATAATGTGCTATATATTGTACGCAAAATGCGTACAATTTTATATGCTTGACGAGGTTCGACTTGAGTAGAATGTGCTATAAATAGAAAGGATAAATGCTTTCATTCTGTTATTGTTGGAAATAATGAATTTCGGATCCAAAGGAAGGTCAACTATAGTATAATGTGCTATATATTGTACGCAAAAAGCGTACAATATTATATGCGTGACGAGGTTCTACTTTAGTAGAATGTGCTATAAATAGAAAGGACAAATGCTTTCATTCTGTTATTGTTGGAAATAATGAATTTCGGATCCAAAGGAAGGTCAACTATAGTATAATGTGCTATATATTGTACGCTAAAAGCGTACAATATTATATGCGTGACGAGGTTCTACTTTAGTAGAATGTGCTAGAAATAGAAAGGACAAATGCTTTCATTCTGTTATTGTTGGAAATAATGAATTTCGGATCCAAAGGAAGGTCAACTATAGTATAATGTGCTATATATTGTACGCAAAAAGCGTACAATATTATATGCGTGACGAGGTTCTACTTGAGTAGAATGTGCTATAAATAGAAAGGATAAATGCTTTCATTCTGTTATTGTTGGAAATAATGAATTTCGGATCCAAAGGAAGGTCAACTATAGTATAATGTGCTATATATTATACGCAAAATGCGTACAATATTATATGCGTGACGAGGTTCTACTTGAGTAGAATGTGCTAGAAATAGAAAGGACAAATGCTTTCAATAAGTTATTGGTGGATATAATGAATTTCTAATCTAAACGAAGGTCAACTATAGTATAATGTGCTATATATTGTACGCAAAATGCGTACAATATTATATGCGTGACGAGGTTCTACTTGAGTAGAATGTGCTAGAAATAGAAAAGACAAATGCTTTCAATAAGTTATTGGTGGATATAATGAATTTCTAATCTAAACGAAGGTCAACTATAGTATAATGTGCTATATATTGTACGCAAAATGCGTACAATATTATATGCTTGACGAGGTTCAACTTTAGTAGAATGTGCTATAAATAGAAAGGACAAATGCTTTCAATAAGTTATTGGTGGAAATAATGAATTTTGGATCCAAACGAAGGTCAACTATAGTATAATGTGCTATATATTGTACGCAAAATGCGTACAATATCATATGCGTGACGAGGTTCTACTTTAGTAGAATGTGCTATAAATAGAAAGGACAAATGCTTTCAATAAGTTATTGGTGGATATAATAAATTTCGAATCCAAACGAAGGTCAACTATAGTATAATGTGCTATATATTGTACGCAAAATGCGTACAATATTATATGCGTAACGAGGTTCTACTTGAGTAGAATGTGCTAGAAATAGAAAGGACAAATGCTTTCAATAAGTTATTGGTGGATATAATAAATTTCGAATCCAAACGAAGGTCAACTATAGTATAATGTGCTATATATTGTACGCAAAATGCGTACAATATTATATGCGTGACGAGGTTCGACTTGAGTAGAATGTGCTATAAATAGAAAGGACAAAAGCTTTCAATCTGTTATTGGTGGATATAATAAATTTCGAATCCAAACGAAGGTCAACTATAGTATAATGTGCTATATATTGTACGCAAAATGCGTACAATATTATATGCGTAACGAGGTTCTACTTGAGTAGAATGTGCTAGAAATAGAAAGGATAAATGCTTTCATTCTGTTATTGTTGGAAATAATGAATTTCGGATCCAAAGGAAGGTCAACTATAGTATAATGTGCTATATATTGTACGCAAAAAGCGTACAATATTATATGCGTGACGAGGTTCTACTTGAGTAGAATGTGCTAGAAATAGAAAGGATAAATGCTTTCATTCTGTTATTGTTGGAAATAATGAATTTCGGATCCAAAGGAAGGTCAACTATAGTATAATGTGCTATATATTATACGCAAAATGCGTACAATATTATATGCGTGACGAGGTTCTAATTGAGTAGAATGTGCTATAAATAGAAAGGACAAATGCTTTCAATAAGTTATTGGTGAATATAATAAATTTCTAATCCAAACGAAGGTCAACTATAGTATAATGTGCTATATATTATACGCAAAATGCGTACAATATTATATGCGTGACGAGGTTCTACTTGAGTAGAATGTGCTATAAATAGAAAGGACAAATGCTTTCAATCTGTTATTGGTGGAAATAATGAATTTCGGATCCAAAGGAAGGTCAACTATAGTATAATGTGCTATATATTGTACGCAAAAAGCGTACAATATTATATGCGTGACGAGGTTCTACTTTAGTAGAATGTGCTATAAATAGAAAGGACAAATGCTTTCATTCTGTTATTGTTGGAAATAATGAATTTCGGATCCAAAGGAAGGTCAACTATAGTATAATGCGCTATATATTGTACGCAAAAAGCGTACAATATTATGCGTGACGAGGTTCTACTTGAGTAGAATGTGCTATAAATAGAAAGGACAAATGCTTTCAATCTGTTATTGGTGAATATAATAAATTTCTAATCCAAACGAAGGTCAACTATAGTATAATGTGCTATATATTGTACGCAAAATGCGTACAATTTTATATGCTTGACGAGGTTCGACTTGAGTAGAATGTGCAATAAATAGAAAGGATAAATGCTTTCATTCTGTTATTGTTGGAAATAATGAATTTCGGATCCAAAGGAAGGTCAACTATAGTATAATGTGCTATATATTGTACGCAAAAAGCGTACAATATTATATGCGTGACGAGGTTCTACTTGAGTAGAATGTGCTAGAAATAGAAAGGATAAATGCTTTCATTCTGTTATTGTTGGAAATAATGAATTTCGTATCCAAAGGAAGGTCAACTATAGTATAATGTGCTATATATTGTACGCAAAATGCGTGCAATATTATATCCGTGACGAGGTTCTACTTGAGTAGAATGTGCTATAAATAGAAAGGACAAATGCTTTCAATAAGTTATTGGTGGATATAATAAATTTCGAATCCAAACGAAGGTCAACTATAGTATAATGTGCTATATATTGTACGCAAAATGCGTGCAATATTATATGCGTGACGAGGTTCTACTTTAGTAGAATGTGCTATAAATAGAAAGGACAAATGCTTTCAATCTGTTTTTGGTGGATATAACGAATTTCGGATCCAAACGAAGGTCAACTAAGGTATAATGTGCTCTATATTGTACGCAAAATGCGTACAACATTATATGCGTGACGAGGTTCTACTTGAGTTGAATGTGCTAGAAATAGAAAAGACAAATGCTTTCAATAAGTTATTGGTGGATATAATGAATATCTAATCTAAACGAAGGTCAACTATAGTATAATATGCTATATATTGTACGCAAAATGCGTACAATATTATATGTTTGACGAGGTTCTACTTGAGTAGAATGTGCTATAAATAGAAAGGACAAATGCTTTCAATTAGTTATTGATGAATATAATAAATTGCGAATCCAATCGAAGGTCAACTATAGTATAATGTGCTATATATTGTACGCAAAATGCGTACAATATTATATGCTTGACGAGGTTCAACTTTAGTAGAATGTGCTATAAATAGAAAGGACAAATGCTTTCAATAAGTTATTGGTGGAAATAATGAATTTTGGATCCAAACGAAGGTCAACTATAGTATAATGTGCTATATATTGTACGCAAAATGCGTACAATATCATATGCGTGACGAGGTTCTACTTTAGTAGAATGTGCTATAAATAGAAAGGACAAATGCTTTCAATAAGTTATTGGTGGATATAATAAATTTCGAATCCAAACGAAGGTCAACTATAGTATAATGTGCTATATATTGTACGCAAAAAGCGTACAATATTATATGCGTGACGAGGTTCTACTTTAGTAGAATGTGCTAGAAATAGAAAGGACAAATGCTTTCATTCTGTTATTGTTGGAAATAATGAATTTCGGATCCAAAGGAAGGTCAACTATAGTATAATGCGCTATATATTGTACGCAAAAAGCGTACAATATTATGCGTGACGAGGTTCTACTTGAGTAGAATGTGCTATAAATAGAAAGGACAAATGCTTTCAATCTGTTATTGGTGAATATAATAAATTTCTAATCCAAACGAAGGTCAACTATAGTATAATGTGCTATATATTGTACGCAAAATGCGTACAATTTTATATGCTTGACGAGGTTCGACTTGAGTAGAATGTGCTATAAATAGAAAGGATAAATGCTTTCATTCTGTTATTGTTGGAAATAATGAATTTCGGATCCAAAGGAAGGTCAACTATAGTATAATGTGCTATATATTGTACGCAAAAAGCGTACAATATTATATGCGTGACGAGGTTCTACTTTAGTAGAATGTGCTAGAAATAGAAAGGACAAATGCTTTCATTCTGTCATTGTTGGAAATAATGAATTTCGGATCCAAACGAAGGTCAACTATAGTATAATGTGCTATATATTGTACGCAAAATGCGTACAATATTATATGCTTGACGAGGTTCGACTTGAGTAGAATGTGCTATAAATAGAAAGGACAAATGCTTTCAATAAGTTATTGATGAATATAATGAATTTCGAATCCAATCGAAGGTCAACTATAGTATAATGTGCTATATATTGTACGCAAAATGCGTACAATATTATATGCTTGACGAGGTTCTACTTTAGTAGAATGTGCTATAAATAGAAAGGACAAATGCTTTCATTCTGTTATTGTTGGAAATAATGAATTTCGGATCCAAAGGAAGGTCAACTATAGTATAATGTGCTATATATTGTACGCAAAAAGCGTACAATATTATGCGTGACGAGGTTCTACTTGAGTAGAATGTGCTATAAATAGAAAGGACAAATGCTTTCAATCTGTTATTGGTGAATATAATAAATTTCTAATCCAAACGAAGGTCAACTATAGTATAATGTGCTATATATTGTACGCAAAATGCGTACAATATTATATGCTTGACGAGGTTCGACTTGAGTAAAATGTGCTATAAATAGAAAGGACAAATGCTTTCAATAAGTTATTGGTGGATACAATGAATTTCTAATCCAAACGAAGGTCAACTATAGTATAATGTGCTATATATTGTACGCAAAATGCGTGCAATATTATATGCTTGACGAGGTTCAACTTTAGTAGAATGTGCTATAAATAGAAAGGACAAATGCTTTCAATAAGTTATTGGTGGAAATAATGAATTTTGGATCCAAACGAAGGTCAACTATAGTATAATGTGCTATATATTGTACGCAAAATGCGTACAATATCATATGCGTGACGAGGTTCTACTTTAGTAGAATGTGCTATAAATAGAAAGGACAAATGCTTTCAATAAGTTATTGGTGGATATAATAAATTTCGAATCCAAACGAAGGTCAACTATAGTATAATGTGCTATATATTGTACGCAAAAAGCGTACAATATTATATGCGTGACGAGGTTCTACTTGAGTAGAATGTGCTAGAAATAGAAAGGATAAATGCTTTCATTCTGTTATTGTTGGAAATAATGAATTTCGGATCCAAAGGAAGGTCAACTATAGTATAATGTGCTATATATTATACGCAAAATGCGTACAATATTATATGCGTGACGAGGTTCTAATTGAGTAGAATGTGCTATAAATAGAAAGGACAAATGCTTTCAATAAGTTATTGGTGAATATAATAAATTTCTAATCCAAACGAAGGTCAACTATAGTATAATGTGCTATATATTATACGCAAAATGCGTACAATATTATATGCGTGACGAGGTTCTACTTGAGTAGAATGTGCTATAAATAGAAAGGACAAATGCTTTCAATCTGTTATTGGTGGAAATAATGAATTTCGGATCCAAAGGAAGGTCAACTATAGTATAATGTGCTATATATTGTACGCAAAAAGCGTACAATATTATATGCGTGACGAGGTTCTACTTTAGTAGAATGTGCTAGAAATAGAAAGGACAAATGGTTTCATTCTGTTATTGTTGGAAATAATGAATTTCGGATCCAAAGGAAGGTCAACTATAGTATAATGCGCTATATATTGTACGCAAAAAGCGTACAATATTATGCGTGACGAGGTTCTACTTGAGTAGAATGTGCTATAAATAGAAAGGACAAATGCTTTCAATAAGTTATTGGTGGATATAATAAATTTCGAATCCAAACGAAGGTCAACTATAGTATAATGTGCTATATATTGTACGCAAAATGCGTGCAATATTATATGCGTGACGAGGTTCTACTTTAGTAGAATGTGCTATAAATAGAAAGGACAAATGCTTTCAATCTGTTTTTGGTGGATATAACGAATTTCGGATCCAAACGAAGGTCAACTAAGGTATAATGTGCTCTATATTGTACGCAAAATGCGTACAACATTATATGCGTGACGAGGTTCTACTTGAGTTGAATGTGCTAGAAATAGAAAAGACAAATGCTTTCAATAAGTTATTGGTGGATATAATGAATATCTAATCTAAACGAAGGTCAACTATAGTATAATATGCTATATATTGTACGCAAAATGCGTACAATATTATATGTTTGACGAGGTTCTACTTGAGTAGAATGTGCTATAAATAGAAAGGACAAATGCTTTCAATTAGTTATTGATGAATATAATAAATTGCGAATCCAATCGAAGGTCAACTATAGTATAATGTGCTATATATTGTACGCAAAATGCGTACAATATTATATGCTTGACGAGGTTCAACTTTAGTAGAATGTGCTATAAATAGAAAGGACAAATGCTTTCAATAAGTTATTGGTGGAAATAATGAATTTTGGATCCAAACGAAGGTCAACTATAGTATAATGTGCTATATATTGTACGCAAAATGCGTACAATATCATATGCGTACGAGGTTCTACTTTAGTAGAATGTGCTATAAATAGAAAGGACAAATGCTTTCAATAAGTTATTGGTGGATATAATAAATTTCGAATCCAAACGAAGGTCAACTATAGTATAATGTGCTATATATTGTACGCAAAAAGCGTACAATATTATATGCGTGACGAGGTTCTACTTTAGTAGAATGTGCTAGAAATAGAAAGGACAAATGCTTTCATTCTGTTATTGTTGGAAATAATGAATTTCGGATCCAAAGGAAGGTCAACTATAGTATAATGCGCTATATATTGTACGCAAAAAGCGTACAATATTATGCGTGACGAGGTTCTACTTGAGTAGAATGTGCTATAAATAGAAAGGACAAATGCTTTCAATCTGTTATTGGTGAATATAATAAATTTCTAATCCAAACGAAGGTCAACTATAGTATAATGTGCTATATATTGTACGCAAAATGCGTACAATTTTATATGCTTGACGAGGTTCGACTTGAGTAGAATGTGCTATAAATAGAAAGGATAAATGCTTTCATTCTGTTATTGTTGGAAATAATGAATTTCGGATCCAAAGGAAGGTCAACTATAGTATAATGTGCTATATATTGTACGCAAAAAGCGTACAATATTATATGCGTGACGAGGTTCTACTTTAGTAGAATGTGCTAGAAATAGAAAAGACAAAAGCTTTCATTCTGTTATTGGTGAATATAATAAATTTCTAATCCAAACGAAGGTCAACTATAGTATAATGTGCTATATATTGTACGCAAAATGCGTACAATATTATATGCTTGACGAGGTTCGACTTGAGTAGAATGTGCTATAAATAGAAAGGACAAATGCTTTCAATAAGTTATTGATGAAAATAATGAATTTCGAATCCAATCGAAGGTCAACTATAGTATAATGTGCTATATATTGTACGCAAAATGCGTACAATATTATATGCTTGACGAGGTTCTACTTTAGTAGAATGTGCTATAAATAGAAAGGACAAATGCTTTCATTCTGTTATTGTTGGAAATAATGAATTTCGGATCCAAAGGAAGGTCAACTATAGTATAATGTGCTATATATTGTACGCAAAAAGCGTACAATATTATGCGTGACGAGGTTCTACTTGAGTAGAATGTGCTATAAATAGAAAGGACAAATGCTTTCAATCTGTTATTGGTGAATATAATAAATTTCTAATCCAAACGAAGGTCAACTATAGTATAATGTGCTATATATTGTACGCAAAATGCGTACAATATTATATGCTTGACGAGGTTCGACTTGAGTAAAATGTGCTATAAATAGAAAGGACAAATGCTTTCAATAAGTTATTGGTGGATACAATGAATTTCTAATCCAAACGAAGGTCAACTATAGTATAATGTGCTATATATTGTACGCAAAATGCGTGCAATATTATATGCTTGACGAGGTTCAACTTTAGTAGAATGTGCTATAAATAGAAAGGACAAATGCTTTCAATAAGTTATTGGTGGAAATAATGAATTTTGGATCCAAACGAAGGTCAACTATAGTATAATGTGCTATATATTGTACGCAAAATGCGTACAATATCATATGCGTGACGAGGTTCTACTTTAGTAGAATGTGCTATAAATAGAAAGGACAAATGCTTTCAATAAGTTATTGGTGGATATAATAAATTTCGAATCCAAACGAAGGTCAACTATAGTATAATGTGCTATATATTGTACGCAAAAAGCGTACAATATTATATGCGTGACGAGGTTCTACTTGAGTAGAATGTGCTAGAAATAGAAAGGATAAATGCTTTCATTCTGTTATTGTTGGAAATAATGAATTTCGGATCCAAAGGAAGGTCAACTATAGTATAATGTGCTATATATTATACGCAAAATGCGTACAATATTATATGCGTGACGAGGTTCTAATTGAGTAGAATGTGCTATAAATAGAAAGGACAAATGCTTTCAATAAGTTATTGGTGAATATAATAAATTTCTAATCCAAACGAAGGTCAACTATAGTATAATGTGCTATATATTATACGCAAAATGCGTACAATATTATATGCGTGACGAGGTTCTACTTGAGTAGAATGTGCTATAAATAGAAAGGACAAATGCTTTCAATCTGTTATTGGTGGAAATAATGAATTTCGGATCCAAAGGAAGGTCAACTATAGTATAATGTGCTATATATTGTACGCAAAAAGCGTACAATATTATATGCGTGACGAGGTTCTACTTTAGTAGAATGTGCTAGAAATAGAAAGGACAAATGGTTTCATTCTGTTATTGTTGGAAATAATGAATTTCGGATCCAAAGGAAGGTCAACTATAGTATAATGCGCTATATATTGTACGCAAAAAGCGTACAATATTATGCGTGACGAGGTTCTACTTGAGTAGAATGTGCTATAAATAGAAAGGACAAATGCTTTCAATCTGTTATTGGTGAATATAATAAATTTCTAATCCAAACGAAGGTCAACTATAGTATAATGTGCTATATATTGTACGCAAAATGCGTACAATTTTATATGCTTGACGAGGTTCGACTTGAGTAGAATGTGCTATAAATAGAAAGGATAAATGCTTTCATTCTGTTATTGTTGGAAATAATGAATTTCGGATCCAAAGGAAGGTCAACTATAGTATAATGTGCTATATATTGTACGCAAAAAGCGTACAATATTATATGCGTGACGAGGTTCTACTTTAGTAGAATGTGCTAGAAATAGAAAGGACAAATGCTTTCATTCTGTTATTGTTGGAAATAATGAATTTCGGATCCAAAGGAAGGTCAACTATAGTATAATGCGCTATATATTGTACGCAAAAAGCGTACAATATTATGCGTGACGAGGTTCTACTTGAGTAGAATGTGCTATAAATAGAAAGGACAAATGCTTTCAATCTGTTATTGGTGAATATAATAAATTTCTAATCCAAACGAAGGTCAACTATAGTATAATGTGCTATATATTGTACGCAAAATGCGTACAATTTTATATGCTTGACGAGGTTCGACTTGAGTAGAATGTGCTATAAATAGAAAGGATAAATGCTTTCATTCTGTTATTGTTGGAAATAATGAATTTCGGATCCAAAGGAAGGTCAACTATAGTATAATGTGCTATATATTGTACGCAAAAAGCGTACAATATTATATGCTTGACGAGGTTCAACTTTAGTAGAATGTGCTATAAATAGAAAGGACAAATGCTTTCAATAAGTTATTGGTGGAAATAATGAATTTTGGATCCAAACGAAGGTCAACTATAGTATAATGTGCTATATATTGTACGCAAAATGCGTACAATATCATATGCGTGACGAGGTTCTACTTGAGTAGAATGTGCTATAAATAGAAAGGACAAATGCTTTAAATCTGTTATTGGTGAATATAATAAATTTCTAATCCAAACGAAGGTCAACTATAGTATAATGTGCTATATATTGTACGCAAAATGCGTACAATTTTATATGCTTGACGAGGTTCGACTTGAGTAGAATGTGCTATAAATAGAAAGGATAAATGCTTTCATTCTGTTATTGTTGGAAATAATGAATTTCGGATCCAAAGGAAGGTCAACTATAGTATAATGTGCTATATATTGTACGCAAAAAGCGTACAATATTATATGCGTGACGAGGTTCTACTTGAGTAGAATGTGCTAGAAATAGAAAGGATAAATGCTTTCATTCTGTTATTGTTGGAAATAATGAATTTCGGATCCAAAGGAAGGTCAACTATAGTATAATGTGCTATATATTATACGCAAAATGCGTACAATATTATATGCGTGACGAGGTTCTAATTGAGTAGAATGTGCTATAAATAGAAAGGACAAATGCTTTCAATAAGTTATTGGTGAATATAATAAATTTCTAATCCAAACGAAGGTCAACTATAGTATAATGTGCTATATATTATACGCAAAATGCGTACAATATTATATGCGTGACGAGGTTCTACTTGAGTAGAATGTGCTATAAATAGAAAGGACAAATGCTTTCAATCTGTTATTGGTGGAAATAATGAATTTCGGATCCAAAGGAAGGTCAACTATAGTATAATGTGCTATATATTGTACGCAAAAAGCGTACAATATTATATGCGTGACGAGGTTCTACTTTAGTAGAATGTGCTAGAAATAGAAAGGACAAATGGTTTCATTCTGTTATTGTTGGAAATAATGAATTTCGGATCCAAAGGAAGGTCAACTATAGTATAATGCGCTATATATTGTACGCAAAAAGCGTACAATATTATGCGTGACGAGGTTCTACTTGAGTAGAATGTGCTATAAATAGAAAGGACAAATGCTTTCAATCTGTTATTGGTGAATATAATAAATTTCTAATCCAAACGAAGGTCAACTATAGTATAATGTGCTATATATTGTACGCAAAATGCGTACAATTTTATATGCTTGACGAGGTTCGACTTGAGTAGAATGTGCTATAAATAGAAAGGATAAATGCTTTCATTCTGTTATTGTTGGAAATAATGAATTTCGGATCCAAAGGAAGGTCAACTATAGTATAATGTGCTATATATTGTACGCAAAAAGCGTACAATATTATATGCGTGACGAGGTTCTACTTTAGTAGAATGTGCTAGAAATAGAAAGGACAAATGCTTTCATTCTGTTATTGTTGGAAATAATGAATTTCGGATCCAAAGGAAGGTCAACTATAGTATAATGTGCTATATATTGTACGCAAAAAGCGTACAATATTATGCGTGACGAGGTTCTACTTGAGTAGAATGTGCTATAAATAGAAAGGACAAATGCTTTCAATCTGTTATTGGTGAATATAATAAATTTCTAATCCAAACGAAGGTCAACTATAGTATAATGTGCTATATATTGTACGCAAAATGCGTACAATATTATATGCGTAACGAGGTTCTACTTGAGTAGAATGTGCTAGAAATAGAAAGGATAAATGCTTTCATTCTGTTATTGTTGGAAATAATGAATTTCGGATCCAAAGGAAGGTCAACTATAGTATAATGTGCTATATATTGTACGCAAAAAGCGTACAATATTACATGCGTGACGAGGTCCTACTTGAGTAGAATGTGCTAGAAATATAAAGGATAAATGCTTTCATTCTGTTATTGTTGGAAATAATGAATTTCGGATCCAAAGGAAGGTCAACTATAGTATAATGTGCTATATATTATAAGCAAAATGAGTACAATATTATATGCGTGACGAGGTTCTAATTGAGTAGAATGTGCTATAAATAGAAAGGACAAATGCTTTCAATAAGTTATTGGTGAATATAATAAATTTCTAATCCAAACGAAGGTCAACTATAGTATAATGTGCTAAATATTATACGCAAAATGCGTACAATATTATATGCGTGACGAGGTTCTACTTGAGTAGAATGTGCTATAAATAGAAAGGACAAATGCTTTCAATCTGTTATTGGTGGAAATAATGAATTTCGGATCCAAAGGAAGGTCAACTATAGTATAATGTGCTATATATTGTACGCAAAAAGCGTACAATATTATATGCGTGACGAGGTTCTACTTTAGTAGAATGTGCTAGAAATAGAAAGGACAAATGCTTTCATTCTGTTATTGTTGGAAATAATGAATTTCGGATCCAAAGGAAGGTCAACTATAGTATAATGCGCTTTATATTGTACGCAAAAAGCGTACAATATTATGCGTGACGAGGTTCTACTTGAGTAGAATGTGCTATAAATAGAAAGGACAAATGCTTTCAATCTGTTATTGGTGAATATAATAAATTTCTAATCCAAACGAAGGTCAACTATAGTATAATGTGCTATATATTATACGCAAAATGCGTACAATATTATATGCGTGACGAGGTTCTACTTGAGTAGAATGTGCTATAAATAGAAAGGACAAATGCTTTCAATCTGTTATTGGTGGAAATAATGAATTTCGGATCCAAAGGAAGGTCAACTATAGTATAATGTGCTATATATTGTACGCAAAAAGCGTACAATATTATATGCGTGACGAGGTTCTACTTTAGTAGAATGTGCTAGAAATAGAAAGGACAAATGCTTTCATTCTGTTATTGTTGGAAATAATGAATTTCGGATCCAAAGGAAGGTCAACTATAGTATAATGCGCTATATATTGTACGCAAAAAGCGTACAATATTATGCGTGACGAGGTTCTACTTGAGTAGAATGTGCTATAAATAGAAAGGACAAATGCTTTCAATCTGTTATTGGTGAATATAATAAATTTCTAATCCAAACGAAGGTCAACTATAGTATAATGTGCTATATATTGTACGCAAAATGCGTACAATTTTATATGCTTGACGAGGTTCGACTTGAGTAGAATGTGCTATAAATAGAAAGGATAAATGCTTTCATTCTGTTATTGTTGGAAATAATGAATTTCGGATCCAAAGGAAGGTCAACTATAGTATAATGTGCTATATATTGTACGCAAAAAGCGTACAATATTATATGCGTGACGAGGTTCTACTTTAGTAGAATGTGCTAGAAATAGAAAGGACAAATGCTTTCATTCTGTTATTGTTGGAAATAATGAATTTCGGATCCAAAGGAAGGTCAACTATAGTATAATGTGCTATATATTGTACGCAAAAAGCGTACAATATTATGCGTGACGAGGTTCTACTTGAGTAGAATGTGCTATAAATAGAAAGGACAAATGCTTTCAATCTGTTATTGGTGAATATAATAAATTTCTAATCCAAACGAAGGTCAACTATAGTATAATGTGCTATATATTGTACGCAAAATGCGTACAATATTATATGCTTGACGAGGTTCTACTTGAGTTGAATGTGCTATAAAGAGAAAGGACAAATGCTTTCAATCTGTTATTGGAGGAAATAATGAATTTCTAATCCAAACGAAGGTCAACTATAGTATAATGTGCTATATATTGTACGCAAAATGCGTACAATATTATATGCGTTGACGAGTTCTACTTGAGTAGAATGTGCTATAAATAGAAAGGACAAATGCTTTCAATCTGTTATTGGTGTATATAATGATTTTCGGATCCAAACGAAGGTCAACTATAGTATAATGTGCTATATATTGTACGCAAAATGCGTACAATATTATATGCGTTGACGAGTTCTACTTGAGTATAATGTGCTATAAATAGAAAGGACAAATGCTTTCAATATGTTATTGGTGGATATAATAAATTTCGAATCCTATCGAAGATCAACTATAGTATAATGTGCTATATATTGTACGCAAAAAGCGTACAATATTATATGCTTGACGAGGTTCTACTTGAGTAGAATGTGCTATAAATAGAAAGGACAAATGCTTTCAATAAGTTATTGGTGGAAATAATAAATTTCGGATCCAAACGAAGGTCAACTATAGTATAATGTGCTATATATTGTACGCAAAATGCGTACAATATTATATGCGTTGACGAGTTCTACTTGAGTATAATGTGCTATAAATAGAAAGGACAAATGCTTTCAATATGTTATTGGTGGATATAATAAATTTCGAATCCTATCGAAGATCAACTATAGTATAATGTGCTATATATTGTACGCAAAAAGCGTACAATATTATATGCTTGACGAGGTTCTACTTGAGTAGAATGTGCTATAAATAGAAAGGACAAATGCTTTCAATCTGTTATTGGTGGATACAATGAATTTCGAATCCTATTGAAGGTCAACTATAGTATAATGTGCTATATATTGTACGCAAAATGCGTACAATATTATATGCTTGACGAGGTTCTACTTGAGTAGAATGTGCTATAAATAAAAAGGATAAATGCTTTCAATAAGTTATTGGTGGATATAATAAATTTCTAATCCTATCGAAGGTCAACTATAGTATAATGCGCTATATATTGTACGCAAAATGCGTACAATATAATATGCGTGACGAGGTTCTACTTGAGTTGAATGTGCTTTAAATAGAAAGGACAAATGCTTTCAATAAGTTATTGGTGGATATAATGAATTTCTAATCCAAACGAAGGTCAACTATAGTATAATGTGCTATATATTGTACGCAAAATGCATACAATATTATATGCGTGACGAGGTTCTAATTGAGTTGAATGTGCTATAAATAGAAAGGACAAATGCTTTCAATAAGTTATTGGTGGATATAATAAATTTCGAATCCAAACGAAGGTCAACTATAGTATTATGTGCTATATATTGTACGCAAATGGGTACAATATTATATGCTTGACGAGGTTCTACTTGAGTTGAATGTGCTATAAATAGAAAGGACAAATGCTTTCAATAAGTTATTGGTGAATATAATAAATTTCTAATCCAAACGAAGGTCAACTATAGTATAATGTGCTATATATTATACGCAAAATGCGTACAATATTATATGCGTGACGAGGTTCTACTTGAGTAGAATGTGCTATAAATAGAAAGGACAAATGCTTTCAATCTGTTATTGGTGGAAATAATGAATTTCGGATCCAAAGGAAGGTCAACTATAGTATAATGTGCTATATATTGTACGCAAAAAGCGTACAATATTATATGCGTGACGAGGTTCTACTTGAGTAGAATGTGCTAGAAATAGAAAGGATAAATGCTTTCATTCTGTTATTGTTGGAAATAATGAATTTCGGATCCAAAGGAAGGTCAACTATAGTATAATGTGCTATATATTATACGCAAAATGCGTACAATATTATATGCGTGACGAGGTTCTAATTGAGTAGAATGTGCTATAAATAGAAAGGACAAATGCTTTCAATAAGTTATTGGTGAATATAATAAATTTCTAATCCAAACGAAGGTCAACTATAGTATAATGTGCTATATATTATACGCAAAATGCGTACAATATTATATGCGTGACGAGGTTCTACTTGAGTAGAATGTGCTATAAATAGAAAGGACAAATGCTTTCAATCTGTTATTGGTGGAAATAATGAATTTCGGATCCAAAGGAAGGTCAACTATAGTATAATGTGCTATATATTGTACGCAAAAAGCGTACAATATTATATGCGTGACGAGGTTCTACTTTAGTAGAATGTGCTAGAAATAGAAAGGACAAATGGTTTCATTCTGTTATTGTTGGAAATAATGAATTTCGGATCCAAAGGAAGGTCAACTATAGTATAATGCGCTATATATTGTACGCAAAAAGCGTACAATATTATGCGTGACGAGGTTCTACTTGAGTAGAATGTGCTATAAATAGAAAGGACAAATGCTTTCAATCTGTTATTGGTGTATATAATGATTTTCGGATCCAAACGAAGGTCAACTATAGTATAATGTGCTATATATTGTACGCAAAATGCGTACAATATTATATGCGTTGACGAGTTCTACTTGAGTATAATGTGCTATAAATAGAAAGGACAAATGCTTTCAATATGTTATTGGTGGATATAATAAATTTCGAATCCTATCGAAGATCAACTATAGTATAATGTGCTATATATTGTACGCAAAAAGCGTACAATATTATATGCTTGACGAGGTTCTACTTGAGTAGAATGTGCTATAAATAGAAAGGACAAATGCTTTCAATAAGTTATTGGTGGAAATAATAAATTTCGAATCCAAACGAAGGTCAACTATAGTATAATGTGCTATATATTGTACGCAAAATGCGTACAATATTATATGCTTGACGAGGTTCTACTTGAGTAGAATGTGCTATAAATAGAAAGGACAAATGCTTTCAATCTGTTATTGGTGAATATAATGAATTTCGAATCCTATTGAAGGTCAACTATAGTATAATGTGCTATATATTGTACGCAAAATGCGTACAATATTATATGCTTGACGAGGTTCTACTTGAGTAGAATGTGCTATAAATAAAAAGGATAAATGCTTTCAATAAGTTATTGGTGGATATAATAAATTTCTAATCCTATCGAAGGTCAACTATAGTATAATGCGCTATATATTGTACGCAAAATGCGTACAATATAATATGCGTGACGAGGTTCTACTTGAGTTGAATATGCTTTAAATAGAAAGGACAAATGCTTTCAATAAGTTATTGGTGCATATAATGAATTTCTAATCCAAACGAAGGTCAACTATAGTATAATGTGCTATATATTGTACGCAAAATGCATACAATATTATATGCGTGACGAGGTTCTAATTGAGTTGAATGTGCAATAAATAGAAAGGACAAATGCTTTCAATAAGTTATTGGTGGATATAATAAATTTCGAATCCAAACGAAGGTCAACTATAGTATTATGTGCTATATATTGTACGCAAATGGGTACAATATTATATGCTTGACGAGGTTCTACTTGAGTTGAATGTGCTATAAATAGAAAGGACAAATGCTTTCAATAAGTTATTGGTGGATATAATAAATTTCTAATCCAAACGAAGGTCAACTATAGTATAATGTGCTATATATTATACGCAAAATGCGTACAATATTATATGCGTGACGAGGTTCTACTTGAGTAGAATGTGCTATAAATAGAAAGGACAAATGCTTTCAATCTGTTATTGGTGGAAATAATGAATTTCGGATCCAAAGGAAGGTCAACTATAGTATAATGTGCTATATATTGTACGCAAAAGCGTACAATATTATATGCGTGACGAGGTTCTACTTGAGTAGAATGTGCTAGAAATAGAAAGGATAAATGCTTTCATTCTGTTATTGTTGGAAATAATGAATTTCGGATCCAAAGGAAGGTCAACTATAGTATAATGTGCTATATATTATACGCAAAATGCGTACAATATTATATGCGTGACGAGGTTCTAATTGAGTAGAATGTGCTATAAATAGAAAGGACAAATGCTTTCAATAAGTTATTGGTGAATATAATAAATTTCTAATCCAAACGAAGGTCAACTATAGTATAATGTGCTATATATTATACGCAAAATGCGTACAATATTATATGCGTGACGAGGTTCTACTTGAGTAGAATGTGCTATAAATAGAAAGGACAAATGCTTTCAATCTGTTATTGGTGGAAATAATGAATTTCGGATCCAAAGGAAGGTCAACTATAGTATAATGTGCTATATATTGTACGCAAAAAGCGTACAATATTATATGCGTGACGAGGTTCTACTTGAGTAGAATGTGCTAGAAATAGAAAGGATAAATGCTTTCATTCTGTTATTGTTGGAAATAATGAATTTCGGATCCAAAGGAAGGTCAACTATAGTATAATGTGCTATATATTATACGCAAAATGCGTACAATATTATATGCGTGACGAGGTTCTAATTGAGTAGAATGTGCTATAAATAGAAAGGACAAATGCTTTCAATAAGTTATTGGTGAATATAATAAATTTCTAATCCAAACGAAGGTCAACTATAGTATAATGTGCTATATATTATACGCAAAATGCGTACAATATTATATGCGTGACGAGGTTCTACTTGAGTAGAATGTGCTATAAATAGAAAGGACAAATGCTTTCAATCTGTTATTGGTGGAAATAATGAATTTCGGATCCAAAGGAAGGTCAACTATAGTATAATGTGCTATATATTGTACGCAAAAAGCGTACAATATTATATGCGTGACGAGGTTCTACTTTAGTAGAATGTGCTAGAAATAGAAAGGACAAATGGTTTCATTCTGTTATTGTTGGAAATAATGAATTTCGGATCCAAAGGAAGGTCAACTATAGTATAATGCGCTATATATTGTACGCAAAAAGCGTACAATATTATGCGTGACGAGGTTCTACTTGAGTAGAATGTGCTATAAATAGAAAGGACAAATGCTTTCAATCTGTTATTGGTGTATATAATGATTTTCGGATCCAAACGAAGGTCAACTATAGTATAATGTGCTATATATTGTACGCAAAATGCGTACAATATTATATGCGTTGACGAGTTCTACTTGAGTATAATGTGCTATAAATAGAAAGGACAAATGCTTTCAATATGTTATTGGTGGATATAATAAATTTCGAATCCTATCGAAGATCAACTATAGTATAATGTGCTATATATTGTACGCAAAAAGCGTACAATATTATATGCTTGACGAGGTTCTACTTGAGTAGAATGTGCTATAAATAGAAAGGACAAATGCTTTCAATAAGTTATTGGTGGAAATAATAAATTTCGAATCCAAACGAAGGTCAACTATAGTATAATGTGCTATATATTGTACGCAAAATGCGTACAATATTATATGCTTGACGAGGTTCTACTTGAGTAGAATGTGCTATAAATAGAAAGGACAAATGCTTTCAATCTGTTATTGGTGAATATAATGAATTTCGAATCCTATTGAAGGTCAACTATAGTATAATGTGCTATATATTGTACGCAAAATGCGTACAATATTATATGCTTGACGAGGTTCTACTTGAGTAGAATGTGCTATAAATAAAAAGGATAAATGCTTTCAATAAGTTATTGGTGGATATAATAAATTTCTAATCCTATCGAAGGTCAACTATAGTATAATGCGCTATATATTGTACGCAAAATGCGTACAATATAATATGCGTGACGAGGTTCTACTTGAGTTGAATATGCTTTAAATAGAAAGGACAAATGCTTTCAATAAGTTATTGGTGCATATAATGAATTTCTAATCCAAACGAAGGTCAACTATAGTATAATGTGCTATATATTGTACGCAAAATGCATACAATATTATATGCGTGACGAGGTTCTAATTGAGTTGAATGTGCAATAAATAGAAAGGACAAATGCTTTCAATAAGTTATTGGTGGATATAATAAATTTCGAATCCAAACGAAGGTCAACTATAGTATTATGTGCTATATATTGTACGCAAATGGGTACAATATTATATGCTTGACGAGGTTCTACTTGAGTTGAATGTGCTATAAATAGAAAGGACAAATGCTTTCAATAAGTTATTGGTGGATATAATAAATTTCTAATCCAAACGAAGGTCAACTATAGTATAATGTGCTATATATTATACGCAAAATGCGTACAATATTATATGCGTGACGAGGTTCTACTTGAGTAGAATGTGCTATAAATAGAAAGGACAAATGCTTTCAATCTGTTATTGGTGGAAATAATGAATTTCGGATCCAAAGGAAGGTCAACTATAGTATAATGTGCTATATATTGTACGCAAAAGCGTACAATATTATATGCGTGACGAGGTTCTACTTGAGTAGAATGTGCTAGAAATAGAAAGGATAAATGCTTTCATTCTGTTATTGTTGGAAATAATGAATTTCGGATCCAAAGGAAGGTCAACTATAGTATAATGTGCTATATATTATACGCAAAATGCGTACAATATTATATGCGTGACGAGGTTCTAATTGAGTAGAATGTGCTATAAATAGAAAGGACAAATGCTTTCAATAAGTTATTGGTGAATATAATAAATTTCTAATCCAAACGAAGGTCAACTATAGTATAATGTGCTATATATTATACGCAAAATGCGTACAATATTATATGCGTGACGAGGTTCTACTTGAGTAGAATGTGCTATAAATAGAAAGGACAAATGCTTTCAATCTGTTATTGGTGGAAATAATGAATTTCGGATCCAAAGGAAGGTCAACTATAGTATAATGTGCTATATATTGTACGCAAAAAGCGTACAATATTATATGCGTGACGAGGTTCTACTTTAGTAGAATGTGCTAGAAATAGAAAGGACAAATGGTTTCATTCTGTTATTGTTGGAAATAATGAATTTCGGATCCAAAGGAAGGTCAACTATAGTATAATGCGCTATATATTGTACGCAAAAAGCGTACAATATTATGCGTGACGAGGTTCTACTTGAGTAGAATGTGCTATAAATAGAAAGGACAAATGCTTTCAATCTGTTATTGGTGTATATAATGATTTTCGGATCCAAACGAAGGTCAACTATAGTATAATGTGCTATATATTGTACGCAAAATGCGTACAATATTATATGCGTTGACGAGTTCTACTTGAGTATAATGTGCTATAAATAGAAAGGACAAATGCTTTCAATATGTTATTGGTGGATATAATAAATTTCGAATCCTATCGAAGATCAACCATAGTATAATGTGCTATATATTGTACGCAAAAAGCGTACAATATTATATGCTTGACGAGGTTCTACTTGAGTAGAATGTGCTATAAATAGAAAGGACAAATGCTTTCAATAAGTTATTGGTGGAAATAATAAATTTCGAATCCAAACGAAGGTCAACTATAGTATAATGTGCTATATATTGTACGCAAAATGCGTACAATATTATATGCTTGACGAGGTTCTACTTGAGTAGAATGTGCTATAAATAGAAAGGACAAATGCTTTCAATCTGTTATTGGTGAATATAATGAATTTCGAATCCTATTGAAGGTCAACTATAGTATAATGTGCTATATATTGTACGCAAAATGCGTACAATATTATATGCTTGACGAGGTTCTACTTGAGTAGAATGTGCTATAAATAAAAAGGATAAATGCTTTCAATAAGTTATTGGTGGATATAATAAATTTCTAATCCTATCGAAGGTCAACTATAGTATAATGCGCTATATATTGTACGCAAAATGCGTACAATATAATATGCGTGACGAGGTTCTACTTGAGTTGAATGTGCTTTAAATAGAAAGGACAAATGCTTTCAATAAGTTATTGGTGCATATAATGAATTTCTAATCCAAACGAAGGTCAACTATAGTATAATGTGCTATATATTGTACGCAAAATGCATACAATATTATATGCGTGACGAGGTTCTAATTGAGTTGAATGTGCAATAAATAGAAAGGACAAATGCTTTCAATAAGTTATTGGTGGATATAATAAATTTCGAATCCAAACGAAGGTCAACTATAGTATTATGTGCTATATATTGTACGCAAATGGGTACAATATTATATGCTTGACGAGGTTCTACTTGAGTTGAATGTGCTATAAATAGAAAGGACAAATGCTTTCAATAAGTTATTGGTGGATATAATAAATTTCGAATCCAAACGAAGGTCAACTATAGTATAATGTGCTATATATTGTACGCAAATGCGTACAATATTATATGCTTGACGAGGTTCTACTTGAGTTGAATGTGCTATAAATAGAAAGGACAAATGCTTTCAATAAGTTATTGGTGGATATAATGAATTTCGGACCCAAACGAAGGTGAACTATAGTATAATGTGCTATATATTGTACGCAAAATGCGTACAATATTATATGCGTGACGAGGTTCTACTTGAGTAGAATGTGCTATAAATAGAAAGGATAAATGCTTTCAATCTGTTATTGGTGGATATAATGATTTTCGGATCCAAACGAAGATCAACTATAGTATAATGTGCTATATATTGTACGCAAAATGCGTACAATATTATATGCGTTGACGAGTTCTACTTGAGTAGAATGTGCTATAAATAGAAAGGACAAATGCTTTCAATCTGTTATTGGTGGATACAATTAATTTCGAATCCTATAGAAGGTCAACTAAAGTATAATGTGCTATATATTGTACGCAAAATGCGTACAATATTATATGCTTGACGAGGTTCTACTTGAGTAGAATGTGCTTTAAATAGAAAGGACAAATGCTTTCAATCTGTTATTGGATATAATAAATTGCGAATCCAAACGAAGGTCAACCATAGTATAATGTGCTATATATTGTACGCAAAATGCGCACAATATTATATGCGTGACGAGGTTCTACTTTAGTAGAATGTGCTATAAATAGAAAGGACTAATGCTTTCAATAAGTTATTGGTGGATACAATGAATTTCTAATCCAAACGAAGGTCAACTATAGTATAATGTGCTATATATTGCACGCAAATGCGTACAATATTATATACTTGACGAGGTTCTACTTGAGTAGAATGTGCTATAAATAGAAAGGACAAAGCTTTCAATAAGTTATTGGTGAATATAATAAATTGCGAATCCAATCGAAGGTCAACTATAGTATAATGTGCTATATATTGTACGCAAAATGCGTACAATATTATATGCTTGACGAGGTTCTACTTTAGTAGAATGTGCTATAAATAGAAAGGACAAATGCTTTCAATAAGTTATTGGTGCATATAATAAATTTCTAATACAAACGAAGGTCAAATATAGTATAATGTGCTATATATTGTACGCAAAATGCGTACAATATTATATGCTTGACGAGGTTCTACTTTAGTAGAATGTGCTATAAATAGAAAGGACAATGCTTTCAATCTGTTATTGGTGGATATAATGAATTTCGGATCCAAAGGAAGGTCAACTATAGTATAATGTGCTATATATTGTACGCAAAATGCGCACAATATTATATGCGTGACGAGGTTCTACTTTAGTAGAATGTGCTATAAATAGAAAGGACTAATGCTTTCAATAAGTTATTGGTGGATACAATGAATTTCTAATCCAAACGAAGGTCAACTATAGTATAATGTGCTATATATTGCACGCAAATGCGTACAATATTATATACTTGACGAGGTTCTACTTTAGTAGAATGTGCTTTAAATAGAAAGGACAAATGCTTTCAATAAGTTATTGGTGGATATAATGAATTTCTAATCCAAAGGAAGGTCAACTATAGTATAATGTGCTATATATTGTACGCAAAATGCGTACAATATTATATGCGTGACGAGGTTCTACTTTAGTAGAATGTGCTATAAATAGAAAGGACAAATGCTTTCAATCTGTTATTGGATATAATAAATTGCGAATCCAAACGAAGGTCAACCATAGTATAATGTGCTATATATTGTACGCAAAATGCGCACAATATTATATGCGTGACGAGGTTCTACTTTAGTAGAATGTGCTTTAAATAGAAAGGACAAATGCTTTCAATATGATATTGGTGCATACAATGAATTTCGAATCCTATCGAAGGTCAACTATAGTCTAATGTGCTATATATTGTACGCAAAATGCGTACAATATTATATGCTTGACGAGGTTCTACTTTAGTAGAATGTGCTATAAATAGAAAGGACAATGCTTTCAATCTGTTATTGGTGGATATAATGAATTTCGGATCCAAAGGAAGGTCAACTATAGTATAATGTGCTATATATTGTACGCAAAATGCGCACAATATTATATGCGTGACGAGGTTCTACTTTAGTAGAATGTGCTATAAATAGAAAGGACTAATGCTTTCAATAAGTTATTGGTGGATACAATGAATTTCTAATCCAAACGAAGGTCAACTATAGTATAATGTGCTATATATTGCACGCAAATGCGTACAATATTATATACTTGACGAGGTTCTACTTTAGTAGAATGTGCTTTAAATAGAAAGGACAAATGCTTTCAATAAGTTATTGGTGGATATAATGAATTTCTAATCCAAAGGAAGGTCAACTATAGTATAATGTGCTATATATTGTACGCAAAATGCGTACAATATTATATGCGTGACGAGGTTCTACTTTAGTAGAATGTGCTATAAATAGAAAGGACAAATGCTTTCAATCTGTCATTGGATATAATAAATTGCGAATCCAAACGAAGGTCAACCATAGTATAATGTGCTATATATTGTACGCAAAATGCGCACAATATTATATGCGTGACGAGGTTCTACTTTAGTAGAATGTGCTTTAAATAGAAAGGACAAATGCTTTCAATAAGTTATTGTTGGAAATAATGAATTTCGGATCCAAAGGAAGGTCAACTATAGTATAATGTGCTATATATTATACGCAAAATGCGTACAATATTATATGCGTGACGAGGTTCTAATTGAGTAGAGTGTGCTATAAATAGAAAGGACAAATGCTTTCAATAAGTTATTGGTGGATATAATGAATTTCTAATCCAAACGAAGGTCAACTATAGTATAATGTGCTATATATTGTACGCAAAATGCGTACAATATTATATGCTTGACGAGGTTCTACTTTAGTAGAATGTGCTATAAATAGAAAGGACAATGCTTTCAATCTGTTATTGGTGGATATAATGAATTTCGGATCCAAAGGAAGGTCAACTATAGTATAATGTGCTATATATTGTACGCAAAATGCGCACAATATTATATGCGTGACGAGGTTCTACTTTAGTAGAATGTGCTATAAATAGAAAGGACTAATGCTTTCAATAAGTTATTGGTGGATACAATGAATTTCTAATCCAAACGAAGGTCAACTATAGTATAATGTGCTATATATTGCACGCAAATGCGTACAATATTATATACTTGACGAGGTTCTACTTGAGTAGAATGTGCTATAAATAGAAAGGACAAAGCTTTCAATAAGTTATTGGTGAATATAATAAATTGCGAATCCAATCGAAGGTCAACTATAGTATAATGTGCTATATATTGTACGCAAAATGCGTACAATATTATATGCTTGACGAGGTTCTACTTTAGTAGAATGTGCTATAAATAGAAAGGACAAATGCTTTCAATAAGTTATTGGTGCATATAATAAATTTCTAATACAAACGAAGGTCAAATATAGTATAATGTGCTATATATTGTACGCAAAATGCGTACAATATTATATGCTTGACGAGGTTCTACTTTAGTAGAATGTGCTATAAATAGAAAGGACAAATGCTTTCAATCTGTTATTGGTGGATATAATAAATTTCGAATCCAAACGAAGGTCAACTATAGTATAATGTGCTATATATTGTACGCAAAATGCGTACAATATTATATGCGTGACGAGGTTCTACTTGAGTAGAATGTGCTATAAATAGAAAGGACTAATGCTTTCAATCTGTTATTGGATATAATAAATTGCGAATCCAAACGAAGGTCAACTATACTATAATGTGCTATATATTGTACGCAAAATGCGTACAATATTATATGCTTGACGAGGTTCTACTTTAGTAGAATGTGCTATAAATAGAAAGGACAAATGCTTTCAATCTGTTATTGGTGGATATAATAAATTTCGAATCCAAACGAAGGTCAACTATAGTATAATGTGCTATATATTGTACGCAAAATGCGTACAATATTATATGCGTGACGAGGTTCTACTTGAGTAGAATGTGCTATAAATAGAAAGGACAAAAGCTTTAATCTGTTATTGGTGAATATAATGAATTTCGGATCCAAACGAAGGTCAACTATAGTATAATGTGATATATATCCAATATTAGCTCGAGGCAAACAATCGAATTGCGAACATTTGGAAATAATATAAAAAGAATAAATTTATTGAGTCTTTATAATTGCAACTATAGCAATTCCATTTCGTACTATTATACTGCTAATAGAACTTATTATTAGGGCAAAGATGATCTTATAAGGATAATTGTCTCAAAAAAAGTCAAAAACCATTGTATATTCGTAATTTCGTATTATAGGAACTGGATTAATAACAAGTTCCATTGATAACTAAAATTGCTTGCAATTAATCTTATTACGTACAGTTTATTTGTATTTATTCTCTCTTACATTTCTGTTGTAATTATTCTTATTATAAGTTATATAAGTTATCCTATCACAGTAGTTATATGCTAATTACTTGAATGTGTTATTATCACAGTAGTTATATGCTAATTACTTGAATGTGTTATTATCACAGTAGTTATATGCTAATTACTTGAATGTGTTATTAGTGGCAGTAGTTAGTTATATGCTAATTACTTGAATGTGTTATTATCACAGTAGTTATATGCTAATTACTTGAATGTGTTATTATCACAGTAGTTATATGCTAATTACTTGAATGTGTTATTAATAACAGTAGTTATATGCTAATTACTTGAGTGTGTTATTAGTGGCAGTAGTTATATGCTAATTACTTGTATGTGTTATTATCACAGTAGTTATATGCTAATTACTTGAATGTGTATCTCTATTTCTACTACTCTCTTTACGTCTGTGTATTTACGTGTGTCTGTTAGCTGTCTGGCTGATACAACCTGACACACGGATATTGTGTCGTGTGGGTATATAGGCTGAGATCTGAAGGCAGGGCACTCTCGTATGGTCTAGGGTATAGGACATATGTATAGTACATTAGTACTAATTAATCAATAGATAATAATATACAGTAGACTCTGTTAATAGGAACACCAGGGGACCGTCGAAATTTGTTTGTATTAACCGGAGTCACTTGCCTGCATTTGTATAGGTTAGGGGACTTAAACCTTGTACTCCTTAACCGAAATTTCCCTTATCCGTGTTCCTATTAACGAGAGTCTACTGTATATTCTTTACGGCCCATTTTTCGCAAGAAATTTATAAGGTCAGTTCCTATTAACTGGACACTTAATACACTTAATACCCGAAACTAACTAACACCTGACAATAGGAACTAACTAACACCTAACAATAGGTACTAACACCTGCCAATAGCAATAGGAACTAACACCTGACAACAGAAACTAACACCTGACAACAGGAACTAACACCTGACAACAGGAACTAACACCTGACAATAGGAACTAACACCTGACAATAGGAACTAACTAACAGTTAGTGTGACTATCTGTAAGTACTCCGGTGGGAGGGTTGGAGTGGTGAGAGTATCGTATTCCTGCACAGCTGATGTAGTTGTAGGGAACTTGTTAAGTCGTCTGTTCTCTGAACTGAGATATGGAGTGGAGTTGTTAGCGGATACAGGGGACTTAGAGCTAAAGGAATTCGATGTTAGTTATTATTTTATTTTCTAGGTTTTAAAACGTGCTTATTATACGATGATGATCTTATTTTTTATTGGTTCAAACTAGAGTGGATGCTGGTTATAAGCACATCGTCGGGAACTGCACTTAATGTTCTTATAACCGACATAAATTATATAGGGTATATGGCAACCGTTTTCCAACATAGTGTTCTTATAACCGATATGTTCTTATAACCGGTGTGCTTTATATCCGACATCTACTGTATTGACAGAAAACAGTGGAACCTCGTTAGTACGAACACGGTAATAGGAACTCTATTTCAGTCCCCTTCAAAGCCTTTTCAATACAAATGACAATGGTTAATGCGAATTCCGGATCATCAGTATTATTATAAAGGGTCTTCTTATATCGATCAACACCTTTTCAATATGAAAATCCCGCAAAGTTCAATTTTTTATAATTAAAAAATGACTTTTCTAGTGTTTTGAAATTGTATTAGAAAAGGTGTTACCGATATATATATATAAGTAGGTCCATATAACAGAGTTGATAGAAATAACTTATAAAACAGTGCTTACACAGAAGAAATAGCTAAGAGAGGCAAACGTGACTCCTTTTCTACTTTCGATCCACTCTTTTCATCTAAAATAAAATAATATAATATTCCAATTAGAGTACTCATGAAAAAACCCCATAATTCATTCAATGTTTGTTATAAATTCCATCAAAAAAGTTGTAAAATGTTTACAAAACCTACCTGGAACAATTTTATTGGATTTCTTGAAACAACAAAGCATGACTCATAAACACACAAATTCACTGAGCACACAAGTTAGCAAATAAATACATCTTGTCTATTATATGCCTAATAACATGAGTCTCTTATTAGAACTATTCATAATAGAAACCGTGATATTCTAAACAATAGGAATCTATAGCTAATAGTAAGAAATTTCTTTGTTATTGTTATTTTGTAAATATAAGTTTAGTTGTGGTTAGTTCAAGGAAATAAGGGAATGATGTGATCTCAAACAGTTATTTATCCATAAAAAGTAAAGTGTGATGTTACAAAACAGATGTGAAGCAAATTATATTAGAACTGTTGAAGGTATAACACCTTGTAATTGTAACAAAGATTTTCGATTTGACACTCTTATAATACTGAAAATAAACTTTTGCTTTTAAAGGAGCCACTGTCGCTCCAATAAGAGCCACTTTAATAAAACCGGACAAACAAACAATCGAGTTTTCATAATATAGATTCTCAAATTTTAACCCTCTATCTTCACAACTTTAGGAATACAACAACAATAACAACAACAACAACAACAACAACAACAACAACAACAACAACAACAACAACAACAACAACAACAACAACAACAACAACAAATACTTACCGAAATTAGGTAGAATCAATGTATTACTCTCTCCGATATAATTCGAATTATTTAGTTTCAAATTAGAACTTATTCTATTGCTGATTATGTCCATACTATTGCTCCTCGCTTTATGGATATTAATTATGTGAATATCCATGTCAGAATCACTTGACGAGCTCTTTAGTTTGTTAGCTGGCTTTCTTTCAATAGTTGGAGTTAATGAATTGGGAAAACCTATAGAATAATTATACTGCAATAATAGTGGTTACATTATTTATTGTATAAAGGAACAATTAATAAAGGGCTTACTTATATATCGGTTAACAATTGTAAAAATGAAATTTTCAGGCATTGGCAATGTAATTTTTAGCATCAAAATTCACTAATAAGAAACCGGGATTTTATATTGAAAAGGTGTTGGCCGATATGTAAGTAAATGTTATAATAACTGTATTATAATTGAATTAATGGTATAAATACAAGGGCCATTAAAGCCAAAATGTGACATACCATCATTTTTGTATTAAAAATGGTCAAAAAAGTGGTGTCAAATGTTCAAGAATTTGCTTATTACAATTTGCAAGGCCCAAAATAAGTTAATTAGTAATTAGTTATTGCAATTTATTTTAATTAACAAGTTACCATTTTGTGTATTTGCAGATCCCAGTGTTGGTAGAATTAACTTATCCGTAATATGAGTCGGTTTGGTAAGTACATAAACAGAATTTGGAATAATAGGAAGTTTGGTAGCAACTCCCTGACAACAACTAAGTGTAGAAGGAATGTCAACTATTTCTGGTAATAGAGGAGTGTTTTCATTAGGTTCTGTTTTATGGGAATTGTACATTGCCTATATGGTGTAACGGAAATATTAATATCAAAAATATTAATGTTTTAAAGTTAAGTAAAACCTATAAATATATGCATTGATCTAGAAATCATATAATAGGAGTCAATGTATAATTTGGATATTGTTCTTTAAACCACTGAATAAATAGAACACCACATTACACAAATGAAATGAACCATAATGATATTAAAATTATAACTTATGCATGGACAAACAAACAAACAAATATTACAATAACTTACTGTAACAAAAGTCTTGAATGCTGGCCATATATTATCAACCCATACATCTACTACAACTTCCAATCTAATCAAATATAGTCAGTAATCTTATTTGTTATACAAATCTACTCTCGACCAATTAAATTACGGTCTAAGTTAGGCATTCTATAATGCACACTTAACAATTGATAGAAAATATATTTATACTACAGTGAACTCCCGTTATAACGAAGTCGGATATAACGAAATGAAGATTTCCCCCAGAGCACTAAATGCATTAATTATTACTTGCTTATAACGAATATCCGGATATAACGAAGGGATTTACAAGGTCCCAAGCACTTCGTTATAATGAGAGTTGATTGTAATTGAATGCTAGCTGCTAATCCATACTACTGTATAACTAATAATATAATAACAAATTAGTTTGCTACAATTAGTTTGCAACAAATTGTAGATAAATAAAATATATTCTCTAACCCAGTTCCATCGTCAGCAAATCCCGCTTCATAGAAAGGCTTGGCTCCCAAGCTGAGTAGTCTCTGATTTAGATTCTTTCCCATAGCACAGAAGTTGGCATAGTTAGAATCTCCCAACCCTACAAACACACATATAAGTAGAACCTCGTTAGTAGGAACACCAGTATAAGTAGACTCTGTTTAATAGGAACACGGATAAAGGGAATATCGGTTAAGGAGTACAAGGTTAATTCCCCTAGCCTATACAAATGCATGCAAGTGACTCCGGTTTAATACGAATTCCGGATAATACGAACATATTAAGACGGTCCCCTGGTGTTCCTATTAACAGAGTCTACTGTACGTATATAAATGCAAACCTAAAAGTGCGAAATTGAGTCCAGCTAGGAAATCAGGACTGAGTTCCTTATTCTTTACGAATCTCCAGAACTTCCTAACCGTGTCAGGAGGCTCTCCCTCTCCGGTCGTGGAAACTACGAACACCGCAAATCCGACCGTCCTTATTCTATCCTACATTCGATGTAAGCAATGCAACTGTGTTAGTACTACAGTAGTGTTAGCTTAATAGCAATTGTCTAATAGAAATATTGCTCTATTAGCAAGTTATTTTCAGTCCCCAAGCGAGCATTTAATGTTAATTCTGTTCCTTTAATAACAAGTTCGCCTATTAGCAAACAAATTTCGTGCAAAATGCTACTTTTTTCGCGAACACTACTGTATTGTCATTAGTATAACACGTATAATAAATAACAAAATCCCGATGTATATTTACATTTTGGGATTTTTTTAAGTTGGTATACAGTATATTTCGGTTATAAAATACCTGGGTTAGTATGTACTAATTTATAAAGAGTGTATTTATATGTAAGGAGACTCTGTTAGTACGTACACTCGGATAATACGTACACATACAATTCCCGAGGGGGTACGTTATAACCGAGTTAACTAACGATTATATCTGGTTGAGAGAGACAGTGTATGTCCGCCTCAAGTGAGAACTCCTGTTTGGCAGTTTCTAATACTTCCTCTGCTATGGCCTGGGCCTGTCCCTTCTGGGACCCGTATATGATTAGTAGGGGAGGGAACCCTGTTGTTGTTGTTGTTGTTGTTGTTGTTGTTGTTGTTGTTGCTGACATTATTTGTTACTATATTGCTAACTAGAATAACAAATATTATAATTCAATACAGTTATATATACAGTCAGGTCTGCTTATTGTGAACAATTTTTCATGGCTTAATATGAAACTTTTTATTATGAACAAGCCCTATGGTCCCAATTTAACAACTTACATAAGGTTTGTATTAAGTTGAGTTCGCTTATTATAAATCTCTATTATGAACACAATTTTTGGTCCCTTGAATGTTAATAATAAAAGAACCTGACTATATTATTTTATTATGAACATTCAAGGGAACAAAAGTTGTGTTCATAATAGAGAGACTTCATAATAAGCGAACTCAACTCAATACAAACCCTATGTAAGTTGTTAAATTGGGACCATAGGGCTTGTTCATAATAAAAAGTTTCATATTAATTAAGCAGACGAAAAGTTGTTAACAATAAGACCTGACTGTATTATTATTCAATTCCTTTAATAATCAGAATATTTATTCCAGTTCAGTTTAGTGTCTCCAAAAAATGAAATTGATATCTTTCCATATAATCCAGTACCATAATACCTGGATGTATAAATTAATCAAAATAACAAAATACACACAAATATATATGAAAATACATAATGGGGTTTATATATCCTATATTCGTTATTACTCTCATCACAATTCTATTCTATTCAAATGCTAACTACATTCTCAATACAATACAGTTAGAATTTGTTGCTATAAATAGAACTTCTCCTGAAAATGTTGTTGTTATTGTTCTAATTGGAACCTCAGTTAAACAAGCCATGATTGCCGCAGCCAATCAAAACAGTCGCTATGCATTTGGTGGCACTTATTATCGAGATTTGGGATGGTTAATTGAGAAATATGATAATATTAGTAATGATCTTGAAAATAACTTTTGTTGGTATTTCTATGTGAAAACTTTATATGATAAGAAAGCTGAAAAACAAACAACTGGTGTCTCGAATTGTTTGTTAACAGTGAATGATACTCTAGTCATATTCCGTTACGAAATAGATAAAGAATATTGTAAGCCTTCTAAGAATATTATGGGAACACTGCTTGATATTTGAACATTATTATCTGTATATTTAGTATATATTATTGTTGTGTTTAATTATATACTAAAGTGGTGTTTGTATAATAGCAATTGCTCTATTAGCAAGTTATTTTCAGTCCCCAAGCGAGCATTTAATGTTAATTATGTTCGTCTAATAGTAAGTTCGCCTAATAGCAACCAAATTTCATGCAAAATGCGACTTGCTCTTAGGCGAATACAAACTGTTTGAATTGTTGAAATCTTAAAAGTTTCAACGAAGGATTCTTTATTAATATTCTATATTACTGATACTAAGGATTCTAGAAACCAAGAATGAATAAATTGAATCTCACAAGGTATGAAACCATTTATACAATTTTAAAGATTTTAAAGTAGAAGCTAAAAAAGGCTGCCACTGATTAGCGAGCGGTTCGTTTACACTTCAAAAGCAAAAGTACATTAAAATTACTGCAAAATTGCTACAAAATTTGTACAAAATCACTACAAAATTAGTAGTAGAATACTAAATTATTATTACAGTCGAAATCGGGTTTTTTTGCTGCCGGGTTTTTTTGCTTATCGGGTTTTTTTGCCTCCTTTTGTCGTGCAAAAAAGTGATATCTTAATGTGTTTTCCATCGGGTTTTTTTGCTTATTGGGTTTTTTTGCCTCCTTTTGTCGTGCATTTTGGGGGGCAAAAAAACCCGATTTCGACTGTATAGTCAATCTAATAAATAGCAAATTTTAATTTTAATTAAGCGATTTTTTATTAGTTATTAGGTTTCCAATTAATTACAGATGGTTACTGTAGAAAAGTGTAAGTCTTCTTATGTGTTCATTGTAGAAGATGTAATGGTATTTATAAACAAGACAACTTGTATAAAGCCGGGCTAAATTATGACACATATAGTATAAATAGGTGAGATTTGCAATAGTTAAGTTAAATATGGCAGAACGATACGTACAAGAAATGGAGGAAAGAAAACCTGAAAATAATGAGATTCAATGGGAAATTCTCCAAATTGAAAGAGACAGGGAAATGAACAAATATACCGATGAAATTATGAGAATTATTGATATATGCGTGAAATTATGTACAAGCATGTTTAAAGCAAATATTAAGTCACAAATTCAAGCAAAATATAGGGAAAGGACAACAGAAATGAGAAATTCTTATTATTTAATAGAACAAATCCAAAATGATCTGGGAGGACTTTCAATTGAAGATCGAGACCCAACTTCAGATGAGTCGGATTTAATAAATACTTTAACAAAAGAATTGGAACAAGAAAAGAGGAAATTCCAAAATACAAACCCGAAATTTGGTTTCTATATTGACAGAAGTAAATTGATGGAAACTTTGAAAGAAAATACACTTATCGACTTAGAAGAAAACAATCATTCATCGTCCTGATAATATTTATTGTATTAGGAATAATATTTGCATTTAATTCGGTTGATGTTATAACTGTTAATTAATTATAATCGACTTTGGTTAATGGGGAATATTTTATTCCAACAATTTGTCCCGATTAAACGGTGTCCTTTTTAAGAGATTTAATTGTAATTAATACAACAAAATAATCGAATATATATGATAAAATTAACACCAATTTAAATTCCATTCATGCTACTAGAATACATTGAAATGTTAAAAGTCCTGAATATAAATTGAATTGAGTAAATTGAACTTAATTATAAACAAAATATTATCTTAAGAGCATGCAATATATTTACGAATATTATGGACCATAAATTACACCCCTTAGGGATCAAAACTGTTTGTTACCTATCTGTAATAATATCTGTAATAATACTCGTATTAATTGAGAATCTCTAATTATATTGCATAGTACCATAAAGTATACTATGATATTTAGTTTCTAAAGAAAAAATTTAGCAAGTTACTGAAAAGAATAAATTATGAATATTAATGATGCAATGTAGTTGGGTTGAAAGAATCGGAATTTAATTGATACGAATAACAAGTATAGAGGTAATTCATATAAATAGAAACGAATTTAATTACAATAAAATTATTATATATTTCACTTGTGTTTTATGAAAATCATACTTTTGAGACAAATATTGATAAATTTATTGACATTATTTGGTAAGTAATTATTGTATTGAAAATTAATAATTTAAATATTTTAACTGATGCAATAAAATTGTAATAAATTATTAAAACTCATATTGACCTTACCATTATTAATAAAAATATTTTCATAAATAAATCTTTTGACAAATTGTCAGAATTTGACAAATATTGGAATGATTAACTAAGTAACATAATAAATTTAACAAGTTATGATAAGTTATATAAATCCTTTGGTTGCCCCGGAATGTGAACTGAAACTGAAAGTTAAGTCAGTTCCAATTTCAATTAAAGTGAAAATGGGATTTTTCTATTTATACCTTTAAGCCCAAGTCGTTTAAAATAGTATTTGCAAGAATCACTTACAGGGATGGTAAATAATGATCCTTTAAATCAGATGAAATTCAAAATCAATTGATTTAAACATTTTTAACATTTGAAAAGGGCGAAAAGTATTTAAAAATCTTCATATTTACAATGTGTATTAACTGTTCGATTAGCAAATCAATAGAGTTAGTATAATCTACATTATGTCCATACAAAACACTGATTGTAATTAATTAAAAATATCAAATAACTAATTTCAATCCCTGTAGCAAAAGTATAATCTTACAGCAGAGAAGTTACGAGAATTAGAATTCACATGTATAGGAATCTCTATTTATAATAAATATGACGTAAATTGTGTCTAATTATATCAAATACTGACGAGTAATACCGAGTTTGAAGATAACTGAATATTCAAACTTCCATTTGAAAGAGTTTATATAAATTAGGATTGGGATTCGCTTGTGAAAGAAATGAATGCGATTACTATGGTGTTTTCTTCAGAAATAACCTATGTACATAAATGGAGTTGGAAATATAAATAATTGCATTCCTATACAAAGTTTGGAAGTTTTATATTATTATAGTTCCATAAACAATGATTTCTAAATTGAATCTTCACATTTCCGATATAATTTCCGTATTATACCCTATAGTCCAGTTAAACAGTTATATTAGATGTTTAGGATATTTTACTGAATTTAGGAGTTAATTGTACAGTGGTGTTCGCGTAATAGCAAGTCGCATTTGCATTAAATTAGCTTGCTAATAGGCGAACTTGCAATTGAACAGATTAAGATTAAATGATTGTAACATTAAAATAGCTTGCTAATATAATAATATTGCTATTACTACTGTAAATTAATATTCCGGTTAATCAGTCCCCTTCAAAGCTTTTTCAATACAAATGATATAGGTAATACAAATTCCGGATTTGACGGTCCCCTGGTGTTCCTACTAACGAGGTTATACTGTAAATTAATATTATAAACCAATACAATCAAGAATTATAAGAATTTGCACAAATGAATCCTATTTAATTAGCGTTTTATGAACTTAGGATATTTTTATCAATGTATAACGAATATTATTTGATATAGTAGATACAGTTAATAATGGTAATTCATTTCTACCAAGAAGTTATAGCAAAGTATATAAATAGGTTAATTAATGTTCTATAGAAAATATAAAACTGTTATAGTAGATATAAACTCACATTAATTAACCATTGTTGAATCCCAAAAATAAATAGAATATCTGATGAGATTCTAAAAGAAATACAGTCTATTTATAGCAATAATAATTAAGGCATACATAATGTATAAACATCTACTTATTAAAATTCTAAATAGCTAGCATAAATACAGTAGACTCTGTTAATAAGATCACAAGGGGACCGTCTTAATATGTTCGTATTATCCGGAATTCGTATTAACCGGAGTCACTTGCATGCATTTGTATAGGCTAGGGGAATTGAACTTATACTCCTTAATTAACCGATATTTCGCCTTATCCGTGTTCGTATTAACGAGTCTACTGTAGTAGAATCGGTTAATTTAATTAAAAATGAACTTACCAACCAGTAGCCGAAAATTAGATTATAAATAATAGGAAATATGAACCCAATTGCATATACAGTAGATGTCGGATATAAGAACATATCGGTTATAAGAACACTATGTTGGAAAACGGTTGCCATATACCCTATATAATTTGTCGGTTATAAGAACATGCCGGTTATAAGCACATTAAGTGCAGTTCCCGACGATGTGCTTATAACCGGCATCCACTGTACTATATTAAACACAATTCTCGTTTGTCAGAATTAATTGGAAGACTGTGTGTCCAAGATAGCTGAAAATTTCTATAATTTTGTACTGCAAACACCGATCTATTGGTTTCGAAGCGAAATTTCGGGATTATGACGTAATAAGATAGGTATTTTTTATCACAACTCCTTCAATTTCGATCGGATTGACTCTATATTTCATAGAACAGGTTAACCCAGGCTTTCATCCAGGCAAAATTTCCCGCGCGCCTAGATTATAGTTTGAGCTCGCTCACACGCGCCTAAAATGCTCAATTTGTATTACGTCTATGGGAGCATCTCTCGAGTTTCGCGCGCCTAGAAAAGTTTCCTTTTGAAATTACGCGCCTGGAGGCGCGTCGCATACGCCTAGATGAAACTCTGGGTTAACCCAATGTGAAACACCTGTTTACACATTGTGGGTCATGACATCACAAATAGCAAAGTTATAACTCAAACAGTATTCACTCTATCATCCTATAATTTGTAATTTACTAAAACTAACTGTTTTACACCTTATTTGATATTCTTTCACTATAATTTTGTGTTAGGTATTAATAAAAAATTATACTCTAATCCTCATTAACTCCACCTAAATATTATTTTCTGGATTTTTTCAAAATTTGTGGATATCCCATTAGATTATAATAAAATATCTATTTTAGTAAATAAAGGTTTAATAATTCTAGGTATACGTACAAAATTACAAATTAAATATTGTCACGTGAGGAAATTATGCACAGGGAATGTTCAAAGAAAATATCTAAAACAAAAACGCTAAAAAAAGAAGAAAATTAAATGAGTGATTTGAATTCAAGTGACTTTTACAATCGAAAGTTACAAAAAACTAAATTTCAGATTTACTTCCCCTGTCCGGTATAGAGAGAAAGTCAGGTGTGAAAGTACGATTATCAGGATTGTACCGTTTGTATTGGTTGCTAAGCTGTTGCTGATGGAATGCGCTAGCAGAGTTAGGCCTATTCGGAGGATTTAAAGTTGGGTGAAATAGAAAACCGTTTGAATTCTTTCGTGGTGGTAACGGTGGCAACCCGGATGTGCCAGGGGAATGTGATCGAGTTATAGTAGTACTTGCGAACTTATTTTTAACAAGCGACCCGTTTAAAATAGATGAACCAAACAACCAACTTTTATGCGAATTAAGTGCATAAGTAGAATAATTTGAGCCATTAATAGCAGGCGATGATTGTAAATGACTTGGTTTATATTTATTGTAATTATTATTCGTTGGTACTTCGTAAGGCATTACAGCAGTAGTAGGTTCCCAAAATTGTTTTGGAATTGGCGAACTCTCTTGTGAGGCAAATGTGTCTGTTTCTGTTCGTATGTAATCTAAATGTCGGCGTTTTTCTAGGAATAACGATATCTTTATGTAGCATAAGGATATTAGTATCCCCATTAAACAGAATAGCATTGAGGAAGCGAGTAGACTGAGTATTAAGTATTCTATCGGGATTGGGGAAAGCGGGATTAGAAGGGGGAATAAGTCTGTAGTAGATTCTGTGGAAATAAAGTTAATAAATAGTAGACAGGGTATAATCTTAATTAGGAAATACAGTAGACTCTCGTTAAGTATAAAGGAGTAATCTTTAAATTAGGAAATACAAGTATAATCTATAAATTAGGTAATACAGTAGACCAAGAAATTATCCAGGAGCGCGAGACGCTCCTTTTGGAGTATTATTTATGGAAAATTTTAATTAGGAACGCGAAATTTAGAATCCTCTCCTATACCGTAACAATAATTTGTGATTTAGGCGAATTAAATTGGATCAGACCAGGATTAGGAGCGTATTTACAAATGGCTGTATAATACATTACAGTAGATTCTCGTTAATAAGAACACGGATAAGGAAATGTCGGTTAAGGAGTACAAGGTTAATTCCCCTAGCCTATACAAATGCATACAAGTGACTCCGGTTAATACGAACATGGATAAGGGAAATATCGGTTAAGGAGTAGAAGGTTAATTCCCCTAGCCTATACAAATGCATACAAGTGACTCCGGTTAATACGAACATGGATAAGGGAAATATCGGTTAAGGAGTAGAAGGTTAATTCCCCTAGCCTATACAAATACATGCAAGTGACTCTCGTTAATACGAACATGGATAAGGGAAATATCGGTTAAGGAGTAGAAGGTTAATTCCCCTAGTCTATACAAATGCATGCAAGTGACTCCGGTTAATACGAGAGTCTACTGTAGTTTCAAACACGATTTTATCCATAGTACTTGCCTGTTATTTTCGTTATTATTTTTGCTGTTGTTGTTGTTGTTGTTGTGAAAGTAGAATTCATTACATAAGTAGTAGTAACTGGACTTGTATCTAATATGAATACAAATAATAACAAATATTTAAGAGCTTATATATCGGTCAATACCTTCTGAATTTAAAAACGATTTTGAATTTTGCATGTTAAAAATTACATGAAAATTGTATAAAAAGGTGCTTGCAATATTTATAGAATAATAACTCACCAAATTCAGGAATGAATTTAATTGGACAGTTCCATAGAAATCCATTTGTGTAATTGTATAGGAAATGATCCCCACTGTAATAATAAAAAATAAAATAAATAAAATAATAATAATAATAATAATAATAATAATAAAATAATAATAATAAAATAATAATAATAATAATTAAAAAAATAATAATAAAAATAATAATAAAAGCAATACTAAAACATAAAACTATATTATAAGGCGAACAACATTTTGACGGTCCCCTGGTGTTCGTATTACTGAGAGTATATTTGTTACTAATACACTTACCTATGGTTTAGATTGTATATAGATACACATTGTTGTTGTTTACAACTGTATACACAATATGGATCCATTGACCCAACACATTCTCTAAAAATAAAAAATATAATATAAATAACAAATATAAATTAGTATGGTTCTCTTATTATGAACATTCAAGGGCCAAAAATTGTGTTCATAATAGAGAGACTTTATAAGAGGCGAACTCAACTTAATACAAACCCTATGTAAGTTGTTAAATTGGGACCATAGGGCTTGTTCATAATAAAAAGTTCATATTAAGCAATTAAAAAATGTTCACAATAAGCAGACCTGACTGTAGTTATATACATAATAAGCGAATTTGCTACAATAAATATATAATATTGCTATTATGCTTTATAAGAATATTACTTACTCAGCAGATTTGTAGTTTGAGCAAGAGTGGAGAGGAATTTTGAAGATTCCGGATTTAATTCCTATCAGAATTCCTTCCTACAAACGTACAATTAAACTCAAAACAATTGTAGCATATCTATGAATATTAATTAATTAATAATATTAAATATATCTACAGTAGACTCTCGTTAGTAGGAACACCGGGGGACCGTCTTAATATGTTCGTATTATCCGGAATTCGTATTAACTGGAGTCACTTGCATGCATTTGTATAGGCTAGGGGAATTAAACCTTGTACTCCTTAACCGATATTTCCCTTATCCGTGTTCCTATTAATTAACAGAGTCTACTGTAATCGCTATTATGCACAAATGTATAAACAATAGTATAATTTTATTGATTTCACACTAGAACACAAATATTTATATTCTGTAAGTAAAATAAATTATGTTATAGCTCACCTCTGATTGGTTGATAGCATTTTTGTATAATTTCATTTCAGTTACATAGAGATCCGAGGTGTCGCTAACCTGAAAACAAATTTGTTTAAATTATAAACATCCATGGTTTAAACAGTAGTTTTGTTAATAGCAAGTTTGATTTTGCATAAAGCGCTTGTTATTATAGGATCTGAAATAACACGTTAATTTCCTATTGAAATCTAAACTCTATTGCAAATATACAAACATATTTTATAATATAGCAAAATTGATATTTGTAATTGTTTGCATAAATAACTTACAACAGTGTTAGTTGATATAAGTTTGGATTTGATATTTCTCCAAGGGTTGTATGTAACTCTATGCAGCATAATATCAACTGTAGAGAATAATGTTATAAAATAGATATTAAAGGTAATAACATAGTGTATTTATTGCTATTTGTTTGCTTATAATTAAGGAAATATTGACGTTATTATAACCAAACTTGGTCTGTCATAAATACTAAGTGCGAATTATAATTTTTAAGTAAATATATTGGACTTAAATATAAGGAAATTTGGCATTATCATAAATCCTATGGGAAGTGAGAATTTGTGTTCAAAGCTTACTTATATTAAACACCCATATTTGTAATTAATTAAGTATTAATAATGATATTTAATAAGTTTGTAATTACTTGTAGGTTGATAAGAAATTGCCAGAATAAACATCATTTCTATAAAGTCCCCTTCAATTGTTCTGACTCTGTCAACAACAATCTTAAGAAACCTAAATAAACAAATAAATAAATAAACATTAAACAAATAAACAAACAAACAAATAAATACATAAATAAATACATAAAAACTTAATAATTTGTTATATAATGCAAAAAAAATGTTTTAATTTTTTGGAAATAAATTAAATCCACTAGCACATACTTTTGGTTGTTAATAAAAAACAATGGATCTGATTGGTGCGCTTGTTCCACAGAGAACTGCATTATAACATTCCTTTTAGCCTCTTTCGTTGTCCGAATTGGATTAGCCTGACACTAGAAGTTTATACAGTTAATAAATCTATATTTCTATAACAAAGTTAGTGTAATAACTAGCATACATATTTCTATAACAAAGTTAGTACAGTGGATACCGGATATAAGAACATCGTCGGGAAATTCATATACTGTATATTAATTTCTTGTTCTTATAACCGACATAAATTATACAGGGTAGTATATGGAAACCGTTTTCCAATATATTGTTCTTATATCCGGTATCTACTGTATAATAACTAACATCTGTATTTCTATAAGAAAGTGAGTATAATAAGTTAGTATAATAACTAATAACTAACATTTATATTTCTATAAGAAAGTGAGTATAATAACTAATAACTAACATCTATATTTCCTTTCTCTTCACTAAATCCCCAACTATACGGCGCAAGTTCGTTGATGTATTTCCCGCGAAAAGCTTTTACCAAATCAAAGTTATTTTCATCGAAAGTATACACACATACAGCAGAGCCAATTGGTCCATTCCTACAATAATAATATAATAATTACATTAAGAAATAACTTGTATGTAGACCGTCTATTTCTAGACCGGGTTTTCTTACATATACATTAGTATTACCCATAGACGGCAGGGCTTTTGGTCTACAAATTTATAGACGGTCTACAAATTTGGGCTTATTTGTATGGGCTTTTATAGACCGTCTACATATAAGGATGCTCTTAGGTTAATTATATTGTAATTATATTGTAATTATATTTGATTATATTATAATGCTATATAACCACTATAATTAGATAAATTAAATTGTAATTATATTGTGATTAAATTATTATGTTTTATAATTACAGTATACTCTCGTTAATAGGAACACTGATAAGGGAAATATCGGTTAAGGAGTACAAGGTTAATTCCCTTAGTTTCTACAAATGCATGCAAGTGACTCCGGTTAATACGAATTCCTGATAATACGAACATATTTAGACGGTTTCTACTAAAACCTGGGGTTCGGATTAGCGAGGATTTCTAATAGTCCTAATAAGTACTTATTACATTGGATAAATAGGTATACTTAAGTTAACAACAATGCAAATTATAATTGTCACTAAGTATAATAGGTATTCACTATTCACTAATCCGAACAATATTTTGTCAATGATACAACTGTATTAAATAATACTATAGGATAAATAGAGAATACATTTACTGTGTATTTAGTGCTCTTCTTTGAAAGAACTTTAATCCATTAAGGTACGTACTTATAAAATGTCACAATTACAAAGAATAGGTTTGCCTGAAAACGAGCATAATTGCAAAAATAAGCTTGCTATTATAAGAATTCACTTAGAAGTTAAGTTCGAACTTCAACCAGTCAAGGGGGTTACTTAAATAAGTAATTTAACTCTTAGTTAATACGGCAGCTAAATTAATTAGCACTTAATATCACAAGTTATCTAAGGAGCAAAATCACAAGCCGAAATAAGACCAACCTTGCTATAAACTAACTCATACTTTACAATAGATAGTATTATATTACTTTTGAGTAACTTACACAGGCGAAGAGAATACAGCATAAACTTGTTCGAAAGGTGAACTCTTGGCGTAAGATCCCATCAGTTTAAAAGTATCTTCTAAAATGAAATGGGTCTGTATTAATTACAGGATGAGTGTATCACCTTTATTAGGGAACGATGAATAAAATGTTTGGGTTATAGAAACTAGATAACTCCCCCATTCTGGTAAAGAATTTAATAGATTTGGAACTAAATAATGTTAGTTAAATATCTCAGAATTTTGTGAGATAACAAACAATATTCATTTGTTTTTATCAGACATAACAAATATCTGCTAAGTAGTTATAGTATTTTACAGAATTTGGTTCAGACAAATGTCTTAAAACTGAATTATTGATCAGACAATATTGTTTTTAAATAACTTAATTATTATTTGAAACTTACAACCAAATTCTAGCCTATATATTCTGTATTATACGTATATCAATTCAAGTTAGTACATTTATACAATAATAATTGCTATATAGTATACGGTATAATTAGATAAATAAGTAGATGAGAATTATGAGATTAGACACAAGCAAAATTCAATGTGTTCAGTGATAAATTAATTAACAGAGTTTTAAAGTGCAATTTTGTAAAATATTATATCATAACCTCAAAAAGATTTATTTGATTAGAATTTCTCAGAATTGTATTATCACAAGTTCTAATTGAAACTATAAATAAGGAGTTATTAAACCAAAGTTATTTATAATTAAATAATATAAGTAGATCCATACAAGGATAAGACATTTGTTTGGTAGAATTCGTCATTCAGTTAATGCGAAATTTGTAATACTGAAATTGGTACCAACTAACCGAATTTAACATTGTTATGTCGATTGGTATTCAAGTTATGGATTGAATGTAATTAATTCAATGTTCGATTAAAAATTGCTTTTGGAAATAGTTTATATTTGGTGGGTTGACGAAATATAGTACAGTAGAACCTTGTTAAAAGCCTTTTCAATACAAATTATATTGGTCTTAATTAACCAATATCATTTGTATTCAAAAGGCTTTGAAGGGACTGAAATAGTGTTCGTATTAACCGTGTTCTACAAACGAGGTTCTACTGTATTTGGTTGTTAAAATATACTGTATTTATTTGGTTGAAGCGGATTAAACCTTGAAATCAAGGAATTATCCAGGATTTGGAGCATGATTTTTTGGAAAATTTTAATTATGAAGGCGAAAATTTGGAATCCTCTCCTATACCGTAACATTAATTTGTGATTTAGGCGTATGAAAATTGGATCAGACCAGGATTAGGAGCGTATTTACAAATGGCTGTATAATACACTGCTTGAAATTAAACCAAAAATAGTTGCAAATCGAATCGTTAGAAATGGTTTGTTAACAACTCACGTATTTCGTTGTAGTGGTAAGCTGGAGTTTGCGAAGTTTGCTGATACACACAACTAATGCGAGCTTTCTGAAAGGATAGAAAATGATTTTCCGGAGATCCTGATCCCAAATCGTTCTAAAAAAGAAAGAGCATTCTTATATGTAGACCGATTTATTATCTCTAGACGGTCTATAAAGCCCATACAAACGAAGCTAAATTTTGTAGACCGTCTATAAATTCTGTAGACCAAAAGCCCCTGCCGTCTATGGGTAATACTAATTTATATGTAAGAAAACCTGGTCTAGAAATAGACGGTCTACATACAAGTTATTTCATAAACAAAATATAGACTGAATATTAGGTAATTCTGGTACTAACAGTTAATTAGAACTGATTAGCTAATATACTATCAGTTAATTAGAAGTATATAAGTTTAATAAGTTACCAAAAATCGATTAATAACAGCAAATCAACCACAATTGAAAACATACCTTACAAATCCTGGCAACTCTACTGTAGACAATCTCATTCTACGAAAATATTAATAAACATTAAACAAATTGCATAAAATCTAATTACATATCTATGGACAAGCACCTTGCTTTCAATTTAGCGTCTAATATAACCAATAACAAGTCAATGTTAAATATTTAAGTTAATATAAATATAATTGTGTTTACCTGTGAAATACGAGTTGTAACTTCTACAGCTTTTTCGCGAAGAAAAGTGTAAACAAAATCTCCCTCTTCGTACATACTAACAACCTCTGCTTCTAAACAAGTAAACAACAACATAAACACCAACATAAACAACAACATAAACACAATATATAAACACCAACGTAAGCAAAAAAAGCAAACAAAAATGCAAACAAAAATATCAATAACAATAAAAAACAACAACATAGAATTTATAATATTTCAGAAAAAATCTATTAGTCTGAAATATGCAATTATAACCTAATAATTAAATTCATAATTAAATTACACTTTGAGATATCTTATATGTAGACCGTCTATTTCTAGACCAGGTTTTATTCCCTATACATTAGTATTACCCATAAAAAGCAGGGCAAGTGGTCTACAGAATTTATAGACGGTCTACAAATTTTTGGCTTATTTGTATGGGCTTTTATAGACCGTCTATTTCTAGACGGTCTACATATAAGGATGCTCAATTACTTTTACATAAGGTAAACAAGGTATTGTGGAATAAACACTATTTATTCATAAAAGCAACAGAAATCATGCCAGTTAAAATTCTAACGGACTTGTTACAAATTCCTCATTTGATAAGCAATTCATATTACCCACAAAATATATTGAGAGCATAATAATTGAAGAATAATTTATAATCACAACAAATATTATTCGAGACAGTTAGTCTGAGTAATTAACAGAAAAATGTTAGGCAAACATACAATAAGTATACAATATTAAACTGATCGTATTTAATTAAGCGGATTATATTGTAATTATTAACAAACCTTTTAACCAAAGAGAGGTTTTGAAATAATTTCTTGTTCGTACATACGAGTTATCAGATAAAGGTTGTTTGTGTTTAGTTATGACGTAATCATCTCCCAAGCCTTCTTGTCTGTATGTAAACAAATCTCCGTCACCTAAAAGTAAACAATAAACACAGTTAATATACAGGGTTATAATAATACAATAGATTCTCGTTAATAGACAACAACAACAACAACAACAACACAAGTAAATATTGGTTAAGGAGTACAAGGAACAATTCCCCTATAATATTAAATACATGAAAGTGACTTCGGTTAACACGAATTTCCAGATAATTCAAACAAATTTCGACGGTCCCTTGGTGTTCCTATTAATTAACGAGAGTCTACTGAACACAACAACAACAACAACAACAACAACAACAACAACAACTTACTAGTAAACAAATGAGCAGACTGATAGTTTTTGTCTGAAGATATAAACTGGTCTCCATTGAATGAATAGAGAGACTCGAAAGTATTTGTCTATAAATAGAATAAATTCCAAAGACTGACATATAATGATTATTATATAAGATGGTTAAATTGGGACTAAATTTAACACAGTGGTATTTGCTTATAGGAAGTTAGTTTTCAAGTTTTCATACACAAGCAAGCATTTAGTGTTTTAATTAATTAATTAATTCTAATAATCAAATAAGCAAGTTATACTATTAGAAAGCAAATTTCGTGCAAAATCAACTGAGTATGATTTTATGAAAAAATATTAATTAGGAGCGCGAAAATTTGGAATCTTCTCCTATACCGTAACATTAATTTGTGATTTAAGCGTATGAAATTGGATCAGCATTTACAAATGGGTGTATAATACTATAATATATTAACTAGCAATTACTCACATCTCTATATGTACAAACAGGAGAGTATGCATTAGTTGTACAAGTTAGAATTGTTGTATTCTGTTTCTTAGAAGAGCCAGGTATCAATTGATCGGATGTAGGAGTGAGTATAATGCAAACATCATTGTTACAGTCATCCTAATAGCATAGCATACATAAAAGCATTAAACGTTATACAGTCAGGTTCTTTTATTATTAACATTCAAGGGACCAAACATTGTGTTTATAATAGAGAGACTTCATAATAAGCGAACTCAACTTAATACAAACCCTATGTAAGTTGTTAAATTGGGACCATAGGGCTTGTTCATAAAAAAAACTTCATATTAAGCAGACGAAAAGTTGTTAACAATAATTTTTTGGTAAAAGACAAATAAAAGAATTGCTGAATAATTCCACCCAAAATATATAAAAATTCAGTCAATAAAATAACTATTCATTCATGAACTACTGTATAAATATAAACAACATATTACTTAGAAGAAAATAAATATATAATTTGTCACTTACCGTTGGCCAACCATTTATCAAACACTGATTAGAATCATATTCTGAGGGCGTCAAATCCTATTTATAGATAATAAGTAATAAAGTTAAGATATAGCTAAACTTATTGAGATATATAACTAGAATACAGTTAACTCTCGTTATAACGAAGTGCTTGGGACCTGTAAATCCCTTCGTTATATCCGGATATTCGTTATAAGCGGATAATAATTAATGTATTTAGTACTCTGGGGGAAAATTTCCATTTCGTTATACAAATGATATTTGTTAATACGAATTTCCGGATAAGCGAACACATTTTGGCAGTCCCCTGGTGTTCCTACTAACGAGGTTTTACTCTACTTTGCTTATTGTGAATTTATTGCTGTACTTTGCTTATTGTGAATTTATTGCATTATTACATAATACTTTGCCCCTGGGGACATCACATGACAACTCTGAATGTACATAGGAATGTGAAGGAAATGAACTATAATCATGACCATAATATTTCTTAAATAAAATCCATTTAAAGTTCGTTTAATCGTAAATTAATACACTAAGTTCATTGAAATTGAAATGAATAGTATATACTATATAGCTATATAGTATGATATATGATATGATATATAAGTTAACTAAGTTCATTGAAATTGATCAAAAGCATAATTCATAAGGAAAGATTACATTACAATATTACTTTCTAGGAGCCATTAAGTCTATGTCTCTTACAATAAGTTGATAAGAAAAGGCACTAATAACATAAGGTCACAACTATACTTTGTGTGTGCGTGTGTCCAGTTAAGTAAAAGGAACAATTTAAGATTGATTTAATAGTTAATTAAAATGGTATCACCTGTTCGTTTGATTTAAGTAGCTACTAATTATATTCATATAATTATTAAGGGATGCAAATATCACATAGATAGTACTGACAAGCTAATTTAAATATTCAATAAGTTGCGTAAAGACTGAAGCAAAAAAATGGATTATAATATAGTTGGAGTGAATTTGTCTATTCAGTAATGATATTTTATTCCGTACGTCTTAAATAAATAAATAAATATTTATGTGAAAATATTGTTTTTGAAAAGGCCACATAAATCCTTTCAGGAATGAATATAAAGTAGATTCTCGTAAATAGGAACATCAGTGGACCGTCGAAATGTTTGTTCGTATTATCCGGTAATTCGTATTAATCGGAGTCACTTACATGCATTTGCATAATTAAACTTTTTACTCCTAAACCGATATTTCGCCTTATCCGTGTTCGTATTAACGAGAGGATGCAATAATTTCAAGCCATATAATCAGTTACCATAGTCAAACTATTAATATAGTAATTACGAATAATGGATCGGGAAATTAGTCTATTACGCAGTATAAAGTATGATTAAATAATTAGAAATAGGAAAGTCAACAGTCCTTATTAGAACAATTAGTCATTATTTTTACAATAAAAGTTGTAGCATTACAAGAAACCGAATAAAATCAATAGCAAGGTTTCTAACGATTGTCAGACTTTGTATTTTACACAATTAACAAAGAAATTGGTTGAATAAATACAGATAAAATCCTATAAAATAAAGGAATTTGAATTTAAGTGCTTCATTAAATAAAGGAGACAGTTTTCTGAGACATTGTCTGATTATGTTATTGATAAACTGACCTGCTCATTAATAACTTCAGAAAGTTGTGTGTTCAATCTAACTATCGAATTTCTAAAGAAAAAGAAATATTTAATACGTATGTACCATAAGCATTATGATAATCGTAGACTAATTAAAATTCTAATTAATTAATTTAGTTTAAAATATATTGTTTGAAAATAAATTGAATTTATTTTATTAAAAAATATTTTAAGGAATTTGCTATTAATTAATTAATTTTAGTGGAAATATTCCAATAATTAAACACTTAAAAAAATCAAAATATAATTTAAAGAAATTGTGAAAGTATTACTATATTTACAAGTAGAATAAACAAATTATGACTAACTACAAAGAATTATTCAAAATAATATTTAATTAGAATAAATACAAATCTAGGATAGACAGGACGAAATGTTAGTGATAGCAACAGAATTAAGATTATTCAATTATTAACTTATTAATCAGTAATTTCATTATTTCATTAGACAGTTGATCATTTATAGTATTTCAGATGTTTGTAAGAACGCCCATAAACATATACATAAACAGATTATATATTATAATTAATTAATATGTGGTTATAATATTGTAGTGAATGGAATAGCTGTCATTACAATAAAACTACAAATTTATATCTTTTATTTGGTCTTAACGAAGGAAAATAAATCATTACAACTCCAAAAAATTTCGCACAAAATTCCAATATAATTCCACAGAATTAATAATCAATTTTCAAGAATTCATATAAGATTTCCATCCATAGAATTTCAATAGAATCTCGAATATTAATTCCCATAGAACTTAAATAACTAGAGCCCTGTAGTCTCAAAGATCACCTGTTATAGATAACTAGAAATATGTCATAGAATTTGTATAATATTATAGACTCTGTTAATAGGAACATCAGGGAACCATTAGTTCGTGTTAACCGGAGTCACTTGCAGGCATTTGTATAGGCTATGGCAATTAAACCTTACACTCCTTAACAGACATATCCCTTATCCGTGTTCCTATTAACAGAGTCTACTGTATTAATTTCTCGATTGTCATTATGAAAGGACACAATTATATCAGTACTGATTCCAGATGGCGGATATTAGTGGACAATACTCTTACTTGTCAGCTTACTCATAAGAATTAAATCAGCATATAGCAATGTTAAATATCCAGATAATTATACTAATTAGTGTGTGTAAATGATGCATTGTATAAGAAATGATTAAACATTTCAATTATTCAAACTTATACTATAGTAGATAAGATTTTGCTGAGACAGTCCATAAGATACAGCATTATAAACCCAACCTTAATGGTTTCCAAACACGAAAATTCGTATCAGAATCTAGTTAACTCGTTTGTGATTTCATTAATAATCGATTGTAAGGATTTAGATATTATAAGCGAAGCGGGCCAAAATTATTATCTTCAAATTTGGAGCCCAAAAATTGTGAATTTATCACTGTAGAAATAAGTATTGTCATTATATTATCTATTTAGTTATCAGTAAAACTTGTTTCTATATTAATGTTCTTATAAGGAACTCCTAAATCGACAATTTAAGCGATTAAAATTATGGAATTAACCATGATAAATATTGGAACTAGCTAGACTCCAATTTGATTGGTTTATTAGGATTCTTACCTTGCACCGACTACAATGTTATTCTCTTCTAACAAGATTCGATCTAAAAAGAATAATTGTAAGAACACAAACAAATACAAATAAGTACATTAGGCTTCTAACTTCTAACATAAAAACGACGGTAAAAGTAGGCAAACGGATTGGCTGAGCTAACACAATAAGTTTTCATGAAACTCCAAATGCATTTGCTAACATTAGAAGCCATTTATTACTTTAAGAATTCCAAACGATTACAAATATGGTTACGTTTGCAAGAACATAAATTCAAGGAATTATCTTGGAGCGCGAGACACTCCTTTTGGAGCATGATTTTTGGAAAATTTGAATTATACAGGAGCGCGAAAAATTGGAATCCTCTCCTATACCGTAACATTAACTTGTGAATTAGGCGTATTAATATTGGATCAGACCAGGATTAGGAGCGTATTTACAAATGGCTGTATAATATACTGCATATATTATAACTTAATAATTAACATAAAAAAACCCGGATATGCAGTAATAAATAAGCTAATGAACTTTTATCAGAGAAATTGGGAGATAATAAGTATAATTTAATAATTGCAAAAATTCAATTTGTTTATCTGTTTGTTCTATGAGAAAGCTATAAATTATTGAAATGAATTCTGTGAAAAAGTTATATAAATGTTCAAATTATTGCCTAAATACATTTTCTGTTTATGAATAAGTTTGTTCGTTCGTTTGTTTGTTTTTTTGCTTGTTTGTTTGTTTGTTTGTTTGCTTGTCTGTTTAGTAAACAACTCACCTGGATAAGAAATTGGATAGAATACATTGCCATAAACCAAATGTAATTGGAAGAGTAACAACAACCAAATTGTAAACCAAATATTCTTAAAAACCAACATTCTTATACAAAATAGAAATACGCAAGAAATGAAATGCAAGTTTTAGAATAATCAACTGAAACTCAATAGAATAAGTTACTTCGGTATATATAGAAATTGATACAGTGCATTCATAGTGGAATAAGCATATATAAACTGAGCAGAGAATCTACATCAACAACTTACTATCAATAGTTAATTAATTCAGGGTGAATTTCCGAATTGCAATAGTTATAATAAATTATTTTCAGAAGTGGTCACGAGAAATATTTTCACAGTGGTCACGAGAAATATTTTCACAGTGGTCACGAGAATTATATTCAATTTTTAAATAGTTTGAATCAATATAAAATATGATTTCGTATAAGCACGTTTTAAAATCTAGAAATCAGTGATGATAACTAACTAACATCGAATTATTAGACACTTTGCTAAATTCTTATAGATTGACTTAATTAATATTATTAAACTTTGGAATGTGTATTACCTAGGAATGTAGGGAATGTGTACTATCCGGAATTCGTATAAACCAATATAATTTATTTTGAGAAGGCTTTGAAGGGGACTGAAAGATGTTCGTGTCAACGAGGTTTTACTCATTGAATTATACAGGAGCGCGAAAATTTGGAATCTTCTCCTATACCGTAACATTAATTTGTGCTTTAGGCGTATTAAAATTGTATCAGACCAGGATTAGGAGCGTATTTACAAATGGCTGTATAATATCCTGAGCCTTCTACTGTATCACGAATTAACACGAATATAATATTATTAGGTCACTATATTTCCTTATAGCAACACCAGTTTATTGTAATATTATCAATTTTGTTGTAATTACTTAACTATTACACTTTCTATAATAGTTAATTGCATTATTATCGCAGCACTCATATTAGAAGACATTTATTAATTAATGAGATAATGAGATGATTTCGTATGAGCTTAAACAAGATTAATTACTGGGTATTAAATTCAATAAAATGACACAATAATTATTACTGTGATTAATTACAATACTATATTAAAAGATTAGGTTGATAATATTATTTAAACATTTCAAATTTACAGGAATAATATTAGGTAAATATTGTAAAATGAATAGAAATAACATTCAAATAGTTGCTTATTTAAATACAGTCTACTCCGCTTAATAGAGCCACCGGTTAATAGATTTATCCGCTTAATTGGGTCAAAATTTCACAGGATTTATAGGACGGAATTACAGTTTGACTCAAAATATTTTCAGTTAATAGATTTATCCGCTTAATCGGGTCAAACTACCCTGGAAAAGTAAACCTATTAAGCGGAGTCGACTGTAGATAATTAATCATATATTCTTGCAAAATAGGACTGAATCAATTAACACGAGAAATCCTTGTGAATTAAAGAAATATATTTGAAATTAATCATTAATTAAAATGTTTTAATTATGTTTTCTACCAACCATGTTAACCAATTAACTTGGCGACATTAATCTTGGAGATTGAACTTACATAATTAGCAATTATAGAAGGAAAGTAATAAGAGAGCTAGCTATACCGAAATATTAGAGCTATATATCACAAGTAATAAACCACAATTATTATTCAAAGAATAAACACATTCGTGCTTTCGTTGGATCAAATAACGCTATAATAATTATTAAATCATTCATTTGATTAATAATTATGTGAAGAATATATTAGCTTTCATTTATTAAGGTAAAAATACACAAATTCCAGAAAATTCATATTTACAGTTTTATATTTTATTTTTTTAAACTAATAAAAGCACTTATAATAAATAACTTAAACTTGCAAGGAAAAATAATTAAATATTAGCCGATTCGAATACAGTAGAACCTCGTTAGTAGGAACACCAGGGGACCGTCAAAAATGTGTTCGCCTTATCCGGAATTCGTATTAACCAATATCATTTGTATTGAAAAGGCTTTGAAGGGGACTGAAATAGTGTTCGTATTAAACGGAAATCGTATTAACCGTGTTCGTATAACGAGGAAAATAGCTTAATAGTATATTGGAATATGGATCATATTGGAATAAGCAAATTTCCCCTATTACTTTACAATATCCATAGACCAATAGTATTCGTGGTTGGTTTGAAGGAATTATGCATTTCAAAACCTCAAATATGATAGGTTAACTAGGGTTTAAGTTTTAACTATTGGACATGCCATTCTACCCTTCTCGTAACCAAGTTATATTTAGTCTATTATCCATAGTAAAATAGAAAATATAATTTAATTCAAAAGTAACGAGTAAATGATACTAGTAATGTTAATAAAATAATATTAAATAGAAGTGAGCGAATAATTACTATCATTGTTAAGTACAAATAAATTGAATTTAGAATTAACTGCAATCCCAATACAATTGTTACAAGAGAGAACAATTTCATGAATTATATTTCCATCTTTCGAAAGAATTAATATTTTCGTATCGGTCTCATCTTGATTGTGTCCGGCTATTATAATATTATCTTCCTTGTCAACACAAATAGCCCGAGGTTCTCCTAGCAACGAAGAAGGACAAATGGAATGTATTAGCTTAAAATCGGTATTGAATTCTAGCACCAAATAATCGTTTTCCAAAACAAGCAGATATATAATATCTCCATTAACTGTAATGTCTACTGGTTTGATGGTGTTGTCTAATATTGTATCATTATTTTTGTTAGAAGAATTTGACTTAACCCAAGGTTTAGCAGAGGTGTTTGGAATTTCAATTTTGGGTTTATTCTCAGATATTATATCAATATTACTTCGGGAATTAGAATAAAAGATAAATGAGTTTGTATCGGTATAAGATGAATAATAATGAGCATACTTAAAATTGGCATTATTATAATAATCATCGATAATTCGTTCTGTTAAATTAGACAAATTAATTTCAGTTAGAGTACCTTTTGAATAAATCCCATGTTTAAAATAACCTTTTGGAAAATTAGTAGAATTAAAAAAACCATAAATATAAGACTCGTTAACAAAAAATACCTTGAGGGGTTTAGTAAACTTCTCAATTAACAAAATATGTTCTCCTGTTTCGGAGAAAACTTGAATTCTCTTACCTTGACTGTCACTAACAAATTATATATTATTACTGTTTGCCTGAATAGCAAAACCATTTGGAGACATTAATTGGGACGGATTTGTACCATGGATAATCTGCCATTTAGGAATAGATTTACTTTTGTAAACAGAATCTGTTATTATATTATTTGAGAGATTACACAACATATCAATTGTATGAAATTTGAAATATTGATCGCCATCCCAATAGTCTAGATTCCAAGTTGAATTAATTTCTTGAAATTGATTTAATTCTTGGGTAACTTCTTTTATTTTCAGGTTCAAATCTTTAATAGCTAAATCGATCGAACTTTTGACTACCATACTTTTGTTTGTCTTTTCTAAATTCGTTCTTCCTTTCTTCAAATTATAAAGTTTTGATTCTAATTCGATTCTCTCGCTAATCTATATAACACAATTTATAATATTTGTATACCGAATATTATTATTCTACCAAATACAGTCAGGTCTGATTATTTTGTGAAAACTTTTTATTATGAACAAGCCCTATGGTCCCAATTTAATAACAACTTTACATAGGGTTTGTATTAAGTTGAGTTCGCTTATTATAAAGTCTCTCTATTATGAACACAATTTTGGTCCCTTGAATGTTCATAATATAATAACCTGATTGTCAAGAAATAGTCATTTCTAAAATTGTAAAACTACTATTGTCAAAGATAAGCAGAACTGAAAATGAATAATAGAGCATCCTTATATGTAGACCGTCTATAAAAGCTCATACAAACTAAGCCAAAATTTGTAGACCGTCTATAAATTCTGTAGACCAAAGCCCTGCCGTCTATGGGTAATACTAATGTATATGTAAGAAAACCTGGTCTAGAAATAGACGGTCTACATATAAGTTATTTCATGAAAATAATGTCATTTTAGAGAAAATTCGATTTATTTTCTCCTTTTATTATTTACCTGCAAATCTCCCAATCGATCTACCTCTGCTAAGAGCTCACATTCCAAGGTATCCAGTTTCTCTCTAAGGGGTTTTATCTTACCCCTTATTTCCTGCTTCATTGCCTGTATTTGTTCCTCTGGAGAGGAATAGTTTGCCCTGTGTCTCTTTGGGAGAGGTGTCAAGTTATGAGACACACAAGCCATGCACACAGGTATCTAATGTAGATACTAACAGGAATACAGTAGAACCTCGTTAGTAGGAACACCAGGGGACCGTTAACTTAAATGTGTTCGCCTTATCCGGAATTCGTACTTTTTACTGGTGTCATTTGTTTGATACGGAACACAAATAATTGACCCTTCAAAGAATTTTCAATACAAATGACACCGGGTAACACTGAATTAAGTAATAATATTAGCATGTAATATATGAGACAATCAGCCAATCATTTCTCTATGGGGGAATAATATTCTGTATTAATATCTTATATATTAAATCACAATGATTTGTTTTTTTTGTTTGTTCGGAATTGATTGAGGAACTGGTAAGAGCTACAGACTTGAAATTTGGCAGAGGGGTAGAAAATATTGTTTTTAGGAACAAGTTCTAATATCTAAGAAAAATATTCGTATCTTCCCTTTCAAAAGGTGACAAAACTATCAGCTGTTAATTATGCATTATAGAAAGCCTAACTGAGACTGCAATTTAATTGGCTGAAAAAATAAATACAAATAATTCTGAGTCAATAAATTTGACCAATAAATTTTACCCTATAAGTTAGTACTTTAATAGTCCCATTAATCGCATAAATAGTTTATTTAGTAAAAGTTAAACTACACCTTTCATTCCACCTTATAAAATCTTCATTTCCAAACTTTTGATTATTTAATCAATTTGATTTCAGATTTGCTACTCATAAACCCGAAAAAAGATATATTTGTCAGTTAAGAATAATTTTCGTATCAATGACTTTTTTAGCAAGAATTAACGTATTAATTTACCGAGAATCATGAGCATATATTTTTATGATTTAGTCTGAAAGTTTGAGCTGTTTACTTTCTTTCTGAAGTAACAAATTTGTATAATCTAATTAAGGAATCAAAATTGTTGTAAATACACGCGAGGACCGAAGACTCGAGTGAGAACGCGTAGTGCGGTCGATCAGCTTAAATATACTGCTTAGGGGTCACAGCTCAATAAAGTTGGGATCTGCTACCTACATACTGTATAGTAGAATCTGCTAAAGGTTACTCTATACAACTGTCATTTGTACATAGGCTAGCGGCCAGCTATTATATTCCTAAAAGATTTCCCATAATATAATTAACCTGCGTATGAGGCTTTCGAAATTTAAGTAACGCTTTCGAGGGAGGAGAAGGATAACGAATGTCACAGACCGTAGTTTTTATTCCAAAATGGCAAAAAATTGACGTAAGGAATGGGATGTATAATTTTCGTTAAATTTCCGTTACATTCCACAGTATTTAAATACAACTGGCATAACATTTTGAAAATATATTTGCCATGAATACAAGCGAGGGCCACAGGCCCGAGTGCAAGTTGTAAGAACGCGCGTAGCGCGGACGAGCAGCTTGTAGGAATAATATTTTGATGAATTGCCTAAAGTTGTCTTTTGAGTTGTGAAACATATAATTGTATGTGTTTAATTAACTTAATGGTTTGTTTATGTCATCGACTATGGTTTATGTAAACAAATAACACCTCATATAGAAGATTATCCGAGGTATTGAATTTTACATTATGCATGCGACCATGCGAAATAATTAATCTGTTTCTAATCAGTTTGCTATAATTGTACAAATTATAAGAAAGTTGTCTTACGTTGCTAGATCAATGATTACAGAATGTTATGGGTGTTTGAATATGTCAGTCTTGTACTATAATATTAGTCAACTACAGTATAAACTTGCAATTTAATTCAGACTGAAACACCTGCAATTTGGTTCTACATTAAGTGCAGGTGTTTTAACCTGAAGTGTATGTTCTATACTTACAGGGCTGAACACCTGTTACAGACACGAAAAGTATATATACACCGGAATAAATAATTATTTTACTCTTCAATTTATCATGAAGTTATTCACTTGATGCTCGCTCTTTTCACCTCATTCCATTAGCGTTCAGAGGGTACCAACTTGGGTATTCTCGCGTCCATTGGCATTGGCTAGTGCTGTTCCTCTCTTCTCAACTGATTTGGATCCATAAAGTGTAGGGAGCAACTTGCGGAGGTTGCGAACTACGCTTTGTGGTGAAACTTCAGTTGGGGGGAGGGGGGTCCGTCAGTGCTAGCGGTTAGGAATTAGAAGGTCAGTGCTTTTCGAGAGTATACTAACTTGGGTATATCTCGAGATATACTAACTTGGGTATATCTCACTTGTCATTCCATCGGGCTGGTGTTGTCCCCTGCTTTTTCGCTGGCTTTTGAACCTCAATGAGTAACAATCGGCTTGCGGAGGCCGAGCGTTGCTTGTTGGGGGGAGATTCCAGTGATGAGTAGGGGGTCCGCCGGCACCGGCCCTTCGTTTGTACTGGCCCTTCGTTTGTACTGGCCCTTCGTTTGTACTGGCCCTTCGTTTGTACTGGCCCTTCGTTTGAATCTTGAACGACAACTAGCAGTAACCACTTACCTATTACATGTACACATCAGACCTATTACATGTACACATCAGATCAGATCAATTGGTAAGCTAGCTTGTAATTTAATTTCCGTTGTATGTATTTTTACGCTCCCTCCAATAGTTATCTTGACGTTTCTCTCTCTCTCTGTGCTCTCACGAATGGACTGCTGTGATTAGTGCTGTCCCTTGCTTCTCAGCTGTCTTCTGCGCTCAGCGACTTGAGATCGGCCTTGGGGCGGGTCGTGACCGACGATTTGGGTGCGGATTTCAGTTGGAAGTGAGGGTGCTCCCTGTGCCATGATCAGTAGCTCCATTCTTATACATCAGATCAGATCAAATTGTAAGCTAGCTTGTAATTTAATTCCCGTTGTATATATTTTTACGGCTCCCTTCAATAGTTATCTTGACGTCTCTCTCTCAGATCCACTTGTCATTCCATTGGGCTGGTGCTGTCCCCTGCTTTTTCGCTGGCTTTTGAACCTCAATAAGTGGCAATCGGCTTGCGGAGGCTGAGCGTTGCTTGTTGGGGGGAGATTCCAGTGATGAGTAGGGGGTCCGCCGGCACCGGCCCTTCGTTTGTCATTCCATCGGGCTGGTGTTGTCCCCTGCTTTTTCAGTGGTGTTTGAACCTCAATGAGTGGCAATCGGCTTGCGGAAGCTGAGCGTTGCTTGTTGGGGGGATTTCCAGTGCGGAGTAGGGGGTCCGCCGGCACCGGTCCCTGGTTTGCAAATTCAACGAAAACTACTTACTGAAGCTCAACTACCTTATGGTGAGTTATTTTGTACAAAAATTTCAATTGTTTGTTGGATCTATTTTTACCCTGTCCTCTCTAGTTGAATCGCTTCCCACCCCAGCCCAACTCGAAACTCAGACCAAACTACCTATCAAACTCAGACCAAACTATCAAACTAATCAAACTTCTCAGCTGGGGTGGAAAGGTACAGAGTGTGTCCCAAGTGCACTCACAGCTCAGCTCTACTGCAACCCTGAGGGCCCCCCAGCCAACTTATATTTGTACTAAATTAATATTACTTTCTGTATTGTAATTATTACTTTCTGTATTGTAATTATTATAACATTAAACAGTATACAAATCTCAATCACTAATATACTAACGGGGATAATTATAGTTATAGATCTTATAATTTGCGCAATTAATAATTTGAATTTAATAAACGAAATTAATAATATGAATAAAATAAACGCAATTAATAATTTGAACTAATTTGAAATTTTAATTATAAGATACTATCAGTTATGTCGGTCGTTATTACTGTAATTAATATAATGTGTTAGTTGTAAATGAATTTGCGTCTGTTGTTTGTATATAATATTACTAATCCGTTCGAGGCTCTTTTAATCTTCAGCAATTTCTTGTTAGCCATTTATTTGTTCTTAATTTATTTTATGTTTGTTTTTGTCTCAGTATTCTCTGTAGAAAAGAGGACCCTAAGGAATATCACTTGATTCACTTCATGTGATTAGGCTTTCTTTTCAAAATAAAATATTTTACTTATATTACATGTTGTATGTACTTGTATTACATGTTGTATGTACTTTTTAATATATGATTTAGTTACAGATTAAAAGAATTCTTATAACTTATTAATTAATAGAGTCTCATACAACATAAGCTAACAAACCTAGTCTACAGTTAATTAAGTAACCGTGTTCGTACTAACGAGGTTCTACTGTATTTGGTATTATTGTTTATAAATGGCTGTATAATACACAGATTCCTATGGCGTAGTTTCGTTCCTATTTTCTGTAAAAATAATTCCTAAACTTATTCCTGTAAATATCAAGTAGCAGGCAACATAAGATAATTTGAAACAATTGTATCTATAAAATAGTAAATGCCATTTTATTGTAATGGCTTTGAAAGGGACTGAAATATGTTTCTCTAAAATAAAGTAAACACCTTTATAACGAAGTGACATATGACTAATTCAATTATTAGATTTGAAATAAATTGAAAATAGGAATAGGGGTAATTACAGGACAATTCTTAAATACTAGTAGACTGAGGTGATTCAACAATAATTGAATTAAACTTGTAAACAAATTACGTCAATATAAATTCATATATATGCAGAATGCTATTTAATGCTAGACAGCAAAGTAATAATATATATTATATTATTGCGTAATAATAATTAATAATTTTCTCAAGGACAAACCACAGTTTTACAAAGTTATAAATACGAAAATATCAATTTTGAATTCATTTTATTGTTTATTGTTCTTTCTATTATTCTGAATAATCGCAAAGGTAGTATAATTATTTGTTATCTAAATATATTTATTCTGTATTTCATCGTAAATAATATTATATGGTTTGTCCTTATGGAAGTAAACGAACGTCAATTTGAACTTGAATTTTTTCCTTGTATTTTAATGAACTTGATTATCCTACTAGAAATACAAATTATTTTAATTAATGTAACCAAAAAAGACTTCTTCCCGATTAATTTAATTTATGCATTTCACGAAATTCATTTGCTTTGTAACAATAACAGCTGATCAATTATATTCGAATTAAGCCAATTTACACAAAATGGAATTTGGACACAAATATTTTATAACCACAGGAAAATTGTTATTAATATATACATATAATAATCCCTATCGTTTGCAATGCTAATAATTTAAAGTATAAATCTCAAAAAGTATATATAAATTCGGGAAATAATAATTTTCGTAATTTTAGATACTGTCCCCTGGTGTTCGTACTAACGAGGTTCTACTGTAGCAATTATTATATTGTCTGGTCATTGACTTGTGATTTTCATTTCTCATAAAATAGTAATCTTTATTGTTGATTTCAAAAATGCCATTTTACACAAACTAGTCTTACAAATAAGGACTAATTTATATATCGGCAAACACCTTTCAATATAAAACCCTGCTTCGCAATGGTGTATTTATGATGTTTGTAAAAATGAAATTATTTTAGAAAATGTGTTGGCCGATACATAAATAATTTCTAGATACATCTACATATTTGGAAAATTGTTTTAGGAAATAAAACTTATTCAATTCTGAGATAATTCACCGGTTTCCTTTACACTTTCCAAAAGTTTTTGTCCAAAATCAATTCTCAACTTATTGCTAATAACATTTCTATTACATCTCCTTAGTTACCAAATCGTTGTAAAACTATTCACACAGCTGTTAAATATACTTAATATGAAATCGCTTTGTATTTTCATTAATAATTAATAGTGGCAAACACCAATAAGATAATTATTAATTTCAACTGTAAGCATTAGCAACTAATAAAGAGTTTAATTCAATAAATCAAATTGCTACTCAATTAATATGAACTCAAAAGGATTCTATATTGATACCATAGTATCAAATTTCTCTTATCTGTATGATCCTACAATGGGCATTATATTATAACGTTTTGGAAAGAACAACTTACTAGGCTTACAACGGTATAGTTAAATACAAGACAATCAATAGTCATTCAATTTGTCAGCTTATTCTACTTGTATATTATAATATTTTATTTGTAAAATGTTACATAAACGTAAATCTAAAAGCACAATGTCCTTACAACATTCTGAAGGAATTCCCATTGAAGATGAATGGAAAAGCGTACAAGAAAAATCGTTCAAACGTTGGTGTAATGAACAGCTAAAGGATCAAGATGTAGAATTTGCAGACTTATTATCTGATATCCAAGATGGAGTCAAACTTATAAAACTTATCGAGGTGTTGACAGAAACTAAGATTGGTCGCTACAACAAAAAACCCAAATTGCGACCACAGAAATTAGAAAACGTACAACAAGCCCTTCAACTAATCTCAAAGGAGAAAGTCAAACTAATCGGAGTTGGTCCCTGTGATATTGTAGATGGCAATCCCAAGCTTGTTTTCGGATTAATTTGGACTCTTATCCAACACTACCAAATTAACCAGTCGTGTCGCAAAGCGGGCATTATTGGAAACGCCAAAGGAATTACAGCTAAACAAGCGCTACTAAAATGGCTACAAACAAAGCTAAGCGATCACGTGGTCGGTCCACCGGTTAATTTCACAAGCGACTGGGCCGATGGAAAGAGATTAGCAGCACTATGCGATGTATTAGCCCCAGGGACATTCAGAAATGCAGAAAAACTATCGAATGACAACACATTTCAGAACATTAAGGATGCTATTGACATAGCATACACTAACCTAGGGGTCCCTAGATTGTTATCCCCTGAAGATTTGTTAGCAGCTAAGCTTGATGAACCTAGCATGATGATATACCTATCTGCATTCCTTGTGGCTCAACCGGTTGCTATTCAACAGAATGGGGTATCACAGGATACACAAGATACGCCGCAAACAAGTCAGGATAACTTACAGGTATACGGCCCCGGTGTGGATGGTGAGGTGCTTATAGGAGAAGTCACAGAGTTCTACATACAACCGAGCATCCCTAGCACACAGAAACCTCTCAAAGTGTACCTAACAGGGCCAACTGGCAACAGGCTAGATGTCTGTCAAACCCCAGATTCTGATAAAGGTGTTATAACTTGTAGCTTCCAAGTGTACGAGCCAGGTACACACGAGGTTAATATCGAATCTGAAAACGGACCGATTTCTCCATCTCGCTACAAAGTTAATGTTCTGCCAAACGAGAATGGGAACGAAGAGGATGAGAGTAATGTAGTGCGAGCCTACGGGCCAGGTGTACAGGGCCCTAAGCTATATTTAGAACATCCGTGTCCGTTCACAGTAGACACTGGTGATCTAGAGGGTCAGCTCTCAATCGAGGTGACCGGACCAAAGGGACCGCTTATCGATAGCGATCTCAATGTCAACATGACCGATGATGGAAAGTTCGATGTAGTGTTTGTGCCTTCAGTTGCTGGTGATTATATAACGGAAGTGAGCTTTAATGGAACGGCGATTGTAGGCAGTCCCTTCAATGTCGTGGTATCAGACAAGACAGGGGATTCTAACTTTGTTAGCGTATACGGAGTGGGGTTAACCGGTGGACAGATTAACGATTCTCTCACGTTTACAATCGATACACGGGAGGCTGGCCATGGTAGTATTGACATGGCGATTGAGGGACCGTCAAAATGCGATGCTGATTACCAAGATCACGGAGATGGGTCTTGTGACGTAACATACTTCCCGATTGAAATAGGCGCCTATAAGATAATAATACAGTTCGACAATAAGGATGTACCTGGAAGTCCTTATATTGCATACGCTTGTGACGTAACAAAGGCTATCGCGAGTGGACCTGGTTTGTCGGGTGAACCCAGTTTGATCGGGGAGCGAGCTCTGATATATTTAGACATTGAGAAGTCAGGTCGCTGTGAGGTTAACTGTGAGACAAAGGATCCAAATGGTACCGTTTGTAAAGTGCAGTTTGATACTCTCGATGAGGTTACACTTTCCGGATCCTATATACCGAATAAGCCAGGGCTGTATACAGTTGATATCTCAATGGTGGGCATTGCTGTACACGGATCACCATTCACTGTACCTGTGATAGATCCTAATGCTATTACTGCCAGTGGTCCAGGGCTTAAATTGGGGATTGTTAACGGAAATAATATTGTTGATGTTAAAACGAATGGAGCAGGTCCCGGTGAGCTTACTGTGTTAATGGCTGAAAACCAAAAGAAGAGAAATGTAAACGTAACCCTTCTTCCGAAAACGGATACTCACTATCAGTTGAATTACTCACCGATTCGACCCGGATTATATACGCTACAAATTAATTACGGAGGAATTTCCATTGATACATATATAATTCGCGTGGTGGATCCAAAAGCGATTATTATCGATGGCCCTGGCATAGAAAGAGAAATTCCAACGAACATACAAACAAACTTTACAGTAGATAACTCCAAAACGGGATGTGAAGACGTGTTAGTGCGAATTGTTTGCAAAGATTCAAATATTAAGCTGAGATTCAACAAAGATAAAGTATCAGACTCTATCTACACCTACAGTTATATGATTCCAGACCCGAATACATATACAATATCGATTCTACTCGACGGACAGGAAATAGAGAGTTCTCCTTACGAAGTATCGGGTATAGACCAGTCTTCTATAAAGTTGTATGGATCGGGGCTCGATGGTTGTATTGTGTCCGAACAAGGAGAGTTCTATATCGATACTAAGCATGCAGGTGACGGTTCAATTGGATTAGCATTGGAAGGACCAGCACAAACTCCGGTTGAATGCACTGAAGTTGAAGATGGGGTATACAAGGTTTGCTATAAACCAACATGCCCTGGGTTCTACAGTCTAAATGTTTCTTTCTCAGAAAAAGTTGTTGAAGGGAGTCCATTTCAGATTCCAGTTACTCGATGCAGCCCTGATGCCAGTCGAGTAAAAGTCATAGATTTAGAGACCCATGGGAGGTTTATAGTGGACGCAACCGAGGCTGGGGGGTCTGGTTTGGTACAAGTCGGAGTGACAGGGAAATTCTTTCCGGCAGAATTTATTTCTGTAAAACATAACGGGGATTTTACGTTTGCTGTCACGTACGATTTATTGGAGGCAGGCCCAACTACCATAAGTGTCAAATGGCATGGAGTTGAGATTGACAACAGTCCCTTTACAATTGAGAACTGAATTAGTTATTATTAGACTCTGTCCAGTGTATTTTACTATTTATAAGCATCCCATTAATTATACTGTATATTTCCTTGACTAATGATAACATATTACAATTACATAAATCCTAGGTTAGTGTTTGTTGTAATTACTGGTTATGTTTTGTTGTAGCAAATCCATGTTCCTGTAATACTCATCACTCCTGAAATTACAAAATATTATTATTAACACTAATAATACAGAGAACTCCCGTTATAACGAAGTGATTGGGACCTGTAAATTCCTTCGTTATATCTGGATATTCGTTATAAGCGATTATTATTAAATTAATAATATTGCTTTAGTGCTCTTCAAGGAAATATCCATTTCGTTATAACGGTCTTAATTCAAAAGTTAATTTTAGTATAATTTCAAGTCTATGTATCCATGGACACTTTCATTAAGTATTTTTTGTTTGTCGATATCCATTGGAATATTCTTGGCTTTTGTGCTATGGTTTGAAAAAGTTTTAGTTAATCTCTAGTATTTATTTATATCTACTAGGATTTATATACGTATTATACTGTTTGGTCATAAAAAACAAAAGATTATCTTATTCTAGATTCTAGAATATTATACTGAACTTATTGATTATTAATATCTCAAGAAATTAATTACAATCGACTCCGCTTAATAGAGTCACCTCGGGACCAGGTTGGTTTAACCCGATTAAGCGGAGAAATCTATTAACCGGTGTCTCTATTAAGCGGAGTACACTGCATATACTTTTTAATTAAATTTATATAAATACAAATAAATTGTAAATTTATATTGCATTAAGTTGGGAATGGTAACATGGTATTAACATAATTATTTTGGTAAAACTGATGAGCCAATATAATGTACCAGAATAATTGGTAATATTATAAATAATAAAATTCTATTATATTTTGGTTGATTTTGTATATTGTAACCACATTGGCTTAGCATTTATAATTCGCATAAATCGATCCAAAGTTAGTTGCAGTGTCTATTCCAGCAAAGGTTATTTGTTAGCATCTTAGCATACTATAATTACTTAATTAAAATACCGTAAATTGCTAAAATCTTGGTTTACTTGAAAGAAATTTGCTCCGAAATGACTACAATTTAAGTGCTTACTTGGCTGTCTAATTTATATATATTGGTTGCTTATATTATTATTAATACAATAAACTTTTATTCTACTTGAAATGACTAACTGTATTTCTTCAACAAATTCAGGGGAAAACCCAGTATTAGTTTTCAAATGTATTAATGAATTATCTGGTTCGCTCGAATTTGAAATTCCCAACAATAAAATCAGTAGTAAAGCTATTAATTTGTTAAAAAGCGATTCTTCTACAAAAGTAACGTGTTATAATGTTAACTGGATTCGATTTGAGGTTAATATGCATAAAGTTAGGAGAATTACTAAATTTAAACAATTGGCGGATTATGATTTTACAAGTTTGGAAAATAATGTTTTGCGAAATATTCGTAACAAAAGAAATGGGTCAACTGGTCGAGATAAATCTGGCAGAATAAAAACTGATTTTAAGTTTAGTTCTTTGTATGATTGGTTGAAGGATGGTAGAACAAGATCTACAAAATCTATTTCGATAAGGACAAAACGAAATGGTTTGAAAACTATACTTTCTCTCAATTCTTTGAAATGTTATCTTTTGGAAGAAAAACAAAATTTAATTGAGGAAATATATTTTTATAAATTACAACTTTCAGGAATGTGTAAGTTTGGCTCATTTTCCAACATTTTTCTTTTCTTTTATTAACAAAATCTTATCTTTTTAAGGTGTTGCAGCTACAAATTATTGAAGAACAATTTCACAATAATTGATTCAATCTTTCACATTAGTAAGTTTATTAATAAAATCTATTTATTTGCTGTAGTTGCATTAATGGGATTTTCAAATGTTTCAAACGATTATTCTTAAAAGCTGAACATTATAATTGTATAATTAAATTAATTATTTACATCTTTTAGGAACCTCTGAAGCTTCAATAACTGGAATTAATAATTTGAATTTAATTTCGCTTGTAATTTAGTTATTATTTGTAATGTGCAAATGCTCATTGTTTATTTATCTTTGCATTTTGATTTTGGCTCTTTTTGATATGTATTAAATGGAACGATTGCTATAAATTTATTAGTTCTGTTGTATGACGGTTTACTTACCTCTATTGCTACATTGGATTCCGGTTATAAGCACATTATCGGGAATTGCACTTAATAAGCTTATAACCGGTATGTTCTTATAACCGACATTAATTATATAGGGACATAGCAACCGTTTTCCAACATAGTGTTCTTATATCCGATATGTTCTTATAACCGGTGTGCTTATATCCGACATCTACTGTATTGTTATATTCTTATAAGCTGTAAAGTTGGAGGATTATATTCAATTCTATTGAATGCTTATTCTTAATATAGCTTATAAATTAATACTAACTTGCATTAGAGCAATATTATTCCTAAAATTAGCCATTAAGTTCTAAATTCCACAAAATGGCCATACATAATATTTCTGTCTTATTCGGTAGTAATCTCTTTCAGTTCAAATATTACTTATTTGGGTATAATATAACCTTGTTATGCAAATTAATTAGCTAGTATAACTGACTTATAATTCCTTTGTAGATATTTACTACTTTCCTGTTAATTATGCGATCAATCAATATAATTATTTAGGGAATTTTAACTTAATTTAATAATGCTATAATTAAATTTATTATCGATTGCACAACTTTCAGTACCATATCTGATGGTTATTGGTATAACGGAATAATTATGTACTAAATTTGAGAATTATTGTTACATTTAGAAATAACTGTAGACAGTCTACATACACTAACCAGCCAAATGTATTTGAACAATAGGAATTTTAATGCACACACAATACTCGTCTGGTAACTTATTAACGGCTATCTAAACTATTCTGAAATGACTATAAATATCTTATTATAGATATACATTACAAAATATTGCGATTTCAATTAATTTAGAAAATATCCATGAAGTGGCACAAGTTTTTCATCCACGTGCCACTTGTGGCATAAGTGGCACAAATGGAAATGTGGCTGTATCACAGTAGAAAATATTCGGATTGATTTGAAATAATGTACTTAGAGTAAGTTAACCATGTGGAATACAAATCCGCTATCAGAATTAATTAATTAACATTGCATCTTAATGATCACAAATTAATTATTTAATTAGTTAATTATATATTTAATGAGTTTAACGCCTCCATAAAAATTTAAATTCGAAAATTTTGCTGATTTATTATACTTTACATATCGTTCCATGTTAATAGCCATTTTATAGCATCTACTAATGTTATTATGCTGGTATAACCTCAAATGTATGAATTCATATTATTGCTGTTCAAATACTTTTGGCCGGTTAGTGTATAAGGAAGCACTAAAATTTATATTTTTGTGTATTTTTGTTCATAAATGTTTGGATTCTCTTATAATAATTGTATTTATGCAAATACCCATTTGACATATCCTCGGTTACACAGTGTACAACTAAACTTAGCTAATCATATGTTAAGTGTATATGCAAATGCTATTTAGTAGATACAAATAGAGCGCTTATTTAAAACAGAAGTTCGTTATTGAACTTAGTAAGTCTGAATTTATATATCAACTAGTTGTTGTTTAAAATTGAAATGTCAATAGCTGATCTCAATATACATACTATTCCCTTGTTAAAATGAAAAAATAGATTGTAATGTTATAGATGATGAGATTCCATTTCTCCTATGGAGTTGCTAACTATGGGTTAACTTATTATTTGAATTGTTTATTAACTAATAACACTAAACTAGTAAAACTACATTCTTTCAGAATTGATGTATTAATAAATTATTCGAATAAATTAAGCATAAAGTTTAATATAATAAATTCAAAAGTTCGCTTTAGTTCTTAACTAATAATAGAATTTGTCTAGTACTTTAAGTATAAAATGAAAGTTATGTTACTTAGCACTGATTACACAGTTATTATTCAGCACTATTTATAATTCCAGTTCCAATCTTATTATTTATCCACAAAAATTATATAACATTAATGAAAGTACATTATATTTAACCTATTAGCGATTAAAAACCTATTAAATCTGTGAATTGAAAATAGTAACAAAAAATCTAAAAATAGCATTTTACAAATCCCACATTTAAATTCTTTGCGAAATCCAACTTAAAGTAGTATATATAAATGAAAATGTGGAATGAGAAAATACAAACAAATGGCGATAAAAAACATACAAACTTTCATAGTTTTACTTGAAAGCCCGAATGCAATTTCATTTGAAATTCAACAAAATGAACAGTCTAAGAGAGCTATTGAGATATTTCGCGCTAACCCTGCTTTTAGTATTCTACCTTTGCCTGATAGAAATACAATTCAGGTTATGGTTAACATTTCCCTAATGGGCAATAGCAGAGTAAAATATTCTCCAAATTCAGTATTTGCGAAAGAAATGCAAAAATTCGAATTTTCAGTTGAAGCAATTACGATTTTGAAAATAATTCGCGAAAATAGAAAAGGAAAATTAGCTGGGAAAAACATTGGTAGGATAAAAACTGATTTTAATTTCACAACACTTTATGATTGGATTATTGATGCCAGAGTTCGCTTTACCAAATCAAAATCTATCAAAACTATACGGGATAATTCAAGGCGCTTTGTTGAAGAAATTGAGGATCTCAAACATATGAAGGAATTGCTAATAATAGAAAAACAAGATCTCTATAAAGAAATAACTTCCTATCAGTATGCCTTATCTAAACTACCTACACAGTGAAAGGATACAACTATACACTAAATATCATATGGCCATATGTTAATTTAATCTGCTTATAAGGACTTTGTTTGCATTACATAAATTAGTTGCATTTTAGAATAAGTATTTGTAATTGTGCATATTTTTAATTTTCCCTTGTGATTATTGTTTTCTCAGCAATTTTTTATGCTAATATTATTTCAAAAGCTATCTTATTTCTTCTTAATAGTAAGTACTATTATGTATAGCCATTGGAAAGGTATCAAATGTATTCTAGAAATTATTATTCTTACAGTTATAAATTTCTTATTTTAATTAAGAAAAAAGCTTTAACTTACTTCACATTTTGGTTAAGAAAATATAATTAAAGTTTTAGCATGTCCTTAAACAATAATACATACCAATAAGATTGTCTCAGGGCATTATCTGATAGCTTTTATATACGTAGATCGATTTACCATTATACCTTAAGGCCTAGGCAAATAATCTCTATTCGTATTCACAGAACCATTGTCCCATTACATTCAACTAATATTATTTTGAAAAGGTTGAACAGTTGTTTTGGGCTTATTTAATATTATTTTTGCCATCATTTTCTCTTGGGTTACAGTTGCCGTTGCACCAATATGAAGGTATTTGTTCCTATCAGATGTATTTACAAACAAATTATTTGTAATTTCTGGTTATATAAAAAGTGTAGGGTATTTTTATCACATGCGAACAACAATACGAAGTATTACATTTAATTTGTTGCTTTTTTGGAAGCGTAAGTTTAACTAAAAAACTACAGACCCATGATCTAAGATTATTTATTTGCTTTAATTATCAGAGATTGACTACACAAAAGGAATTTATTGGTTCATTCTAAATTTGAATTTAATTGTTCAAGACTATTACTCAGATAAAATTAACTTATTGTATTATTATACTATTATATTATGCCTACTGCTTTTGTATACTTCCCAAGAAAATAATCTAGTAATTGTATTTTTTATAAGTCATGTGGAAATTTTAAAGAATTTTAAAAATAGAAATTTTGGGTTGCAAGTCCAAAATAGGAGTGTAAAAATATATAAATAGATGTATAAACATGCTATTAATTAAGTAAGTTAAAAAATGAATAATTATGCAACAAATTCCCAAACTTTTAAAGTTTTGGGTGAAGATTCAACAAAAATAATATTCCAAATAAAAGAAAATTCGCAATCTAAAAGAGCAATTGAAATAATGAGCTCTGATCATGCTTTCAGAATACTACCCTCACCTAATGAAGATTTTCTACAAATTGTTGTTAATATAAACCAAATGGATAAAAGCAAGCTCAAATACGCTCCCAATACTGAGTTTGAAATAGAATTATCGAAATTTCTGTTTTTATCCGATGCAATTGATTGCCTGAAAGAAATCAGAAATAAGAGGAGTGGCAAACCGGCTAGTAATAATGTTGGTAGTATAAACACTGAATTTACTTTCAAAACTCTATATGATTGGATTCGTGATGGAAGAAAACGATTTATAAAATCAAGTTCGATTAAGAGTAAACGGAGGGAGTCAAAAGATCTTTTTATTGAAATTGAATTTCTTAAGAATGAACGAAATTATTTAAAGGAAGTACAAAATCAACTAAAAAGAGAAATAATTTTCTATGAAGACCAAGGTGTATTAAATATGCCTTACTTATTTAATTTTGGCTCACAAATGAAATCTTTGAATTTTACTGCTTTACAACCTGCATGCAAATTCCAGTATATTGAAAGTTAAATTTATTCACAATTTTAAGCTAATTCCCTTCTATAATTGACTGCCTTTAATCATTGCATTTATATATGCTATTTTGTTTATTTTTATCAAATTCCTGCCTGTTACTTATTTTTTTAAATGTACATAATTATATTAATACTTTGCAAATGTTTTAATAAAGAGGTCACTTAATTAATGGAAATTATCCTAAAAAATATTATAAACCAATTAATCATATAACTTTACATTAAATAACACATTGATTAGTCCATTATAAAATATTGTGTATTAATTATTAAGCCCAATTTTATATCAAATTTTGTACAACATTTTGAGCAACTTTTAATTAACTATCAATAATTACAGTAAACTTAGCTAAATAGGGGCATGTTGACCCTAAAAGCTTATCAATTAACTAAATAAGTAATAATTAACTAATAGTGGATTACATATAATTTCAAGTTAATATAAAGCAAAAATCCAGCAATGGCAAGCAATGGAAATACATCTCTAGCAAAGAAGTAAGCAAACTAAATATAAGCAAAAAAGCAAACAGAAAGATTATATTATTGCGGTGATTTTTATCTGGATTGTTGTTTTGAATGTGCAAGGCCTATTAACTATGCTCTGATCTTAACTTGAATCTGGTTGGTTAGAAATTAGCATAAACGGTTGTGGGACAAAACAATAAAATATGATTGGTTGATACGGCTGATATTCTATAGTAGGTATATGCTCATCTGGATAATCATCTTGTTGAGCTTTCATTGTTGCTTTCTGAAAAATTGAAGTTATGAAGTCATTCTTCCTTTTACTTAGCCGCTTTAAATATAAAGTAAGTAATGAATCTAAGTTATGCTCTGCAGTTAGGAGATATCTCGCTTCGATAGGGCATAGTTTGTAATCCGATATTTTGAGTGATAACCACTGTTTCACTTTGCTCTTGATCTCCTTTGTTTGGATAAATAAGTTAGGAATATTTATTTCAAGTTCATCATTGCAGATTGTAGCAAAATAATTCCAATTAGGTTCTAAATCGATATTTGGTGCCACTTTATAACAAATAGTGTTATTTGGTGCAATTGAATCCGTTGGCTCTACAAACCAATCATTTTTCAAAGCTTGCATAAGTTTTCTCTTTGTCAAATAATTGTTTTTGAAAGTTTGTAAGACACTTATTATTTCACTCCAATTCTGGAAAGGGTGGTATTTTTGGTAATCCACTATTATCGCTTGAGTAAGATATTCAAAAGGTAGATTATAATTTTGTTCCTCAATCAATTCATCATTTTGTTTTGAAAACTTTAGTTCTTCTTCCTCGTTAAATTCGCCTTCATAGTTTTCCAAATCTGATATTTTAGGTTTTTTTATTCTTTTATTTTTGGAATCCTTGTTACAGTACCCTTGTATCTTGATTATGAAATCAGCTTTGCGTTTACTCAGGCACTTGACATAGCGATATAATTCATTTGAAAATTCTCCCATCTTGGTTTCTTGATCAATTATTTTTTTCAAACTTTCTTTAATTTCCTTCATCTTTATGTGATTGAAGGCATTCTTTTCATGTAAATACGGAATGCTAAACTTTGTCATACCGTTTCCAATTTGAAAAATCATCTTTTGATTCAATTTTCTGTCTTCTTTCCAAAGGTTAAGATCCTCAATTGAAATACCAGATATTTCGAAAATATAGGAATTATTTTCGTAATCAGATTCCATGATAAACATGTAGTTTTTTAGAGTTTTCATTAAATTGAATTTTGATGATCCAGTTTTTCCACTCTGTTCCGAATTTTGTAAGACAAGTTTTCGTATTAGAGACCATCCTTTAAATGGATGATTCTTTTCATATTCATTCAATAATTTGTTAGAAATTATTGGTAATTTAATACTGTTATTTCTGAAGTTCATTTTTGAATTTATTTTCAAGATACAATATTTTTTCTTGAATTCATTTTTATATGAAAATTGAAAACAGTCGGGTAAAATCTACTCTTCGATTACTGTAAATTTAGTTATATTTTTATATTTTCTACTACCAATTCGACCGATCACTTAAATTTTATTTCATATTAGCTTTATCAGCAGATCTTAATTGGTATCCTATATAGTTCTTGTAATTAAATACGTATTTCTACATTAAGCCATAACAATGGAATTTGGTAATATTATCTTGATATAGGATCAAGTATATTTTACTACTAAAACAGTTATTAAGCAATTGATTAGTTTTATTAAACATTTAATTTAGTTAATAATGGACTACTTGAAAGTGATTGAACTACATGACGGATTTATTAAAAGGTAGAATTGCAAATTTCTGAGCCAAGGAATTTCCTGACACTGTGGTTAAGAAAAAAAAAACTTGCCAATAAATAAATTTTCTTTCTAGCCCGTATTTGTACCACAGCTGAACCTACAACATAGTCGGAAATTCCTTGGAAATTCCTTGAAAATCCTTGGACGTTTGTCAAAAATTCCTTGGACATAGGTTCATTTCCCTGGACACATTTTAGAAACTTCGAAAGTCTGAATTTTCACTCTCGTTTCGTGTTCTTTGAGGACATACATTTTAGAAATATATTTCCAGCAATCTACAGTAGAACTTCGTTAGTACGAACACGGGTAATACGAATTTCCAGTTAATACGAACACTATTTCAGTCTGTCAAACCTTTTAATTCAAATGATATCAATATATATAATTTATGCCGGATATAAGAACATATATGCAGTTCCCGACGATGTTCTTATAACCGGCATCCACTATAACATTTATATACATATACTTCATTGTTTTCGGAAGCTGTCAGTCATTACCTGACCATCTTATTGGTGGATCAGACCTTGGCCTGATCACTAGTTAGAACGATCAGACCACTTTATAACTGCTTCCGCCGGGCCTGTAACTAATATTCTTATAACAATAAGAAGATAGTTTTATCTTTAGACGAATTGGTGATATTTTCCTTTGTTAGTTTTGTAATTACCTACAGTAAAACTTCGTTAGTAGGAACACCAGGGGACTGTCAAAATTGTGTTCGCCTTATACGGAATTCGTATTTACCAATATAATTTATATTGAAAAGGCTTTGAAGGGGACTGAAAATTGTGTTCGTATTACCCGGAATTTAGTTATTACGTGTTCGTCTAACGAGTTTGGAAGTTATCGAATTCTACAGTTACTGGTAGTATACATTTAATAACAATTGTCGTAATTAATAGCTATTTTTAATACAATACTTTCACTGTAGACTGTAGTATTACGTTTAATAACGTAGTTATATCATATTTTATAAACTACCCTCAGATGATTCAAGTATTTGCTAATTAAAGGTTATTTCCAACTTGTTGCAAATACTCTCCCTTTTCCTTATTTGGAATTTAATACAAGTGGCTATTTTAGGAAAAAAATTCATGTATCTATTGCAACAGTTAATACGAAATAACTTTAGTGGTATTACGTAGCCAGCTAAACTTAGAAAAAGTAATTTAGCTTTTATTATAGTAATTTAGCTTGTCTGATTAGTAAAGTGTTTGACTGTATAGGAACAATGGAAATAAGAACTAGGATTTAATCTAAAGCGTAAATCCCAAAGGAAATTTTCTAGGCGCGCGAAAATCGAGTGTTGTATATAGAAATAGACGTAATACAAATTGAGTAATTTAGGCGCGTGTAAGCGAGCTCAAACAAAATCTAGGCGCGCAGAAATTTTGTCTAGTAAAAGCTTGATTATAACTGTAAGTACAGTTATAATCAAGCTTAATGGCAATTTCAGCCCACCTCTGTATTTAGTAGTAAATACTACAGTAAACCTCCAAAAGTGAACACCTCCAAGAAATGAACAAATCCAAAATATGAACACTTTTTCTCGGTCCCAAATTTTCCCCAATGCTTTAGACACACGTTATGATAAATCATGAAAAGTGAACACCTCTCAAAAGTGAACGTTTTGGCTGGTCCCCAGGGTGTTCACTTTCTAAAGGTTTTACTGTAGTTAAATAATTTTGCTATTTCTATTCTAAATATGATACTATTTCCCTTTTAAGCCAATTAAAAATACACGTAATAGCCAAATAAATATAATAATATCAAATCACACAATAAAGTTATTAAAATGTTGCGCTTACTTATATATCGGCCATCACCTTTCAATATAAAACCCGGGGATACAAAAGGTGAATTTTTGTTGTTAAAACAATGGCCTTGCCATTGCCTGACATTATATTAAAAAGGTGTTGACACTAAATAACATAAATAAATCTAAAATGCTTAGTGTAACAAATGCTTTAGCTGCTGTAATTCTTATAATAAGTACTTATTTTTGTGCTTCGATCCCCATAATATTAGCTTTGAATCCATTTATTTCCCTGTGTAGTTTTTCCTTCTCATTTTCTAACTCTTTTTTCACTAAACTCAACTGTTCCAGTTCTAATTCTTCATTTTTACACTTATTTCTTTCATTATTTCTTGATATGCAGGTGTTTCTTTTTCTAATTTCCCTCTCTCTTTCCTTCTTAACTATTTGTTTTTCCCCCAAGCTTAATCCTACTGTCATTATTGTTACACTGAAACACCCTCTCGTTAGTTGCACTACGAATTCCCTATCAATATTTTCAGGAGTATATACAGTATACCCTCTTTTCAGGAATATTAATTTCCCAATTCTTTTAATCTCGCTTTTTGGAATTTCTAAGGTGAACCTGTCATCGTTGAATGGATTTCTCAAATTTTGTTGCATATTGTTGTTGATTAAATTGGAGTTGGTATTTGAAGTTGGTATTTGAATTTCAGTTTAGTCTTTTTATATTAATTTCAGGTTTAAATATATTTTTTAAGTTGCACCATGCTTGTCATGGTAACCCAAAAATATTTGAATCAGAATGGGTAATTTTATTTTATTCGAGTTCTGAATCACTCCATACGAAATGTATATTACCGGTAACTTAATTTACCCTACACACCCCAATTAGTTGCATAACATAGATTTATACTAAGGTATTAGTTTTAAGTATCAATTAAATATGTATGTCACAATTAATGTGCAATATAAAATTTAAACACTTAAATTATTTGTTTTCAAATCGCCATACTATGTATGCATTCGTATGAGTAGCTGTAGACAAAATAAGATTTATTTAGACAGGAATTTACCTTCAACACCTGTACTAACATAATATTATTACAAATATAATTTTTACTCATATTACATTCAGTAAAGTACAGTAGACCATTGCAATCCGAACAGCGGTATTCTGATTCAAAATTTTATTTTCCGATTAGTTAATTCGTTCGAAATACCCTCGATAATCCGAACCAAAGTTATCAAACCTTTGTAATTCGAACAAACTGAGACTTATTAGTTTTACTTTCATGGTAATATATGTACCCACTACCTATATTTAAGTTTTCCCCACTTTTTATCACAAATATTTTTTTAGATCTCCCATTTGGATCACAAATAAAATTATTAGAACTGAAACGAATATTCGGAATATAGTGAATGAACATTTTTCTAAACGAACGAATATTCTAAAAATTTATCATCTAATTTTCTGAAATAAAATGAATTAAAATGAATTATTGAAGTTGATTAGCACCAATGAATCATTTCTAAAAATCTATACTTGTAAAATTTTCTTATGAAATTTTGTTGTTAAGATCTAATACTTATTCTTAATATTTAGCCGAATTTTACTAATTTACTGCTATCACAGTTTGTCCATATTATCCCAATTTACTAACGAATGAGATTACACATAATAAGTAATTTAATAGCTTATAATAAGAAAGAATAAAACAATAATAGATAAATAAATTAATTAATCAAGACATTATTTATCTGCAAGCATATTAAATGTAGATACAACCAGTGGTGTTTTGCCAAAAAAAGAAGTGGGGGGGCGCTCCCTTTTCAAATTTAGCATTTTCTTAGAAAACGGCCCCCAATAATGAATCTATAGATAACTGATAGGAAGGAGCGCCCCCCCTGGGATAAAAGCGACCCCCCTAGCGAAATAAGTGGGGGGGCGCGCCCCCCCGAGCCCCCCTCCCAAAACATCACTGGATACAACACACTAGATAGCTAAATGTTTTGAATAAGGAAAAAGTTATTTTATGTAGGAAAAACTAGTTAATTTGCACGTAACTTGTAATGTATACTATTTGTACAGGAGTTATAATTTGTACGGGAATAGGTTGGTAGGATGCCGTTAATGTATCTTCGTTTTCAAATGGAATCGCTTCCTTAATTATTGAGTTTACGAAATCATTTTTCCTCTTGAATAACCGCTTTATGTAAGTTTTGAGTAATGAGTCGATGCTTTTCTTGGTAGATTGAATATTCATTGAATCAATTATTTGAGAATATTCTTCAGAAAATAGGTTTTCTGATTTCCTTTTAACTTCACTCTTCTTTTCTTTGTTTTGTAGAAACAATTTAGGAATATTTATCCTCAATTCCCCGTTCGAAATTTCTGCAAATTGTATCGCACCGTTACCCGATTGCCACCAATTTTCTAGAATTGTTTCTTCATCGACGAAGTAACAAACCGTGTTGCTTTCTAGTTCAATATCTCTATTGTTTATAAACCATTTATTTTTCAGTAATTTGATGAGTTTTTTCTTCATTTCTTCAGAATCATCGATTATTTGGAAGTGTTGTGAGAGTTGTGAGATTATGTCGCTCCAGTTGACAAAGCCATGTTGAGTTTGATATTCCATTAACTTTTGTATGTTTATTTGTTTTGGTGGCATTCGAATTTCTTCCATTTCAATATCTTCAATTATTGAATCATCATTAATTGGAATATTTTCTATTTGTCCACCAGTTGCATTTTCCCATTGAGTTGGATATTCATTAAATACATCTTGATCTGGCGATTCTAACAAATCTAGGTTGGATTGGAATTCAGATTCTGTTTCTGGAGAAAGGTCATTTCCCAAGCTTTTTACTGTCATTCTGTTTATCTTCTTTAACAAATCAGATTTACGTTTACTGAGACATTTTATGTATTTGTGTAAGGCCTTATCAAATTCAGATGGTAATTCACATTTGTATTCAATTCCAATATTATGTGCTTGATCGAAGTGTCTTTTCATTGTTTTTCTAATTTCTAGATCTTCTAGTGTTTTCTCATACAAATATGGAATATTCAATTCCATTTTCCCGTCATAGAATTGGATAATTTCCGTCCAATAAATATTGTCCCTAAAATTTTCCCAAAATGATAAGCTTTCCTTTTCCAAATCACTCACGTTACAAACTAAATAGTATATTTTACTAGAATAGTCTGGTGTTTGCATGAACCAATCCGTTTTTAATTCACTCATTAAGAAGGACTTTCCTCTACTAGCAGTAGAATTTGATACAAAAATTCTCGATTTACTTATTCCTTTAGAAATTTTATCCCATCCCTTAAACTGTTTTGATTTATATTGCTTGAGTAGATCATTGATTTTCTTAGATGAGAAATCCATTAGATTACAATTTAAATTATTTAATTCAGTCATTTGTTTATATATATTTCAATAACTAGTAGTTATAAATTCCCTAAATAATAGCAAAATTTATCTAGTATATGGTGCATAATTACTATATCATGGTTCATACTTATTTCTATTGAAACATCTCATGAATTAACTGTTATAAAAATTTATGAATTTCCAATTTTTTAGATCCTTTACATATTAAAAGTTATTCACGTTTCGAGATACCTAGAATTTTAATTAGCAAAAATTAGCAAAATATGAAGTTTTATTCATGCCAAATAAATCAATTAATTAGTTTAAAATCAACTTAAAATGTGTAATCTTATACTCTTTAGGATTTTATTTCTATACAACCATATTCCTATTAAAGATATAGCTAGCACAATTATAATTTTTATTAATTAACCTTTACGATAAGATTTATCTTTTGTAGCCACAATGCTTACTTTAGAATTTTAATTAATGCATTTATACAATTTTCAGTGAGAATTTAATTAGTTAAAATTTGCCAATTCAAATTAGGAAATGATTTAAATTATTTGTGAACGTGCATATTATACATTTCTACTAAGTAGAATATCAAATTTATACTGAGCAAATAGCAATAAACTTTAGCAATTATTTATATAAGTTATCAAAAATGGTTTCTTTTCTAATTATTATTATCGATTGATTTTTCCTTATTATTCAAAATTCATATAACCTTATTAGTAATAATATCCTATCAACCAATGTTATCTTAAGAATGTTAAATTTGATATATCGTCTCAAATTATCCATTCAATTAAGTTATTACTGTGCCGACTATACTATAGTATAGTGGCCCAGTTCTAATCACACTTTTTCAAAATTTACCTTCCTGACTTATTCTACTTTGAAAACTAACATATATGTAAGAAAATGTAATTTTCACAGGTTTTTTCTGGAACATTAATTTTGCTCCATACATTTTGTCTCAAAACTAGCAATGAGTCGAGATTATTAACGTTATAATTTACATAATTATCTTATTGAAAGTATATATTTTTGGTTGATTAGGTTTAACAGTATTTAATTTAGAATACTAAGTCGAAATTGGCTCGTTTTCTTATTCTCTCAATCTACTTGATAATCCAATTTAGAATTGCAACTGTTCCAATAACAAAGTGCTACTTATTATTCATACTCTCACAAGAGTGGCATATGTTAAGCAAATTCTAATTTTTACTGGAAATTACTGGGTAATATAGTACGCAACAAAGCGTTTACATTAAATTACCCAGTTTGTAAATTTATTCACAACCACAATTGAGCCAAAAAACATTATATATTATTGGATAATTTTCCTGGATTTTCGATGTTTCTATTTTATTTAATGACACAATAAGTTTGTTCAATAACACTTAGAATTTAGGATATTTTAGTTCCGGTATAAATATTATTATTTATTAGTTATAAATAATACATATCAGTAATTTACTAGCCAGTTATTCTACAATTATATTAACAAATATAATTCTGTATTGGACAAATATTCCTTTGGGATTAAAGGTTGTTAGTTAAATAGTGCAGGAATTTGACTACAATTAATTAAGGAGAAACCTTATATCTACAGATATTCGTTTTCCAAAGTTAAAATGTGGTTTGTCTTAAATTGTGTATCTTATTACAGCTCTAACAATTTTGATTCATAAAAGACCCATAAGCTAAAATGTAGTTTGTGCCAGAATAAATTTATGAATAAGTGTATTACATTATTACTTCCTTATGATCATTATAAAGAAATCGTGTGGAATATACCGTAATAATTGTCTTCCATATTGGAATTTAAATTCAATAGAAATGACCTATTTTGTTGACTCTATTAGGCCAAAATTTCCAAAAAAGTCCTGTACTTCCAATCAAGTCCGGAATTATATAGTCTTAATCGACAATAATTCCAAAATGACTTTAAATTTTTGTAATGGAACTCGTGCTTCTTCAAACTATGTATGTTTCCTTAATGTAACTAATAATTTAGATAGTTAATTTCTTATTATAAGAATCTAATAGAAAATAACTTATTTCATTCATAGTATAGTAATTTGGGACACAATAATTATTTTAATAATTTAGCGCTGTATTAACAATACTAATATAAATTAGCTAAGATAAATAAATACAAAAGATAGTGAATAAATATTTAGCTTTACGGAGAACAGTATAAACCTATGCCATGGATGCATTTACCGTTAATAATGTAGTTTGCAGTATAGTATATTGCGCTTAATATAAACACATTAGTTGCTGGATATTTGTCTGATTAACCGATATCCTATTAGCGGAATAATTAACTGTGTGTATTTGTTATTATTCCAGGTGTTACCAAATATTTTTTTCATAAAATTTTATTTCTTCAAAAAGGTCATCCTTTTCTCGCAATAGGTCATCTTTAATTGCTCGCAATTTGTAGACCGCTTGTACATTTTCTCTAAATTCTTTTTGTTGCTTTGCTCTTGTTTTTCTAGTGTTCAGTAATCGAGTTTCCTTGTTTCTTGCTTGCTTTAGAATCTCAATTTCATATTTGTTAAGTTGTAGGAAAATCATTGCATTATGGAAACATTTTCGATTTATTTTCACTAGAAAATCTCTGTTCAGATTTTCAGGAATATATTCGCTGCTTAAACAGTTTTCTTTCAGGAAAAACCATCTACCATGACTCAAAATTTCATTTTTGGTAAAGTCTTTTGTAAACTTACCATTTAGATCTGTCTGATCGAAATTATTAGAGTTACAAATATGGTACCCCATACTTGATGTGCAAAAGGTATTGAGAATTCCACTGTATCTCTTTGCCATTATAAGAATGTATTTTAGTATTGGTTATAATTACTTATAAAGTAATATATTTGTTCATATTTAAAATTTTCTTCGAATTTATAACATATATTTTCTTCTGTTACAGTGTTTTTTCAACAAATATTTTGTCGAGTATAATTTAAAAGGTAATTAAAAGGCAGGTTTTAATTTTCCTTAACATTGCTTCCGAGTCAAACAGGTTACATTCCAAGCTTAAGTTCCTAAATTGGAGTATAGTATAATTTGTAGTTCAACTTTTACAACCTGTTTTTGTATACCAAATGAAAACAAATATAAATATTTAAGTAACAGATATTCAAAAATTGGCTCTTTATTTCAGTTTTGACTCAGTAGATTAGTATTTTGGATCAATAGATTTAAAAATAGATTGTGTATACTCGTATATTTCTAACAGTATTTGCAATTAATTCGTTTGAATCCAGATTTTATACTAAATCGATATCTCAGTCTCTTTGTGAATTTGATCTTCCTTTAATTCTTTAATATAGAAATATAATCTTAACGGAGTTAAAAAAATATCGCCTGGACGTAACATTGCAAGTATAACCTGATCATTATGAAACTTTTTGTAGCCTAAAATTCCCGTCTATTTATACAATTAACTTTATTGTCCAATATACGAAAATTATATAATACACTATTATAATTAGTAGATATGAAACAATAGGAAATATATACAGCTTAGCTCATCAAAATCAAAATAAATTAGCACAAATAAATACAGTAGACTCTTGTTAATAGGAACACCAGGGGATCGTCGAAATATGTTCGTATTATTCGGTAATTATTATTAACCGGAGTTACTTTAATTAGGCTAGGGGAATTAACCTTATACTCCTTAACCGATATTTTGCCTTGTAATACCGTCGTAATATCTAGAGTCTAGTAATTTCAAAACTTTTTTTGCTGTCATTTTCTATAATAATTGCAACCATTTTAGTTGAGTATTTCATAATTTCCGAAATTTTATTTGTTTAAATTTTCCCACTTGCATTGATTTTCTATTGAACCATGCATAATTAATGAGAGCTATAATTTTAATATTTATATGATATAGTTGTTATTATACCAGTAACTAAGTTCCATAACACAAGTATTAATCAGTTATTAATATACAGACTTCTTATATGCGTATAATATTAGGTTACTTCTATACAGACCTTGTAACACGACTGGTACCGTATCACATATGAACATCATACCAATCTATGTACACCCTGGACTCACCTCAGACTCTAAATATGTAAGTTAAACTAATATTAAGATTTTATTTGTAGTTTTTAAGGAAGTATTTTATTAATAAGTTAATTAATTAAGTGCTATAGTCATTAATTAATGGGACAGATTCTATTAATAACTGTTTATATTCGCAAATCTCCGTTCGAGATTTTCATTTTCTTGTTTGAGGCAGTCTCTCTTTTATTTTGATATTTTGGATTTCAGTTTTCCTCTCCATTAACTACATACTTTGTTTTAATATCATTTGTTATGTGTTTATTTTTCTAGTCTCTAGATCTCTCACTTAAGGTTAATGGCTCACCGAAATTTTTTTCCTTGATTTCATGTTTGATCAATTAATTTTTGGACAGTACTAAGTAGTAGTGATTCATATGCAAAATAGAATTGATCCAGCTTATAAGTATTAAGAATATCGCTTTCATTTAGCTATAGGACTTCCAGTTTGTTGTTGTTGTATGTGTTTGTTTTATCCAACATTATATTTGGACAATGTATCTTAACGATTTAATCAAAACTTTCACCATTAATTAATTATTAAAATTATTAAACAATGGATAAGTAAGATAGTTTGACTACTAAGTATATGTTTAGTTTCAAGTACAGTGGATACAGGTTATAAGAGCAAGGTAGTATATTAGGTAAATACGTTCTTCTATAACAGATACTTTTAATTCTATTAAATATAACCGTTTCCCATCATATAGTTCTTATATCCGGTATCTATTGTAGTATACTCTATGTTTAAATACCTACATCATATCATATACGTAGAACCTCGTTAGTAACTTAGTACGAACACCAGGGGACCGCCAAAATGTGTTTGTCATATCCGGAATTCGTATCCACTAGCCTATACAAATGCAAGCAAATGACTCCAGTTAATACGAATTTCCGAAAAATAGCATTAAATTTCCGCAGTTCACTAGAATTATATTTCACACAGCATAATCAATCACTTGGTATAATTAAGCGTACATATAACCTAATAACCATTGTCTCTATTAATAATAAACTGAGTCTACTTGTATTATATTTCACATAATGGATACATACTAAATACCTTATGCATATTATATTACAACAGCTATTATACATATATCTTATAGCATTAATTTAATTAACTAACTAATGGAGCAATATCATGGCATAAATGAGTTACATAATATTGTCCATGTAGTATATAATCCCTTTTTATGTGTTCTATGTAATTTATGAATTATATAACATAAATGGCACAGAAAGTAAATCTGCATTTAATCATAAAGTAATTTAATTTAAAATATGTTCTCGTATATAGTTAAATATTTTAAATAAATTATTGAATTATGACTAAGTAATTAGTTTTCTATTTTTATCTTACATTTACTACGTACGTAAGACATTAAGACTAGCCTTTTAATTTGATTTTTTAATAGCGCGTAATGTATAACAATAAATTAATATTAAAAAGTACATACATACGTAGATAAATAAACTTATAATATAATGGGAAATACAGTATTAGTTGGTATGGGAAAAAAGTATGTAAAATATGCAAAATGCAAGGAGAGTTATTGCGGGTAATAATAGCTTGCAAAGTCTTGAAAAGTTCTTATGTGTCTAAAATGCATGTTAGATAATGTATAGTTATGAGTACATTGCTTTTTATATTATTTGGTGTGTAGAATAACTCTTATGAACAGGGCTAATAAGAGATTTCTCTTAATAACCGTTGATAATTGGAGATCTCAATTTCTAAATTTCCTTTTTCTTGTTTAAGACCTTCTCTCATCATTGTTAGATTTTCGATTTCATAATCCCAATCCAATAACTCCCTACATTGTTTCAATCTTGTATTCTGTGTGTTTATTTTCCTACTCTCGAGTTCTCTCGCTCTTTTAACTACCACAATCTCGCTTTCGTTTAGCAGTAGAACTTGAAGCGATCTGGTAAAGCAATTCCGTTCCATTCCCACTAACATGGAACGGTCCATATTTTCGAGTTTGTATTCAGGGTCAATACAGTCACTTTGTTGGAAAAACTTCTTTCCTTTCGCAATAATTTCATTATCGGTATAGATTTTGGTAAATTTAGCATCTTTCCCTGACGTATCATTGGTACATTCAAAAGATGTCCCTAATTCATTTGAGTTATCTATTATTTCATTATTAACAGATGAATATTCTGTTGTTAGATTTTCTCCAAGATCAAAATAACTTAGATAACTGTCTTCCTCTCTATTGATTATATTGCAGGCTGCTATATTAGAAAATAAATTCATGTTTCCTTGTTATATTTGAGTTTTGTTTGTAGATAATATTCCTGTAATTTTTTCTCATTTTTATATACATTATTGGTTTATTTTTACACTAGAATGTCTACTAACAAACTAACTAAAAAATCTATTGTTACAAGGATAATCATATAATTGGCCTGTGATTCAACAAATTCTACTATTTATTAACGCGCTATTAATGTATCAGTGAATTTGTTTCATTTGCTAATTCGTCCCATTTCTATTTTATAAATCTATATCTTAACACTTTTACTACAAAATTCTACAAATACGTATACTATTTATAGGTTGTTTAATAATTGTGCAATATTTTGGACAGAATTTCTAATAGATCCAATTACAAGTAGTGGAAATAATTCTCTTTTTAAATTGATGCTTACATTGATTAATGTATGTATTTAGTCTCTAACTGATGAAATTTATTTGTACGTAGTATAATGATACAGATTACGTTATATAATTTATTTTTTATTTTACTCATTTCTAGTAAACTGGAGCATTTTAAATTAACTATGTGGACATTATTATATGTCCTTTATGCACCAATTAATCCTAAAATTGAATGAGTCTTACAGTTAAATATTGAATTGAAAGTATATACATATGCTACATATGTAAATCCGTATTTAATCAATAAATTGATGAGAATTCTTACATGCTAAAAATATCAAGGATTTGTATGTTGGCCACATTTTATTCTGTTAATTCAGTACAATTGTTAATAATTCTTACTAGCTTAAAGGATTTTCAAAAATTAATCAATCAGCCTATGATTTATGAAATAACAGTTTTTAAAACTTATAAATATATAAATATAAGAGAAAATACAATTTTAAACATAAAATAATTTAAATGGACTCATATAATGATAATAATCGTAATAAAGTTATATATTCGACAGAAATAATAAGAAAATTTGGCAAACAGTTGCTCATTCAAGATGATTGCGATCATAACTCCAATGAATGGTTGCAAAAATTGGATAGAATCAAAGTGACTCAAGTAACATTTCAATGCTTGGAGAATATTTGTGCTCTACTGGCATTAACTCAAGAGGAGAAATATCTAATTTTAGAAATACGAAAGAGGGAAAATAAGCGAGTTAGCACTGCTCAACGGAGGAAATATAAACGCGAAATAACTTTGTCAGTCGACTATTTGAAGAAAATAAAGTCAGATCTGGAAACAGAGAAAGCATCCCTAGAAATTGATATTTTCTATTATCAATTTTCCGCCAATTAATTGGCTTTCTAGTTTCTAATAAACCAAAAGCACAGCAAGCAAATACACCGCATACATATTACACGGCTTTTTACACTAAATATTCTACGGCGTTCGTCAATTGTGTTTCTACACCTTAGGTAGATATCACTGCTAGAAATATTATTAATTAAATAATTATTTTATTCTGCTGTTACAAACAATTGCTAGCTATATTGTTGTGTTACACTAATGAAATGTTAGAATGTATATTTTAGTTATTTCATGCTATAAATAAATATCAATAGAAGTTCAATTATTTGAATTTAAATTTGTGATTGTAAATTTGTAATGGTTGGTAAGCAGTGGTAAAGCACATGATCTGGTTGGTCAGTCCTAGATTGGTTTAATTAACAGGCTATTATTGAAAGTCTTAGTGGAATTAGTTTTAATTAAAACTTCACACACTAGATAGTAGGGGTACATTGAACTCTCAAAAATACTTCAATCACAAAGTAGATTCAGACAACTGTTATCCAGCTATAAACAAATTGATTGACGTCGTAATTCGTCTATTAAAATTTAACCTCAACGCTTTTTCATTTTCACCAGGGATTGAAACGCTCACTAACGGACTAAATAAACCAAATTCAGTTCAAACTCAAATTTACGCACATTCAGTTCGTTCACGTTCACTTCCTAACTTCAACACCACCAGCGTTTGTTCAATTCCCTTTTGTTGGTGGAAAGTCGATCGTTCGTTGGTAAAGTTCGCTCAACTGCTATTGGTTTATTCCCTGGTTTTACTATCAACTTTTAAAATATAATTATTATCTAGTTAAGTTATGTAGTTGTTGTGTCTAACTTGAATTGACGTTATGTATAATTTTACTAGTAATTATGCATGCAATCAAGGGAGAAATTATAATCTCATTCAAATGTATTGATTAATAATAAGCTAATAATATCACAAATACTGATCAAGATTTCTAAGTGAACAAAATACTATATTAGATACTATAATTATTTCTTAGGGAATCTGAGTTGCAATTCAATAATAAATAGGACAGTAGTAGCCATTGAAAATTCCAAATCGTTGTTGGTAATATTCTTGAGCGGACAAATATTCATATTGTTGTTGTTGTTGTTCATATGGATAATAATAATAATATTCTTCCTCAGGGTAATTATCTTCATAATGAACCTGTTGTTGTTGTTGTTGTTCCAGAATGTAAGGCTGTTGCATTTCAATTGTTGTAACTTCTAGAGGACCCATATTACTGTGTTGATATTCCTGTCGGGTTTGTAGTGAATAAATATTGGACATTTTCTTGTCATGATTCCTTTTCCAAACTCTTCTGTAGAATCGAGTTCTTTCTTCCTTGATTGCATTTTTTGGAATTATTTCAAAAGCTAGATGTAGGAGCCAATCGAAAGCTTTGTTTTCCCTCACTTTATTATCGCTGTATTTATTGTTGTATTTATTGAGATCTATTTCTAATTTCAGTTTTTTATTTTCTGCTACGATTTTCAAGACTTTTCCATAAATTTCAAGGAATTTATTACCGTGTTTGTTACTCCTCAGTTTAACTTCAAATGAATATATATCAGATTTACATTTTCCCATGTTGTTATTATTGGTGTGAGTTATGTGTAGTATGTATATGTCAGTTTGCACACGTATTTATATTCAAGTCTCGTTCAGTTTAAAGCTTATTCCACATTTCCGGTATTTCCCTAAACCACCTTTATACACCTTGGGAATATTTTTTTCCTTATTTAGATATGTTTTCTGTTCTTCTTGTCATGTGAATTGAAACAGACAACTTAATTAATGGCTATTACGTCAATCTCTATTTGGTGACTAAATATCTAAAAAGATCAAACAGAGTCTGACTTATTGACAGTGTATTAATTAATTATAATAATTCTAGGGTATTAAATTATCTCTTAAATTAATAATTCTTGAATAATTAATGACCTTCCACCCGAAAAAATGAATAAATATAGTATATTTTCTTGAAATTATATACTAGATTTCGATTATTTAATTATACCGTATCTGTTTTTCTAGAAATAAGATTAAGATACGATTTTTGAATAAGTTAAGATAAGATTTTTGAAGAGTTATTTATCTTGACTAATTACACTAAGAATTACATGTCAGTCAACTCCGCTTAATAGAGCCACCGGTTAATAGATTTATCCGCTTAATGGGGTCAAAATTTCACAGGATTTATAGGACGGAATGACAGTTTGGCTTAAAATATTTCGGTTAATAGATTTCTCCGCTTAATTGGGTCAAAATTTCACAGGATTTATAGGACGGAATGACAGTTTGGCTTAAAATATTTCGGTTAATAGATTTCTCCGCTTAATTGGGTCAAAGCAACCTAAATCCCTATGTGACTCTATTAAGCGGAGTCGACCGTATGTATTCATTCAACTTGTGTTTATTATTGTTGTATTTATGCTAATGTTTCACCCCTTATTAATAACCCATGTGTCAATCACACAATTAAAGCTTGGATTACTTTACAACAGACTATTTAATTGATAATAATATACAAACTCTAATATATACAAACTAATAACTAAAATATTAATTATACAATACAAATATCTTAAGTTCAAATTAAACAAATATACCAAAAGCTAGACACTTTTTTTCAAAACTTAATTCAGTTTACTTAAATAAGTCCATATTTTGATGTTGATGTTGGTAAATATGTTGGGAGTGTCTTTCAAATGTTGTGAAATCTAAATAAATAAATTAACCGATTAAGTTTATTATAAATTTATTTGTAATACATGTACTATTGTTCAATTGAAACTACATACATTTACTAATGACTTACCATGAATTGCTTGATCAATTTAATAGCAGAAATCGATTCCTTGGACACAACACTGACTGATTGGTTGCTGATTAAAAGGTTCTAGTGTATAGTTGTCACCTTGACTAGCTAGAAAATAGAAAACAATTGTCAACAAATTATGTAAAGAGCAAATTTAATTATACAAGATTAATATCTCACTTGGATATATCTTCTTCATGTTTTGCCTGTTATATTCTTCAAGTTCAGCTTGGTAATAGTTGTTAATTTCAGAAATAAGTAAGTGTACTTTATCCTCAAGTTTTATTTTTACTGATTCCAGTGATTGTATCTCCCTTTTTAGTTTACTAGACTGATTTTTTGAAGCTCTTGTCTTGCCGTCCTTGAGCCAATCGTATAAGGTGTCAAATTTAAAGTTAGTATTTAATTTTCCTGAATTTTGGTGACCAGGGACACCATTTTTGTTGAGACGAATATTTTGAAGTTCAGATTTGTTTTCGGGGGTAAATTTAATGATGGCCAACAATTTAAACTTTGTAACACTAACAACTTTATTCATGTCAATTTCAAATTGTAAGTATTTTCCACAACTTGTTATTTTTAGGGTACTAGCAGGGTCATGTTTTAACAGATGAATTAAACTTAAATTATGTTTATTTCGTAATTCAAAAGTTAATAAATAACTTTTTTCATTAATGCAATTGAAAATTGGCTCACTAATGGAGTTAGAAGACATGATGAATCAAAGTATTATTGATTCAAAGTAAAATTTATTTACTTAATATTGATTTTAAGGCCAATATATATAGTACAATAATTGTAAGAGTAGAATTTTTAAGTTTTTGAGTAGAATTAAGAGAATTTTTAAAAATCGTAGAACTCTTATGATTATTTTCTACTACCATCTTTCACTATTACACGTAAGGGATGGTTGTGCGAGCGCAGTACCACTTTGGGAATGTCCCAGCGTCCCGAATTGCCAGCTTTGCTGTTCCGCCTTTGTATGTTCGTAATTAAAAATTGATAATTTTATACCTGGTGCTAGTCGCTGGAAATATACGAAACTGTAAAATTCTACCAGGTTTAAAAAGGACGTGCCATGCCTGTTAGTTCATATTATTCACCCGAACCGTCGCCGAAATTATAATAACCCAGGTTCTTGCGACTCCTGCAATTTCAAATTTGTCAGAAAGCTCTGAATTGACTCTATACAACTAATACTGTGGTTGTCGGTTATAAGCACATTGTCGGGAACTGCACTTAATGTGCTTATAACCGGCATGTTCTTATAACCGACATAAAATATACAGGGTATATGGCAACCTTTTTCCAACATAGTGTGCTTATATCAGACATCCACTGTATTGTGAAGTACATACAGCTAAACTTTAGTCCGTAGCATAACAATAAAAATATTTGCTTTCGCTTTTAAAAGAGGATATAATTTAGGATCGAACTTCCCTTTTACTTTTAAAAACAAAATACTATGCTCTATCGATTGCACTAAAAAAACAATTTTATCTGGTAAAACTTGTGAGTAAATCACTTTAAATTTGGTACGATATATCTTCCCATTTATATGCAGTTTAATATTATATTAGCAGTTAATTTTATATTATATAATTAGTACTGTAATTAGATACAATTTAAAAGTGCATATATATTCCTATAGATTAGGCAACATATATTAATGGTTATTTTTATCTCAGAGGGAGCAACTTTACAAGGATTGCAAATACATTTTAGCTAACTTTTTGATTCTTAATTAGAAAAGTTTTTCCTATTTGTTGTATTTAGCCAGATAGTTTTGTGTATTTGTTTCCAAACTGATTTTAAATATATAGATCTCTTGCTGCGAAGGGTAATTTCCTATGCTATTAAAACATTTTAAGGAATTATATTTGCTCCTTTAAAAATTCTGATTTGACGTATAAATAATTCTACTACCAACATCATAATAAGTATCTACATTCACCAAACTAATACACTAACAAGTAGAATTTCTACGGAGTATGGTACCACAATGATTGATATTTGAGTCTATGATTAATCGAGTAGAAATTGTGTAACAATTTCTAATAAACCTTAACCAATATGGGAAGTATACAATTTAATTAAACATGTTGACACTATCTACTTTGCTACGCATGTAATAGCAGAAATGAGTGGTAACAGTAGAAAACATTAAAATTATGCGGGCTAAATTTCTCTGTTATTCTACTTGTAATTTCAATATTTAATAGAATGTACAGTAGAACCTCGTTACTACGAACACGGTTAATACGAATTTCCGGTTAAGACGAACAAACAGTTCCACAAAATCAGGTCCCTACAATGGCTATTCAATGGGTATTACTCCAGTTAATACGAACTGCGGATAAAAACAAATATTTACCGTCCGTTGGTGTTCGTATTAACGAGGTTCTACTGTATATATCCTTGGTTCAAATTTAATATTAACTAAGCAAAGATAAGTACATAATGCTTCAGTTTACACCATGTATTTTCAGGGCAACTTTGATGATTTTTTAAAACCAGTTATTTGCATGTAAATAAAGTAAGAAAAATCCGATAGTTAGAATAAACCGATCGAAAATACAACTAAATTGGAATTTATTACACATTTAGAATAAATAGTTAGTTAGAAAATCCCGGTTTCGACTGTAATAAATATATTCTGTTTAATTTACATTGCACTGTAAACTATGTATAATAGGGGCGTTCAAACGTCATGTAACTCAAAATTCCCTAAATTAGACACCCCTTCTTATATCACTCATTTTGGCAATTTTGTACTACAGTAAAGATCGTATGTCAAACATTGGTTAAACTCTCCCTTGGAAGCGTTATGTAACATTTGAACCGCCATTACATACAATTTAATCCCAATGGTAAATTGGTAGTATATTTACTAATATTATAGAGTTGGAACAAATTAACAATATAAATCTATTAAAACTAAAAATTTAGGATGCAAAGATCAGGTGTAAATTTTGCATTTTGATGAATCCATTAGTTTTCTTAAATTACACATTACATGCAAATACTGCAAATAGAAAATAGTAACGTAAATATTAATAATTTGATTATAAAACATATACTACATCGAAACTGATTGTTTTGTAAGTCAGCTTTTTTGGATTTTATTGTACGTACGTATACTGCAATTACCATATGTTTTGTACTTCTATTGAAAGTAAATGGATTTTACAATGTATTAACCTTGACTTGTTAACCAACTTAACTAACAATAAAGTATGTATACATACTACGTATTATACCAAATATATGAATTATAAATTATTAACAATATTCTAATGCTGAACCACTAAATATAATACATTAATTACAACACTTTTTAATTTATTCAAAACTCTTTCATTAGTAACCACTTGTTAAAAATGAAGTTATTTGTATTCTATTGATTCAAAGTTTGATTACCTTCTAGATATTAAAATGTCGTAATTATGTGATAATTTCAATTCACAATACTGGAAAGTTACTAAAAAGTCGCTTTTAATTACAAACTCGAACTGAAATGATTTCGTATTAATTCTATTTTCAAGTGAAATTGTTTTTTGTAGTCGATAATTATAGATATACTCCTTTGAATAAATTTACTGGATGATAAAGCAAGAGTTTTATTACTGGAATTATTATGAAACTCTTGTCTGTAGCCATTATTTTTCAAATATTATTGAACAAATAAACACATTTCCTCATATAAGTGTAGCACCAAATCCAATGGGTATATTACACAGTATGTGGCAGTGTATTGAACAGCCATTTGTAAATACGCTCCTAATCCTTGTCTGATTCAATTTTCATACGCCTAAATCACAAATTAATGTTACGGTATAGGAGAAGATTCAAATTTTCGCGCTCATAATTGAAATTTTCCAAAAATCATACTCCAAAAGGAGCATCTCGCGCTCCTGGATAATTCATGGTCTGTGGGTATATTACAATATTAACAATTTGTATTATTTAACCATGGATGTTTTTATACTACAGTGTAACCCCTTAACGGTCACCCCGGAATATCGGTCACTTTTTAAAGTCAAGTTTGACTTCACATAATAGATATTACCTTTAATTTATTTCACAATTACGGTCACCCCTAATTATGGCCGGGATTCCACTGTATATACTTTCCAATTCATTATTTGGGATTAGCACATCATTTAAATAATTATTTTCCCTCAACAAAGACAACCTATTTGAAATGCTTTAATTAATTTTACAACATATAAGCTTTATGCAATTAAGATGCTATAGCAGAGCAGTCAATTATGATTAATTAATAAACTACAGTAGAACCTGCGAAATCCGACCCCCTATAATCCAAATTCGCATTATCCCGACACAAATCTCCTATCCCAACGAGTGTCGGATTAGGCAGGTTCTACTGTCTACTCATTCATTTGCATGTAGTGTTGGTGGGGAATATCATTAGGGTAAATAGGCTGAATATATTCTTGCATTCTGTTTCCTTGTCCTACATAGTTAGGCCTGTATTCTCCAAATTTATATCTGTAGTTATCTATTTCGCAAATAAGAGCACTCTTTTCGCTTAACAATTCTGTTCTCTCTCTTTCCAGTTCATTTAAGTGTCTTTTTTCTTTCCTCTCGTTCGCTTCTCTCTGTTTCCTTTCAGACAATTTCTGTTCCCTCCTTCGTTCGTAAACTAAGTGCTCCGTGATATCCATTGGAAGGTATCTTGAGAAATGAACTTGTATTTCATTTGGTTTCCACTCAATTAACTCATCAAAGTTAAAAAGGTCAGTTACTTTATTTCCCTTCAACAAAGTACTGTCTTTACTGGCTTTTTCTAAACTATCTGGTAATAAGTATGGTTTGATGCTCTCTTCACAAAGTGTCTGAAAATCAATTGTAGATTTTGCTTCTTTTGGTTTATTAGTACATCTTTCTTGATATTTATCTTTTGCTAAATAGGGTTTAATGCTTAGGTTAGTTAGAATCTGAATATCAATGCTAGAACATGGTTCTGTTGGTTTACATTGTAGGGCCATTATGAGATTTATTCTTATTTCAGTAGTTATAATATCGCCCTCTTATTTATTTGATATTTCTTTTCTACTACTTTTACTGTAGACATTTTAGTAGAATATACTATTTTAATTTAATAATTATTATGCACAAATGTTATAAATGATTTGATTATGAAGACTAATAATAAGTTTCAAACTCATCTTGTAGTAATTTGATACTCAATGCCAAGCTGTATAAATTTCAAAAATATTAGCTTAATCCACATGGGTATCATATAACGGCATTCCTTATAAGGAATATACGGGAGAGGGATACAGTAGATGTCGGATATAAGCACACCGGTTATAAGAACATATCGGATATAAGCACACTATGTTGGAAAACGGTTGCCATATACCCTATATAACTTAAGTCGGTTATAAGAACATGCCGATTATAAGCACATTAAGTGCAGTTCCCGACGATGTGCTTATAACCGGCATCCACTGTATATTAATTGCACATTCAGATAGCAATTGCTGTAATACAATAGAATCTCGTTCATTCATATTACCCGGACTTCTTGCATATATTAGTATAGGCCCCCTAGGGGAATTAAACTTTGTTCGTCTTAACCGATATTCGCCTAATCCGTATTCTTATTTTAACTACTGTAATATAGACGGAGTTTCCAAAAGCAAGTTTTACAGGTTATTCATTTAGCATAGTTAATAACTTACAAATAATTACAATTATATATTAGCTACAAAAGTAAAACAGGACGTGAAATAAATACAAATAGATACAATTACAGTCGACTCCGCTAAATAGAGCCACCTCGGGACCAGGTTGTTTTGACCCGATTAAGCGGAGAAACCGATTAACCGGTAGCTCTATTATGCGGAGTTGACTGTAGTATATAATAGCTGCAAAAGTAAAACAAGACATGAAATAAATACAAATATTACTTTACACTCAGAATGCTGTTCTTAGTAAGGGTCTGCTGCTTGAAAAGGTTGGTAGTTAAAGGCGTACTGCATTTGTTCTGTGTTGTAGCCATTATAGCACTGCTGATTGTATTGGCATTGTTGGTACTGTGTATAATACTCTGGATATTGTATTGTAGCATAGGAATGCTCTATTTCTTGTTTGTAGAAAAATATTTCTTCCAAGAGGACTCTCTTTTCTTCTAATAACTGTTGTTTTAATATTTGGAGTTCACAAAAATTAGATTTGTCTACATTATCCAAATGTACTCTAACTTGTCTCTTTAATTTCTTTTGAACTCTCCTTCTTTGGTACATCAAATAAAGAAAAGTGTCCCTTGGAAGTATTGACAGCTGTCCTCTTATTTTCCATAAATTAGGCTTAACTAATTTCTCAAGGTTAAATAGGCCAATAACATTTGTACCTTTCAGCTTATTGCTATCTGCTAAAACTGTTTGTCTCCAAATTGGATACAAGAATTTCTCTAATCTTAATAGCACTTGAATATCTACTGTAGAAGTTGGTGCGTCAGGTTTTTTTTCATAAACTACTCCGTTATCTGATTGAATGTTGTTATTATTTACAGACATTTTATTCTCAGTTATTATTGTTGTTGTTGTTGTTTATTTCTTATTTTGTATGAATATTTCTCTATATATATGTATAACCGCTTGGCTTAAGTTTCAATAGGGAATTCCATATGTTTACAATTATATTTAGCTACTGAGTATTCCATATTTGCTATCTATAATAGAGTAAGTTTTCTCAAACTTAAATTATATTTCAGTTTAAAACAACAGTTTGAAAACAACAAGAAAAAAGTACTAAATAATATTTGCTATTTATTTATAGCTCAATTCCGAGAATTCATTTACTTTATTTCCCAAAACCTGAGACTTTTACTAAAATCAATAGATTGACCAATTAAATTTAACAAAACTGCAAAGCGAATTAGGGCCATTTCTTTGTCCATTTCTTTGTTCGTTTCTTTCCAAATAATAATTAACAGTGTGATACCTCGTAGACAGTAGGATTATTAAGTCATTTGATTTTGACCTAATTTAACTCACATCGTCGGGAACTGCATACGTGTATAATGTTCTTATAACCAGTGTGCTTATAACCGGCATGTTCTTATAACCGGTGTTCTTATATCCGGCATCTACTGTATCTCACTTTTTTTCCCAGACAAAAGGAGGCGCTTAATTCCTGGTGAAGGCCTCAAAGTGAGGCTTAAGGTATTCGATAACAGTAATAATCATTGAATCCATTTACTTAGTTGACTAATTCATTGAATTATATAAATGGTTGATAAACTTTTATCGTTATAATTTATTTTTCCAATCTTGATTCTTGATAGATAATGGCAGATATTCCATAACATAATTGTAATATATGTATTATAGTACGAGTAAATTTACTTGAAGATTCACTGATTTACAAATCATCAATATTCCTGAATTATTCATTTCTTGGCTATTATTCAATGAATTAGTCAACTTGGAAACCCAAGTACTATTTTAGTACTGTATTCAAATCAATAATTATGGGTCTGACTGAATGGTGGAAAATGGTGGAAAATGGTGGAAAACATCCGAGAGTGGTGGAAAATGGTGGAAAACTACTTGACTGAATGGTGGAAAATGGTGGAAAATGGTGGAATTTCTGAATTTTCGTCGAAATGACTGAATGGTGGAAAGTGGTGGAATTTCTAAAAATCGACTGAAAGGTGGAAAATGGTGGAAAATGGTGGAAAATGGTGGAAAATGGTGGAAAATGGTGGAAAATGGTGGAAAATGGTGGAAAATGGTGGAAAATGGTGGAAAATGGTGGAAAATGGTGGAAAATGGTGGAAAACGACTGAATGGTGGATAATGGTGGAAAATGACTGAATGGTGGAAAATGGTGGAAAACGACTGAATGGTGGATAATGGTGGAAAACGACTGAATGGTGGAAAATGGTGGAAAACGACTGAATGGTGGATAATGGTGGAAAATGACTGAATGGTGGAAAATGGTGGAAAATGACTGAATGGTGGAAAATGGTGGAAAATGGTGGAAAACGACTGAATGGTGGATAATGGTGGAAAACGACTGAATGGTGGAAAATGGTGGAAAACGACTGAATGGTGGATAATGGTGGAAAATGACTGAATGGTGGAAAATGGTGGAAAACGACTGAATGGTGGAAAATGGTGGAAAACGGTGGAAAACGCCTGAATGGTGGAAAATGGTGGAAAAACGGGGGCTGACTGAATAGTGGAATCTAGTGGAATCTTTGACTGAATAGTGGAATCGAGTGGAATTTGATTAAATTGTTAAACACTACGTATATGCTATAAGCTACGTGTGTATCATATTACGTTAATTTTCGCCCATGTAAAATTGTTTGCAATGATTGAAGTGACACAATAGGATTTATTAGTTAGGCTTTGTTACCATGTTATTTAGACACATCTTATTACATTATTTATCAACAATTCCTTATCAAATCCAGTTGGTATTCATTGGGCAGTTCAATAGAGATGATTAGTAAGAATACTAATATAGTATCATATTGTCCCACTTCATGCACAACACTAGTTCAATCATTGCAAACAATTTTACATGGGCGAAAATTAACGTAATATGATACACACGTAGCTTATAGCATATACGTAGTGTTTAACAATTTAATCAAATTCCACTCGATTCCACTATTCAGTCAAAGATTCCACTAGATTCCACTATTCAGTCAGCCCCCGTTTTTCCACCATTTTCCACCATTCAGGCGTTTTCCACCATTTTCCACCATTCAGTCATTTTCCACCATTTTCCACCATTCAGTCGTTTTCCACCATTTTCCACCATTCAGTCGTTTTCCACCATTATCCACCATTCAGTCGTTTTCCACCATTTTCCACCATTCAGTCGTTTTCCACCATTCAGTCGTTTTCCACCATTTTCCACCTTTCAGTCGATTTTTAGAAATTCCACCACTTTCCACCATTCAGTCATTTCGACGAAAATTCAGAAATTCCACCATTTTCCACCATTTTCCACCATTTTCCACCACTCTCGGATGTTTTCCACCATTTTCCACCATTTTCCACCATTTTCCACCATTTTCCACCATTTTCCACCATTCAGTCAGACCCATAATTATCGTTCTTTGAGTTGTTGAAATATTATTGTAATTTATTACCTGTGGTATGAAGATGGTAAATCGTGTATATACGTCAATGCAACTTTAATTGATCCATTTATTAAAAATAATTCTGAATTTTAATTATTATTTTGACTTACAGAGGAAAGCGTGAAATTGCGTAATGGAATTGGGCCTCGTTTAATATTGGTCAGGACTTATGAATTGCTTAATCCTGCTCTGTTAAAACGACCTACATTTCTTAATAATGGCTTACTGGTCAGAAGTTGTTTTCAGATGATGTTTCATGTCAATCGTATGTTTTATGGAACTCGCAATCTTTTTAAATTGGTGATATAATTATTTGAGAGTATCGGTCATTTTAGACTAAGCATAGTTTTTGTAGATGCTCCTTTTTGTGAGTCGTGTTTTCTATATTGAATACTAATGATACATTTGCAAAATAAAAAGTAAATACTTTCTGTTTCTAGTTACAAGTCCAGGTGATAATCAGTTTCTATTTTTATAACTGAATTCCTTCTTTCATTATCCGTACATTTGGAAGGTTTTTAAACTAGTATATAAGAGAATGTTAATCAGTTATTATCACAAACAAAAAACACAAACAACTTGAACAATAAACTAAATACAAGTTAAATATGAGTAATATCACCAACACAGTAGACAAACCTAAAAATAAGGAAGTCAAACCATCAGAACCAACTTCTATTCTAACAATCGAGATTTTAAGGAAATTAGAAGAATATTTGATTTTAAGATGGGAAGAATTGGTTGAAGCAGATTTCAGTCTTTTAATCGGTGCAAGAGTAATCGAACTTTTCGATTTACAGAAATTAAGAGACTTAAAATGGTGTGAAGTAAAAAAACTATTATCAAACTATCTTCCTGAAGATACTTATAATTATTTGAAATATCAAAGGAGAGTCCAACGAAAGAAATCTGTAAGACATGTGAAGGAAAGAAATGATGTTTTCAGTGAAGAATTCCACCAATCAGATATGTTTATTCTTGGAAATATAAGAGATTGTTATAGCGTGGAAAAGAATGAACTTTTAGCAGAAATTTTATTTTATGAAAAAGCTTTTTCGTTAGAAGGGATTAATGACCAGCCAAACTATTAAGATGTTCACAACCAGTTGTGACAATTGAAATGTCACTTGCTATAACTGGACATACACACTTATAACTTAAGAATATTTAATGTGCCTCTATTTGCATTATGCTGCTAATTACACTTTGTTGTATGCTTAATTAATTAAACTAAAATTTTAATTTGAACATTGTTGGTACCAATAGAAGTAGGAAGATTATTTTCGGATAAGGAATTCAGTAATTAAATGCAGAAAACCAGTTTTATATTTACAGTAGACTCCGCTTAATAGAGCCACCGGCAAATAGATTTCTCCGCTTATTGAGATCAAAATTTCACAGGATTTATGGGACCTAATGACAGTTTGGCTTAAAATATTTTCGGTTAATAGATTTCTCCGCTTTTTCGGGTCAAATTAATCTGGTCCCGAGGTGACTCTATTAAGCGGAGCCGACTGTATGTACTTTATTGTTTATTTAATTAATTATCAATTTTACAAACTGTAGCTTCTACACCTTGCCTGTGAAATTAGGTTAATTGAAGAAAAATTTGTATTTGTTGACAAATAAATTTCGCTCAAAACAAATAATATCCCATAGCAATGGATATCCTTTAAATCTCAAGAGAAATAATATTTTTAAAAATTGGGGGTTAAAATAGAAATTTGTGATAAATTGGCATTAATTGAATGAGATATGTATTTACCAAATTATGTGCGTTTTAAAACAGATATTAGTGTTGGACCTAATTAAAGAACTGTTAATTAAAATCAGCTGTATAATATCATAATTGGCTCTATTATAATTTATTCAATGCTTAATTGAATGTTTTACTTTCAAAATAAGCAGTTTAATAAAGAACTAACATAGTGATATATATTGAATTACATTTTCAATTTTGATTCTATGAATCAAGTAAAAGTGAAACTTTATATCAGATGTGTTATATAACACAGTTATTCCTTGAATAAACGAAAATTGAAAATTAACCGGTAAATCATTTTTTAAGATATAGTAAACTCCTGTAATTAAATATACTTGCATTCTAGTATATAGTATAATTTAATAATTGTCTTATAATGTTAATGTTACAAAAAAAAGTCAGCATTTATTATATTATGTGAATTCAATAATAGTTGTTAATAAACCCAAAAATGCAATAAATTTGTCCTTTCAATGAACAAATAATTTTGAAGAGATTGTATGTTATTATGTTGTGTTTGTATAAGTAAGCTGTTGATTAATTGTGAGTGATACAAACAGGTTGAAATCTGAAGTTAAATTAGAATTTTTACAATCTTAAGTCTGTGACTCCATTGTTCTGAAGTTGATTTTTGTAAAATTCAATTTCGCACTTAAGTTGACTCTCCTCCCAAATCAACTCTTGTTTGGTACCATACAATTGATCTATCTCATTTTTGAGCCCTCTTTCTTGATAATTATATTTTGCTTCTTTCTGTCTTCTTTCTGATTTCTTCTGTTCCCTCCTTCGTTCGTACAGCAAATACACAAGCGTATCTCTAGACAGGTGAGGACATAGGATATCCTCTATTCGACTAGGCTTCAATTCGATTAACTTAACGAGATCGAAGAGACACACCACTTTAATGCCATTTAACCAGCTGCTGTCTCTCCTAGCTTTATACAGGCTGTCTGGCAGTAAATAGGGTTTTATGCTTAGGTTAGTTAGAATCTGAATATCAATGTTAGAACATGGTTCTGTTGGTTTACGTTGTTGGGCCATTCTGAGATTAAATTTTATTCTGAATTCTGAATGTATGTATATTTACTGATGACTTTTTTTCTCAACTCTCTTATATATATTGTTAAAATGTATGAATAGTTGACATAATTCAGTTTCATTTCGAAATAATTTCAAGTATAGAAAGTTTCACTTCAAATAAAATCATAAAATCTTAATTAAATACAATAAAACAGTATTTGTATTGGAAGAATTCTTCATATAATATTCCTGATAGTTTAACTACGTATGTTTTGATTCTCTAAAGAATTCCTCATAAAATAAATGAACATGCTTTCATAATATGTAAGTTTGCTTTTGTATTATTTCAGATTGGTAAGTAATTAATCAGTGGTTACTAACTTATATAATTCATTGCAGATGTGAGATATTAAATTACACGCAATTTACTTTCAAATAGAACTAGAACTAGAACTTGAGATTTATATTTATGTTAATAAAAAAATGGGAAGAACAGAAATCATAGAATGACAACTTTCTTATTTCTAATAAATAAGCGAAGATGAAATTGATAATGATATAGGGAATATTTAATTAATCATAAATAATACATCAGATAATTAAACTGCTTAATTATGCTTATATTGCATTGCTTTTGTGTATACTATTATAGCCACATATTACTGATAACTATAGTATGTATTGTATGCGGGTGTTTGTATAGTGGGATTTTGCTGGTAATATGTTTGTTGTTGGAAATTCTGATTCATTGGGTCCATATACGGATCAGTGTATTTGTATGGTTGTATATAAACTGTATCTTGATCCGCTGGGTGAAAATATTCTCTATGTTGTGTGTGAATTATTTTCAATTGTTCGCATTTTGCGTGTAATTCGTAGATTTCTGCGATAAGTTCAGCTTTTTCTTTAATCAATTCCTCCTTTAACTGTTGTTGCCTGTTAAACTCTATTTTGTCAGATATTTCTACTTCGCTTCTTTGCTTCCATTCTACATACTTTTGTCCCCTTCGCCTTTCTTGAATTAAGCAATTAATTACTCCTTCTGGTAGCGAGTTGAAAAACTTCTTAATTTGTTTAGGCTTAAAACCCTTTAACTTGTCTAGTTTGAAAAGAGATAAAATGTTGCCTTTTCCCATCAATAAATCTCCTGCTGACACGAGGAATTTGCTCTTGTAATCTGGTTTTAAGTAAAAAGAAGGAATATATTTTAGGTCAGTTAATTTTATAAAGGGAATAAGCTTATTTTGATTAGCTGAAGCATTGCCTTTAGAAATATCAATATTTTTCAACATTTTTCAAATATTCACTTTGTCTATTAATTATTTACAATTAATGTTTGTTTGTTTTGTTTTGATATAGTAGCATATTTGCACCTTATATACTAAATTTCATTTAGAGAAATTGAAACTAAAATACTAAAATTAGCTCCTAAATAACATAGAGAAATTAGTTGAATCTCTAATTTTAGAAATGACCATAAGTATTCAGAAGTCATTTAACTAAACATTTTGGATTATAACATAAATATTACATAGCTGGTTACAAATTTGACTCTTTTCAGTATTTTTATAATAATTCTAATTTGATTATAATGTAATACTATAAATAATTAATACCCGTATTAGATTCGCCAAAACTTCTGGTTAAATAATTTAGTAGGTATCTTTTCTGAGAATTTACTTCAAAACACATTAACTTTTTGCAAATGTACATTTCCATTCCTAATTTGTTTACCTTTAATTATCAGCATTTTGAAAATCAATTAGAGTCGACTCCGCTTAATAGATTTCTCCGCTTAATCGGGTCAAAATTTCACAGGATTTATAGCACGTAATTACAGGTTGACAGTTGACTCAAAATATTTTCGGTTAATAGATTTCTCCGCTTAATGGGGTCAAATTACCATAGAAACCTGACCCTATTAAGCGGAGTCGATTGTAATTTGAGAGATTGTAACTAAGGAGCTGCAAATGTATATAGTTACGTAATAATAATTTGCTTATTCATTAATATTTCATTTGCTACTTGAGAATTGTAAAATTGTATATTTTTGTTCCAAGTCTTTATTTAGTTTATGATTCCTTGAAAAGTAAATAACTATTTTACAAATTTATCAATAAATTAATTATTATAATACTACTTACCTAATTAAACAGTCAATATGAAATTGAAATTCGACTAGATTAGTATTCTATTATTATGGACAAACAGACAAACAGACAAACAAACAAACAAACAAACAAACAAACAAACAATATGGTCATTTTTATAGCATTAAAACTTCACTTTTGCGAAGGCTTGTTTTGAAATTGAAATTTATTGAAAAAAATAAATAAGTCGTAATAATTCCAGAAATTCGTAATGTGCTTATCTAATATAATTTAATTAGCTTTCAAGATTACACATTTTATATTAATAGCTTAGATTATAACAACATATAAACCAATCAATGGTAGCCATTCTTTAAGCATTTTCTATACAAAATGGGATGTACTACGAAATTGTTTGATTATAATTATTAGAATTCAGTCTAGTAAAAAACTGAACTTAATTTAGATAGTTTTCTCATTAATCTTATTTAAAAATAAGCATTTTTTTAATTAATACTCATGACTGGAAAGGTTACAATTCATATGACAATTAATTATTTTGTTTATTTAAACAATGTCTATTATCTATTACATGTTATATAATTTGTTTATCTATTGATTTTGTATTTTTGGCGAGAGATTCTAAATGCAATAATTATTATCCTATACTGAGGGTTAATATAAAACATAATAATTTACATACCTAACAATTTAGTCCGAACTAATCACTATACACACTTATGTAGGACTTGAATCATGGGTTTATCTATGATTTTTGGCCGGCACTTTATTATGGAGGAAAAATTTTCCGGCATCTAAAAGGTGCTAGCCATAATGCATAATCGGTATAATTCAATGATGCGGCATTATTTGAAGGAGATAAATTTTTACGGAATCCGAACAAGAATTTATCTAGGTCATACTTTGCAACATACTTAATGTAAATATACTTACGTAGATAATATTATCTTTCGAAAATGCAAATGATTTGTATATGATTTATAAATTATTTGCACAAATCAAATGTCTAATATGCGATTAATAGAATATCAAGTAACATTTACTGTGGAATTAAACATATGTAGTAAGTTTTTTAAATTAAAACTCCCTGGAAAAAGTGCCAAATCTCAGGACAGTTGGAACTTGGCAGGTATTAATTTTTTAAATTATAAATAAAATTGTACCGTTTATTTTAAGAATGCATACTAGCAGCCATTTGGTATTATTACACATATGTTAGTTGTAATTAATGTTTGTTTTATTGTTAATTCCGCTCTTATACAAATTGTTGCAAGAATGTTCAAAGCTTTTCCAATACTAATGATTTTATTTTTAAAAAAGGAGAACCAAATTTTACAGTCCCCTGGTTTTCTTACTACGAGGTTCTACTGTTTATACGTTGACATTTAATGGGTACGTACTTGAAATAAATTCTAATCAGAATTTACTCAATTAAATACCTTTTTTACAATTTCTAACACATTTTGTCATTGATACCGGTTTGTTCGGATTAGCGAGGATTTATTATATTTTAAAGGTATTGTCATTTAATTAGCAAATTTATTGATCAAGTTTTTGAATATTTTAAGAGAAAAGTTTACAATCAATATTATTTAATTAAATACATAATAAGGGGATATTAATTATCAAATGAGACATTTACTGTATAATAATGAATTATTAATATTGGCTGTACTTTTAAGGGAATTTATAGTTGTTCCCATTCATTTGCATGTAGTGTTGATGGGAATTATCATTAGGGTAAATAGGCTGAATATATTCTTGCATTATATTTCCTTGTCCTACATAGTTAGGCCTGTATTCTCCAAATTGATATCTGTAGTTATCTATTTCGCAAATAAGAGCACTCTTTTCGCTTAACAATTCTGTTCTCTCTCTTTCCAGTTCATTTAAATGTCTTTTTTCTTTCCTCTCGTTCGCTTCTCTCTGTTTTCTTTCAGATAATTTCTGTTCCCTCCTTCGTTCGTAAACTAAGTGCTCAGTGATATCCATAGGAAGGTACCTTGAGAAATGTACTTGTATCTCATTAGGTTTCCACTCAATTAACTCATCAAAGTTAAAAAGGTCAGTTACTTTATTTCCCTTCAACAGATCACTGTCTTTACTGGCTTTTTCTAAACTATCCGGTAATAAGTAGGGTTTGATGTTTTCTTCACAAAGTGTCTGAAAATCAATTGTAGATTTTGCTTCTTTTGGTTTATTACCTTTCTTAACTGGGCTTTGAGACATATTATTTTACTTTTGACTTTTTAAGTTTATGTATAAACTATTTTTGGTTTGTTATTAGAGTTAAACTATCCGTGTATATATAGCAAGTAACTTGAACTGAAACTTTAGTTAATTAGATTAGTTCGATTTGGAGTTATTCCATTTATTTACATAATTGGTTCGAATTCTCATTATCTGTTCAATAAACAGATGTGGTATTTACTAGAAAGCATTGGGGAATTTGTTAATATATTTTGAGCCATATATCTATTTTTAGAATTTTGAAATTATTTTCGTTGAAATTGATTGATTATTTACTAGTCAATGTAGCACAATTTATAAGAATTCCGGATAAGGCGAACACATTTTAACGGTCCCTTGGTGTTCGTAGTAACGACAATCTACTGTATTTGTAAATATAGTTGACCCTTATTTCAGTTATTTACGTAGTATTATTTATTCGGATTTATTTGTACAAAATAGACACTTGCGAGCTTAAAATTAGACTCTCGTTAATACGAACACAAAGGGACCTTCGAATTTTTTTCGTACAGTAGATGTCGGATATAAGCACACCGGTTATAAGAACATATCGGATATAAGAACACTATGTTGGAAAACGGTTGCCATATACCCTATATAATTTATGACGGTTATAAGAACATGCCAGTTATAAGCACATCAAGTGCAGTTCCCGACTATGTGCTTATAACCGACATCCACTGTATTTGTATTAACCGGAGTGCATGCATTTGTATAAGCTAGGGGAATTAATTAAACCTTGTACTCCTTAACCGCTTACCCGTGTTTGTAATATTAACGAGAGTCTACTGTATATCACGGACGGCAATAGTGAGTCCGAAAGAATTCAAAATTTATATTAAGGTCAATGAGAGGGGGTCTACATAATGTCAAATATTTGCTATAGGGGGTCCACGGTTGAAAAAGGTTGGGAATCGCTGCTATATGATTTCCTTCTCTATTCCACTGATCAAGCCATCACTATGAGGCCGTTCAAAAGTTACGTAACACAAAATTCCAACAAAATTATACTTCCCCCTCCCTATATCACACTTTTGGACCATTTTGTAATACAAAAAGGGTGTTTTATAACACACTTGTTGATCCCCTACCCTTGGAAGCGGATACGTAACGATTGAATAACCGCTAATTATCGGACAGTTTACTATACCGCGAATGATGAAACATCGATTGTAAGCGATTTTAGTAACTTTCTGAACCATTTGGTTCTAGTAATATTCCCTTATCAACAGATATTCCCAGTTATATTATGTTTGCTAATTATTATTATAATAGTTTGTCCAGTATTTTATTTTTAAGCTTTTAGATCCATTAGTTAACTAAATTACATATGTTGTTGTGGTTATATAATCATTAAAGTGAATTAACTGGTTCCTTAATTGGAATGTACTTTCAACATAGTTAGTCAGTCCATATATGATAAGTCATAGTAGTTATAATATGATACTAATCACTATTTTCATACAAATGAATACTCATTATCACAAATTATTCTCATTAGTATACTGAGTAAGATTTACTGAAAGACTGCTAATTTAATTAACACTTCTTTCAGTAATTATTTAACAATTCTTTCATTAATTTATTTTGAAATTATTTATTAATTAATTTATTAACATATGATTTCGATAACTGCAATAATTGGCTAATTTACTTTACTGCTGAAGTTGTAAACAATATCAATCAGAAGGAAATAAATAACTGAATTTACCTTGAATACAGTTGAGTTCCTAAATTATACAAGCCTAAATATGTTGTTGTATTACAGTAAATCCCATTTATAACGAACTTCGGTTTTATTTGGTTATAACCGGAGTTCTTTATACCAAAGGAAAATTAATTAAATACTTACAACCAATTGGGGATTTATATAATAAGACACTTCGTTATAAGCAGGTATTTCGTTATATCCTACTTGATTATAACGGGAGTTTACTGTACAATCCAATTGAATATTTTACTGTACAAATACACTGGGTGTTGTAGTTTGTGCTTAATGTAATTGTTATAGAACCACAACAAATAATGTTAATAATAGAATAACAACATATTTACATTGCGGCTAATTCATAGTCCGAGCAATGACAACTCCGCCTTATTCTAATCACGCTCTACGAACCATGGATGAGATCGAACACGAAATAAACGCTGCATTTGAATATCTTATAAATAAGATTCGGAAGAGACAGGCATCCCTGCTAGATAAACTCAGTTTTCTCAGAGCTGAAAGCAGGGATTTACCAGAACTAATCCAACAAATGAAGGAACAGCTGAGCGAATTGGAAAGTGAAATGTCGAAAGCGACAAAAGAATTTCATTCAGAGGAAATTCAGATATTGGAAGAGGGATTAGGAGAGTACCAGTTTGTATGGAATGGAGAAGAGCTGAGTTTGCTGCTGCAAAGTCTCGGAGATATTGTCAAGTTTCCGAAGGTTTATTTCAACAAAAATATTCCTAAATTAACTTTTGGGACCGAACCGATTCCTGGTATTCGTTTGGCATCAGGTTTTGCTGTGAATGAGAATAATGGGTTGATTGCAATTGGCGAATTAGAGACTGAATCTGTATTGGTTTACAATATGAAAGGAGATTTTGTAAATAGAATCTCTGATAATCAAATGACACTGCCTAACAGTATAGTTTTTGACGAAAACAAATCTATTTATGTTGCTGATTATCACAAACATTCAGTGTTCAAATTCTCAGCTATCACTGGTGATTTTGCAAAAGAAATACAACTTGTGATTGCAATTGATTTATTCCAGTTCGAATATGGATTTATTACTGGTCTTGATTTCGATATTTATTGTCAACATATTTATGGTACACTCGAAAAATACCATAAAATCCTAATATTTGACACTGAATTAACTCTAATTGATATTTTTAACCCTGGTCTACAATTCCCTCAAGATATTAAAGTCAGGCAAAATGAAATATTCGTATTAGATTACAACAATCCTTGTTTCCATGTTATTTCAAAATCAAATAAAACCAAATTATTTTCTATCATACCAAGAGGTTCAGAGCTTAAGTTTAGCTTGCCCCAACATTTTACAATCGATGGGAATAGCAACATATTTATTACAGATGTTATTAATCATCAATTGTTGATGTATACGCCCTCTGGATATTTGGTTCTTGTTCTCTTCAAAAGTGGGAAATCGAGCGGGGAAATATTTGTGCCAGCTGGTATTCATGTGACAAAATCAAACGAAATTATTGTTCTTTCTCAAAACGATAAATATCCTGTACAGATATTTTGAATTTAGTTTATTTACAACGAATTCTCTTTACATTATTTGATACTCTTAATTATTCATAATTTTCTATTATTATACTAATTTATTGAGTTGAGTGTTCTATTGAATTAATGTTGTCTAGAAATTGACCAATCAATGAGACATCTTTGTGCCAAGTAGCTTGCCGAATTCATCGAAAACTTAACAAATATTGTGTTTATAAACTCAAATATTTTTTGGTTGCTTGGACTTTGGATAATAACTAATAATTGATTTTACAGTAAAACCTCGTTAGTGCGAACACCCAGCGACCTTCAAAATGCGTTCGTCTTATCCGGAATTCGTATTAACCAAAAACCATTTGCATTGAAGTATTTGAAGGGGATTGAATACCGTTCGTAAGAATGGAAATTTCGTACTAACGAGTTTCTACTGTAATTCCTTTCTATTAATGACTATAATATGAGACTACGGATAAGAGTACGCATGATAATGTTTTCATAACTATAATTTTCGTAATAACAAGTTTGTAACTATTAACAATTGACTTTATGTCGAACGAGAACTTAATTATTAATTCAGTTCCTCTAAGTTATTTTTTATTTCCTTAGTCTTTATAAAGCAGTATGTATTTCTAAACTCAGTTAGTACTTACATTTGTTTAATCCGTTCTTAATTTCCATTTCCGAGGGGATACTTTATAACCCAGTTTTAGTAAACATACATTTTAATTGCATTTTTAATTTTATAGACATACGTATGCGAGTTTAATTTTATCAATTTTTAATTACTAATTACATATTAATTACATATTAATTAGTTGATCGAATTACTGAATTGTTATCGATAAATAGATATTATCTATAATGAGAATTTAATTGTCAACCAATTACAAGCTCATTATAGGCTAACACGTTTCTATAAAAAAGAAGCTTTTTGATTTGAACAAACTGTATAATAATTTAATGTGAATATACTTTGTCTATTTTATAGCAAGCTAATTGACAAATTTGTGAATAATTGGTTCAGTAAAATTACGTATACAGTGGATGCCGGTTGTAAGCACATCGTCGGGAACTGCACTTGATGTGCTTATAACCATAGATGCATTATACGTAACGTATAACGTATATATGGTGCCATTATACGTTAGGTGAACGTATAATGCCATCATACGTTAGAGGATCATATGGTCAAAACGTATAATCATCATACGACGTATAACGTATAATGATTTTATACGATTTTCATTATACGTTCATCATACGTTCATTATACGTTCATTATACGTTACCATACGTTATCATACGTTCATCATACGTTATCATACGTTCATTATACGTTCATTATACGTTACCATACGTTATCATACGTTCATCATACGTTCATTATACGTTCATTATACGTTACCATACGTTATCATACGTTCATCATACGCTATCATACGTTCATTATACGTTCATTATACGTTACCATACGTTATCATACGTTCATCATACGTTCATTATACGTTACCATACGTTATGTATCGAAGAAACCTGTCTTCCTTAGCATCACTAATAGTCACGTTTTAGTTTTTACTAAATTGACTAAATTCAGTTTCATCGTATGATGGTATCATACGTTGGCCATTTGTTATACGTTGATTATACGCTCGAACGTATATATGATCCATTATACGTATATATGATCCATTATACGCTCCCCGAACGTATAACGTATGATCGTATAATGCATCTATGCTTATAACCGACATGTACTTATAACCGACATAAATAATACAGGGTATATGGCAACCGTTTTCCAACATAGTGTGCTTATATCCGATATGTTCTTATAACCGGTGTGCTTATATCCGACATCTACTGTACTATTTGTGATAAATCTAATCTGATCAGTTATCTCCAAATTTAACTGTTACTTCTATATTATTTCCATACTTATTCTATGTAGTTTAATTCCCTGATTATTCCAGTAGGCAGAATATTTTCTCTGAACATGACAATGTGGTAGTGACATGCGACAAATCGTTGTTCCAATTACAGTCAGGTCTGCTTATTATGAACAAGATTTCGTCTGCTTAATATGAAGATTTTTTATTATGAACAAGCCATATGGTCCCAATTTAACAACTTACATAGGGTTTGTATTAAGTTGAGTTCGCTTATTATGAAGTATCTCTATTATGAACTCAATTTTTGGTCCCTTGTATGTTCATAAAAAAAGAACCTGATTATACATTGCGATTTATAACATAACACAGTGCCGCAAAGGTCAATTAGTTAATGAAAGTGGATTCTATCAAATTTGCTAAATAGTTTCATATAATTAACTTTTGATATCAATTTATTCATGCTTTCAGTGATTTTTGATCCGAAAATTTAAGTTCAAATTACTTTTGGTTGATACCAGTGATTAAGAAGGTTAATTGTACACAAATATACTATTGGACAAGTTGATTGAGAAATAACATTTAATTAACTATGTTATAAAAAAAAACTATAAATCATTCTAATGATTGAATGAATAACAAAAAAAGGTAGATTGATGATTTTGCAAAATATTAAAGCCATAATAATGGTAACATAGTATAAGTTGTTACTTCGGGAGCATTTTCTTTTGCTCAGCCCAAGATATAAGAATATTTATAGGATATGTCAGTGTATTGGGAAAAGGGGTGTTGTTACAACAATTAGTTTACAAACCCATAACTTTGTTAATTACTAATTGAAATTTTGAGTTATACCTACCTCTAACTATTGTCCTTTCTTAATAGAATGGTGTTTAAAAACCCAGCTGATTACTAATACTTTAATTAAAGTTTGAAATTATTTTCTAACTGAATTGTTCTTAGAATAAATTGGCACTAACATATTAACCATGTAACTTTTATTTAACTATTTATTAGTGTATCATACAGCCTTTGTAAATACGCTCCTAATTCTGGTCTGATCCAATTTCCATACGCCTAAATCACAAATTAATGTTACGGTATAGGAGAGGATTCCAAAATTTCGCGCTCCTAGATTCAAATTTTCCAAATCATGCTCCAAAAGGAGCGTCTCGCGCTCCTGGATAATTCCTTGCTATCTATAACAAGGATGGGGTTGGTTAACCATTCTGAAGCAACTGTTACGATTCTATTTCTCGCCCACGATTAACCGGTTAACGGTTAATCGTGTTCAATACAATTAATAATTATATAATTTTTGATTATACTACAGAAGAAAACCCAGCTTTATAAAGTATAACCCCTTAAGCACATTAACTGATATATTTCATACTTTAGGTAAATAAAAACAATGTTGTCTAATAAAATTTATTAAGTAATGATGGGAAATGGATTTAGGGCTATCATATTCTAACAAAATAATTTTTATACATTTTACAGTAATTTCCTAATAACTGATATTCAACAACTGTTTATTAAAATCTGTAACGGTTAACCGAATCCAGCCTTGTTTATAATTTCGTCATAGTTTAGTCATAGTTAAGTCTTACTTATATTGTAATATTTGCTATACAGATTTACTATGTTTGTTTGGAGGTGGATAAAGTTTCAGAGGGTATTTATATAAGCAACAACTCAACTCAACAAATAATCGTAAATGCACTTCTGAAGTACGTACAGTATATAAAATAAACAGTACAAAATACTATTTTATTGATAAAAAATAAAAATGAGTGCTTATCGATATAATTTCTATAAATCAACGCCAAAACATAGAAAAAGACTGGAAATTGACACTCAGTCATTCCTTGAGATGAAATTCATTTTGATTGACAACGCTTTAAGTCAATCGAAATACTTTACTGAGAAAATCGATCATTTTCAAGCACTAAGTCTTGTCGATTGGTGCAAAGTTTCCTGTACGAATCGAGGGGAAATAAGACAGGCGCTGAGAACAAAAGGCATTGACCAGGACCTTGCGGATAAGATTAAGGATAGAAGAAAGATTGAAGAGCCTAAAGCACTTTATAAGGTTTGCGAAAAAAGGTACGAAGAAAAAGCTGAGCTTGTAAAAGAAAAGAATCAGCTAGCCTGGGAAATTAGGTACTACAAAACTGAGTGCGAAAATGCTTTAAGAAATATATCGGTTTTGCCGAATAATAATGCGGGTAATAATACACGGCAATGGATTTAGTTAAGTGTTATAAATGGGTAATTATTAAAACTAATTTTTTAAATGTTAGTTTATTGCAGCTGTATAATTATTTTACATTCTTTTTTTTCTTTCTTCTTTTTAATTTGACTTACGATGTTAATTATGCTATTAATGTTTGTAATTATTATCGCGCAATGATCAAATTTGTATTATAATGCCTTGTGTTATTTATTGATCATTGATATTCATTAAACTGCTCAGCTAAGTGTGTTCACATCTTTACATTTCTAATATCGCTTTTTAGGAAAATTATTCGGAAAAACGCATAGTATAAACACTGTCATTATAAATTTGTAGAAATTTCGTAAAATTCTGTCTTAAATTGGGAGTACTACTTAATAATAAATAAATTACAACTAGTATAAAATACTATATCAATTTACAATAACAACAAAATCAATACAAAACATATACACCGATTAGGATAATCGAACTCTATCTTGAATCTTCATTGAGTTTATGAGTGAAATATCACCTGGATTCCAAATATATTTTGTGCTTTGTCGCTTTATACTGCAATAAATGAGATTAAGTATAGAAATTGGTCAACCATGTTAAATTAAAATAAATGAGTAAGTGTTTGTTCCACTGTCTTGATAATTTTTTCTTAGCAAATCTTTAAATATGTCAGTATCCACTTATCCAAAATATTCCCAAAAGAATAATAGAATAACTTAGCCTGAATTTATATATATACTCCCATTAATTATCCTATTTGTCAAATGTATTCAGAAGAATTTGAAAGTTTCCATTGTAGGTTTTTCTGTTACTTGTTATCAATACTTAATTAATTAATTTAATTAATTTGTAAATCTTTGTGAATTAATTGCAGAAATTACTTCAGATAAATATGCTCTTACAAGAATGACTTATAATGAAATAAATGGGACGTATTATTGTTTGTGAGTCTGCTTATAATGTGTAATTAGCAAACTATAGCTACAAAATAAAGGGAGGATTAATTAATTAATTGAACTAACACGGGACACGAGAAAAGGAAAGTTCTTATATTATTCCTCAATTAACCAGATCACTAAAAATCGTACAATCGAGTTTATACTATAGATACTGTAATTCCCCCAATAAGCGCAGGGTCAATAAAAATGTCATTGTTATGCTAAAATTTAAACACATCAGTTGATCACTGGAGTATAATTACATTGATTTTGGCAACTTCGGTATGTATACTATAATCGGTGAGAACCATTAGACGACCTAAATATTTTTTTCTGGATTTTTCAAAAAAGAATTCAGGATAATTTTGGCCCACGGAAACAATAAGCACCGGTTGCTTATTCGAAGCAATACGGTATATATTGGAATTGCTTTCAGTGATATAAATTCAGTTTTTTAAATATTTCTATTAATTTTATATATTAGATTACTATAAACATCTATCATTTAATTTATGACACAATTCAAAGTAATAACTTATAATTCAAAATTGCATTCATAAATTTGTCAGTCAGTTAATTGAAAGATTTGCCCGATGCAAAATATAATAATCGAATTAATTAATTAATTATTGCTATCTGTTTTGAATAGTTAAATTTAAAACATAATTTTCATAAATAGATTAATTTCATAAATAGGTTAATAGTCAATACAATGAACTGAGAGCCAATTCTCAGTTAAATTGAATTGTTATGAGTCAAGTAATATAATAGCTTAGCCCGAATTATAGGAAAAGCATATATATTTAGTCGAGATAGTAGCTTTGATCAACAAAATTCCTTTTAAAATGGGTTTAAAGTTAATGCATGATAACAATGTGACACATTTTAAACAAGAAAGGTAGAGTTTCATTGAATCACACAATTATTAACAAATTGATCAATAAATCCATTAATGTCTTTAATAATATTCACCGGGATTTGCTTATATAAACTTTTTGGGTGAGTTTTCTGAGATTGGTTCAAAAAGATATAAATGTTGTTGTGGGTAATAAATCTGCAGGTGTTTTGAATCTCTTCTTCCGACAGAACTCTGTGATATTTGAGCTAAAGCATTACAGTCATAATATCCTGTTTGCAAATAGATAATGGAAGATAAATTGGAATAAACTTTAAAAGAAATGCTTATACAGTAGTTTCTCATAATATGAACACAGGTGACAGTCAAAATCTATTCACATTATCCGGAAATTCGCATTAATCCTGTTCACAAATAGATAATGGAAGTTTTTGTATTACAAAATGATTCAAGATCGTGGCATAGGAGGGGGATATCAAATTTTCCGCGAGTTTGTTTTATGTAATTTTTGAACGGCCCTTTAGGCTAAGTTGACTAAATTAATTTAATTTATTTTCAATATTTCATGATTTATTATATCGTCACAATGAATTATTCGTTCATTATTCATTTTTCTTAGCTATCTTTCAATCAATCCACTGCTTTAATTTAAGATAATTAATCATTTGTATATCTGTAAAATCCTGGGTTGACAAATTAGTTAATTTCTTTGATAGTAGCAATAGTGTAGGAAGCGAGATAGGATTGAATAATTTAATATTGCAAACATCATTAGTTGTGTAGTTGCTATTGAATGCAAATTTCGCCATTGAGGAAAGCCGAATATCAATGGTACCGTATATGTAAGATCTTTCAAACTATGTTTGTAAGTTTTAGATATTGTGGTTGATTACTGACTAATTAGTTAATTAATTGTGGCGCGACCAGATAAAAAATGAAAAATCGTCAACAACCATCAAGCGTAGAATTTTTTCCTGCATTAAATCATATACAGTAGAATATCGTTAGTATTAACACGGTTTTTACTAAAACACTATTTCAGCCCCTTCAAAACCTTTTCGATACCGGATAAGGTCGGATAAGGCGAAAGCATTTTGAAGGTCCCCTGGTGTTCGTACTAACGAGGTTTTACTGTAATTTGAATATCGGTCACCATTTGGAAAATATAGACCAGACTAATATAATAATGGTTTTAAATAGTCGCTAAGTTATTAATTGCTTAGAAAACCAATTGACTATTGTAGCTTTCCAAACTATACTTAAAGACAAATTTTTACCTATCTAGCCCGTATAAACTTCACAAATATCCTCATAAACAAACCTAAATACAATAATTGTGTTTTTAATAAATAAATTAGTCACCGTCCCCAGTGCATTATAATATAAACCATGCGATAACTTAAATAAAATTATAAGACATCCAGGATTGTCCAACATGTATTCCGCCCTTGTTAATATGCATATCCCTATAGGAACTGCACTAATTGATTCACAAATTAATTGATATTAATTACTTATTTTTCCAAAGTTGACCTTTTCAATCATTTTATAAAATTATATCTTTGCTTATTAATTGTTCAGTTTTTATCGAGTTTTTCCTAATTAAGACAGGAGTTATTAAAGGATCAAACGAATATTTTCATCAAAGGAACTGAGTTTTATAATCTAATTAACACCCGCTTTTATATGTCAAATGGTTATATAACCGATGTTGCAATGAGTGACCCATAACTTTGCAATCAGTTTTTATTAATTCATCATCTAAAATTCATTTATAGTAAGGCCAGTGTTAAAGTGATAATCATATTTCAGTTCCACCACCCGCATACTATTTTCTACTGCACTTTATTTACTTTATTTATTTAAGTGCTATTAGCTAATATTAAAATTAACGCATCTCAAATAGCCATAATTAGCTAGTAGCAAAAGTAGAAATTATGACAAGCATTATACGTAACGATTTTTCTTCGCTCTGTTAGCAAGTTATTTTCAGTCCCCCAGCGAGCATTTAATATTAATTCTGTTCGTCTAATAGCATAGCCTATTAACATGAAAATTTCGTGAAAAATGCTACTTCCTAATACGCGAACACCACTATATTTGCAATGCAGTTTTAAACTATGTAAAAACTTCTCATTATCACTACAGTGAATGACGGTTATAAGAACATCGTCGGGAACTGCATATAATGTTCTTATAACCGACATGTTATTATAACCGGCATAAATTATATAGGTATATGCCAACCATTTTCCAGTAGAATGTTCTTATATCCGGAATCTACTGTATCTCATCATATAATGAGATAATAATAATAACTGTATATCGTAGTGTTCCTAATACAAACCATATCTTTTGATATCAACTCTCTGTCCATCCCCTGCAATATTAATATAGCTCTCAGATCGGGAAATCATATCTTCAAAACCTAAAACGGAAGTAGAAACTTTCTCCCACCAGCTCTTCTTTTGGGAAGTCTTAATTTCCTTGAAAAGATGTTTCTTATTTACGCCCTCTAAAAATTTGTTGCATAAGATTTGTTGGCTGTCTACGCTGGAGATTTCGGTGGTAGGGGCTTTTGGAGCAACGCACGTAAATCCTGGATTCATCTTAGTCTAAAATTTTAATATTTAAATGCTAATTTTTCAGTGTGGGAAATTTAACCGTTAATTTAATAACTACCTTTATAATAGATCTCGCAATAGTGAATGTCCATACTTGTTTATCACATAAATGTGTTAATGTTGATTCTCCGACTATCTCACCATTTACCTAAATAAATTATTCGCATTATTGTGATGACAACCATGACCTAATTAATTAATCTGCAACTGTGATAATACACAGTGTATTCATTATTTTCAATCAGCCTACTCACTATACACAGAGCATTATGTATAAATGTATCCGAGTAAATACATTGAAATCTCACAGCTAAATGGAAATGTGCTCCTTATTATTACAAGGAAATTGAGGAGCATTTAATGCACTATTTGCGAGGTTGGTTCTGTTGTATTGAAATGCAATGTGTTACTGGACTGTGGATATTAACAATAAGCAAAATACAAAGTACATGAATAGTATAATTGTATCTCAAACGGTTGATATTTTCTTTCTAATAATTTGTTACTATCTATCCATTGTACTAGTATATACTGAATTCCAACTCGACAGAATTAGCTAGTAAAATTCCCTTAAAATCGTTTAATTAAAATAGTAATAACTGTTTTATGAATTTCGGATAAGGGGAACAAAATTCGACGATCCCCTGTACTTGTACTAACGAGAGTTGACTGTAGCATAGCCTACTCTATATATGGCCTGACAGTAGATGTACCAGGGATGCACAAGAAGATGGGAAATTTTAATTTTTAATGTTTTCTATATTGAACTACTAAGTTCTTTATGGGTCTCTAGGTCGTAAACAATACTCAGCAGTGCTAGCCCGTGATTAATATTAGCTGTAATGAGAACGGTGATTGGATTTTCATAATTTAATAGTAATAATAAACACAAACAGTACAATTTCTAATATTAATATACAGTAAATAATACACAATTATTTGCTTTCTTTCCTCTCTCTGGCTCTAGCAGTGACACACGACACACTTAACTACATAATAGAAATAAGAATAACAGAGTAATACAAATCATGGTAAATACAAATAAGTAGACACATAATTAAGAGAATTTCTTAAATTTACGCTTTCTATACTTTTTGAAAGAACCAGCGAGTTATAATTCTTAACTTTGTTTGCAAGAAAGCAATTCGCTGCAGTAAAGACGAGCTTCGATAAGATGTTCCAACTAAACACACCACATCTAATACAAGTAGACTTCCAAATACTTGGATCACGATTATCACTATCTTCCGAATACATCAACGTGAGTTCAACTAGTAATAATTATTCTAGAAGGTCCACTTACAAGCTTCGCCATCAGCTCTTTATTGTTTTCGATGGCACTAAAGGTCTTCCATATAACAAATATGGAATTCAAAACTGGCTCAGATGGATATTTAATCCGCCACGGTCCGTTAGCTGCATAAGTTTATACTAGGAGTCCAGGTCTAAATCAAGGAGAAATTCTTTATCAACTGTTAGCATATGTACAGACATGACACGGTTTTGTTTGTTTCAGGTACTGATGGACAGTATAGCCTGCAATAAAGGCTAATGATTGAAGAAACTGTGAACCACAATCAATTGTTGATAAATCATTAATCGCATCAAGAAATGGCTCCAAATTGAACTCACCATCAGTAGTGGAATACGCTATACGTAGAAGAAATGACTTAACAAATGACTGAATACATAGATTGAAAGGAAGTGTCTTGTTGGTCAGCAAATATGTTTGATTATGCTAGAAAGTTTAAGTCGACGCTCGGTTCAAGGAATTGAAGATAGGAGATGTGATAATTAGAACCCGACATCATACGGTATAGACAGTAGCGTAGCCAGCTTTTTTATTCGGGGGGGGCCAATGTAGTTTCAAATTCTAGTATAGATAGTCTCATTAGTTACTAGAAGCTATAGATATAATTGTATCTAATCATCAAAATATTTCGGGGGGGCCATGGCCCCCTTGGCCCCCCCCCCCTGGCTACGCCACTGGGTATAGATCGAAATGGTCCAAGGGATTCGTCTGTAGAAAGGAGGACAAGACAACAGATATGTAATTCCACAAGATTGAGTCAAATGATTGGTAATTTGTGGTAAGGTAATACAAGCATGTCTAAAGCTGGTGTATGTTGTTTACTCAGTTTGCCAAATTTTTCTGGTAAAGTTGCCAAGCATCTAACCAAAACTACATGAGTAAAAAATAGAAATCGCTCGTCATTAAAAGTCAAAGGTCTAGAGAAATTATCGTTCAAACGTATTCCTTTAAAAATGGTGTGTTAAAGCAAGTTCCTGCAAAACAGATTCAATTTCTCGGATGTCACTAATTGCAGCAATGGAAACGGATATACTCTGTCTATTAAAATAGGCTGAGGTGGATGATAAATAAGCATTGATTTCAAGGTACAAATCTACGGAGATATTTTTTCAGCCATTTTAGCGAGAACAAACGTTATGTTGCTTTCATTACGGAACCACACCAACCAACTATTAGGTAAATAAATCAAGGTTAACTTATCTTTCAAGTCCTGTGGAGAGTTGACCACAAACTTCTCTTTCTCTTGACTCTCGGATCTCAAGCTGAGTTGTAGTGTTTGGTTCATCAATTCTTCCTCTTTTGCATCGTATGAGAAGCGATTCCGTTTGTAAGGTTTGGATGAGTAATATGCTGGGCAGCCGGGCAGTAAACTTGGTACAGCGCCTTCTTTCAGCTTTGGCTTTGCCCGCGGTACTTCAGTAAAAGTACCATCTCCTCTTGGGACTTGGAAAGTGTAGTCTATGTTTTCTTTCTGAAAATGGTTGATACATACATAGACCACCTTCAGGTCACCGATATCCTCGCGACGAAGAGCGCATGTCCAGGCATGATTCAGGGTTGGTGGATTTTGAGGCATCTTGAACACAAGGAACATGGTCATCAGGGTTGTAGTTGCTCTTGCATCCGGGGACAGAACACGAGTTAGGCATGAATAGAAGCTAATATGAATAAAATACCAAAGCGAAATTAAAAGGATGAGATTTTACGTCAATAGAAGAGTTTGGAATATAATATGATCAATAATTGTATATATTTCAAGAATATTTCTAATTAATGTGGTTGATTATGATTATTATTTTTGAAATTAAATATTGTGGTTGGATAAATATTACCATCTTCTCCTTCATCCTTGGTCCACATTTTCTAGGTTACTGTCAGGCCATATATAGAGAAGGCTATGACTGTAGATATTAAATATAACAAGTAGAAGCAAATTCTTACTTTAATAATTTTGTCACCTTTCTTCAATCTTCCATCAAGATAAGCTTTTCCTTTCTGATGAAACTGAAATTAGAAAATAGTTAGAATATTAGTAGGTTAATAATTCAATTAATATAATACCTGTTTTATATACACTTCGTATTTCACTGATTTTCCACTCTTTTTTGTTCTCAATTCAATAATAATTCCAAGAGATTTCTCATTTAAACTTCTTAATGTCACTTCCTACAAACAAAGCATGTACAGTAGAGTTTGCCTAATAGCAAGCTGAACAAATATGTTGCCTTTTAAAATATTATTGTCCTGTACTTAATATAGAACCACCGGTTAATTAATATATTTCTCCGCTTAATTGGGTCAAACTACCCTGGAACAAAACTGACCCTATTAATTGGAGTCGACTGTACTTATATATCGGTTAACACCTTTTCTATTTATTTTCAGACACTGGCAAGGTCATTTTTTGACATAAAAATGTTGTGAAGCCGGGATTTATAATTAAAAATAGTTGGCCGATATATAAATTAGCAGTATTGCTATTTGTTTAGCTACAATATAATTAGTTTAGAATCTCAAATAATACATCCACAGTCGAATTAATACAGTTGTATTTATTTGATGGAAAAGTTGCAAAATAATGTGACTAGTTCATTACGTAATACAAGTTTTGTAAATTATTAATTTATTTACTTAAATTTCTAATTATGTAGTATAGAGTGTTAATTCCTAAATGCGCTTATTGATTATAAGAGTTTACTTATACAGCGATCATCGGCGTTTGTATTAAAAAACCTGGCTACTTTCTACCGATGGTGTTTTTTATGTTTATAAAAAACACCATCGGTAGAAACTAGCCAGGTTTTTTAATACAAACGCCGATGATCGCTGTATAAGTAAATTCTTAAATTAAAGTGTTTTTAAACTTGACATTTAACTATTCATAATCTCTAATTTAATTTAGAATTTTAAATTTAAAACGTGTAAATAACATTATTTCATAATAAGTCTAGTATAGTATAAATCTCAAATTATTTATAACTGTTTGTTAAGTGAAAATAATTTATTTTTAATAGAATTATAAATGCTTTGGGGACACTACAATCTAATTAATTTCAGTCAACCGAACCAAAAAAGCCTGAAAATAATCAACTATCACCTTTCGTGTTATATTAATAGGCAATATGCTATTTCTATGTGTGTTCGCTATAGATCTAAAATAACAGAGATTTTGCATACTAAAAGTAAGCAAAATATATTAAGCTTTTCATTTAATTTAAGTCAGAATTAATTGCGTGGACATTGAAAATTTATTACATCACACATTTTGTTTTTTGCTGCATATAATGCATATTTTATAGGAAAGTATTTTGCCTGAACATGGCCACTAATTAATTAATTAATTAATGTATGTTTAAATTCTACTATTATTCATAAATGGAAATAAATAATTTTAATAGTAAACGTTGGTTGTTCAAGATGTCAATTCTAAACAATATACTTATCTCATTTCAACCTACGGCTAACATTAAATATTTCCCAAAATACAACAGAGAATTCACAAAATATTTGTATATTCATGCTCTGAATTAGCAAAGTAATCTTTCTGATAATTCATAATTCCCGAACTCAAATTTGCTATACAATCAGTGCAATTTTCAACTTATTTCTTACTTTAGAGTCTAATACTATACTGAATTATTTCACTTAGTAGGCAATATTAATTAATCCGCCATCCCAAGAACCTTTTCATTAAACTTCCCAATTGTTTGAATAAATTCCGCTTTAAATTGACACTTAAGCAATATACACTGTATCCATTAAGGTCCATTACTGAATTTCTGACACCCAATTGATATAGTTTACAGTACGAAAAGTACTTTGAATCAGCCACTGTTAGAAAACAAAATTTTGATTGTTTATGCAATCACTATCCAATTGAGGTAGGACAATTAATCTAGGAATCAATACCTTATTCACAAATAAGGTACTAATTAACCTACTCCATATATTTTCCGTATCAACTGTTAATATAGTATAAATAAGATTAACAGAAGGAGACTTTTAAGAGATGTTTTCTTAACATGAAAAAGTCAAATACCAACAATTTAACTTTTGATTGTGGAATAGATTCAGCAGAAGATTCACAATGCAACAGCACAAGACAATATTTAGAAAATTCTCAAGTTTTCATCAGTGGAACAATTCCAACCCAAATACTTCGACTACCTTTCGCTCCCAATTGCAACGTGTTAAGCTCATTGAAATTATCTGTCAAACAAACCATTCCAATTAGTTTTACCAAAATAAACGTTGTCACATTAGGTTTTACAAAAGAACAAGTTTGTGACCTAGATCTGTCAGTGTTAGAAGAAATGATGAGAACAAAGCATTTGAATGTTTCGGAAATTCATACAATAAAGTTGGAGCGAGAGAGACTTAAACGGCAAAAAAGAAAGAAAAGACACAAGCAAAAACTAAAAGCTGAATTCCAGGATTTAGAAAATGGGGTCGATTATTTGCTGCAACTGAAAGATGAATTGAGAAAGGAAAGGACACGATTAATGGAAGAGATTGAACAATTTCGTTCTTTCCTGTCGCAATAAGAAAATATGCAATTTGGAAATGCCACTAATTATACTATTTAATTGCCCCTGCCTAATTAGCTCCCATTTGATTGCCAACTGTTCGCTGAATGCAATGCTATTAATGTCACTCGCTTTTTCTAATTGTTAAATGCTATAGACAATTTAATTAAATATTGATTAATAACTTTTGTATCTTTAAAGATTAGCAATAAAGTCCTACACTTATAGAAATAAAATTTGTAGGCAGCAGTTTAAATAATTATTTCGTTGCTAACATAGAAAATATGTTAATAATATACAAAATAATTGAATTTAGTATCGAATTATTCTATACGTAGATACCAATAGCAATTAATTAATTATTTTATTAAGTAGACATTTGAAGAATTAATTAGTGTAGGAAATAACCTTCAAATTAACGACCGAAATTATCTTATCAAACAAGTGTCTGTTATATACAATGAATTGAAGAATAACCGAATTATTATTTCGCAATTCTTTCAAGAGCATCCTTATATGTAGACGGTCTATAAAAGCCCATACAAATAAGCCATAAATTTGTAGACCGTCTATAAATTTTGTAGACCAAAAGCCCTGCCGTCTATGGGTAATACTATTTTATATGTAAGAAAACCTGGTCTAGAAATAGACGGTCTACATATAAGTTATTTCTTCCTTCAAATATATTGTGAAATGTAGATCAAATTCGTATTTATGAATAAACACATTAATTATTGGAGTCTGGACATATTTAAAACAAATAATATTTAAGTAGTCACGGACCCAAACTGAGGCTCACTAGACATAGCAATAGCATACAACTATTATTCATCCTTATATCCGAAGGTTAAATTAATAGAATTGAGAATCCGATTACATATCTAGGCTCCGGTAAGGTTGTTAGGACCATTAATTGATTTGATATTTTATCGTATTAAATTTTTAGTTAGTACAGGAACTAAGCATAACCTATGAAATAAGATAATGAAATTACTTAAAATAGTAATTGAAATTATTAATTCTGTAATAGATAGTATTAATGAAAATAGGAATACTCCATAGCCTGTAGTAAGTGAATTATTCTTAATACGAAAAAACTAAAACTATAAAAGTTCGGTTCCTGGGATTCAAAACAAAAACCCGGAATTTACCTAAAAGGAAAATGAATGGGCTCTCTATATAGAAATCCCTAACCAAGAGTCTACTGCAATAATTTGGTTCGAATTATAAATTTCGTGTTTAAGTGATATATTAACGAGAAAATAATGTACTCGTATTAACGAATTTTGGAGTCAACTCAAATGGTACGAGTTACTTTGCTAGTATTGTGTTAGCTACTTAATTAACATTTTTACAATTCATTAAGAACTCATTAAGAGCTCATTAGAGCATAAGTTACTCGTAAATTAATTTTTACCAGAAAATATAGGTAAATATCTTCTATTAAGTTCTATTAAGGAATCAGTTATTATTTTGGCTCCATAATCTAACCAGGAAAATATCGTAAAATGTATTTTGCGAAGACTTGATAATTAATAAGAGTATTTACTTTGAAATTATGAAGATTTATATGTATAATTATCTTAATATTATTAATCAGTAGTGTTAATCAATTTATTGAAAGTAAGTAAACCTACATTATAGGGAGTAAGGAATCCTACACATAAAGCAATTATACTTAAAGCGATAAATATTAATTTTCATAAGTGTTTGTGTAGTCAGAAATAGTCTTAAAATTTGATCATACTTATACTATGTTGAGAGAAGGAAATATAATTTGCACCTTTAGCTAATATTTTAAATTATTCTCAGACCATTTACACTGATTGAACTTTTCATTTTTTGAATTTAAAATACACCGTAGTTCAATAGATAATCCAGTTAGTTTAGACAAAACTAATTAGTTACAGTAGAACCTCGTTTAGTACGAACACGGACACTATTTCAGTCCCCTTCAAGGCCTTTTCAATACAAATTATATTGCTTGTTACAAATTCCGGATAAGGCGAACGCATTTTACGGCCCCCTGATGTTCGTACTAATGAGTTCTACTGTATTAGGTCAGGATTTGTATCGGTCAACTTCATTTCAGTATAAAACCCAGGCTTCGCAAAGGTGAATTTTTGATGTTCAAAAAAATTACCATACCAGTGTCTTAAAATTGCATAAAAAGGTGTAGGGCGATATAATTAATATCTTACTGTGGCAGATAAAAGTGCTCACTAATGAATGCTACTATCTCTAATAATTAAGCTGTAAATATAGATTGTAGACCACTGAGTTACAGACACTAATCAGATTAGGAATCACATAAACTAATTATTATGTGTACTATTTCAGAAGAACATGTCCGTAATCTAATAAACAGTAGTTCATCTTAATTCCCAGAAATACAGCTTAATTAGTTCTATTATAGATTAGTAGCAAGATTGCATCTTGCTACTTCTGCTTTCCTGTAGTTTCTATAGAGCTTACTGGATCAGTATATTATTGAGCAATATTTCGGTCAATAACAAATGTACTTTTACATTTTCAGTTACTGGAATACGTATTGAGAGTCGCTCTACTTGTATTTTGCAAATAATATCACGAGACTACATTTCAGCAATTTAACCTTTGGTTAATGTTATTAGTGTTGTTCTAGTAGATTATTATGCTTATTGCAAAATAGCAATAAATACATAGAATTTTGCTTATAAAGTAGTTGTTAAATTTCCGTTACAGAATAATTCCAATTATTTAAATTCAAACTAGAAACTTTAAAGTACAAGTTCTTATCCTGGGAATGTTGAGGTGTAAATTAACTTTTGCTTGAATAAACAGACTGGAAAGTTCAAATGACAACTTAAGTTCTAAGTAGTAATTAAAGTGGGAAGAATTGGTTTTCTGTTATTAAATTTATAATAATAAGTTTTATTATTTAGTGTATATTTACTTTTATGTTCTGTAATGCTATAAAAAAATGCTTTAGTAATCTAACTAAGGAAACTGTAATATAACCTCGTTAGTACGAACACGGTTAATACGAATTTCCGGTTAATATGAACACTATTTCAGTCCGCTTCAAAGCCTTTTTAAACCAATGATATTAATACTAATCCCGGATAAGGCGAACGCATTTTGATGGTCCCTAGTGTTCGTACTAACGAGGTTATACACTTTTCCACATGTAATAATTCTATATAGGAGTTCACAAAACCTAAAAACATTATTACAAGTACATTTAGTTGAGATTAATTCACAACTAAGCATTATAATAAATGCATTAATTATGTATTTAATCACTGCATTTGTTGCGCAATTGAGCTGACCAAGCCATTGAAAGAGACGAGACATTTCATTAAGGAAATGATGAGATTTCCAAAGGAAATTACAAAATCAAATCAGTGCAGTTGTGATTAGTGTATCTCATTCTTTCATAAACACGAAAATTATTTAATTTCCTCAACATTGGTTACAATAATAAGATAGGACATTCATAATTATTCATTAGTATAGTTGTTAATAATGAGCATATAAATTATCTTTTAACGTTGACTTGGTTTTAATTGTTTGTGGTGTATAAATTACTTGCAATTTCAAATACGATTTATTCATATTTAGGAAGTATATCGATTTTCTGTCTGGACCTATACACATTAATAGTTCAGTTCAGTTCAGTGAATAGGAATGACTGACTTGAGGTGGTAAATACTATGATATTACTAAACAAATTATATATCTTACCTGTAATTCTATGCCTTTTGATTTAATTACCGCAGTCGTTGGCTTAGCCGCTTCATAAATGCAGAGTCGCGACCTCTTGACAACGGTTGTGGGTAATAGGAGCGCAGGGAAAGTTGAAGGGGCAGTGATCATGTCTTCAAGACTTTTTGCATTTTGTCCAAGAGAGATTGTCGGATCGTTTTCAATTTGTGTCGAGCCGCCCCTTTTTAAAGTTCCGATTTCATTTTCTGTGTCGTCAATTAAAGGCATTGAGTGCCATTTAGGCTCATTAAATGTGATATTTGCACTTAGCATTTTATCAATAGCGAACTCAAAAAATTAAACTTTATTTTGTACCATCAAATTCTGCTATATTGATAAAGCCTATTGGAATTTATACGTTGATTTGTATCAACCTAATGTTATCTATTCAATAGCTAATGTAATTACCTAATAATCCACCATATATTACCCAATGTATAGTGTTTGGTATAACTTTTGATTACAACAGATGGTTTATGATTAATTTGGGGTCATTTGTCAAGTTTGTAATCTTATTTGCGAAGGAATTTGCTATCAATATTATATCCTGCTTAATATTATTGCACTCTATACTTTAGTGTTTCTTAATTAAGGCACTGAAAAGATTAGTTAGTTTTATACCTGTTTGTTTAGCGGGTCACTCGGGGTCAGGTACTACGTAATGGAATTACTGCCTTTGTTTTCAGTTTTTAGTTTTTAGTTTTATTTGCCCGTATCCTCTATACTTTGTTCAGACCAGAGTTTCATTAAAGTTCAAATTTTCTGTGCTTACTCCATTAACTAAGAACTCAAATTATCATCATAGTTGCCTCTTGGCCCTGGGATATTATACAATTATTCGTATGAAAATCCGAATATTTCTTAGGCCACCAACATAAATAATCTTTTCTCACATTCACAAGTTGACAACACATATTTTATTTATATTATTGTAGTTTATTGTTTCACAAATTACGGCTATGCTAATTTTGCCAGTTTAGCCAAATACTTGCGAAAAACTATTTTCAGTTTGGATAACTAATTTTTGCTTTGCATATTACACACACTAGATACTCACAGGAACAGCTGATTAATTATGGCAACCAACATAATAAATCCTAGCTGCATTACAGCGATAGCTGAAATAAAACAGAGATTTGAAAATATAAGATCAGAAGTTGACAACAAAGAAAAACAGTTATTGGCTCAAGCTGACTCAAATTTTAATAACCAAAATCAGCCCTTTTGTGAACAATTCAATTTAGTTTGGCATCAAACAAACTTGTCATTAGCTATAGAATCAATTTGTGAATTTGTAGAGGGAGCTAGTACAACAAACTCACTCAACAAAACAGATAAATTATGGGAAAGTTCACCACACGGTTCTCAAAGGGGTTACCTTTGCAGTCCAACTAGCTTTTCGATTTGTTCTGAAAGTAACAAGATTTATGTAGCGGATAAAGACAATAGTCGTATAAGTTGTTTTGATGAAAACGGTAGAATTATCCGAATTAGAGATTTGACAAATAATCTTAGTTCATACACTCCCACTCCTGAATTGGTTATTTGTAATCCGTTCCACAAATTAATTTGGGTATACGCAACACACCGACCTCAACTGTTCCATTTCGTAGCCATAAACACTTGTGATTTGTCTGAAAAGTATAATATAAAGGGAATACCTGATGTAAGGGCTCTAGCCATTAATCCGGACACACATGAACTCAAATATTTCTGTTACAACCTTGAGGCTCACTGTATCGTATACGGAAATGTAGATCCGATTATTAAAGACGTTCCTCTTCCAAAAGCGAATACTATTTATCTCGAATCTCATCTCTTGAATGAGAGCAGAATGGAAATACAAATGAGTATAACGGACAAGTTTATATTCGTGCTATATCGAGACACTGAATTTAGGATTCTAAAATTCGATTTCACAGGGAAACTTTATGAGAGATATCTTGACAAACAAGAATTTGGAACTGTTGAATGTTTCTTTCTTATTTCACAAGATTATTTCCTTTTAGCCAAAATAGGCACAACGCCAATCAACCAAATTACAAAACAAACTATTTTCTCTCCCGAGAAGAAAGGACAGGATTGTTTACAGATTTGTATTGTCTCTTCCGATAATCAAGTTAGGGGGCAATTATCCTATCCTATAACCGCATTCAGCGGAGACATTGAATACCCTATAAAGTGTTCACAGGTTATACAGTACAATAATAAGATAATAGCTCTGTTAAGAGCATGCACTGCAAACCTAATTGCTTTTTAATACAAATCTGTTTTAAATATATTCGGTAGGTTATTCTATTTATAGATATTTGTATGAATAATGAATGTTTATAACACAACCATTTTTAGTTAATATTAATTGCATAAAATAGGTCATAAGATTCTAAATTTATACAATTTTCGATGATCTATACTATTTGTGTACAGCTCAATAGATTATTTAATTATTTAATTATTGACAGTACAGTATTATGCAGATAGAAATTATAAAAGTTAAAAAATTCTAGTATTTTTACTGAAACGATAGAAGAATGGTAGTTTATGAGGGTTCACTTATTCAGATATTATTTTCTAACCAATATTCTATAGAATTGTATTTTCTCAGCTTCCTATTATATTTAATTAACTTGACCCTTTCAGACTTAAGAGAGACCTTACCTATAATTTAATTTTACTAATTGGTTCAATAATAATACTTCTTATGTCTGCCATTAACTGTTTTAAATAATTAATCAATAATTACCGTAAATTAGTAAAATTACTAATAATAAGGTTTGGGATACATCCATGGTTTTATCGAGGATTAGAATTGTTCAAACGTTAGTAACGCAAATTCCCGAAATTAGGTACTCCCTTTGCCTATCATATGTTTTTAAAACTTTCTAAGATTTTGCGTTACGTAACGTTTGAACGGCTTTATATGACTAGTGCGTACGATATAGTATAACCTGTCTAATCCGACACAGGAAAAAGAGGGTAAAAGAAGGACAAAGGGTCGGATTATGCAGGTCTACTGTATAGTAACTATCGAGTGTAGTAGTAGAGTAGTAGGGGGTCCACAATTTCTCAATTGAAATGGTTGAAAATGGCGCTGCTATAAACTATGTAGAGTAACTAGTGACGTAATACTATAACACGGTGTATAGCGAGTATAGTTAGCATGAGTAGCAAGAAGGAGCGAGAGCTGCTGCGAGATAACGATCGGGAGTTCCGCCACACGGAGCGACAGTTGCAGCGCGACAGAACACAGCTGGAGCGACAGGAGAAACAGCTGGAAACCGATATACGGAAAGCCGCGAAACAAGGGAACAATCAGGCAGCCACTACCCTAGCCAAACAGCTGATACAAATTAGAAACCAGAAAACCAAGTCAATGGCGATGAGCGGGAAAATGACAGCTTTGAACCACCAAACTAAGACAATGGCTACCACAGCCAAAATGGCGCAAACAATGGGAGCAACCGCTAAAACAATGGCGAAAGTTAACGAACAATTCGACCCAGTTAAGGTACAGAAAACGATGCAGGATTTTGAGAGGGAGAGTCTCAAAATGGAGATGAGCGAAGAAATGATGACTGACACTCTGGATTCCGCTCTGGCTGGTTCTGACGATGAAACCGAATCGGACACGGTTGTAGCGAGCATTCTCGATGAGATAGGAATCGAGATGACTGGCAAACTGGCTGCTGCTCCCACTGGTGTTCCTGAAGCGGGGAAGAAAGATATTACGGACGCGGATATCGAGAGGATGCTTACTCAACTCAAGTCGTAGTACACTAGTTAGTAGTGATTAACTTAATTGTTATACTGTGTGGTACTCTCTCTGTATATCAGATTATACTGTCCATTAGTTAACTAGTTATCTACAGTAGAACCTCGTTAGTAGGAACACAAGGGGACCGTCAAATGCGTTCGTATTAATTAACCAATATCGTTTGTATTGAAAGGCTTTGAAGGGGACTGAAATAGTGTTTGTATCAACCGGAATTTCGTATTAATAACCGTGTTCGTACTAACGAGGTTCTACTGTATATTGGCAAACACTTTTATTCTGTTCCCTAATAGGGATACTGAAATTGATATTATTAATCTTTGGAAATCCTGTTTAAATATACAGGTTTGTTAATATTATTAGGTGTGTCACAATAAATGACTGCATTCCTATTGTATAGTCTGTTGCTAGCTTAGAAAGTAGCATTTCTAATTCTGAACTGAGACATGAGTGGAGACGATGATAAAGAAAACCAGGAGGCAAAGGTTAGTTAGTTACTATTGTATAACTTAGTTATAATGAATAACAGTAGTTAACTCTACTTAAATATACTATTTATATGTATAATTTAATGTTTATGAAATAAATATTTAATGTATAAAACACACTGAACAAATTAAAAACGCAAATAAAGTGATTCGCGGTTGATTTGATTGGTTAGTAACTTAGTTATAAGCGGGAATTTACTGTACTTAAATATGCTATTTATATGTACGTACGTATAATAAACTATAATTTAATGTTACTAAAATAAATATTTAATGTATAAATCACACAGAACAAAATATTTAACTTATAACACACAGAACAAAATTAAAAACGCAATAAAGTGATTCACGGTTGGTTTGGTTGGTTATTAACTTCAGTCGAACCAGTGGTCCTCTCTACACTCCAGATTCCATTCCTTTCCGCACAGCCAGCACCACTCGAGACCACACACCCCGATGCCACAGGTTATGTGGGCACAGCCGCCCTCTCGCGTCACCGGCACGTTACAGCCCGGACAGCTCTTTATAACCGCCGTATCTAACATGTCTATGGGAGATAACTATATAGTATATGGTATGGTATGGATACCTAGTATAGTATGGACCATGTCTAATGTCTATGGGAGATATAGTATAGTATAGTATGAACCATGTCTAATGTCTATGGGAGATATAGTATAGTATAGTATAGTATGGACCATGTCTAATGTCTATGGGAGATATAGTATAGTATAGTATAGTATGGACCATGTCTAATGTCTATGGGAGATATAGTATAGTATAGTATAGTATGGTATAGTATGGACCATGTCTAATGTCTATGGGAGATATAGTATAGTATAGTATAGTATAGTATAGTATGGACCATGTCTAATGTCTATGGGAGATATAGTATAGTATAGTATAGTATAGTATAGTATGGACCATGTCTAATGTCTATGGGATATATAGTATAGTATATAGTATAATAAAGGATAGTATGGTATAGTATGGTATGGACCAGGGATATTGATAGCAAACTAATTATTGTAGAACCTCGTTAATATGAACATCAAGGGGACGGTCGAATTTTGTTCGTATTATCCAGAATTCGTATTAACCGGACACCTTGTACTCCTTAACCGATATTTCACCTTACACGTATTAGCGAGAGTCTACTGTACTACTTATATACTGCAAACACCTTTCTAAAGTCTCTCTATTATGAACGCAATTTTTGGTCCCTTGAATGTTCATAACAAATATCCCTACCACTATCTCACCCTGTCCGTTGTTCCCGTGTGTGCCTACTCCCCCCAGTCTCCAGCTGCTCCTGTCCTTATTCCCTCTCATGTCTACCTGTGTGCCCCGGCCTCTGACCGGCAGAGAGCTCTCGCAGACCCCGAAGTGCCCTCTCCGCAGGCAGCGTCTGAAGAGTGTATAGTATGTGTATCGTATGTGGGGATAAACAGATAGGGAATACATAGTTAGAATTTTCACTGGTTGCTACACCATGGTTATGAGAAAACCCCGGCTTGAATTCATGGTCCGTCCAACAATACAAAAATGAAAGTCGTACTATTTCCTATTTTGAAGAATCGAAACATTTCCAAAAATCGAATCATTTCATTTCCAAAAATTGAACCATTTCATTTCTTTTTCCGTATGGTGTAAATAACCAAATTGAACCATTCCCTATTAATATATAAAATCGAACCATTTCCTATTAACATATAAATCTCCCCCTGCCCATTACCTGCAGAACATGTGGCAGCAGGTCTCGCAGGTGAGGAGTCTCTCCCGGCTGTCCGGCAGAACTCCCTCTCCGCAGCCGACCGCCGGACACAGCACGCCCCCCTCCGCCAGCACAAACTCCTCCGCCGCGAAGCGCTGCAGTCGCTCGTACAGCTCCGCCCCTACCAACCTAAGGGGGCATAGGAATGTGGGAAGTGGAGTTCACTGTACTACAAACCATGCTGATAGTAGTCATAAACATGCGTAAAAATTTACGCAGAAATTTTGTTGGATTTAGTTTGAAGACATAATTAAGCCCCAAAAAAACCTCGTCAAATTTTTATTATTTTATTATCAGCCAAATGCACATCTTTCCTTTTTCAGAATATAAATGAACCATATCATACCTGATGATACATCGTGTTACAGTAGAACCTCGTTAATAAGAACACAGTTATTAATACGAACACTATTTCAGTCCCCTTCAAAGCCTTTTCAAATACAAATGATATTTGTTAATACGAATTCCGGATAAGGTGAACACATTTTTACCGTCCCCTGGTGTTCCTACTAACGAGGTTCTACTATATATAAATACAAAATTCTCGCTTAATAAAACCTGAAATGTTGTGTGTCTGTAATGAGAGAGTCGGGACATCCGGCCGGACACCCTATACTATACCCCACCTTGACATCATATCTGAACTGTCGAGACACCAGATTAACTGTAACGTACTCCTTAAAGCAGGCTAGACAAGTCACATGTAGACTGGGACACTCGAACACCATTAGAGTATCAGGGCACTCTGCACATATTATGCATTCCACGGATTTGTCATTCATCTTAACCTGTTTTGATACACAAGTTAGTTCGGTGATTAGAAAGTAATTATCCCAATTATTTGAGATTTAGACTATCAGCAATATTTATGTTTAAACTGTATTTGTGTGATGACTTTCTAAATACTTTCAAATAAAATTGTGTCCCAAAAATTAAAGAAATTCCTGACTCAATTAAGTGAGTGAGCTCTATAATCATTTCATAATTATGCGACTTAAATTCTCTTTACGTAATTTGTTGCAATTTTTTTGTTTTTTAAATTACCTTTAGACAGTATACCTGGCTCTCTTACTAATAGGAAAACCTGAGCTGCATATAAATACAGTCGACTCCGCTTAATAGAGTCACCTCGGGACCAGGTTGCTTTGATCTGATTAAGCGGAGAAATCTATTAACCGAAAATATTTTAAGCCAAAATGTAATTCCGTCCTATAAATTCTGTGAAATTTGACCCCATTAAGCGAATAAATCAATTAACCGGTGGCTCTATTAAGCGAAGTATTCTCTTTCGATAAATCCGTTATAATACTGACAAATTAACTCTCGGTTAACTCGTTATAAGACTGACAAATTAACTTTTTCGGTTAATTGATTAAAATACTGATAAATTAACTATTTCGATAAATCCGTTATAAGACTGACAAATTAACTCTCGGTTAACTCGTTAAAATACTCACAAATTAACTCTCTCGGTTAACTCGTTATAAGACTGACAAATTAACTTTTTCGGTTAATTGATTAAAATACTGATAAATTAACTATTTCGATAAATCCGTTATAAGACTGACAAATTAACTCTCGGTTAACTCGTTAAAATACTCACAAATTAACTCTCTCGGTTAACTCGTTATAAGACTGACAATACCCTGAGTATATCTATCTCTACCTGTCTGAGAGGGGTGGTCACGCTCTCCTGCTGAGAGTGGTTGGCGCACTTAAAGTAGAACTCTGCTCTGGCTCTCTCGCTCCCACAGTTGCAGCATACCCCTCCTATGCCTATGCCCCCTCCGGTGACGTCACTCCAACAGGAGGGGTCTCGAGAGAGAGATATCCGACCGGACTTACAGGCGTAGCATCGCACCCGGAGCTTGCCTGTAGGAGCTAATCTGTATATTATAACAATCGATATATGTATAGTATAACCTCGTTAGTACGAACACCAAGGGACCGTCAAAATATGTTCGTATTGACTGTAATTCGTTATTAACCGATGTTATTTGTATTGAAAATCCTTTGAAGGGTACAAAAATTTTGTTCGTACTAACTTTTATCTACTATTTATGAACATTCAAGGGAGAAAAATTGTGTTCATAATAGAGAGACTTCATAATAAGCGAACTCAACTTAATACAAACCCTATGTAAGTTGTTAAATTGGGACCATAGGGCTTGTTCATAATAAAGTATTCATACTAAAGCAGACGAAATCTTGTTCACAATATAAAGCAGACCTGACTGTACTGTATTACCTTGAGTTACGTCTTTGCAAACATCTCCGCAGAAAACAGAGAAGTGTATTCTTGTAGCTTTAGGTTCCATGCTCTCATACAAATGTTCCGATTGAGTAGAGTTTGTATCGGCCAGGTATCTCCTGGATAATACATTCAATTAAATAGTTAACTCAGTTTATAGCAATCGCTAAATATAATATCTGTCTTATTTAACAGTTTCCATTTGGGTTATATTAAAATATTGAATATTTTTGGTCAAATTGAATTATAATACATAACTTAACGGATTTCAAAATAATACAGTACTCTCGTTAGTAGGAACACGGATAAGGGAAATATCAGTTAAGGAGTACAAGGTTTAATTCCCCTAGCCTATACAAATGCATACAAGTGACTCCGGTTAATACGAACACATTTCGACGGTCCCCTAGATTATTAACAGAGTCTACTGTACATATATTATCGAACTACGGATATTAATAATAAACAAATACTAGTCAAGCAAGTAATTATAATTATATTTCCATACGGATAATAATGTGTTTTGTTATCAATATCCATAGTCCAATATTAAAATTACTCCTCAAACCTGAATGAAAAGTCAAACATTCCATCTCTCCCGACTGGTCGCATAGGTTCGTAATAAGGTTCCTGTGACCGCATTTTCACATAAACCTCTTCTACCTCCACACGAATATCAGGCAGTCCTATTCCCCCCGTGCATTCGTTATTAGGAGAAATACCCATTAACTCGTTATTAGGAGAAATACCCGTGTATTCGTTATTAGGAGAAACATCAATAAATTCGTTATTAGGAGAGACACCCATTAATTCGTTATTAGGAGAAATACCCATTAATTCGTTATTAGGAGAGACACCCATTAATTCGTTATTAGGAGAGACACCCATTAATTCGTTATTAGGAGAAATACCCATTAATTCGTTAGAAGAAATATCAATATATCCATTATTAGGAGAAATTTCATTATTAGAAGAAATACCAATATATTCGTTATTAGAAGAAATTTCGTTATTAGGAGAGGGCAATGCTCTATAAGACTTGCGCCCATGGTTCTTAACTCCATTGGGAGTAGCCAGCACACAATACACAGTACTGAATTCGATAATAGATAAGTCTTGTAGTTTGCAATTGTTGTACATAACACGGCCGGAGAATATTAATGTCGCAGGTATGCGAGAAAGCTGTGAAGTTATTTCTTGTTTCAATCTAAGCACATTCCAATCCCACTCTACCATCACTGGGATTCTACCACCAGATTCTTTGTTCGTATACTGAAGCCAAATTACAGGCATTCACTATACACTGGTTAATAGTTATACAGTAGATACCGTTATAAGTATCTTATATGGGAATTGTTATAATTATTTTAGTATCTGTTATAAGAATATATTTCTCTACTACTAACCTTGTAATCAGTATCAAAACTTTTAATAGAAAACTTAGTTAAAAATCGGCCAACACCATTTCAATATAAAAACCCGGCTTCGCAAAGGTGATTTTTTTGCTTTTATCAATGTCTTACTTTATCAATGCCTGAAAATTACATTAGAAAAGGTGTTGGCCAATATATAGTAGAACCTCGTTAATACGAACACCAGGGGACCGTCAAATTGTGTACTCCTTATCCGACATTCGTATTAACCAATATCATTCGTATTGAAAAGACTTTGAAGGGGACTGAAATAGTGCTCGTATTAACAAGGTTCTACTGTATAAGTAATTTCTTATTATAAATACATAATAATATCTTACCTGCAAATAGTATATTCAAATCATAGACGAATAAACTAACAATTAGCATAACAGTAATAGAATTTATTGTTTTGTTGTTATTATTATTTATTATATCCACATTGTATATATACACCACACAGTCAAATCCCGCACTAAATACCAGTTTATTAATGAATTAACAGCTGTTGATTCTGGTTAACTTGCTTCGCAACGAAAGGGTGGTATAGCAATTCGTTCGCGTAGGGCCTTGCAATCTTATCATGCGTCAGACATTGATAAACAAACTTCTTACATTCCGGCGAAATCTCCTTCGGTAGAATTGGTTCTGTTTTCTCTGACGCGATTTTAAACATGGCCGCCATTGGTTCGAGTTTGTACCACGGCGGTGAGGTAGTCAGCATTTCCACAATCGTACAACCGAGACTCCAAATATCGGCCCTCCTTCCATAGCCGTCGCCCTTTATAATTTCAGGAGCCATCCAGTATGAAGTCCCGTGTACCGACTTTATATTTGTGTACTTTCCAGTGCCGGATAATAGGTTTCCCAAGCGTTTGCTAGCACCGAAATCTCCGAGTTTTATATCACCGTGTTTCGTCATTAGAACATTAGCGCCTTTTATGTCCCTATGGACTATGGATTTGGAGTGTAGATAGTGGATCCCTTCAAGGATTTGTCCGGTGAATTTCAATGTTTTCTTCTCAGATAAAGCACCGTTTTTCCGTATGTAGGCATGTAGCGATCCCCCAGACATGTACTCCATAAATATAGAAACGCAATTGTCCGTTTTCTCAATGCCAAGATAGGTTATAATCCTATTGTTGCTGAGAGTCTGTAACGCTTGTATTTCTCTCTCGAAGGAGTTTAGCTCTTCTTTATTCGCGAGTTCTTCCGAAATAGGAATCTGTTTGACAGCCATTTCAAGCTTAGTTTGGTTGTCAATCGCAGTGAAAACGCAGCCAAATCCACCTACACATAAAGTGTTAATTAACTCCGTACTATTCGTATTACAGTAAACTCCCGTTATAACGAAGTTATACAGTCGACTCCGCTTAATAGAGTCACCTCGGGACCAGGTTACTTTGACCCAATTAAGCGGAGTAATCTATTAACCGAAAATATATTAAGCCAAAATGTAATTCTGTCCTATAAATCCGGTGAAATTTTGACCCGATTAAGCGGAGAAATCTATTAACCGGTGGCTCTATTAAGCGGAGTATACTGTATATTCCCCAGATGGATAAGTAGTTGATTTACTCCAATTATAAGGTAGTAAACAAGCCACTTAAATTTTGTTATAACGGGAATTGACTGTACCTATTAATTATAGGAATTAATTATATATCGGCCAACACCTTATTATTATTTTCAAGGCCATTTTCACAATCCAAATCTTCCCTTTGCGAAGCCTGTTTAGTAGTATTACTATCGGATACATAAGTAGTCCCTTCCCATATATAATAAGGTAACAACCTGATCCCAGGAATTTCCCCTTGGTCCACTGGTTCGGCACTCCGAACAGGGGGGTCGCCGCGGGCGTGAGAGTATCCTTTCTCCGCAGAATCGGATTAAGAGCGGAGAACGAATCCTCGTCCGATACAGTCACGGATATGGGATTCTGTGAGAACGTGCTGACATGCGTGTGTGTGCTCACCCCGTCCAATTCCTGTTCGGAGAGACCGGAGCTGTTTGTTGTGCTGTCCGACTCAAAGGAACCGCCGGAGTCCCGTCCCTCGGGTACGAACCTGCCGCCGCCGTCGCCGTCCGTGTTAGGCGTGAAACCCCCGAGACCCGCGTCCGGGATAAACTCGCCATGAGGTTTGGAAGAGTTGGACGGTCTAGAAAATCCTATGAAGGATAGTTTGGGTTTAATGTTGCCTTCTGGGAATGATTTGTGAACTTCGTCAGGCTTGGATACGTATATGGGCTGAAGGAATTGGCTTTGCGACGATAAGATCGGTAGGGAGCGTCTCGGAGAGTGAGTTATGTTTTTCTGAGTCAATTCAATTCCATCTGGCATACGGGGGGATAGGAATATCGAGGGAGCAGAGTTCAATTCGTCCGGACCAATTCTACTTATTAGAGAGTCAATTTCTTCCTGGGAGTAAAGCGGGTACTTTCGCTTTCCTTGCATCCAAACAATATTCAAATTCGGACCAAACTTATCATTCACAAACTTAACAATTTCTTCATATCTGATCGGCCATTTAACATAGAAAGCGCGTTTTTCAGATGCGTAGTCGAATTTAATTAGAATTTCATTCCTTGGTTCGTTGCTGGGTGTGGGGTATGCTATTTTGAGCTGCGCGAGATTCTGTGCTACCGACATATCTAGTGACTATACATACTGTGTGTGTGGTGAGTATTTAGCTTATACAAACCTTACAGAAGTGATGCCATACTATACGTGGTATTAATGGCACACTGCATTCCATGTAGAGTTTAGTTACTTAGATATGTTACAGCTGTTATTACATAGCTTATCAAATTTAATCGAAACTTGTGTGACTTAAAACTTCCAAATTAAATAACGAAGTTATTGTATATTAATATGAGATTTTACTATTATTGGATATTTGTTAAAACTTCCAATTATATAACGAAGTTATTGTATATTATATGATATTTACTGTTATTGGATTTTGTAATTAAATACAAATTTCGGAAGAATTAAATGTTATTATATAATATACTTCTATTTATGCTTTTCTTATGAAGGAGGAATGATTAATTTGTCTGGAAATGAACGCATAATTTGCAGGGAATTACAGTGTGGTAAGCAGTTGAATATTCTAAGTATATTACAAACCAATTTCAGGAGAAATAATCTAATTTCAACTAAATAGTAACCCAACCCTCTATCCGCTGTATGTATTTCCTTTTATCTGAATACAGGTGGATCCATTAAGACCAGAGCATATTACATTTGTACCCAATTCATAATGTAAGGTAAGGATAGTAACATTTGTTTGTGTTGTAAGAGACTAATCAGATTTATAGATTAAAGTAATTCAATGCATTTTGGACCGTTAGATAGTTATCCCGATTGTATAAATTATTGACGCGCTACGGACGTTTCAAATCTTGTACTAAGAATTATTCGCTTATACTTCAAACATACGAGCCCTTCGGTCTCGGTCGCTTCGCGACTTTTGTTCGTTCGTGTTAGGCAGTACGCGATACAATTAACGGCCGCTTCGGTGTCTTTCCCTCCCCAAATCAATAATATTAATAATGAGTTCACCTGTGGCTTGTGAATTACACACTATTACTTGATTCTATTTATAGGACACATCCCCTGAAGAGGACGAAGACCCAATCGACCCGAAAGAGGTTCTAACCGAGAAATGCTCCGAAACTATAAAATGCCAGAAACTCAAATCTATAATGGACGAATGCACGGAGAGAGTTGAGTCTCACCCGGGCACACACGAAAAGTGCAGTCAGGAATTGTTCGACTTTATGGGTTGCGTAGATCTCTGTGTGTCCAAACACTTATTCAACTTCCTTAAATAACCGCAAATACCGAGTTAGTTAGTATGTGTTAGTATAATGTTGTTGTTGTTGTTGTTACGATATATTGTGTTAAAATAATCAAAATAAATTTACGAAAATTATTTTCAGAATTATCCCGCGCAAACGATACAGCATAGTAACAATAATACAACAGTGGAATTAGTAGTAATAACAGAAACCGGAATAAATCCGTTGACACACCAATAATAAATTCAGAGTTAAACAGTACACACACACACCTACAATACAATAGTTAGTTAATACAGTAGGTAACTAGCTATTTAGTTAGTCAGTATTATTACGGACAAATACAATAGCTAGTTAGTTGTTAGTAGTATTACAAACAAATAGATAGCTAGTTAGTTAGTAGTATTACAGACAAATAGCTAGCTAGCTAGTTAGTTAGTTAGTCAGATTATTACAGACAAATACGGTAGGACTGATCTTCAAAGAAGCAGTACGGTTCTCTGTCCGACTTCGTGACCTGTGGAGTCAGCAGAATCAGCACTCCCATCATAAACGCGGCAATTGCGCAGACCCGAGCCAGGGAACTGAGGTAGCGAGCCGCCTGTACATTGCCGCCGGTCTCGGTCCAGAACGCGAAACAGGTGAAAGCAAACGCGAGGTACCCGCACGGACTGAACATGAGGATGGACAGAATAACCGCTAGCCATAACAAGGGGGACACGACCGAGTCGAGACGCGAGTTCTCTTCCTCTCTCGGTTCTGTGACGTCACTGACTACCAGGCCAGGCTTCTCGGTGTAGGCGGGGGGAGGGAAACTCGGTTTCTCTCGGATTATAACCGGCGGGGCTGCGGCGGGCTCGGGGGCGGCAGGGGGCTGGGGGGACTCCTCTCTGACGTAGGGGGGAGGGGTATCTGATGGCGGCTCTGAGGTAGACATAGGAGCTAGCTAATCGCAGGGAAAGCAATAGGGTATAGTTATGTTCTTATTATGAACATTCAAGGGACCAAAAACTGTATTCGTAATAGAGTGACTTCATAATAAGCGAACTCAACTGAATACAAAAGTTGTTAAATTGGGACCATTGGGCTTGTTAATAATAAAAAGTTTTGATATTAATTAAGCAGACGAAAAACTGTTCACAATAAGCAGACCTGACTGTATGAACATTCAAGGGGCCAAAAACTGTATTCATAATAAGAGAACTCACTTAATGGCATAAATTAATATACTACAGTAGATGGATATATGAACACCGGTTATAAGAATATGCCGGATATAAGAACATTCTACTGGAAAAAGGTTGTCATGTACCCTATATAATTTACATTAAAGGGACCAAAGTTTTGTTTACAATAGAGAGACTTTATAATAAGGGCGCTCAACTTAATACAAACCCTATGTAAGTTGTTAAATTGGGACATAATAAAGGGGGTTCATAATAAAAGTTTCATGTAAAGCAGTTCACAATAAGCAGACCTGACTGTAGTTAACTCACAGTATACTTAAGAGGGAAATAAATTAACCTTAATTGGGAGGAGTTACTGTGTAATCAATTTATGACGGATTCTTTTGGATAGCATATGTAGTCATGTGTAATCAAATGGATTATTATGAGTAGCAAGTTGCATTTGTTATGCTGTCATCTCCAATCAATTAATACTAACGCAATATATTCTCGTTATAACAGTGTGCTAAGTTTATAAGAGAAAGAAAATACGGAACAATTAGGCTATGCAAGGTAGATCGGATATAAGTATAATCACTGATTTACTACAAACTAAGGATAATAACAAACCTCTCTATTTGATTAGAAACTACAATGGATTGCTATTAATAATGTGACTAAATATTATACAGCAAACTCCGCTTAATTAATTGGGTCATTTGGATTAAGTGTGTTTTGACCCAATTAACCGGTGACTCTATTAATCTACGGTATTAATAAATACAGAACATAAACATATTTATACGGGAATGAAATTATCCGAGTAGTATTATCTGATGTACGTACTAACCGAGTTTACCCTACATAGAAATACATACTGCTTTATAAATTTGGTTAAATTAATTAGTACTGTACTAACCAGGTACGTTATAACCTAGTTATACTACAGAATAGAATAGAATAGAATAGGATAGAATGGCTAACAACAACAGTAGCATGAATGCTATACACCTAAGAGCCTCTCACTGCTCACTTACGCCTAACATTACACTGACACTGCCGCTAGCAGATGATACTCTAGCAACGCTAGCAGAACAGGTTAAGCTAATGCGAGAGCAATCCAACCAGGAGCTTAGCGAGTGGGTAGAGACAGAGACAGAGAGGGACAAGGGCCATATAGCTAGGGATAGGGAACTAATGCAAGGGGACAGGGGACAAATAAAGGGGGACAGGGGACAAATAAAGGGGGACAGGGGACAAATAAAGGGGGACAGGGAACATATAAAGGGGGGCATAAGACAGACAGAGACAGAAATGGATAAGGGACAGACAGACAGGAAGAGAGGAGTTTCCGAGGGGGACTTATCAGAGGGAGAGGAGACCGATAATCTGGATGCGGATATCGACAGCATTCTATCTGCACACATTGGTAACCAGGCAGAAGAGGCGAGTAAAGCAAAGAAAATTAAAAACTAAAAAATATATATAAAAATTATATTAGTTCGCAGTATTAATTGTAACCTATTCGCCCAATAAAATGATTACAGCCCTATTATTCGTATTCGGTAAGTGACACCAAAATGTATATAAAATAACACAAACATACTTTCACAAGAAGTCCATACCAACGCCAAATTGGAGGCCAGGCTGAATGCTATCCCTCATCCCACTGAGTATAATCCTACACCAATTAACCTCAACGCGAATAAAGCTAATTCTCCACAGAAACCCGATACCCACTGACAGTCTAAACCCTTCTCCCATACCCATGTTCCCAAAATTAAACAGGTTTCCAGCTGTCGCGAACGCGTGCAGTCTGAAGTACTGCCCCAGGCCCTGTGACCAGTAGGGGAGCGGAGAGTACAGATGTGTCCCTCCCGCCCAATAGGTGTTAGCGCCGAGAGAGCAGTCCCTGTCCCGAGGTGACACCCCCCAAAGTGAGAACCCCCTTAGAGAGGTGGGGCCCCCGAGCAGGAATCTGTCCAGAGGGTTAGTCTGGTCGCTTAATGAGTGTAGGTACCCGGCACGACCGGTTAGGGAGAGTATTATTCCGGCAAATAACGGGATATTAGCCTCAGTGTGCACCTCAGCTTTCAGATACCGACAGCTGCCTGGGAGCAAACCGGAGTATTCCTAAATAGTTACATTCCTATTGACGTTACCTAGCAACTAAGTATACTCTCGTTAGTAGGAACACCAGGGGACCCTCGTAATATATTCGTATTAACTGGAGTCACTTGCATTTGTATAGGCTAGGGAAATTAACCTTGTACTCCTTATCCGTGTTCCTATTAACGAGAGCCTAATATTTTGTATAACAAACATACCAAAAGAGCTATTCCTAATTAACTGATACCTGTACTGTACAATAAGGTCCCTTTAATGTTCATAATAAAAGAACCTGACTATACTATACTATCCTATAGTACTTATAAGACATGTCTGTTATCTATCCTATACAATAAGTACACTACTAACCTGGCTGGAAGATAGGTACAGCCCCGGACTAACGAGCTCGCTGCTGTCCCGTGTGTCCATAAGCAGAGTGTGTCTCACAGCTGACCTTAAGGAATGTCCGGCCTGCTGTCTGAGGTACATGCTGGTGCCCTCTCTGCTGATCAGCTGTCTCCAGTCACAGTCAAGCGACAACGTGTGTCTGCCTACATACACAGCATTATGTAGACATAGCTATATTGTATAAGTATACTCTGTTAATAGCCTTAATAGGTACTGTAGTATACTTTGTTAATAGGAACTATACAGTAGACTCTGTTAATAGGAAATATAGTAGACTCATTCATATGAACTAACTATGCTATAATATGCATGTATCAAACTGAAACTAACTAACTAACTAACTATAGTATGCATATCAAACTGACCAATGAATGAGCTGAGTGCACACGAAGTCTCCACCCTATGAGACAGATTGGAAGACTTGAAATGTTCCAATTGGTATTCTGTCCTAGCTAGGCTTATATCCGCTATGTCGACCAGTCGAGTTGGCAGCGGCTTAGCCAGACTCAGTTTATAGTCCCGGGACCTGTCGGACCCCGGGTTGGGGGCCCCGAACTGTATAGCTAGCCTCTCGCCCCTCCCACACAGGTTTGGGAGAGACAGCGAGAGAACTCCAGTCGCCGAGTTGTCCCCCACCTCAACTCCAACCTTAGCGCGGATATTAGTCTCCTCTAAGTTAAACCGAACCCGGATGTCCTCTAGACCAGCGCCACTGTCCAATAACGCGTCCACCTATACAGTAATATTGTTAAACAAACCAAGTATACAGTGGAGCCTCCCATAACGGACACTCCAAATAGCGGACAACCTCTAAATAACGGACAACCCTCGTGGCACGGATTTATTTAAAGAGCATATGTCTAATAGAAAAGCAACCTCTAAATAGCGGACAACCTCTAAATAACGGACAACGGTTCCGGTCCCAAGGTGTCCGTTGTTCAGAGGCTCTACTGTAGTATAGTATAATGTGTAAACAAACCAGGGACATTTGAAAACCGGTTGGGCAATCTTTGATGAAACATTAAAAATAACGTTGGCAAATATAATAAGTCCATTCGTATACAGTGAACTCCCGTTATAACCAAATGGAGATTTCCCCCAGAGCATTAAATGTATTAACTATTATCCGCTTATAACGAATATCAGGATATAACGAAGGAATTTACAGGTTCCAAGCACTTCGTTATAACGAGAGTTCACTTGTATTTAGTATAAAGAACTGTCCGTCTAACAGGTATAGTTACATGTTTGAATATCCTCCGCTTAATTAATAGAGCCACCGGTTAATAGATTTCTCCGCTTAATCGGGTCAAAGCAACCTGGTCCCGAAGTGACTCTATTAAGCGGAGTCTTATAAAGAACTGTCCGTCTAACAGTATAGTTAGTATAGTTAGAGAGAACAGAGTGCAATTACATGTTTGAATATCCCCAGTCCACTGATGGCAGCCCTGGCCTCTGCCACTTCCTCCAAGAGCTCATGGTAGTTGCTGGCACTCAGCAGTCCCCGTATCTTATCCGTGACGTAGTCGGGCTTGGTGCGACTCAGACCCGAGAGCAGCACGGACTGTACCCGACAGGGTCTGTCCAGGTGCACCTTGACAACTCGCCGGGGCGGGGCAGGGGGGACAGGGGGGACAGGAGGGGCAGGAGGAGGGTCCGTATCCGTAGAGGGCTCCACGTCAGAGAGGGAATCGTCAGGCATTATATGCTGTGTTATAGAGTCACACTATGATGCTGTTATATAATCACATTATAAGTATAGTGTATAACCTCGTTATAAGTCGGATATAACGAAATGGAGATTTCTCCCAGAGCACTAAATGCATTAATTATTACCCGATTATATGAATATCCGGATATAACGAAGGAATTTACAGGTCCCAAGCACTTCAGTATAACGAGAATTAACTGTTGTAATATTTAGTATAAGTCACACTATAAGTATACTGTATAACCTGTCTAATCCGACACACGTTAGGATAGGGGAAAATGTCGGATTATGCAGGCTCTAATGCATTGGAATAAGAAAAGTGTCGGTTCTGCTGAATTCCTCAATATGCTCAATATAACATTGAATGACCATATATTGTACTTCAATACCCGATATAAACAGTATAACTCGCTACATTATAAAGGACAAAACAAGTGTACATAAATAAGCATACAATCAGTAGCTAGCATTAAAACGTCAGAATATACACACACACTACTTAGCATCCCGTATATCAGAGGTGTTAATGGGCAGGGGATGTATCCTACGTCTTATTGATTCCTCTACTACGGTATCATCTCCCTCGTACTCACCGTACAAATCCTCCTTAACCTGTTCCAACAATTCGGCCTTCCGTCTAGAGCACGCGGTCCTATTAAGCACACCCGCATTACCTAGGTCTAGGAAGTATAGTGTGATACACAGTAGTAGTGTTACGCACAAACACATACAGAAGAATAGTTCTAGTACGAGATACCCGTACTGGTCTAATAGCAAACCCGCTATAATGGATACAACAGCCAGACCCGCATTTTGTATGGCCTGCATTATACCGTACGCAGTGCCTAATGCATTCTCGTGCACTAAATACCCGACTAGCGGCCATAAGGAACTAGCTAGTATAGAGTAGGCTATCCCCATTATAATCATTACCCCCAAGGGCAGTATGAACGTGAAGGCAAGTAGGGAGTGGGCTAGGAGCGTAAGGAGCGTCCCTACTGTCACCCAGACCACAGAAAGTCCGGTCCTGTCGATGAGAATACCGCACAGCGGCGACACAAGTGCCGATATTAGGTAAACAGCGCTGTTAGTGGAAGAGGCGAGATAGGAAGATTCTCCGTACTTCTGCTGGAAGAACACCAGCCCTAGGCTTATAAAGGGAAAGACTGTCACATAGTAGAACATGCAAATAAAGAATATAACCCATAGCGCCAAGGGGAAATGTAGAATGTCCCTAAGCTTAATCGGACCCTCTTTATTAACGATTCTGTTCTCGACTATTTTCTCTGCTCGCTTGTCCAGAAGCCCGAGTATTAATGCCCCTAAAAGCGACAAAATGCAAACCACAAACCCCAAATCCAAACATAAACCGAGAGAAGTTATGGGACTGAAATTAGCGCCGACTAAAGCCTTGAAAGTTGGCCCGAGACTAACCATAGCAAAAGTAGAACCCAGTCGAGACACGCTCAGTAATAAACCGAACACGAGATTAAGTTCTTTCCCTTTGAACCAAATAACTGTGTACGTATTCTGTGTAACCGCTAGGCTCTCTCCGCCTAAGCCGAACACGAAGCGACCAACACACATTAAGTAGAAGGAACCGAAGTGCCCCCCAAGCGCGAATATCAGCTGACCGACACAGATAATACTGCTGAATAGCAAAGCGCCGAAACGGTGACCAAGGACCCTATCCAGCAGATAACCACCTATAACCGACAGGATTACGTTTGGCCAGGAGTATAGGGAGTAGAATAGCTCGTACTCCGTCTTATCGATTGAGAGGGTTTTTATCATTTGGCCTTCTAAAGAAGCGGGGTTGTCAAAGCAAAAATAAGATCCGAAGGAAAGTGTGCATATGAAACATAGAATGAATATTCTGTGTAGGAGAGTAGTCGGGTCCGTGGGGTGAGTGAACTCACGGAGGAACCAGTTTTGTTGCAGCTTGTCTGTGCCCAACAAACGACTGCTTTCGTTCTCCATACTAGCTGTAATAAATAAACAGAAATTGTAACTCGGGATAATATAGAGCTTGCTAGTGAACTCTCGTTATAACGAAGTGTTGGGACCTGTAAATTCCTTCGTTATATCCGGATATTCGTTATAAGCGGATAATAGTTAATTAATCTGGGGAAAATCTCTATTTCGTTATAAGCGGGTATTTCGTTATATCCGACTTCGTTATAACGAGAGTTCACTAAGTAGCATAGCTAAGGTTTCGGGGACCCCAGCGTTTTAGGGACCAGCTCCCTAAATCGCTAGCGTTTTGGACCCCCCTGGACTTTAAAACACTAGCGATATTGGGACGGGGGACCCAAAACGATGGTGCTTTAGGGAGCTGGTCCCTAAAATGCTGGGGTCCCCAAAGCGCTTACACCGGTTCAAAGGTATGTGCCGGGTCCACTAGTTCAAATTGGAGGAGTAAAATTTAAGGAGGTTCGCGGCGGTTACCGTACAGGGATTCCTGTACGGTATATAATTCAATGCTTTCTCTATAATATTTTATGTGAGCTCATGCCTTCTTTATTAGAATGTGCAATTGGCCTATGGTCGAACTTTTTACAAAAAAGGTCGATGAGAACAATTAAATTGAATTAATTAATTAATACATACATACACTATAGGTATTCAATTTCTAAACCAAAGTTTTATAAATTTAAATGTAAGATAATTGAAATATTGGCTATAATTCATTTCGCCGTAAATTAATTCTATGAAATTATGTGACTGGTATCTGAACTTTATTCTTTTACAATTGATACGTTAGAATTTGCATAATATTGCACTAGTTGGGATAGGAAAAACAACTAACATGGCAGTTATTTCAATATTTGCCCACTAAGTAGTAGTCGGCAAAGTTAAAATGTTACATTTAGCTGAATTCCAAATTATAAATGATCGGATTATGGTATTCGATAACTCTCATTTTATTAGTAACATTTATTCACTTCACTATTATATAAAAATCTCTGTATGGTATGTTTGTTCTAGAAATTAGGAACAAAAAGTTGCGGAATTGTATATTCCGGATACTAGGCTTTCAAAATTGCGAATAATTTTGTTTCGGAAATTAGGCGTTTAAATTTCCGGAAGGTGTCACTTTATTTGTATTTGCAGATAACTCGCATTCCAATGTCAATGGAAACCGACAGCCCACCCTCGGACCCCGTAGACATCCTAACTTCAGACAACGAGTCAGCTAAACTAACCTACGTCACTCAATTCAAACACTCTATTATTGGCAACAAATCCCGTAAGATTAGTTCACTCTCTTCTCTCCCTCGGATAATATCTCTGTCACTGGATGTCTCCACCAGTGACGCTCTCCTTAGGGAGTGTCTCGTTATTCTAGCCAGCTACTGCTATCTACCAAACGAAGCCGGGACTTTATTCAAACAGGAGGACCTTCCCTCTCTATTCCTGTCCAGACTAAGCGGGCAATACTCTACCCGCACTACGCATAATGCAATATACGCACTCATGTCTTTCTGTAGGAACTTCCCGGATTCAGTTGACACAGAATTATTCTTCCAAGACAGCAATCTCTCTACGCTTATTTCTAACCTCGACGGGCCGGTCACCTCCAGTCAACAGACCGCGCTTATACTGCAAACAGCATGCAACTCGCAAACACACCAAACACAGTTATTGGACCAGGGAGTCGTCCCTAAAATAGCTAACAGGCTTTTCCAAATAAACTCAGTTAGACTGCCCTTTATAGAACTTCTAGCTTGCTTACTGGAGGATAATTTGGAGGTGTCACTCGCCGTTTGTAAATACAAATATTCGAACGGAGTTAGTATTCCGCAGTTTCTGACCGAACTTATTGTGAAGGAAATAAATCCTCAAATCAACTTGTCTACCGCTAAATGCTTGGTTAACATATTCCTTGCACAGACAAACAACCGGCTATCTAACCTAGCAACCATAAAGTACATAGTTATGCCTCGTCTCGTGTCTCTATCGAAACCTGAATCTGACCCCACTTTCGCTATACAGAGAATAGCTATTAGCGTTATATCTCGAGCAATCCATTCTGATGTGGAACTGCAGCTAGCCACAGCGGACACAGATCAGTTCCTGAGTGTACTCACCGACTATCTGAAGGCCGCGAGTGAGACAGAGGGAGACAGCAAGGAGGGAGAAACCATGGATATCGATGTGTTCATAGAAACACCACCGGAACTAACACCCGAAAAGGCAGCTCTTAAATCCGCCATTTTCGAAATTCTCTCTCGATTTTGCTCAGAAGACGATTCGCTACGTCGAATTGTAACAGAAAACAAACCGTATATAATGGAGCAGCTGGTCCGGGGACTAATGTACGATAATTCGGACATCAAACTCAACAGCATTAACTGTCTCCTCTCTCTCTCTCGCTCCGTCAAACAACTACGGACTTCTTTCGTAGATTTCCCTGTCTGGAGACACGTGTTGAAAACCGCGAGTTTCTCTGTTCAGCCTATTAACCTCGTAACCGCATCCTATTCCCTGCTGACCAATCTGGTGCTAGAGTTCTCTCCAGCTAAAGAGGACCTGATTAAAGCTGACGTCATAACCAGGTTCCATTCCGGACTGCATAGTGGTAACCAGCCAGTGACAGAGCTCTGCTACTGGGGACTAATGAACTGTACTTTCATGTCTCCCCAGACTGTAATAACAGCTGTTAAGTCCCTCCCTTCCTTCCCGCAGTTCTTATTCACCCACTTAAGCAACCCTGTGTCACAAACCCTAACCCTTCGGAGCCTCGGGATCATCCGTAACATTCTATCCACGGACGGAGAAATAGAAGAGTTTCTACAGCTCGAGGAAGAGACCGGTTTGGATATTGTGTTTACGGTTACGCAGAACTACGAGATGGGAGATGACGTCAGAGAGCAAGCGCTCTGTGTGCTCGCTAACATCAGCAGCGGGTCCGTGGCAACCAAGAAGAAGGTACAATGGAATGTACAGTAGAACCTCCTTAGTAGGAACACTATTTCAGTCCCCTTCAAAGGCTTTTCAATACAAATGGATATTGGTTAATAACATAATGCGAATTTCGGATAAGGCGAACACATTTTGACGGTCCCCTTGTGTTCGTACTAACAGGTTCTACTGTTAGTTATTTACTGACTGAGTTTTATTGAAGAAGCCAAAAATTGTGTTCATAATAGAGAGACTTCATAATAAGCGAACTCAACTTAATACAAACCCTATGTAAGTTGTTAAATTGGGACCATAGGGCTTGTTCATAATAAAACTATTCTTATTAAGCCCTGTCTGTACTGTAATATAACTCTAATATAAGACTACTGTAGTACAGTTCCACTGTACTACTATAATGTGTGTATGTAGATGTGCGAGGACGAGAAGATTAGAGAGTTCCTTCGAGAGGTTCTAACGGACGGGCCAGACGCTCTACAGTTCCCCACGGTGGCTATAATAGCTAACCTACTCGATAAAGATGTGCACGGGTTTATGGACAGACAGACCTTGCTGGAATGCTCTGGAGTTAAAACCGCTCTGCAGAGATTAAGTGCTCCGGATAACAAACTGCTTTTAGACCTCGTTAAAGAGGCTCTAGACGGATTCAATAATGATGTATCCTAATTCTAACAACGGTATTGGTATTGAGAGCTACTATTTGGGTGTTATCTATTCTACAATAGAGTCAGGTCTTAACTTGTAACTAATTTGCTAATCAGTAGAACCTCGTTAGTACGAACATGGTTAATACGAAATCCCGGTTAATATGAACACTATTTCAGTCCCCTTCAAAGGCTTTTCAATACAAATGATATTGGTTAAACGAATTCCGGATAAGGCGAACACACTTTGACGTCCCTTTGTGTTTGTACTAACGTGGTTATACAGTGTTGTGCTATAAATTATAATTTGATCCGAATTAACAGTTCTCATAGGAATCGTGTTAACTTAGTGTCTATTGGAAATTTATTAAGCTGTAGTAACCGAGTTACCCTACATAGAAATACATATAGTATATACTGCTTTATAAACTTGGTTAAAATAAGTTAGTACTTACTAACCCAAGGTAAGTTATACCCGAGCTATACTGTAGTATTGAATAGGAATTTGTATACAAGTTAGTACGTACTAAGGTACGTTATAGCTTATAACCTAACGAGCCCTTCGGTCTCGGTCGCTTTGCGACAGATCGGTGCTACGCACCTCAAGTTAACGGCCGCTGTGCGGCCTTACTCCTCACATTTTCTACCATGGAAATGGTAGATAGGGACGTTATGATTTTGATTTTCATTAATTTGTTTACCTATTTGTGTAAACAACAACAACAACAAATACTCATATTAGAAAATTTAAACGCGAAATTCGTGTTCAGCATACTTGTTTACTTATAATACCCGTTGGAAGCTAACTTCTAGGTTGATTTTGAATTTTAATTAATTTGTTTACCATTTTTGTGTAAACAACAACAACAAATATTCATATTATAAATTTATAAACGCGAAATTCGTGTTCGGCATACTTGTTTACCTATAATACCCGTTGGAAGCTAACTTCTAGGTTGATTTTGAATTTTAATTAATTTGTTTACCTATTTTGTGTAAACAACAACAACAAATATTAATATGAGAAATTTATAAACGCGAAATTCGTGTTCAGCATACTTGTTTACCTATTATAACATTTGTTTACCTATTATAACATTTGTTTACCTATTATAACATTTGAAAGTTAGTTTATATCCCAATATTAATTGCGGTTTCTATTCCCCCATCACTTTAATACAATCCGGACAAACACACACACACACACACAAACAAACAAACAACAATCGAGTTTTAATAATACGAGCCCTTCGGTCTCGGTCGCTTCGCGACGGATCACTCACTCACAAAAGTCGCTTCGCGACTTTTGTGAGTGTTTTGTTCGTTCGTGTTAGACACTACGCAATACAATTAACGGCCGCTTCGCGGCCTTTCCCTCCCCAAAGCAATAATATTAATAATGAGTTAACCTGTGGCTAGTAAATTACACACTTTGACCTAAAATTCATTTTGGGTTGTGATTAGTTACTGTGATTTGTTTGGGAAATCATGTTATTTAAGTTATTCTCATTGCTCAATAGTTATTAATTATTATTTAATTTATAGCTCAATAATTCTTAAGGGTAGCTCGTTCAGCTATATTAAAACGTTTCCTTGTTTAGTCAAATAAATTGAAACCTGTGGTTGGTAAATTATACGCAATTAATTTTTTAAGTGAATTGTATTCAAAGTAATTAATAACTCTGGGTGTAATCTCTCCATAATAATGGTTTAAAGATGAGAATAAGACCGCTTCGCGGTCTTATTCTCACCATTAAACCATTATTATGGAGAGGTAAATGCAGGGTTGCAACATATTTGATTTATAAATAGTAATAAAGTTCTACATCTCAATAAACAATTCTTTTGCAGGAGCTTGGGTTAGTGAATTATTTAATTTAATTGATAGCAATAATTAACATAATAAATCTCATCGTTAGGCAGAACCAAAACCTAGATTACTTAACTTAATTCATTTCTAGTAGAAATCCTAGGTTAGAAATTACGTAATTCCATTGATAGTCTTATTATATAAGCCAATATAGGTGTAATAAATAAACAATGCATTAGAGAAATTAACTACTCTAAGCGCATTCTTGTTAACCAAACAAATCAGATCACCCACATAGTGTTAAAAATAATAGGACACATTTTAACTAATAACTTTCGCTATGTAAGTTCGTAAAAATTTATAATTTTCACAAAGGTGTTCCACTATGTGTTGTCGATTTTCATATAAAATTTATACTAACGGAGTCAAATTTGCAAAAGTTATTAAGGAAAAGGTTACCGTGTGATGTCATACTCACAATATTTCGCTTAGAAAACCAACAGACCCATGTCGCTATGACAAATTACTCCTATATACCAAATCTCAGCTTTCTAGGTAGTATGGTCTTTTCAATTAATTACGGACAAACATCCCCACACACACACACACACACACAACAATTCCGCTTTTAATAAATAGATAGATTATACAGTATATTCGCATTAGCATGCATGCGTCTAGCTATAGCCCTTTAAGCAAAACTGTTCAGAGCTCAAACAGTTCGGACGATCTCAGAGTTACAAAGCAGATCTACCCCTCTGCTAGTAGACAGGGGTCCCCTGTAGGCGGTGTGTTCATTATAGTTAATGCCGCGCTAGGAGCGGGACTTCTTAGCTTCCCACAAGCGTTTGTATTTGCAGGGGGAGTACTCCCTGGGTTGTTGTTGGAGACATGTCTGGCGTTGTTAATGGCTGTTAACTTGGTGGTAGTTGCCTATGCCACTGAGATATCTGGAGCTAGTTCTTACCAACAGATGATTGGTACCCTTTTCGGTGCCCCCGCTGCTCTTATTGTACAGGTATACTATAGGAATAATGTACAGTAGATGTCGAATATAAGCACACCGGTTATAAGAACATATCGGATATAAGAACACCGGTTATAAGACATATCGGATATAAGCACACCGGTTATAAGAACATATCGGATATAAGCACACCGGTTATAAGAACATATCGGATATAAGAACACTATGTTGGAAAACGGTTGCCATATACCCTATATAATTTATGTTGGTTATAAGAACATTAAGTGCAGTTCCCGACGATGTGCTTATAACCGGCATCCACTGTACTGTTGAGTATAGTTAATAGGAACACCAAGGGACCGTCGTAATATGATCGTGTTATCTTGAAATTCGTATTAACCGGAGTCACTTGCATGCATTTGTAGGCTAGGCCGCTAGGGGAATTAAATGTTGTACTCCTTTACCGATTTATCGCCTTAACCGTGTTCCTATTAACGAGAGTCTACTGTATATCGGTCAACACCTTTTCTAATATAATTTCAGGAAATTTTTACATAAAAAATTACCTTTGAACTTTGAATATTGAAAAGGTATTAGTCGATATATTAATAAGTCAATAATATTTCTATAAACAAATCTATGAACTTGTCTCTATTATAATTCGACTGTTGTAGGTTTGCATCTGTCTATACACGTTTGGTTCCTGCGTAACATACATTGTAATAATCGGAGATCAATTTGAGAAGTTTTTTGATTTATTCAAGAATGACCTGAATGAACAGTGGTATTTCGATCGGAAATTGTGGACAGTTGGGATTTCTATTCTATTAATATTCCCACTTTGTTTGTTCAGAAATATTCGTTTCTTGAATTGGCCAAGTTTAATTGGAGTTGCTTCATGTTTCTACATTAGTATTATGACAGTGGCGGTATTCTTTATAAGGAACAGTAACAATAGAACTGTAGCGGAATTTGATGTTTCACAAGATCCTACTTGGAATCCTCTCAACTTCTTTTCAGCTCTCCCAATTTTCTGTTTTGGATACCAATGTCACCTTGCAACAGTCCCAGTATACGCCGAGTTAAAGTGAGTACAGAGAACTCCCGTTATAACCAAGTCGGATATAACGAAGTACCTGCTTATAACGAAGTCATTCAATGGTCCGAAATCCTTCTTATTGCATTATTAAAACTTCGTTTAGAACGAAATGGATATACCCTAACGAATTTCCGCTTATAACGAAGTAATTTATTTTCCCATATAGCCTATAAACTATTGATTTTACTCCGCTTATAACGAAATCAAACTACGGTCCCAAGCACTTCGTTTTAACGGGAGTTGACTGTATTAGCAATTTCTATAAACATTAATATTATTAATATTATAACTGTTTAGGAAGAAGTCAATCCCTACATTTGTGCTAATAGCAATCGCTGCAATCTCTATCTGTTTCTGTGTTTACACACTCACTGGGTTATTCGGATTTCTAACATTTGGAGCCAAAGTTGATCCCGACATAATCAAGAGTTATGAAGCTAAGAACGTATTAGTTATTATTGCTAGAGTTGGTAAGTAGCAATTAATATATCCCCCAATTTAGCAGAGCATATTGAGCATTTATATTGACTTATAACTACAGTGAACTCCCGTTATAAACAAGTCGGATATAACCAAATGGAAATTTTCCCCCAGAGCACTAAATGTATTAATTATTATCCGCTTATAACGAATATCCGGATATAACGAAGGACTTTCCAGGTGCCAAACACTTCATTATAACGAGAATTAAAACCATATTTTAATAATAGGAAGATAACTACATAAAAATAGCTAGAAAAGTGTAACAGAAATTATACAGTGTTCGCGTAATAACAAGCCACATTTTACACGTAATTTGCTAGCTAATAGGTGACTTTGCTATTAGAAGAACATAATTAACATTAAATGCTCGCTTGGGGATGGAAAGTGTTATTAATAGAGCAATATTATTGCTGTTCTATAATAGATATTTTGTAATGAAGTGTGCTATAGTGTAGCTGCTTATTACTATAATTATAAAGTGAACTAATTGAGTGGAATTTGTTTATTAACAACTAAATACAAACAAATTTACAAAGTAGATACATACATGGGAATAATAGTAATATGAATAGCAGATAGAGCTGTCATTGCAGTAGCATGCATCAGAGTCTCTGTATGCAGTTGTTCTCCTTCATGTCACAGTACGTTATGTAGCCCGTCTGCTCTATAAATAGTCCTGTCGGTCTGGAGATCTGACACAGTTCTGTTCCCTCCTCGAGGATACTCTCTATGTACACACCTTTTCTATCAAACACCTTTATGGCATTGTCCCAAAAGTCTGAGATGTAATATCTCACCTCCCCTGTGACTGCATTAAAGTAGAAATCAAAGTTGTACGCCTCTGTAATCTGGTCTTCTGTTATTAGGGACCGAATGAGTTCTCCTTCGAAGGAGAATATCTGGAGAGGAGATGGAGATCCCGTGAAGAGACAGATTATGAGATTTCTGAGAGCTTTCATGTCCTGCAACCACGGATATCTGCTCGCTTTCTTGTGGCTGGTCTCGTAGCGCATAACCTGCAGAGGGTACTCTCTCTCTACGCTGTTGGTGTCCGTGTTAATCAGCAGCAGACTCGGTGCTACAGTCCCCACATACAGATTAGCCCAATTGCTTGCTGTGCAGCTTATCTGCGGGATAGCGATTGGAGTCTTGTGTTTCATATGATCTATTTCAGAACCTTTCCATGTCACTGTAAATGGTAATAATAAATCTTTGTAGCTTACATATAGGGATCCCTTGAAGTAGGTTAGTGACACTGGAGTATCGTATTTGTCGCTATAACAGGAACCCCTGCACCATAGATCACTTATTCTGTAGTGTGATACTCTGTGTCCGTATCCGTCTGCTACTATCACTGATCCCTTAACAACAACAACAGAAGCTGGTGTGACTAAATTGATCTGCCAATCCCCTCCTCTGTCAATGCCAGATGCCGTGGGTATGTTCCTCTCTTGCATTGGCGGAGCGGTTTCAATTGGGTTATTACGAGTGTCAATGGATACCGAAGGAATATCGATTCTGTTGTCGAAATAGTGTCGTATATTTCTAAGAACAATGTCGTATATTGTCTTCAGCAGCACATCATCTTGGTTCTTGTCAACAAGGTACTCAAGGCTCCGTGCGTCTTTGTACAGATCTCTCAGTTCTGTGAAAGCGAAGTTTACATCCTCCTCAATGTCCTCATAAACACTCTCAAACCATTCTAGATGTCTTTCCATACCACTCGCGTTAGTATCTTCTAGCTTTCGAATCGCTAATGCAGTCTCTGTATTTAACCTGTTAAGTCGTGTCTCGTATTCCTGACGGGATATCCCCCCGGGCAGTAGGTCCCTATCGGACAGGTTCAGAGGTCTCATGTCCTCCTCTATTCCGGGATGCACGAAGAATATGAATTCCCCTTTTATCAGGTGTGTCAGTCCCTGTCTCATAACTTTAGAACACCAGGGCTCCGGTATGGGGTAGGTTCTTAACTTTAGGATCTCAGCTTGCAGTTGTTTAACCAGTGACTGATACTTGTTGATAATATTATCATATATTATTGTTGGGATGAAGTTATTCTTTGGGAATTCTTTCATGCGCTCAATCTTTCTTATTTTCTCCTTGGCAGTTTCCCTCCACATAATCATGGTAGGTAGCGTCCATAGCTCGGGCTCAGCTAGCGTTGCCTCTATCAGGAATATGCTGTCTTTGAATTCAACTGGGAACCACTTGTTAATGAAGAAATTCGTTATTTCCTGCATTTGAGAATATAAATTTTCTAACAGAGTTTGTTTTATGGATTCTTTCATACTTTTGTTCATCTGTAACTTTTTAATCACTTCATTTGCTCGCATTAGTTGTATTCCCATTTCTATAAATTCTTCGTATGTTTCTACATATTCTATCTGTGAACACATATTATCCATATCACGCGTAGCACTCGCTATATTTCGGTACAGCTGTATTACCTGTAGATAGCTAACCTCTATTGAGGCTCGTTTCTGCTTTGATAATATGGCAGCCTTGCTGTTAAGTGTAGTTATTTCTAATTTAAATCCATCGCATAATTCTTTCATTCCTTCCGAACCGATTTTATTAATGTTGATGGATTTAATCTCTCTCAGTCTCTGTTCGTACTGACCAATTAGCTTCTCTGCTTTACTCTGCTTTAGACTTTGTTGTGTTGCCATTTGTTTTATTTTCAGTTTTGATTAGGTTTTATTTCCTATTCTATGTCTCTAGTATTTATATGTTTCAACTAGACTAGGAAACATGTTAGTTTACAATGACTTAATACAGAAATCCAGTATTGTATTGAAAGCTTTCAGTTCTTCTTAAAACTGTTTTCATTTTGAGACTCCATTAACTCATATAGAAAGTGTATTAGATACTTAATTCATATAGAAAGTGTATTAGCTACTTATTTCATATAGAAAGTGTATTAGTACTTACTTCATATAGAAAGTGTTTGTGAAACTAAAAGGAAACAGTTGTTGTTTTGAAACAGAAAATACTATTAATTGAAATCAGTGCAGACAAAAGAAATTTTGATGGTGGCTAATTAAGCCACCATCTCACTTTTTCTGGTGGCTAAAGAATAAAATAATAAAAATAATACCGGTTTAACAAACCACTGATGGCTGATGCCGTCCGTATAACAACAAATAATCCAACGAAAAATATAATCTACACAAAGTCAATTAATCCACAATTTATGGTGAAGTAGTTAAGCCACCAAAGGCAAAATGGTTTATGAAATATTTTGTTTGCTAATGCCACCAAACCACCTAATTTGTCGAGCACTTGACACAGTTTATAACAATTCATAGATTTAACTAAGTAACATTGTGCTGGTAATACGTATCTGTACAAACCACATTGGCATTGCAAATTTCATCCACTGGTTTAGTTACAAATTCTCGTATTAACTATAGCAACTTTAGTACGAATTGCTATCACCAATTACAGTCAGGTTCTTTTATTATGAACATTCAAGGGACCAAAAATTATGTTTATAATAGAGAGACTTCATAATAAGCGAACTCAACTTAATACAAACCCTATGTAAGTAGTTAAATTGGTACCGTAGGGTTTGTTCATAATAAAAAATCTTGTTCATAATAAGCAGACCTGACTGTATTAAGCGGGTTGGTTGCTATCATATTGTACCTTCTAGGACTTCTAATTTCAATGGTAACTTCATTTCCACTGCTAGCGTTTCTGGGTCGCTCAGCTGTCGACGAGTTCGTAGTTAAAATATTAAACTTTCTAAGCACCAACTGGCATAAGCAAACCCAGCTCTCAGTTAACCATGGACGCACACAACTGTTCCGACTACAGATTATCTCCCTCTGTTGGTTTATTCTAAGTTTGTTATTAGGCGTGTTTCTCCCGAGCATTCAAGTGGTTATAACCCCCATTGGGGGCGTAGCGGCAATGTTCTCAATTGTATTTCCTGGCTTCCTAATGGTTAACTGTGCTATTCGTATGCACACTAACAAGCGATCTCTGTGGAAAGAAATCCCAATCTCAGGTTTTGGCGCGGTTACTGTGGCAATTGGGAGTTTTATAGGCGGATACAGTGCCACACAGGGGGTCATTAACCTAGTTACGCCAACTGGCAACTGATATGCACACTCTCTCTATTGAACTCTATTAGATGTACGTTATTTGTATTGGATATGGTGTGTATTAGTTGAGCGAAGTGGTGATTTTAATAACGATCCTCTTTATTCGCTATAATACGTTTTATATATTTATTAATCACAAAGATGTTAGTAGATACTTAGTTAGTTAGTTAGTTATACAACCTCTATATTTTCAATTGCTAATTCGAATTATCAAAGAGTCACTAGACCAGAACCCATATTTGATATAACTGACGAACAAAGAGAAAATTGAGAATTCGGGCTTCGAGGTGATCATCTCCAGGTAATTCTCTATATCCTGTCTAAATTTGAAATCTCTATCCCCAATGGACTAGTCAGCCATCGCGTACGGCCGGACGGAATTCCATCCGAACAATTTCAATACTGTGCACTTATAGTATAAACTATAGAAGGACCCTACTATAACGTTTATAACTAGAGAAGCACACTAATAATAGCTAGAAAAGTGAGCCACATTTTGCTGTAATTTGCTAGCTAATAGATGACCTTGTTATTAGAAGAACATACTTAACATTAATGCTCGCTTGGGGATGAAAAGTGTTATTAATAGAGCAATATTATTGCTGTTCTATAATAGATATAATTTGTAATAAAGTGTGCTATAGTGTAGCTGCTTATTACTGTAATTATAATGTGAACTAATTGAGTGGAATTTGTTTATTAACAACTAAATACAAACAAATTAACAAAGTAGATACATACATGGGAATAATACAAGAGTAATAGTAGATAGTAGATATAGCTGTCATTGCAGTAGCATGCATCAGAGTCTCTGTATGCAGTTGTTCTCCTTCATGTCACAGTACGTTATGTAGCCTGTCTGCTCTATGAATAGTCCTGTCGGTCTGGAGATCTGACACAGTTCTGTTCCCTCCTCGAGGATACTCTCTATGTACACACCTTTTGTATCAAACACCTTTATGGCATTGTCCCAAAAGTCTGAGATGTAGAATCTCAACTCCCCCGTGACTGCATTAAGGTAGATAGCAAAGTGGTAGGCCTCTGTAATCTGGCTTTCTGTTATTACGGACCGAATGAGTTCTCCTTCGAAGGAGAATATCTGGAGAGGAGACGGAGATCCCGTGAAGAGACAGATTATGACGTCATCGACTGCTTCCATGTCCTGCAACCACGGATATCTGCTCGCTTTCTTGTGGCTGGTCTCGTAGCGCATAACCTGCAGAGGGTACTCTCTCTCTACGCTGTTGGTGTCCGTGTTAATCAGCAGCAGACTCGGTGATACAGTCCCCACATACAGATTAGCCCTATTGCTTGCTGTGCAGCTTATCTGAGGGATAGCGATTGGAGTCTTGTGTTCCATGCGAACTGTCTCAGAACCTTCCAATGTCACTGTAAACGGCATTAATATATCTTTGTAGCTTACATATAGGGATCCCTTGAAGTAGGTTAGTGACACAGGAGTATCGTATTCGTCTTTATACCAGGAAGTCGTGCACGCTAGATCACTTTTTCTGTACCGTGATACTCTGTGTCCGTATCCGTCTGCTACTATCACTAATTCCTTAACTACAACAACAGAAGCTGGTGTGACTAAATTGATCCCCCAATCCCCTCCTCTATCAATTCCAGATGCCGTGGGTATGTTCCTCTCTTCCATTGGCGGAGCTGTTAGAATTGGGTTATTTCGAGTGTCAATGGCTACCGAAGGAATATCGATTCTGTTGTCGAAATAGTGTCGTATATTTCTAAGAACAATGTCATATATTTCCTTCAGCAGCACATCATCTTGGTTCTTGTCAACAAGGTACTCGAGGCTCCGTGCGTCTCTGTACAGATCTCTCAGTTCTGTGAAACAGAAGTTTACATCCTCCTCAATTCTCAAATAAGAATTCTCAAACCATTTAAGATGTTCTTCCATATCGCTCGCATTAATATCTTCTAGCTTTCGAATCGCTATTGCAGTCTCCGCATTTACTCTGTTTAGCCGTGTGTCGTATTCCTGACGGGATATCCCCCCGGGAAGTAGGTCCCTATCGGAAAGGTTCAGAGGTATCATGTCCTCCTCGATTCCGGGATGCACGAAGAATATGAATTCCCCTTTTATCACGTGCGTCAGTCCCTGTCTCATGCAATAAGAACACCAGGGCTCCGGTATGGGGTAGGTTCTCAACTTTAGGATCTCAGCTTGCAGTTGCTTGATCAGTGACTGATACTTCTTGATGATATTATCGAGTATTATCGCCGGGATAAAGTTATTCTCTGGGTGTTCTTTAATGAACTGAATATTTTTTATTTTCCCCTTGGCAGTTTCCCTCCACATAATGAGGGTAGGTAGCGTCCATAGCTCGGGCTCGGCTAGTGTGTTCTCTTTCAGGAATATGCTGTCTCTGAATTCATCTGGGAAACAGGTGTTGATGAAGAAATTAGTAATTTCCTGCATTTGTGAATCAAACTTTTCTAATAGAGTTTGTTTTATGGATTCTTTCATAGTTTTGTTCGACTTCAACTTTTCAATCACTTCATTTGCTCGCATTAATTGTATTCCCATTTCTATAAATTCTTCGTATGTTTCTACATATTCTAGCTGTGAACACACCTTATCCATACGAGTAGCACTCGCTATATTTCGGTTCTGCTCTATTATCAGTAGATAGCTATCCTCTATAGAGGCTCGTGTCTGCTTTGACAGTATGGCAGCCTTCTTGCTGTGCAGTGTGTTTATTTCTAATTTAAATCCATCGCATAATTCTTCCATTCCTTCCGAACCGATTTCATTTATGTCGATGGATTTAATCTCTATCAGTCTCTGTTCGTACTGACCAATTAGCTTCTCTGCTTTACTCTGCTTTAGACTTTGTTGTGTTGCCATTTGTTTGCTTTGTTTAGTTTTGTTTTGTTTAGGTTTTATTTCCTATTCTATCTCTCTAGTATTTATATGTTTCAACTAGACTAGGAAACATGTTAGTTTACAATGACTTAATACAGAAATACAGTATTGTATTGAAAGCTTTCAGTTCTATTAATATTCTTTTATTCTTAAAACTGTTTTCATTTTGAGACTCCATTAACTCATATAGAAAGTGTATTAGTACTTACTTCATATTGAAAGTGTATTAGCTACTTATTTCATATAGAAAGTGTATTAGCTTACTTACTTCATATAGAAAGTGTTTATGAAACTAAAAGGAAACAGTTGTTGTTTTGAAACAGAAAATACTATAGTTGAAACCGGGTTATTCTAACTATCGGTTTTTTCTAACCAATTTTAGCTGCACTTATTATTCAATTCGTAATTACACTTAATTTCCATCGGTTTTTTCTAACTTATCGGTTTATTCTAACTATTTGTGATGTATTAAATTCCAATCTGACTATTAATTACCATTGGCTTTTTCTAACTATTGATTTTTCTAACTATCGCTAAATTTTAACAACCGAAATATTCTAATTATCGGTGTATTATATCTCAAACCTGCCAAAATATTTGAGTCATTCCTTGTACGGGGCTCCAATTTAGACTCACAATCGGTAATTTTGTCCCAGCTGAAAATTCTTGTCCGAATGTCATATATCATTTTAAGCCTGTACAGAACAGCCACCAAAATGGTTAAATCCATGTAAGGTTGGCAGATATGTTAAGTATCGGTTTATTCTAACTATTCTTACTTGTAAAGAAATGGTTAGAAAAAACCGGTTTCTACTGTATTAATTAAAACCAGTGCAGACAAAAGAAATTTATGGTGGCTAATTAAGCCACCACCTCACTTTTTCTGGTGGCTAAAGAATAAACAACGGCCGGTTTAACAAACCAATGATGACTGATGCCATATAACAACACTAATATTAACAACAAAAATATAATCTACACAACAAAGTCGAATAATCCACAATTTATGGTGTATTATTTAATTAAGCCACCAAAGGCAAAATGGTTTATGAAATATTTTTGTTTGCTAATGCCATCAAACCATCTAATTTGTCGAGCACTGACACAGTTTATAACAATTCATAGATTTAACTAAGTAACATTGTGCTGGTAATGCGTATCTGTACAAACCACATTGGCATTGCAAATTTAATCCACTGGTTTAGTTACAAATTCTCGTATTAACTATTTAGTACGAATTGCTATCACCAATTACAGTCAGGTTCTTTTATTATGAACATTCAAGGGAGCAAAAATTGTGTTTATAGTAGAGATACTTCATAATAAGCGAACTCAACTTAATACAAACCCTATGTAAGTTATTAATTTGGGACCGTAGGGTTTGTTCACAATAAAAATCTTCATATTAAGCAGACGAAATCTTGTTCATATTAAGCAGACCTGACTGTATTAAGCGGGTTGGTTGCTATCATATTGTACCTTCTAGGACTTCTAATTTCAATGGTAACTTCATTTCCACTGCTAGCATTTCTGGGTCGCTCAGCTGTCGACGAGTTCGTAGTTAAAATATTAAACTTGCTAAGCACCAACTGGCATAAGCTAACCAAGCTCTCAGTTAACCATGGACGCACACAACTGTTCCGACTACAGATTATCTCCCTCTGTTGGTTTATTCTAAGTTTGTTATTAGGCGTGTTTCTCCCGAGCATTCAAGTGGTTATAACCCCCATTGGGGGCGTAGCGGCCATGTTCTCAATCGTATTTCCTGGCTTCCTAATGGTTAACTGTGCCATTCGTATGCACACTAGCAAGCGATCTCTGTGGAAAGAAATCCCAATCTCAGGTTTTGGCGCGGTTACTGTGGCTATTGGGAGTTTTATAGGCGGATACAGTGCCACACAGGGGGTCATTAACCTAGTTACGCCAACTGGCAACTGATATGCACACTCTCTCTATTGAACTCTATTAGATGTACGTTATTTGTATTGGATATGGTGTGTATTAGTTGAGCGAAGTGGTGATTTTAATAACGATCCTCTTTATTCGCTATAATACGTTTTATATATTTATTAAACACAATGATGTCAGTTAGTTAGTTATCTAGTTAATTATTTAGTTAGTTAGTTAATTATTTAGCTAGTTAGTTAATTAGATACTTAGCTAGTTAGTTAGTTAGATAGTTTGTGTTTTTTTTTGTTGGTTTATTTATCCAGAGTTGTTTGAAGAACTGACCAGTATGGATTAACATAGCCTTCTATCAGAATAATAATTTATTTGTTTAGAATTCATAGTTAATTAAAAAGAAATGGCTTTGGCTGTTCTGAAAAAGAAATTGATTGATAAGGACGGAAATCCTTTAGCTATCAAAGGTAAGTATATTAGTCCAACTTTCCCATTGCATTCCTATGCAATCGAAGGTAACTTGGCAGGAATTAAGAAGTACATTAACGCGGGAGTTAATATTAACTGCAGAGACAAACAAGGAAGGACTCCTTTACATGAAGCTTGCTGTGTGAAGTCTTGCACTATTCTAGACTTAGTTAAGTTATTTATAGAAAGTGGTGCCAACCCGATGGCTGTAGATTCCGTGGGGGACACACCACTCCATTGCGTGGCCAGACATAAGAGGAATGGAGACCTTGCTTCCTATCTCGTTACAGAGGTTAGTGTGGAGTAGACTCTCGTTAGTAGGACACGGATATCGGTTAATGACAGGGAATTATCCAGGAGCGCGAGACGCTCCTTTTGGAGTATGATTTTAGGGGGGAAATCAATTAGGAGCACGAAAATTGGCATATACTCCTATACCGTAACATTAATTTGCGATTTAGGCGTATGAAAATTGGATCTGACCAGGATTAGGCGCGTATTTACAAATGGCTGTATAATACACTGGTTAAGGAGTACAAGGTTAAATACAAATGCAAGTGCCTCCGGTTAATACGAATTCAGGTAATATGAACAAATTTCGTTCGTATTAACGAGTGTCTACTGTAGTTATACAGTGGATATCGGTTATAAGAACATCGTCGGAAACTGCATTTAATGTTCTTATAACCGGCATAAATTATATAGGGTATATGACAACCGTTTTCCAGTAGAATGTCTTATAACCGGCATCTACTACTATAATATAAATTATCAATATTGTGTATTATAATAGTTCCTATTTATTCCAGTGTAAAGTAACGTTTACTTGTCTGAACAAGTTCGGCCAAACTCCCTTAGACGTAGCAAAGGAATCCAGCTATTCCCTACTCACTCGTCTCGAAATAGATTCTAAGTCTCTAACTGCTACAAATCTGCACATTAATACTCTACCAGAAGTACTACAGTTCTTACTCTTATACGAAAATATATCAAGCAAATCGCTACGGGAATTATCTCGCGAGAAAATACTGCTTAGTTTAAACCCTTACAGCAACAATAAACTGGATTTGCTGCCTCTTCCGAAACACCTTAAGTGCTATTTGGGAGGAATACCGTTCATTCATTGGGCGAATATATAAAGCAATGCATGTATTTGTTGTAATTATTTGTAAGTTCATTTAATTTTTTAAAGGTGTAAATATATTTTATTATTTATAAATCGAGATATGAACTACAGTAGAACCTCGCTAGTACGAACACCAGGGGACCGTCAAATGTGTTCGCCTTATCCGGGGTTCGTATTAACCAATATCATTTGTATTTAAAAGCATTGAAGGACTGAAATAGTGTTCGTATTATTAACCAATATTATTTGAATTTAAAAGCATTCAAGGGTACTGAAATAGTGTTCGTATTATTAACCAATATTATTTGTATTTAAAAGGCATTGAAGGGTACTGAAATAGTGGTCGTATTAACCGGATTTTGTTCATACTAACGAGGCTATGACTGTAGTTAGTTATCTTATATAATTATTGGTTAATCCACGGTGTGATTAGCACAGCACTCATCACACTCCCCTTCTCTATCCTATCACTGCTACTCTCATCCGCTGCAGGTATCCGCATTAGCGCTTGGGCCCCCCTCATGCTCAGAATCCTACTGCTCTGTTGCCCGCCCGTGTCGACTGCCACCAGTCTCCCTGCATTCCATTCTAGCGAGATACGCCTATACTCCGTACGGTCTCCTAGCGCTATGCTCTGATTGGTCATAACCGGAACCTCAGGGTTACAGGGGCCGCTTCTCCCACTCAGAATCCCGAGACATTTCCGCACAAACAGAATATACGTCACAATCGCGGAGGCTGGATTACCCGGTAGCCCAAATATGTACCTCCGGTCTCCATTGTGATTAAGCGTAGCGAAGCAAGTAGGTTTGCCCGGCTTAACTTTAACTTTCCCAAACCAGATCTTACAACCCATCGCTTCCAAACAGGGCTTAACGAAGTCTCTATTCCCCATTGACATCCCTCCTGACGATATTATCACCTCGCAGCTAGCTAGCCCCTTACGCATAGCCCTCTGCAGATCTCCCGGGGTGTCCCGGACTATTCCCAAGTCTTCCACTGCATACCCGTCGCTACGTAGCAATGCTAGCAGTGTAATGCGATTCGTATCAATAACGGTGTACTCTGTTATGTTACTCACATCTGTGATATCTCGTATCTCATCGCCTGTCGAGAATACCGCGACTTTAGGCCGCGAGAACACCCTTACCCCCGTAGCCCCTGCCGCTGCCAGTATTCCCATCTCAAGCGGACCGACTAGCGACCCTCTCGCTAGCACCAGCTCTCCCTCTCGCATGTCGGTACCCGGGGCCCTGATGTCCTGTCCCTTCTCAACAAGAGACACCAGTCTAATAGCCCTCTCTCTCTCTGTACCCCCCTCTATAGATTCCGTGTTCTCTACCATAACTATAGCGTCAGCCCCTCCAGGCAGATACGCACCTGTAGTTATGTACGCAACCGTGTCCTCGCTTAGTTCCAGTTCCGGTCTGGCACCGGCCAAACAGCTGCCAATAACACCTCTAGTTAGAGAGGTGTCAACAGACCTAACTGCATATCCGTCTTTAATAGAGGCAGGTAACGAAGGGATGTTATAACGAGCGTACACATCTTGGCTTATAATACTGTTTAGCGCACATTCCAAAGGCACTGTACGGTCGCTAGAAGGAATAGATTGGTCTTGTATGTGCTTTAAACATTCTTCAACTGAAATCATTGGGAACTGTTTAAACTCTGTTATTTCAAGCGTAGTTACAGTAGCGGGTTGATGGCATTTCCTAACCTCACTGAGTTCATCTCGCAGCAAATGAATCGAATGTCTAAGCACTGGCAGAACAGCTGAGAAGCATTCCTTAACACCAGAAGTGTTGCCAGGGAAGTTAATGACTAGTGTGCAGCCTCTGTTCCCACATATCTGTCTCGTTATAGCCGCATAGCTCGTGTGCTTAAGTCCCTCTAACAGCATTAGTGTGGACAGGTGCGGCAGCTCTCTTTCTAACACGCGTCTTGTTGCTTCCGGCGTGACGTCACGCGGGGACAGCCCTGTTCCCCCTGTGGTTATAACCAGACTGAGTTTATCTGTATCGCACCAGGAAATCAGCTGATCGGAAATAGCCGTCTGTTCGTCCGGCACTAACGCTCGGGCCACGCTACTCGGACGAAAAGAGGAGAGAATTAATTCCGCTAGCGAGTCGCCGCTCCGATCACAGCTGTCTCCGGCGAAACAGCTGTCACTCACTGTCAGAACGCCAGCCAATAGGATGTCTGGGCTAGCAGCCATCGCTAGTATAAATAGCAGCGAACTGATGATAAATAGTGTTACACAGTAAACACAGTTATAACCAATGAGTTCGTGATTTCGTTATAACTGGTTGGTGAAATTATAACTTAAACTGTTTGACTCCTGTTTTTTAGCTAATAACATTTTCAAACTTAATAGAATTACAGTCAGGTTCTTTTATTATGAACATTCAAGGGACCAAAAATTATGTTTATAATAGAGAGACTTCATAATAAGCGAACTCAACTTAATACAAACCCTATGCAAGTTATTAAATTGGGACCGTAGGGCTTGTTCATAATAAAAGATCTTCACATTAAGCAGACGAAATCTTGTTCATATTAAGCAGACCTGACTGTATAAGTTCCTAGCATATATCCCCAAACGGGTAAACTAATTAATTATATTCTGCTTATTTCGAAGTAAATTAAGGGTCCCCTTTGACTTCGTTATAAGCGGGTATATCTTTCTAAAGGGAGTTGATTATATTTAGAAATTTCCAATTAGTTTACACAGAAATAAGAAATTTATATAAAGTATTTTAATATCTATATAAATCGAAAGGCTTACAAACATCAACTACGGAGCAAAACTATCTAACTATGATTATAACGCGTATTACGTTACAATCTGGTATAAAACTATATAAATGTACACAAACTTGAGAGCAGAGTTATTAGGATAGAAGTAAAGTAGGAAAGTATTAGAGAGACAGAGAATTTATCCAAACGCTCATTTCCTCATTTCCAGGCTTGTAGTCGTGAAGAAACGGGTCTTGCAATAGTTGGTCGTACTTGGGACGCTCTTTGGCATTTTTGCGAAGACAGGAAGTAAGAAAGTCCTTGTAGCAGTTTGAATACGGAAAGTTATCCGGGAGTTTAGGAGGTGCCCCCTCTACCACGCGGGTAACTTGTTCAAACGCGTTTGTAAAATGTCCGTATGGGAAATCCCCTGTAGACATTTCGTAGAGAGAAATGCCGAAACTCCAGACGTCTGATAGAATACTGTACCCCGGGGATTCGTCCGGTTGTAACCTTTCGGGTGCCATATACGGCCGGCAACCAAGGTCATGCGTCTTTGCGATCGAATCGATGAGTTTTCCGGAAATCCCGAAATCGCATATTTTAACCTCGCCGTGTAATCCTATTAGCATGTTTGACGGCTTAACGTCTCTATGTATTACATTTAGCTCTGTCTTAACATAGTGTAGCCCCTGTATAATAGAGTAGGAAATATGCTTTAGTTGTTGTTCAGGAATATTGGTAGGAATAGCCATAACTGCTTCGGTTATTTTGTCCATCGAGTATTTCATAAGTTCCATACAAATAAGAACTTCGCCTTCACATTTCAAACTCCCATAGAAACACACTATATACTCACATTTCCCTCTTTTCATCGCTTCTTCCAACACAGCTAGCTCTTGTATAAGCAGTTTATCCATGTTAATACGCACGCGCTTAACTGCTACCATTTGGCTAGACGGTGTATGCAAGTACTGTATCACCTTACCGTAGGCCCCGGCGCCTAGCAATTGCCTCTCCTCCAAATTCTCCATTATGAATGGGTACATCTTGTCGCTAATGTTCAGGTTACAGGTCACTATCGGGGAGGGGAGGGACAGACTCGATTGGCTGTCTTGACTCTTCGCGCCGGCCGGCGGTTCTTTGAATTTAAGCTTTGGGAGCTTCGGACGGGGACCTGCACTCATTGCTAATCAGATTATGTTATAATCGCATTTAGTAAATAATAATCAGATTTACGTGTATAATGATATAATCGCATTTAGTAAATAATAATCAGATTTACGTTATAATCGCATTTATTAAATACAGTCAACTCCGCTTAATAGTGCCACCGGTTAAACGGTTTCTCCGCTTAATCGGGTCAAGCAACCTGGTCCCGAGGTGGCTCTATTTATACAAACCCTATATAAGTTGTTAAATTGGGACCATAGGGCTTGTTCATAATAAAAGTTCATATTAAGCAGACGTAATATTGTTCACATTAAGCAGACCTGACTGTATTATATTTCGGCTTATAAACTAAATAAATCGAATTCATTTTACAACTTACCTAGCTGCTAATACATAAGTGATAATAGTTACTACGCCACTACCTTAATTCCCATGCTCTTACAAGTCCCAATAATACACATACATAACTTCTGTAGAGACAGTAGCTGTAGATTTGTGTCCGTCTGTTTAACCTTTGCTATCTCGTACACATGTCTCAGGTTAATCTCTCCCACACAAACAATATTGGGATTCCCACTGCCCTTCCTAAGCCCAGCTGCTAGCTTTATAAAGTGCGGAGTGGGAGGGGTCGATATGCTCATTTTAAAACTACGGTCTCCCTTTATAGTAACCAGCACAGGAATAGGGGTACCTGGCTTTATATGAGCACTCATTTCGTTAAACTGTTTCACGAATATCCCACTCTGTATGCCCCTGGCCCCTAGGCTGGGTCCGAGAGGGGGGGCGCTAGAAGCTTGTCCGGCCGGTAAATCCATCTTGAGCAGTTCCGCTATGTCTCCGGCCCTCACGTTCTTAACCAGCTTAGAGGCCTTCTTGAGAGCCTTCCCACCGAATCTACGGGACATTCTACTGTTGCTATAGATACAGTGGTGTGTGTATGGTATGTGTAACCTAGCTGAATTAATGTTAGTAGTACAGTGAATAAACAAATACGGATTTTGTGTTAGTTTACAGTAGTGTTCGCCTAATAGCAATTGCTCTATTAGCAAGTTATTTCATTCCTAAGCGAGCATTTAATGTTAATTTTATTCCTTTAATAGCAAGTAAATTTCGTGCAAAATGCGTCTAAAATGCTATTACGCGAACACCACTATAATTTAATTTATACGAGTTTAAACGTTTGTTAAGATCCGGTCTAGTTATTGCAGGCAATATTGACTATGTAATATCATTAGCATTAATTGACTTATAATTAATTGTTAAGAGACTTAAGGCCATCTTCAGGATGAATCGCTGGAGCAATATTAACCTGAAAAGTAGGTTCCACAAAAATATCTTCAATCCGTAAGAGAGTTGTTAAACTTCTATGAATATTAGTTTTCTTATAATTATGTTTCTTCTTTTTAAACACAATAAGAGGTTCTGTTAACTTATGTTCTAGCACAGTAGCTTTAACTTTCACCAGTCCTCTTGGTATAATCGGTGTTCCTATAAGCGACCAGTTTACACACCCCACCAACAACACCTTTTCTAAATAAATCTCCGAAAAAACTTCCAAACAATGTATCTGTGTTACAAGTATAAAGTCGTCTAGGGTTATTTTATGCTGCTTTCCACACAAGAATACAACAACGAACAAATCTCTTGCAGGCAGCTCTGTCATGTGACATAGAGCATTGCTTAGGGAGTCTACTGGCATTATACTAGTGTCGCCATTCCCCGGGATGTGAGATAGGACTGTAGGGGACGGGTAGTAGTAACTGTTGTAGAAATCAGTGCTGTTATATCTCCGTGCTATGCCTTGTGTGTGCATACGGGTTATATCTCCAAACAAACAGGAGAATATATTACCAGCGAGCTTTCGCATTAATTAGATAGGCTCTAAGCGATCTGTATAAATAGCTAACTACAGTAGACTCTGTTAGTAGGACACGGATAAGGGAAATATCGGTTAAGGAGTACAAGGTTTAATCCCTAGCCTATACAAATGCATGCAGTGACTCCAGTTAATACGAATTACGGATAATACGAACATATTTAGACGGTCCCCTGGTGTTCGTATTAACAAGTCTACTGTAAATGCATTATTTAAGCAAAAGATATAAACGCATTTAACAGAAACTACGTACGCAATTACAGTATATAAAAATTAAAATAATTAACCTGACCTGATTGCTAACTCGCTTTCCCTAAATCTATTTTTTTCTGCAGCGCCTTACTCGACTGGTATATAAGTGCGTCTATCATGCCTGCCACTGTGAATATTCCGCCTATAATAGCACACACGCCAGTTAGGAAATGAAGGAAGGATTTCCTTCCCTCTCTAAGCTGTATCATCATTGGGTTAATGTCGTATATAAAGAATACCCCGGGCAAGCCATTCTCCGCGATGTTAAGTTTGATTTTACGTTTGTGTTTAGTGACTGAGTACTGGTTAGTTCGTAGCACGGTACCGTTTGACTTCCAGTAGTGAGTAGGGACTATTTTAACAAAGTATTGGTACATAGAATTCCCTCCCTCTTCTTGCCCGTCATTATCTAGCTCTAAGTGTCCATCTAATGGGTTGTCCATGCCTGGATATTCGTGGCCAAACGATAGTTTATTAACCCTGTGTGTTATGTTGAATCTCGCATTCTTACCGAACAAATGCAAGTCGTGCACATGTACACTCTGCTGCTGATAGCTATGCCCAGGCGCGAAATGGAAGTTGCCGGCTACTTTGCTAACCTCGAGGTACCCCTGTACAACGCAACCTTCGTTCGACTGCGATTCAAAGTTCTGTTTCCAGCCCTCGTTAGCACACTGCTCGATGACGTCATGATCGCTTATAGCCCATCCCTTTCTCCTGTAGGCCTCCCTAACCTCATCACACGAGTTGCAACAGGGCATTGCCTCGGTTTCTGCCCCGTAGCAGCTCTTACAGGTGTCAGTTTGTTCCTCTGTTTTCTCCTCAACTGGATCTTGTGAGGAATTGGTTAGCGCCGCTATATCGAGTTTCCCCTCCCCAGGAGCAGTCTTCTCTCCCTCCTCGCCGATCTTATTTCCCTCTGGGTCCACACGGGTTTTGTAAATCGAGTGTTGTAAGTCGAACTGGTGTTCTCCACTAATGTCCATAGCGTCTATGCTTAAATAGGCACACGGCCAATTCGGGAATACGATATCGATATTAATCCGGAGTCTCTCCCCCTTAGAGCGGCCCGTGTCCACAAACAGTTCCTGTCTAACGTCCGGCGTGAGGAAGTACGAAAGCTCAGAGAGAAAGAGAGCTAGCATTATTAGCGAACTTATAATAGTAACCGCAGCGCCGTGTAGCGTCTTTATACGGAAACTCTCCATCGTTTTAGGATAGGCATCGAAGTTCTTGAGTTTCCCCCAAATACCCGGGTTGCCAAAACTAGCCATTATTAATCCTCTCCCAACTGTCAAACAGTCATACTAGCTAGTAGGATGGAATAGTAATGGAATGAGGAGTAGAGTACTGGTTTAAAGGAATATAAATAACGGACAACACCTAATGTAATTTCAGGCACTTGCAAAATCACCTTTGCTAAACCGGGTTTATATTGAAAAGGTGTTGACTGATGTATAAGTAAGCCCTGTTAATTGCACATATTATTTCAGAATCTTAACAAATGAAAACTTTTACTTAAAATTCAAATAAACTTATATAATGCCATGGTATAATATAAATATTTACAACTGATCTAAATAAAATAAAAACAATATAATTCCTATCTCACCAATTAAGTTGCATTTAGCGTACTTGCTATATCAATCAATACATCTACAAATTCGATTAGAATAGGAAATGCGAGTTGATTCGCACCAGTTAGAACACTCAAAAGGTGAGAAGACCATAGGCATAGACAGGTGTTTAGTTCTGGTTCCAGTTCTGGAATGGAGAACTCTCTCATGTCTCCACAGACCATTGTACGTATGTCCCTAGGTCTGTACCAACCTTCTAGCCAAGCCATTAGTGTCAGCAAATAGTGATCCACATCTGGGGGCGAGCAATAGCCTATACGGTAACAGGAATAATTATAGTGCAAATATATAGATAGATATAGAAGCAAACATATAATGTAACCTATCTTTAATACGAACACCAGGGGACCGTCGAAATTTGTTTGAAGTATACGGAAATTGTATTAACCGGAGTCACTTGTATGCATTTGTATAGGCTAGGGCCTAGGGCCAGGGGAATTAAACCTTGTACTCCTTAACCGATATTTTGCCTTATCTGTGTTCCTATTAACGAGAGTATACTGTATATTGAACGCAATGTTTTTATGACAATATATAATTCTAGTACTCACCTGTCGTAGAATACTTTTGGAAATCAGGGTTAGTTGGGTTTGCATGATTTTTGTGTTTTAGGAACCAGGGGATAGGAATGTCAGGAATATACTCCAGTCTCCTCATCTAACATTGATACAGTAAATACACAGTACTAGTATGCTATGAATGTTATAGGGACCAATAGAGAGACCATAATAAGGGAACTCAACTCAACTTAAGAACATCGTTTGCGAACACGGTTTATACGAACACTATTTCAGTCCCCTTCAAAGTCTTTTCAATACAAATTATATTGGTTAATTACGAAGTTAACTCGAATTCTGGATAAGGCGAAAGATTTTGACCGTCTCCATATATCCAAAGTAAATATGTTATGAACATTCAAGGTACCAAAATTTGTGTTCATAATAGAGAGACTTCATAATAGCTAAATTTATATAAACCTAATGTAATTTGATAAATTGGGACCATGGCATAGGGCTTGTTCACAATAAATGTATTCATATTAACAGACGAATAACTTCATATTAATCATACCTGACTGTGCCTATAATTACCTGACAGACAGTGTCTACATGAATGTAGAAGTTCAGCATCATTCTGTGTACGTTTGCCTTGAGGGAGTGGTAGAGGAGATTCCCCCCGGACACACAGCTGATCACAATGCGCATGAGCTCCCTCTCGTCCTCCAGCGCCTGTCGGAAGGTCTCTCGCTTCCAGGCAGTCATCTCCTCCTTGCGGCGTCTCGCGTATCTGGCTACGTGCTTCTGAATAGGAATTCCAATATAAATACCAGGGTTTCATTTAGGGGGGGATTTCATTTGCCCCCCCCCCCCCCTTGGGGTTTGAAAAAATTGAAAAAATACATTGATCAAAGCTGAAGTTATTAAGACACATTCCCAAAACTATACTTTCCCCCCCCTTTCCTAAATGTCTAGATGAAACACTGAACACTAAAGGTACAGTATTATCAATTCATTAACATAGGTATAGTAAACTCCGTTATTTGTCGAATTCCACTTTTAACAAACTAAATAGAGGTTACAGGTAATTTGACATCTTATACAATCCGGACAAATAAACAAACAAACAAACAACAACAACAATATAGTTTACTAATACCGTATAATAAGCTTCCAAAGCTGAGTCGGTTGCCTCAATAATAGGAGCGTTATTTGAGTCCATAAACACCACTCGATACACATAGTCATTCTCTCGTACTAACTCTATACAATAAATAACAGTACTGTAATGCTTGTATATTTATATTAGTTAAACCAGTGCCTGGAAAATACAGTTATTGGGCAATTATTATTTGGAAAATTGGAATTATACAAAGGGATTTAAGTATCTTATTTGTAATAGTACGTATTGAGTCAACATATATATTCTCAATAAAATATATAAATGACCACATTACAAAGTTCACTGTAATACTATTACTAATCTACTATATATAAATTACCATTACTTTCCTTGACTCCTTTAAGAGTGTTACAAGTCCATGTCTCACCCATTGTGTGTATCTTGTATATAACAGCCGCTAACCAGTGGTTAGTTACCCCCAGCATAATAGCTAAGCTGCTTGTTGCAGGTTTATGCAATAACTCCTGTAGAGCTTTGTGTAGCGAGAATAAGTCTCTTTTGGGAGATTGTATGCTACCGAATCCAAACTGTATAGGAATTATAAATATAATTACAGAGATGTGTGTTTGTTTGTTAATTGTTGCTTGTTAGTTGTTGCTTGTTAGTTTGTTAGTTAGTTTGTTAGTTAGTTTGCTTGTTAGTTAGTTTGCTTGTTTGTTAGTTTATTAGTTTGTTTGTTTGTTTGTTTGTTTGTTTTGTCTGTTTGTTAGTTTGTTAGTTTGTTAGTTTGTTTGTTTGTCTGTCTGTCTGTCTGTTTGTCTGTTTGTTTATTTATTGTTGTTTGTCTGTCTGTTTGTTTGTTTGTATGTTTGTTTGTTTGTTTGTTAGTTGTTAGTTTGTTTGTTTATTTGTTTGTCTGTCTGTTTGTCTGTTTGTTTGTCTGTTTGTTTGTCTGTCTGTCTGTTTGTTTGTTTGTCTGTTTGTTAGTTTGTTTGTTTGTTAGTTGTTAGTTTGTTTGCCTGTCTGTCTGTTTGTTTGTTTGTTTGTCTGTGTGTCTGTCTGTATGCATATATGTATAGCAGTTAGTTAATATGCTGCTATATCACTATCCCTATACCTGTAGAACGTGCATCCTATCTCTCCCTAGGGATAGCAGACTGGGGTCGGAAGACAGCAGATATGACATGTAGGTTCTCTCCACACAGCCCCTCTCTATGTCGCTAACCACCCACGGCCAAACCTCCCCGGCCAGGACAGCGTACGAACTCAGCAGTCGGATTGTCTCCCAGTACCTAATAGAACTATCTAATAGAACTACCTAATAGAACTATCTAATAGAACTACCTAATAAAGCTATATAATAGAACTATCTAATAAAGCTATTAATATAGCTATATAATAGAAGCTATCTCATAGAAGCTATATAATATAGCAATGTAGTAAATACAGTGGAAGCAGCTTAATTGGGACCCTAGGGAGTATTCTGAATTATGTTCACTTTATCCGATTAACCGATTATTCGGTGTAAATTACTTATATATAGTTTGATATACTATTAGACAACCAAAGCTTCGCCCCGAATAACTGAATTACCTAATTAAGCGGCTAGTATCCAAATATATAACCTACTATAAATAATAGACTAAATACTAAATTATTACCTATATGGTTAATAGAAATATTGCTCTGTTAGCAAGTGACTTTTAGATCCGAAAGTTTGTTGTATAAATTCTATGAAACAGAGTTATATACAACGCAATTATACGAATCAATACAAATACATTACCCACTGAGGTACAACGTACCTTTTCCAGAACGCTAGTCTCTGTCCCGTCAGGAACATCCACACAAGAGAGATCAGCTGATCTCCAGCAGAGAGGGCCCTCAGGAGGGTGAGGCCGTTATAGTACGCGTAGTGACCGCAGTAGCCGCCCACAAACTGCTTTAGCACCTTAACCTGCTGCAGCCTTACGCGGGACGTGTAGCATATGTCTCTCTTAACAGAGAGGCCGGGGATTAAACTGGTTAGCTGCACCAAATCCAGTCTTCTGTCTGGAGAACGGAAACACCTGCTCCAGTGTAGGAACTCTTTAAATCTGAGACAGATATAGAACATATCTCTTTCGTACGAAATAGAAACAGGAGGATGTAATATTGTATGATCTCCATTTGTTATATCAGATATTGTATTATCTTCATTTGTTATATCAGATATTGTATTAATATCTCCATTTGTTATATCAGATATTGTATGATCTCCATTTGTTATATCAGATACTGTATTATTATCTCCATTTGTTATATCAGATATTGTATCAGATATTGTATTATCTCCATTTGTTATATCAGATATTGTATAATCTTTATCTTGTGTATTAATCCCAATAGTCTCACTGATCAGCTGTTCAGGGGGAATTAAATAGCTATTGTTAGTAACGAATGTAATTAGTTCTGTTATGAAGTCTGTCACAACTTTAGGAGGGTCGCACAGCTTTATAGAGCTCAGCTTAATTCCATCAGTACAAACACTATCAGCACTAGCCATCTAATATAGTCTATAATATTACATAAATGTACAGACACAATAATTGAGCAATAAGTAACAAATTATGTGCAAAACGTTCGACAAACCAAATTGAATATGTACAGTAGAATTGCGTTAATAGGAACATGGATAAGGGAAATATCGGTTAAGGAGTATAAGGTTTTATTCCCCTAGCCTATACAATGCATGCAAGTGACTCCGGTTAATACGACGAATTACGGATCTACTGTAGTTAGATTAGTGCAAATAGGTTAATTAGATCTGTAAAGTGTGATTTGGTTTCTAAAGCAGATTAGTCTACATTAATATTATTCACACTTTTCACACAAGAATAATTCTACCGTATATCTACAGGACTGTTCACAAGAATATACAGACAGAAGAACAGAGATATCAACCCACGAATAAACAGCTGATCGCTAGTCAATAGACTCCAGAGGATGGTTTGGCGAGAATAGCGAGTTAGAACAAGGCGCTTCCAAAAGCGGATCTGACGTGTGACGTAGTTCTACCATCTCAGCACCAGTAAGGGGGGCAGAGGTGTTAACAAATAAATCTACCGAATCATCTTCCAGCTGTTTATCCTTCAGGAGTTCCTTAGTTGGTTCCCTGTCTGTATCGGAAATATTATCATCCTGTGAGGTGTTATATTCTGCGAGATCTGTATTGCTGTCTCTGACGTAGTGGTACATACTCGGGTCTAAACCGAAAGAGGAGTCTCCCAACTCGAGCTGCCCCTTCAGGATATCCCGAATCTAAACACAGTAGAACCTCCGAAAGTTAACACCTTCAAGAAGTAAACAACTCCAAAATATGTACACAAAATGAACACAGAATGTTTAATATTTCTAACAGGGGGCACACGATATATAAATGTCGGGAATCGCTGTATTAACTAACAAACCTGTTTTATTCCTGCTACAGCTAGGAAAGCTGAATCTTCTTTTTCCTTCGTAGCAAACTTACAATCGTACATCATATCCTGTAAGTGATCTAGTAGTATAATCTGATTAATTATGTATACAGAATACTCTGCTTAATAGAGCCACCGGTTAATAGATTTCTCCGCTTAATGGGGCCAAAATTTCACAGGATTTATAGGACAGAATTACAGTTTGACTCAAAATATTTTCGTTTTTAGATTTCTCTGCTTAATCGGGTCAAACTACCTCGGAGAAAAGTGACCCTATTAAGCGGAGTCGACTGTAGTATGTATTTGATACGAAATATATAATTATTGTATGTATAATTACCAACGTATGCGGTTAGCTTTCCAATGCAGTAGTCGGACTTTACGTGCAACAACTCAACTTCCTTCTCCAATCTCAACACCTGATCTCTAACCTGTAATAACGGAATTATAGAAATAGCATTAATAGCAATATTATTAATAGCAGTTTTATAAGGTTGGTATACAGTAGACTCTAGTAAATACGAACACCAAGGGACCGTCTAAATTTGTTCGTATTACAGGGAATTTTGTATTAAACAGAGTCACTTGCATGCATTTGTATAGGCTAGGGCAGTGGTTCCCAACCTGGGGTCCACAAGATCTCAAATTTGTATTATGATCAATGGGAGGGGCATAGAATATGCTATAGGGGGTACACGGTTGAAAAGTTTGGAAAACGCTGGGCTAGGAGAATTAAATCTTGTACTCTAACCGATATTTAGCCATATCCACGATCGTATAAGGATAATCTACTGTGATTTAACAAAATAACTAAATCAAATTCCTGAATACATCGCTAGTACAGACTCACATCTTCCGTCCTGTAGGCTGCCAAGCTGGGAACAGTGGAGTGGACAGAAGAACCAAACTCAGAGTGTCTCTTCGGAGAAGAACCGGAATTAGAGATTTGTGTGTGAAATGATTTCGAAGAGCGGGTACGACTCGGGAGAGTATTTATTTTGTTTTTAATTGCGTTTGGAAATGTGTAGGATTGGTTTAAGCTAATGTTACTACGAAGTGATTTAGTTTTATAATTAATATTTCCAACTTTCATTTCATTCCACTTTGATGCATCATCTGTAGAATTAGTATCCTCCTAAACAAAAGAAATATATTCAATTAGAAAAGTATAAATATTAGATTGTTATCACGAGTGTATTAACAAAGTTGTTTATATTATTGTACGATCTATGGATTTAAACTATAGACCCAGGGTTTAATCTAGGGGTGTAATAAATAAAGCAAACTTTTCTAGGCGCGCGAAAATCGAGAGATGCTCCTATAGAAGTAGTACAAATTAAGGAATTTAGGCGTATATTCGCGAGTTCAAACTAATTCTAGACTTAAGCCTGACTATACCATTAACACGGGAGAGTCCCTGTAACTCTACTCACATTAATGTGCTCCCTGGAAGTAGGAGAGAACATGGTTAGAGACTTCTCAACTGTTGTAGGGATAGGCATAGCGGGAGGGGTATAAGGCCACGACTAGAGAGGGAATAATAATTATATTATTAGCTATGTAATTATAGTATGAGATATGATCACTAACATACAGTGGAACTCGGTTATAACGTACCTGGGTTAGTACGTACTAATGTATTTAACCAGTGTATAAAGGAGTATGTATTATATGTAGGGTAAACTGGGTTTGTACAAACAGTGGTGTTCGCTTAATATAATTGCTCTAATACAATATTGGTCTACTAGTAAGTTATTACAGTCCCCAAGCGAGCATTTACACGTAAAGTTATTCTGTTCCTCTAATAGCAAGTTCGCCTATTAGCAAGCAAATTTCGTGCAAATGCGACTTGTCATTATGCGAACGAACACTCGGATAATACGTACTTATTCCCATTCCCGAGGGGTACGTTATAACCGAGTTATACTGACTATATACATAGCATAAATACATACTGGGTGTTTGAGATGCAAAGCATGGTTGATAATGTCTCTGACAGGAAACTCCTGAGGGTACTTCATTAATCTCAACAAACAGTCTCCCTGGTCATGTTTCAGAACTAACGAAATAACAATAATAATACAATAGTTATATGCTATATACTGTATAACCTAGTTAATACGAACACGGTTAATACGAACACTATTTCAGTCCCCTTAAAAGCCTTTCAATACAGATTATATTGGTTAATACTAACTCCAGATAATGCGAACACTTTTGACGGTCCCTTGTGTTCGTACTAACGAAGTTCTACTGTATACTTATACAGTGCCTAGCCGTATATGTACATAATGATTTCGTAGCATTAATGGACTAAGTATTAACTATACAAGCCATGGTAACTGTGTTAGGGTGTGTTCCCTCCCCCAGGAAAGATTCCCCCATCCCAGGAATTGTCTTATTTTGGCCTATACATGTATATGCTGCTCCTTTATCCAAGGGAACAGTCTGTTTCTAGGAAAGTTTCCCCCCCCCCCAGGAAAAATTTCTGTATCAAACCCTGAGTGTGCTACTAATGTAATTATGTGAATAACTAACTGGAGGTTCTCATAGCGATGAGAATGGCAATAGCTATGTAGTCTATCAAGTCTAGAGAAGTGCCCTGAGCGAATAATACGTCCCATAACTGTAGAAGGTCTTTCAGGACGAATTCTCTCCCGAATAGCAGTCTCACCCAACGACTATAATAACAATACAATAATACGTAGGACAGATAAATACAGTAGACTCTGTTAATAGGAACATAAGGGGAAATATCGGTTATAAGAACATGCCGGATATAAGAACATTCTACGGAAAACGGTTGCCATATACCCTAAATAATTTATGCCGGTTATAAGAACATTATATGCAGTTCCCGACGATGTGCTTATAACCGGCATCTACTGTACAATAGACTCCAGTTAATACGAAAACGGATAAAGCGAAATATTAGTTAAGAAGTACAAGGTTAATTTCCTAGCCTATACAAATGCATGCAAGTGACTCCGGTTAATACAAATTCCGGATAATACGAACATATTATAGATGGTCCCCTGTTGTTCCTACTAACGAGACTCTACAAATCTATGTAGCATAATTACTCACTAGTACGCTATGTTATCACTTACATGCCGTACACTTGAGGAGAGAGGTCTAGAGAGTCCATGTACTCAGCCAGCTCAGAGTCATGTTTCTTAAGGAGAGTGCCTTGTATCTTGTTAAGCTTCTTAGACAGTGCGGTTAGCTATAGTAGATGCCGGATATAAGAACACCGGTTATTACGAAATTCTGGTTAATACGAACACTATTTCAGTGCCCTTCAAAACTTTTCAATATCAAATGATATTGGTTAATATAATTCCGGATAAGGCGAACGCATTTTGCGGTGGTGTTCGTACTGACTAGGACTAGGTTATACTGTATATATTTACTAACTATACTATGCGCATTAAACATATACGAGCCCATTAAACATATACGAACAAACAAACAAACAACAGGTTATAACAAAAATATATAATTACAACTCACCCCTAACACAACTCCTTCCTTCTCAAACGGAGTTTCTATCCGTATGTTAGTTCTCGCCTATCACAGCACATTAATAGCTAACACAAAGCAACCACAACAACAATAACAACCACAACAACAATATACCTTTAGCACAGCCTCTTCGTGTCCCCCTTCGTACCAAACATCGCAGTACTCCATCAGCTCAGAGAATAGCGTGCTATACACACTTATAATATATCCATGGTACGATAACACTAAATACAGTATAACCTGTTAAACCAGTGGATGACTTGGGGTCAAAGGTATAAATAAAGAAAAAAAAACATAGTAATTTTCACTTTAAATTGAAATTCAATTAACTTTCACTATAACTTTCGCTAATTAGTTAATTAATAACGGCCACACAAGAAATGGCAAAATCTATATGTAATTAACAGCTATACCAGGTTGTTATAAACAGGAATCATATGGTACTTATATGTGGCCTTATATAACAGGATATTCTGTATTATTTGGTACTTACTAAGAATCTTCTTCAAGATAAGTTGGGTCTAATACGTGTCTGATGTATCTATAGAGGCGCAACAAACAAATAAATAAATAATAACAAGATATAAGTTCTGTGAATAAATCCAAACGTCCAAACGTTACGTAATCCTTCCAAGGGTTTTAATTAACTTAATAACTTATATAACCAAGGGTTTTAATTAACTTAATAACTTATATAACCAAGGGTTTTAATTAACTTAATAACTTATATAACCAATGTGTGATAAACCATCATTTTTGTATACAAAATGGTTAAAAAGCGTGACAAAGGGAGGTAGATACGACTCCGCTTAATAGAGTCACCTCGGGACCAGGTTGTTTGACCCGATTAACGGAGAAACCGATTAGCCGAAAATATTGTAAGCCAAACTGTAATTCCGTCCTATAAATCCTGTGAAATTTTGGCCCGATTAAACGGAGAAACCGATTAACCGGTGGCTCTATTAAGCGGAGTTGACTGTATAAATATATAAGCTATTATAAAACAGAATTAACAACAACTAACTCTGGTAGTTGATCTGACACGGGACATCTCTCATGCTCTATACACATCATATATATTATGTTAGCTAACAACTCATGCATCCCCTACAGTACATAACGTATAACAGTTATGACGTCACATAGCGTAACGTTAGTACCTGTCTGTACTCAAACTTAGATTGAGCCTTGGCGTGAGTGAATAGAACTCTCCTCATTAAATTCCTATAATTATCACTCAATAAGGCAGACAATTATTGAAGTTGTAATAATTAGAAAAATATAATTACCAAATCGAGTGAGTATTAAGAAGGAATAACTTAAACTCTAAGTTAAAAGGAGTTTAATTAAAGCAGAGAGATGGAAATTCACCAAACAATTGAGTTCAAAAATAATAATTACTTTATTTTATCTTCTCTGAATATCCTCTCTTCTGGCCATCTAGTAGGAATACAGATTTTATCATAAATTACAATAATATTATAAAGTTGGTTATTAGCATTTCTTACGTTCTAGACACGTCTTGATCTACAACTTGCCATAAATCCTGATCCAGAAAGTATTGATTCCAAGCACTCTATAGAGCATACCATTAACACACTACTGTCGCTTAGCAAAGCGTATAAGCAACTTACAGTCGATTCGTTTGAGAGAGGATGAGATTTATCTGCTAACTTGTGTGGGTCGATATCTACCTAAACAAATACGGTAGAATTAAAGAGACACCGGGTAATTAGGTTAAACTACTCTCGGAACATATTACAGAGGTGTTCGCGTAATAGCAAGTCGCATTTTGCACGAAATTTTCTTGCTAATAAGCAAACTTTCTATTAGAGGAACAAAATTAACATTAAATGCTCGCTTGGGGACTGAAATAACTTTTTAATAGAGCACTATATTTTTGCTATTAGAGCAATTTCCATTAGGCGGATTATATAAGTTTAAATTACTTTGTTCTTTTCAGTATTATACTTTTCCCTCTGTGCATTAACTGTGTCAATCCATTCCTTGGTGGAGACGGGTAGTACTCCTAGAAAAAGCTGTGAAAATATGAATATTAGAAACCAACTACAGACTTGTAGCTAACTAACTCTCCAAGCGATGTTCCGTAGAGGGTGCGAATCCAATTCTCCATTCAGAGCCAAGTCTCCTAACTAATAATATAATTAATTTATTAACCTACAAGTAAATAATAAATACAGTGAACTCCCGTTATAACCAAGTCGGATATTACGAAATAACTGCTTATAACGAATTGGATATTTTCCCCAGAGCACTAAATACATTAATTATTATCCGCTTATAACGAATATCCGGATATAACGAAGGAATTTACAGGTCCCAAGCACTTCGTTATAACGAGAGTTTATTGTACAGTACTCTCGCTATAACAAACTCGGATATAATGAAACACCCATTTATATCTAAGTTATATCAGACGGATAAAGCATTCATTTTACTCCGCTTATAACAAAGTAATGAAAGGGTCTCTTGGACTTGATTATAACGGGAGTTAACTGTAGTACTATATTAATACTCTACCTTTGACATCACATCGTCTTCTTTCAAGAATGAAATAGCACGATACCTAAAGAGATAGAGAGATACTAAAGTCAATGCACCTCTGATATAAGATTACCCACCAATCCTGCTTAACTCTCATCATACAAGCCTCGCTCCGATTAGGAAGTAGGTCCAGTCCCTCCCCGTTACAAACTAGCTGCTCTGGAATATATGTGTCCGCTATCCCATTCACAGCTGTTGTATTATCTGCGGTTAGGCCTGTCTTAGGCAGGGCTATCTGAATGGGGGCTCCCAGCGTATTCTCGTCCGATAGAGATAGATCCATCGCCGGAGAGGGAAGAACCATTGTCGTGAAGAGAACAGCGTTGCCTGTCGAAGACATGAATAGTTTGTTGGGATTGTCTGATGTGTCCACCATAGCTATTCAGTACATACAGTAGAACCTCATTAGTACTATTGTATGACAGTACGAACATCAAGGGAAGGTAAAATTGTTAGCTTTATACGGAGTTCGTATTAACCGGAGTAATACCCATTGAATAGCCATTGTAGGGACCTGATTTTGTGGAACTGTTTGTTCGTCTTATCCGGAAATTCGTATTAACCGTGTTCGTACTAACGAGGTTCTATTGTAGTTAAAGCTCTTAAGGGTAATCTGTATTGATATTCGGGCGTTCACGGTGAATCTCAGAATTGCATAATTTACTACTAGGAATACTCTAGATGAGATAGAGATTGACTTCTATGATTTTTTTTTTCTTAATTTTCAATCAAGATGGTGTTTTTTAATAAAATAAGACGTCGACTTCCTTATATGGGCATGACATTTTTTCAAAAATTGTTGAATCTTTTTGAATTTTTGAACATATTATTATGAGACTATTTCCTCTCAGTAATAATTTTTATTTTATTTATTTTTGCAGAAGAAACGATGCTAAAGGGCATTTTTTCAAAATAATCATAAAACGCAGTCGTGCACTAAACTATCGTTATAAAATGTTAGAAGAAAAATTTTTCAATTCTAGTTCAAGGGTCTGAGGATGCATCATGTGTTACCCCAGAGAAATTTTTTGACTTTCTGATTATTATTTTTGGTTTTATAAGCATTCTAAGGCTGCGGCCCACGAATTTTTCCGAATTTCAACATCAAAAGAGGTGATAAAATTCTACACTGCCATATATTGTTCCCAAAATTAAAAATTTCGGAATCTACAGGTCAAAATATACAGGTTCACGTCAAAAAGTTCAGGAATATGTCAAAAATTAGGAAATTAGGGGCATAAAAGAATATGAAGGGTATGCAAGTACCCGGTGATCATATATTACTGTGGGAAATTGGAGAGCAGAATAATTCTGTTATTCTTCATAAAAATGCGCCAGCTTCTTATCTATGCGTAGCATTTGTTTTCAACACTTTTACAATAATATATCATGAGTTATGACCAATTTATGACTATGGTTTTGTCTGTTTTGTCATATTTTCACACCTCAAGGCCCTCAAATATACAATAAAGTATTATATAAAACACCAATTTGGTAATACAAATATGGAAATAGCATTTGCGCACAAAATGAGACGTTACACAACACGATCCAATCATTATTCGATAAGTTATGGACTTTTGGGCCACAGCAGGGGGCAAAAAATCTGACATTTCACACCTGTTGATATTTCAGAAACGCTTTGAGATAAAATGATCATAGGCATTAGAAAATACTGTAAATACCTGACTTTCTATACGTTTATAATACATTTTAGGACTCTAGGTGTCACACTTTTTAACATGACCATATATGGTAATTTGATGTGCCCAATTTTGATGACGAAGCAAATTTTGTAACTCTTGATCTCTGGACAGCAGAGACTAGCTCTAAAATTCTAGTCACATCATGATACTATTTCTTACTCATTGGATAAACTTTTGGGATTATATTATAATTCGAATGATGTGTTTTGATTTCAAATGCCCAAATATGGTGGTGTCAAAGTGGCAATATGTTAAAAAGCTGACAAAAATCCAACTTCTGATCCAAATGAGATAGAGCTTAGCTCTAAATTTCTAAAAATAGTCTAATTCAATTTCAAATGACATTATCTATTTTATGCAGTTTAGGAACTCCTTTTCCTCGCACTTTCATATTCTGGACTCAGCCACTTCGACACAAATTAATTAAATGCTAATTATGAAGGTGTAAAAAAAGACCATTTGGGCATATGGATGTAAAAAAGAGAATTTTTATTCTAGAAAGTCAAACTTTTTTTTAAAATGCTCAGTATATGTAGGCGCATGTTTTAAAAGCGGGCAGTTTTGGCAATATAATACAAAAAAATTGAATTAGTATACTTTTAATGAAAAATAGTGGGTTTTTTTTGACCAATTTCACAAAAATGACAATAACATAGAGTAGATTAAAGAAAAAGCATATTTCGTTTCGATTTAAAACATTGAGTATTGACTCAGGTATATTTTATAATTGACATGTTTCGCGCTAAAAACTAACATAAAAAATTTTTGTAAATATTTGGCTAGTATGGATTAGGCCTATATTGACATTGTCTAGTTCATAACTAAGGATATATACATAGTAGAACTCTAATATTTTCAGGGATATCTTAGATATATCAGTACTATCCAAAAACGCAATAAAAACATTAGGTCGTCGAGTGTCAAAATATCAGTACAGAGCACCCTTAAGGCAAAGTTCCTTCTGGAATTGAAAACCCTAATTATCTTCCTTAGTTTGTATTCTATTTACTCTCTTTATTAGCTATCATTTAAAAAGTTTCACAAAATCAGGTCCCTACAATGGCTATTCAATTATGGGTATTACTCCGGTTAATACGAACTCCAGATAAAGCGAACATATTTTTACCGTCTGTTGGTGTTCGTATTAACGAGGTTCTACTGTATGTTATAACGAATGCAGTTTGCCTATTAAATTAATATGATCAAGCTTAGGAAGCGAAATGTACAAAAGGATTCCTCAAATTATAAAATCTATTGAAATTTGATTAATAAATTAGATTACCGAGAACTCTCGTTATAACGAAGTCCAAGGGCCTTCTTTACTTTGTTATACGCGGAGTAAAATCAACTCATTTATCCGTCTGGGGAATATATGTATTATATCCCTAGTGACCGCCTAATATAAATATTGCTCTAATAACAAGTTATTTTCTGTCCCCAAGCGAGCATTTATTAATGTTAGTTTTATTCCTCAAATAGAAAGTTCGCCTATTAGCAAGAAAAATTTTTTCGTGCGAAATGCGCTTGCTATTACCGTATTACGCGAACACCACAGTAATTATAAGCGGGTATTTCGTTATAACGGGACATAGTATGTATAATAATAAGTTAGAATATCTGAATACAATTCGTTTAGTTCCGAAATAATAAGTTAGAATATCTGAATACAATTCGTTGGGTTCCGAGATACAACAACAACAATCCCAGACTCGATAGCTACCCCCGCTGGTTCTAAGAACTGTCCTCTCTTCTCCCCCCTCCCCCCCAGCCTGAGTAGCTGCTCTCCTTTCTTAGAGAACACTATAATACAATCCGCTGAGTAGTCTGCCGTTATAATATTATATTCTCCGTCTAAGTAGAAAGTGCAAGGTTTTCTAAGATGTTCATTGTAAGCCCAGTCGGTAGAATCTCTAACGAGTTGGTGTAAGTAATTGTAGAATAAAAAGTTAGGATTCCATCGCTTTAGTATTATGATATCTTTAGAAGTGAGTTTGACATCTAATGTCTTTATAATGTTATGAATAAATGCCACGAAAGTGAGATCCAAATTCAAACATTGAATTCTGTTATTTTTCTTCTCACAAATGTAAATTAGATTATTCACAGCTGAAATTGCTATTCCTCTTGGTTGATAAAATTCAAGTTCCCCAATCCCTTTCTTCCCAACAGTTTGAATTAATTCCCCTTTAGTGGAGTATATCGTTAGGGAATTGAAAGCTAGCTGTGTCACGTACACTTTGCTACGATATATGCAAATACCGAAAGGGACTCCCATATTCTCGCTGAACGAGAATAGAAATTCTAGAGAATTGGTGAATACTTGCACACGACTGTTCCCACCATCACAAATAAATATATTTTTCGATTTAGGTTCAACAGCAACTGAGTTAGGTAATCTGAATTCGAGCGGAATTAAAGTAGGAACTTCGCTGTGTTTCCCTGCGGTTATTATAGGCTTACATTTCTTCTTATAATCAGGGATCCCCTGCACATTAATCGTCCCAATTGTACTAAGGTATTCGTCTAGTTCATTTTCCCACTCCAACTCAACTACCAAAACTTTGCCTCTTGCAATCGATAGTTCCGTTTCAAGTTCTGATATGCGCGCTTCTATAATAGTTACATTCAGGTCTAACGTCTCTTTATTTTCATTTCGCTGCAGAGTTGATTTAGATTGCTCCCTCAAAAGCGACAACTCTACTATCTGTTCAGCTAGTCCCTCTCCCTTGTACCCATTCACTATCTGCTGCAGCTCTGACAGCAGTGCTGTCTCTCTCTCACACAGCGCCCGGTGAGCTCGGGCAAACCTCCCACGGACCTCGAAACCTACCCTCTCTATTAGAGAGATGAACAAGTCCTCCCTTATACTAGAAGCCATCTCTAGACACAATCCTATTATACTAGTAGTATTATCCTCAGTCAATGTATGTAACTAATTGATTTCAGTTTGTATCGTTGAAAAATATTCGACTCTACTATGATCGCAAGGTTGTAAATTTATTACAGTAAGCATGCCAAGGCTTTCCAAGATTTATTTAGAGCGAGCTCAAAATTTATGTAGTCAAAATTAGTTGAATATTTAGACGAAAGGTAGTTGTATTATGACTAGATCTTTGGTAAATGATATCAATATTTGTATTTGTGTTGCCACATTCTTCCGTCATATATTTCTAGACTTCTAGCTAGGAAAATCAGCTGTTGTGAATACTTAGCATAAGTTATCCCTACTACAATATACGAATATAATGGCTAAGAGGAAGCTGCCAGAAGACAATCCGAACTCTGGCATCTGTGGAATGCTAAACGAGCTGGCCGAGTACGAAAAGAACGTAAACAGATCTATGCCTAAATTCAAAATATACAAGAAGGCCTCACACTCAATCGCCGCCTTCCCTTCTAAGATAACGAAGGGATCCGAAGCAAGGAAGTTAGACGGGATCGGACAAAAGATAGCGGATAAAATAGACGAGTTTCTAACCACAGGAAAGCTCGATAGAGTGGAGAAGATACGCGCTGACGACTTGCATGTCGCGATGAGTTTCCTGACTCAGGTTACAGGCATTGGGCCGGCCGCTGCCAACAAGCTATTCCAAGAGGGAATCACATGTTTAGACGAACTGAGAGAAAATCTAGATAAACTGAACCATCACCAGAAAATAGGTGTAAAGTATTTCGAAGATTTTAACGAGAGAATTCCGCGAAAAGAAGTGGAGGCTATCTCAGAACTGGCGGGAAAAGGGATCAAAAGTGTCGATGATAAAATAGATTTCATAGTTTGTGGTTCGTATAGGAGAGGGGCAGCTACTTGTGGTGACGTAGATATTCTAATAACACACCCTGACTACACTTCTGAGTCAAAGGAATGTAAATCAATATTAAAGCTAGTAGTAGAACAGCTACAATCTACTTTGCTTACAGATACTTTATCTCTCGGTGAGTGTAAATACATGGGAGTGTGTATACTCCCTAATACCACTGATTGTGTCCGTATACACAGAAGAATCGATATCAGACTTATGCCTATAAACCAGTATTATTGCGGACTGCTGTATTTCACTGGGAGCGATTTATTCAACCAAACAATGAGACTCAAATGTATAGAGGAAGGTTTCACTCTTAACGAGTATTCGCTTAGGAAAGTAGGCTCTACGGGAGTACCCGGGGAACCAATAGAAATCAGTTGTGAGGAAGAAATATTCGAGTTTATTGGGATGGAATTTGTAAAACCGATTAATAGAAAGTATTAATCAGCAAAATAGTTAGCTTTTATATTTGTACTTATTCATTGAATTTGCCTTTCACTGAGTAAATTTCACATTTATTTACTGTTAAATCTAAAAATTTTTACTGTTACAGGCAGGTCTGTTTATTGTGAATAATCTTCACTTACATAGGGTTTGTGTTAAGTTGAGTTCGCTTATTATGAAGTCTCTATTATGAACACAATTTTTGGCCCCTTGAATGTTCATAATATAAGAACCTGACTATATATTTTTATGATTTACTGTTTTACGAATTAGCTATATAGCTACCCCACAGACACATGACGTAAGCACCTATTTATAGAATAGTTGAGTGGTGTATAACGGCTGTTACGCGTCTAACTACCGTATAGGTACATGGGAATGCCTCCTGGGTCTCTCTGGCAGAGCGTTAAGAGTATTAACGACCAAAGAATCCTAAATAGCGTCCGGGGACTCTACGGCAAACATTTCCCGATTGAAATCAGAGACCAGCTGGCTGAATGGATCGAGAGTCAGAGATGGTACGTTCTTATTTGTATTAATACAGTAGACTCTCGTTACGGATAAGGGAAATATCGGTTAAGGAGTACAAGGTTTAATTCCCCTAGCCTATACAAATGCATGCAAGTGACTCCGGTTAATACTAAATTCCGAACAATACGAATAAATTTCGACGGTCCCCTGGTATTCGTATTAACGAGAGTCTACTGTAAGTATATTGTAGAGTAACAATAGTGCTATTTAGTCACGCGAACTTACCATTAGAGGAACTGACTTAACTCTTCTAAGAATAAATAGAGCGATCTTGTTTAGTGTGCTTATTTATATCGCCCAACACCTTTCAATATAAAACCCGGCTTCGCAAAGTGAATTTTTGATGTTAATAATAACCTTTACCAGTGCCTGAATTACAATTAAAAGGTATTAACCGATGTATAAGTAATTCACTTCCCATTAATCTACCCCTTGCCCTAAATAACGACTGTATACTACTGTCCTATATCTATTAATTATGTATTAATTAGGCATGAACTTGACCCGTCAATCCCCGGACACATGCAAGAAGCTCAGCAGCTGTATGGCGATATGCTTAACCAACTCAGCACCGTGAAAGACGTGAGTATTCCCCCTAACCTATTTAACATTCCATATGCTAATACAGGTAAACCTCCCAAAGCGGCACCCATCGGGAGAATGATTTTGTGCCGCTTCTCGGAGGTTGCCGCTACTCGGAGGTGCCGCTTTGGGAGGTTTACCTGTATACATAGTCATGGGGTTAATATATGAGTATTATGCTACCATGCTTACAAGTGGTCAAACCATGCATTAACTTCCCCTCTCTTATACCGACAATAAACAGAGAGAGCTCACAACAAACAGCAACCCTACAGTTAACTTCTTAATGGGTTTGATTGCTGAAATTGATTAATTGAGTGTTTGATAAAGTTTTTGACAATTGTGTAAGGTTTCATTCAGACCTAAATTCGCTTTTTAGCACTGATGTATTTAATGTGCCTTAAGTCTCTTACCATTTGGTTCAATCTGTCACATTAAATTTACATGTCTAGACAATACTGTCCGACATAATTCAAGGTATTTCTGTTTAATTAAAACTATAATGATCAGATAAAGCAACCATACATGATGGGTAATACAGACGTACAAATTTATTAAAGTCAGCTAACATGTACTTGTCATTATAATTCTTAGTTATTAACTTAAAGGGTATTTAAATTGAATACTTATTTATACAAAAACCTTATACGAAATGGAACTATGTAACATATAAATCATGATTATTTATTTATTGACTGAAAAGATAAGTCCTTTTATTATCAGTAAATTTCTGGTAATTATTGATGACCTAAAGGCCACTGTATGGTAGATACATATTTAATATTAATAATTTGTAACCACTATAACTTATTGGGGCTTTGTGGGTTGTTAATATCTCTTCCTATCTATAGCACATGTTAGACTTTACAGAGAAAATGAAGTGGGAAGATATACTCGATAAAGTGCAGGTTAGTACGTATATTGCTAGTGTTAAATGTCATGATACCTTGTCAGTAGCCTATACTTTATTTGGAGACTCTTATAGCTGTAATTTCGTGATACCCTTTAAGTTCTATGAATGTGGTAATGTATGCATCCAAATAATCAATCAGTATTCAATCGAGTATATAATATATACGTATATTAACTCAGCAATTCCATAGACAGTTATCTTGATTGTATCAATTATTTACAGCTGTTTGTTGTGTGTTACGGACGTTTTAACACCTTTCAATTGGAATTATTACCTTCGCTTATACATATTAATATTGGGATTTATATGTGGTTAGGTGGACGAATAATATTTTTGCTGAACTGTTTTTAAAAAATGTCCACCACTTCCTTATTAGTTAGTTTGTAGGCTTACTCATAATAAAAACTTTAAATCGATTAAGTATTTAAGCGTATTTGTATTAGTTACAGTATACTGTAGTCAATTCGATACATTAATTTATTTACTCAACTTGGTTAGGCGAATTTCGATTCAAATCCATTCAACTTAGTAGAACAAATGCAGAGTATTCTCAAAACCGAGAGACAATTCCTCAAGGATTATCAGGTCAGTTTATTCCTTGTATTTGTAGGAATACAGATAATGTTATTGCATGGATTTCTGATAATTAGCTAAGTTTGTTAGCTCATAATTTCCTAGATAATACACTCATTTCATTGACGGACAATAAACCAGGAGCTAATATAGTTTATATAAACGGCCGTATTACAATGATTAAATTGTATTTTTATTTAATTAATTAATCACTAAAGATTTGAGAGATAAATTCTTTTTGTTATCAATTTTTAAATAAGTTATTCGTGATTAAATATACCGGAAAGTTTCAGTAGTGTTTCAGTTTTGAAAGTTGCCTACATAGATGGTCAAATGTTTTGTACGTCTCAATTATCTATATTTTGTTGAATGTTGTACTATTTTGAATTGAAACAAAGAATTACTTTTTGACTTGTCTAAAAATCGCATTTTCGGCAATCTTTACAGAGAATAATTACAAATTAATTTCTTTACAAACCTAACTGTTGCAATTAACCAATCCATTAATTGAATGTTTCTGTTAATGTGCTTCAGATAAAAATATAATTTTGCTTTTTATCAACGACTAATGGGTGTCAAATGGATGGATTTTCTACTTTGCTCTACTCAATTGCTTTTCGTAACAATGTGCTACATTACAATACACTGACCTGATTAATAGCTAAATTTATCTGTATTGAATCTGCTTGAAATGCTCTTAACACGATAACTACACATTCAAATCAAGAGAGTACATACTTTAGTATTGTTGATTCCACTTCGCATATTGTTATTGCATTACTTGTATTATCTATTATCCAATTTAGAAGACACTTTACATTCCATTTATTATGTGTAAATACAATAGACTCTCGTTAATACAAAGACCAGGGGACCGTCGAAATCTGTTCGTATTATCCGGAAATTCGTATTAAACGGAGTCACTTGCATGCATTTGTATAGACTAGGGGAATTAAACCTTGTTCGCCTTTTTCGTATTCGTATTAACGAGTCTATGTACGTACATGTTTTATACCATTCATTAAAGAAGGGGCCGTTCAAACGTTACATAACGCTTGTATTCCTTAACCGATATTTCCCCTATCCGTATACAGTCAGGTCTGCCTGCTTATTGTGAACAATTTTTCGTCTGCTTAAAATGAATACTTTATTATGAACAAGCCCTATGGTCCCAACTAACAACTTTCATAGGGTTTGTATTAAGTTGAGTTCGCTTATCATGAAGTCGCTATTATAAACACAATTTATGGTCTATTGAATTTTCACAATAAATACCCTGACTCTTACTAACGGGAGTCTACTGTATCTATTTGCTGTACTGTATCTATTTTTTGTTATGGTCCCTTGAATGTACGTGTAAGAATCTGACTATACTAACGAGACTCTACTGTATATAACTGTATTGTATCTGTACTGTAGGGAGTGTATAGCTGTATTATATTGTATCTATCTGTCTGTATAGCTGTATTATAGCTAGTTGTGTGTATTATAGCTAGTTGTGTGATTATAGCTATTTGTGTGTATTATAAAGCTATCTGTGTGTAGGGAGGAAACATGAGTCCCCAGCCCAGCCCCGCTGCCTCGCACCACAGCACGAACTCCCCGGATCCTTCCAAACTGGTGCACTCCCCCCCAGGCTCCCAGATAACCGGATCCAACTCACACGACAATATAGCACAGTCCATACAGAAGATATGTGTCATGACGCATGTAAGTAGGATTATAAAGAGTATATCAGTTCTAATAGTAAAAGAGCCAGGCTTAATTTCTAAAGGTCAATTTAATAAACTGTAAGAAAATGGCCTTTATCAGTGCCTGAATTTATTATTTTAAATAAACTCTATTAATAAAAGTAAAACACAAATTTCAAAATATAATTAATCTCCCTTAGGAAGCAGAGAATCTTCTGAAAAGTTTGGAACACCAACAAGAGTATTTCATTATTCATATTAACGAGAGTCACAAGCTACAAGGTAATACATATGTACTTATATGGGAATAAAATTCCTTCTTAATTGAGCTATTAATCAACAAATTGATAATAATTATTTCTGCATATTTACTTAATCATATTAATTATACGAATATTGCTGTACTATAATTAGTGCTAATAATCTCTAATTATCTAGATGGTTTGTCACCTTTTTGCAGTGAAGATGTTAATATATTTCCTAGATATTTAAACTAGTTACTAGTTACAGTATTCCCAACCCCCCTACCAAATTTCAAGCCTTTAATTCTTACCAGTTCCTCAATAAATTCTGGACAAAAATCATTTGTTTTATTTGAATGTATAATATTAATAATCCCTGTTTAGCTATGGTGACTCATCACTCACAACATCCAGTCAACCCTCAAGTGGTTAGTTAATAATTACATTAAATACAACCGTTGCAACCCATTGAGAAATTAGAATACAGTAGATACCGGATATAAGAATATAAGATCACCGGAACATGACGGTTATAAGAACGTTCTACTGGAAAATTGTTGCCATATATACCCCTATATAATTTATGCCTGTTATAAGAATATTATATGCAGTTCCCGACGATTTTCTTAATACCGGCATCCACTGTAAGTTCAATTCGCGAATAGACCAATTGGATTCGAATGCATAATTTTAATACTTTTCAATTAGCTGTCCCATTTGTCTCATTCACAATTGCCTGCAACTTACCATATGAATATCGGAATATAACACTATGTTTGTAGGTACAAGCACTCCGACTGAAACTACAGGAAACAGAGTTGGCACTAAACAAAGAAGTTGAAGCTTTGCAGCAAAATAGAATCGTTAGTTATCTACACAATAATGTTAACAAATCTTGCATCATTAAATTGTTTGGAAATTCTAATTAAACTCCACTCACTTATAAATTATAGGAATTATAGCTATTTGTGATATCTGTGTCAACACAACTTTACTGATTGAGTATCATTAAAATGAACCGATCTACTAATCAGCCTTACGACACCTGGCTTGTATTTATTCCAGGAAATGAGTGCAAAGTTATTATTCGAGGAATGCAAAATTTTAAATTTTACTTTGTCACTCATTTGCTAAGCAATTATTTAATTTCAAACCATTTAATGTTATATGTTACAATGTACACTCGACTCCGCTTAATTGGGTCACTTTGGTCCGAGGGTAGTTTGACCCAATTAACCGAAAATATTGCGAACCAAATTCTTCCCGTAAATCCAGTGAAATGTTGACCTAATTAACCGATGGCTATATTAAGCCAATTCTACTGTAATATACGTAGAGCCTAGTTAATACGAAATTCCTGTTGATACGAACACGATTTCAGTCCCCTTCAAAGCCTTATCAATACAAATGATATTGGTTGATACGAATTCCAGATAATACAAACGCATTTGACGGTCCCTTGCTATTAGGTTAATAAATATTACCAATAACACCAGTTCGGTGATCCTACGAATACACTGCATCTGTAGAACATAACCCAGCAGTTCCACATGCTCCTGTCTGACCTGGGCAACATAATTAACCTGGTAGTCAGCGAGGAGCTGGTCAGTTGGAAGCGGATACAGAACCAATCTCTGGGACTCGACACCTCCCCTCCAGCTGACGACCTGCTCGTGGTGCTGCAAGGCTGGTTCGAGACGCTAGCGGAGCTCCTATGGAGGAACAAGCAGTTCATTAAACAAGTAAGATACACTCTGCTAATAACGGTATTATGACCTAGGTGTAGACCGTATATTTCTAGACCAGGTTACAGTATTAACTCGATTCTCATAGTCTACTAATCGAGTAAATACGTATGGTAAATTTTGGAAAGTTTAATGATAGGGCTTACTTGTATATTGGCTAACAAGGATTATTATTTGGAAATCGGCCAACAACTTTTTTCAAAATATAACTTGGCTTTGAAAATTGAATTTTTATGTTAACAAATGGCCTTGCCAATGCCTTTCAATTTGCAATAGAAAAGGTGTTGGCCGTTATAGAAATAATTCGATAATATTTTATTATTATTATTTGTTGTTTAGTATTATAGACTGAAGAGTCAATTGCCCATGAATGGAACAGAAATTCCGGATGATTACAACCAAACTGTTGACAACTTGATTGTGTTCCTCTTGAGAAAGTAAACAATTTGTTGTTGTAAACAAATTATTTAAATTATGCTAATTTATTTGATATTTTGCAGCTCATTCGTGGTAGAGAAACAACCACCTCAAGTGCTCAAAACAAACACAAGATTTTCATCCACAGTTAGGTACGAATAATCCATAGTGCTCGCTAATAAGAAATTCAGGTTAATACGTACAATATTTGAGTCCCCTTCAAAGCCTTTTCAATACAAATGACATTGGTTAATACGAATTTCGGATTAGTACATATTTAGACGGTCCCTTGGTGTACGTACGTATTAACGAGGTTCTACTGTATTATTATTAAATGGAATTCTGTAGACTAATGGTTGGAGGGAAACTGAATATTCACATGAATCCACCTGAAGTAATAGCTACTATTATCAGGTAAGTTTATACTTAACCATGGATACAAAGCTCAGATTTAATTTCTGATTTCTTAGTGAAAAGCAAGCCAAAGGTTTGGTCGCTAATCCAGATACTTTACAGTAAGTTTAAAGCTAACTTTATTTATTTATAATAATTTTTAATCCCTACCTTACATTGACGAAATATTGTACAGTCAACTCTCGTTATAACGAAGTGCTTGGGATTTGTAAATTACTTCGTTATATCCGGATGCTCGTAATAAGCGGATAATAATTAATGCATTTAGTGCTCTGGGGGGAAATCTCCATTTCGTTATAAGCAGCTATTTTGTTATATCCGACTTCGTTATAACGGGAATTCTACTGTATTTCAGTTGCTGAATGCAGTTATTAGCCGAGCTCTACTTTAGTACAGTTTAGCTTGTTACACAACTGCTATAGTATATTCCTGTAACAAAGTATGTACCGTATTAATGCAATACAACAGGACATAATGTAATGTATTGTATTGAGACAACTGTTTGTTCTTTTCTTACGTTTTTAGCAGCGCGAATGACATATCGTGTGGTCAGATGCTCAACAATAAAAGGGTGCGTATAACTGTAATATTAGCAAGGGTATCTTATGTAGTAGGTATACCTAGCTAATCCCAGGATTTGGATTATATATTGTGTTTTTAGGCAATGGAATACAATCCCAGCTCTCAGATACTTAGTGCTACATTCAGTAATATGGTTAGTGTTAATATGACTGTATACTCTCGTTAATAGGAACACGGATAAGGGAAATATCGGTTAAGAAGTACAAGGTTAATTCCCCTAGCCTATACAAATGCATGCAAGTGACTCCGGTTAATACGAATATATTTCCATGGTCCCTTGGTGTTCCTATTAACGAGAGTCTACTATACTTATTTGCGTTTGTTAATCTACTTTATCCATAGTCGGTAAAGAATATAAAACGATTGGAAAAGAAAGGTTCAGAGGTCTGTTTATATTTCCATTCACTATTGTATAACTAAATAAGTTTATTTCCTAACTATTCACAGACGGTTACAGATGAGAAGTGTGCCATCCTACTCAGGTCAAACATCGTACTTCCGGGAAGCGATGTGTACTTCCACGTTTCTGTGAGTTCGGTTTATATGATGAATGCAGTCAGGTCTGCTTATTGTGAACAAATCATCGTCGGATTAATATGAAATCAGTTTATTATGAACAAGTTTATGATCCCAATTTAACAGTCAACTCCCGTTATAACGAAGTCGGATATAACGTAATACCCGCTTATAACGAAATTGAGAATTCCCCCAGAGCACGAATGTATTAATTACTATCAGTTTATAACGAATATCCGGATATAAAGAAGGAATTTATAGGTCCCAAGCACTTCGTTATAACGAGAGTTGACTGTATGTTTGTATTAAGTTAATTCACTTTTTTGGTCCATTTATTATTCACATATAACCTGACTGTACTCCATTATTTCCTTATATTATCGCGTTATATTTATAGACAATAAGCTTGCCAGTAGCAGTAGTTGTACACGGGAGTCAGTTAAGCAGTGCTGAGGGAACAATGTTCTGGGATAAAGCTTTCTCTGACGTAGTAAGTCCATATTATATACGTATATCCTATTATATCCTATTATATCCTATTATATCCTATTATATACGTATATCCTATTATATCCTATTATATCCTATTATATTATATTACGTAATTAATATGTAATTAATATTCTATTCATCTATGAATGCGAGTTAGAATAACAATAATGGATATTTTGTCTATAACGCATTTTAATTAAACCTGTAAATACGTACGTACAAAGGTCTGCTACTGATACCCTAGCCCAGTTTAAATAGTATAAATAGCAGAAATTGCATTAAATTAATATAACTAGTATATGCACTCCACTCTTCCGATTTAACAGTTCTTGGATTACCAAAATGTCGACTGTAATATTTTTGCAAAATGATATTTCTGCTGCCTCAGAAGAAGATACGACCCTAGACATGTGTCTTCTGATCTCAAATCTTGTGGATAACGAGAGAGAAAAGTCTCTCAGGGAAATAGATTTCAATCCCTTCACAGCTTTGCTGTATGCCCCGCAGAATCCAATCGTGTGTCCGGACAAACAATCGGTGTCCTCTTTCAATAGCAGCAACTACGATTCAATTTCGAACTTCGATGTTGAGTTCGATATTGGATTTCTATCTGACGAAGAGTTTGACGATGCCTTCGTATTTGAGCGGGATACCCTGCCTTTGTCAAGAAGCAAAAGGTTAACTCGCACTCGTTCGTTCTTCAATCGATTGTTTTCCTCAATCATAAATAAGCGGAGAAGGAGAATAGCTAGGAACCTACATAAGAAGTTAACAAAAGGAATTTCTTGTCCCCTTGAAAATGCAACTTTTGTAAATGATTATTTGTGTGATTAATAACCAGGCACCACTGGACAACTCACTTCTATAGTCATTCTCGGGAATTACGTTTGTTTACAAGTTACAACGAATATTTATTTAACCTGCATTTATTGTACATAACTTGTTGACTTTTAGAAAATTCAACCAATTGTATCAAATTTTCATGTTTAAAATAACAATTAAAACTTCTATTTCATTACACAAGACTAAATTCGTTAAATCAATTATGTTATTTCGATCAGCTGATCAACTTACAGCTGATTATTAGATCTATTAACTTGTTTATCAAGCTAGTATAACTAAGTTATATTTCTAGCATCCATATTATAATTAGAATTCCTAATCAGAATTTGATTATGTGCCATAGAATAGCAGTTATTCTATGTTTTAGCGTAGTTTCTCTCATTTCAACAGTCATTGTCGATACTTCGATAATCTGTTGACTATAGTGTTGAGCTGTTAGATTTTACATACATAATCGCATTTATTTAATAATCAACTAATGCCTGTGTCCAAGGAATTACCCAGGAGTAACATTAATTTGTGATTTTGGCTTATGAAAATAGGATAAGACAAGTATTTGGAGCGTATTTACAAATGGCTGTATATATACAATACATTGCTTGTATCAACTATAATACGTTCCCACAATATATCATATAAGAGCATGAATGTATGTGCGGTTTGTAACACAAAATCATTGCATTTCTGGGATGAATCTCAGGATTTCTTCTCTCATAATTCTGCTGAGCTGCCTACGTTGGTTTCTACTACAATCCTAATCCTAATCAGCCGGAGATAACTAAATTCATAATCCTTTCAGCTCCTCTGTGTGTGGTTATATGCATTGTTATAATTACACCGAGTGCAATGTTCGTATGTTATGCTTGCCACAAATGCTATTTGGCTAGAAAGAGGCGAGTATTCGTGCCCGGAAATAATGACATTGTTCCCCCTCCCTACTCAGAACTGGATTTAACAGCTTTTAAGGAGGAATCCCCTCCCATACGATACTGCCCAAGCTACTAACTCAGAATGTCCAAGCGAATAATATATAAATTGTACTTTATATATAACTATACATTTTATAAGAAAATTATTCAATTGTTTCTAAGTTTTAGAGGGTAGTAATTACAGTAGAACCTCGTTAGTAAGAACACGGTTAATACAAACAGATTTATACGGTCCCCTGGTGTTCATATTAACAAGAGTCTACTGTAATAATCTACAAATATTTTAGTTATAGCGATTTGTAAATTGTAAGCAAAGTTGTATAATTATCACGTGCGTGATAAGCGTATTATACAGAATAATATTATTTTGTATAGAGGGAGCGAATTAAATTAGCCATACTATTCTGATGAATCAATTAATACAGTAGATGTCGGATATAAGCACACCGGTTATAAGAACACTATGTTGGAAAACGGTTTCCATATACCCTAGATACTTTATGTCGGTTATAAGAACATGTCGGTTATAAGCACATTAAGTGCAGTTCCCGACGATGTGCTTATAACCGGCATCCACTGTAATAACTTTGGCTACAAATGCTGACGTATTTAATTCTATATTTAGAATCGCGAGCCGTTTGTAGTTCCCTGTCAAGTCCCATGGATTGCTTTGGCAAAAGCCCTCAACGCATATTTCTTCAACACAACTGGGGGTGCCTTGCCAGAGGCTTGTATTGATTATCTTTGGAAGAAAATTCCTAACGTCAGTGCTGGTAAGATTATAGTCTGTATCGAATAGACTAATTGAACTAATTGCTTTTATTATCTAATTTGTAGAGGATAACGGCAACAGTGTAATAACCTGGCAGAGTTTTAATAAGGTAATATTAATGTTATGACTATAAATCTATTCCACTGTCATTTGTTTATGGCTTTATACTACAATAATATTAATTCTAATATCGCTTGTTACATAATATTTTACCCATAATTAGAATCTACAATTATTTATCTGGTATAAATTAATAACAGGCTTTAACAAATGCACCATACATTCATAGTATATTAGTACATGTTCTTACAAAAACTGATCTAACGATTACAAATATAGAAATTACGCTTTTATAATATCCTACTTGTAAGACCGCCTTTTTCTGATAATGAGATTTAACTCAAATTCAGATTACGCACATTAACCACACAGCTTTACCAATAGCGCCGTCCTAACTGATTCCTAATTTTATCTGCGCATCTGCTATAATAGTCTGCTATAATAAGCTAACATATTTGATAGTCCTAGAGAAGTTATTTATCTACTCTGCTATAAGCTCAAATACTCGACTCATTTAGCCTATAATTAATTACACTCTTAGTGATGTCAGTAGTTAAATGGTATGTGGCTTGTTTGCGAGGACCGCGCCTCTATTACTCGTATTTAGACGGGAAAATGTCTGAATACATTCCGAACACAACAGAAGCCAGGTCTGACAGGTTCATCAGGATATTCTCCCGTTTTTGGACACTGATTTTCCTATCTTTTCTGCCTATATGCCTACTAGTGCCTTTTGGCGGGTTTCTAATTCCGCCGTTTTTCCTAGCTCTCTTCTTTCTCTATCTCAGCAGAGGCGCTGGCCGGTTTAGGAACCCAGTTTATAGAAAGTTTGTTATCGATTTGAAGCTCGACATTCGTCAGTGCTTAGAGCAAGGTCGTTACCATTCCACAAAATATTTCGATTTCGATATAACAGTTCTTCCGCCGTTGTTCCACCAGAAGCAGTCACGACTCACACCGAATATTCCCAAACCCTCAACCCACCCTTTTGACACCTGTTTGGCCAGTGTCCTATCCTGCTTCGTGTACCCTGGAAGCGTGAGGTTCTCAGCTTACAGATCTTCGTACGACCTATCAGCGGCTCGCCACAATATAATAACTAACTTTAACGGGCTGCGGGCCAGACTGCAGTGTAATAGCAGTCAGATTATCGACACAATATACGCGAAACCGAGGTACATTGCGCCTAATCTGTTGGCCATTTCGTGTGTGGGGAACCTCAGCTATCTGGAGTTGGGCGGAATGAATCTCTGGCTGGGCCGAGGGACCGCCGCGCTCGGCTGGAACCACTGCGGCTACGGCTACAGCTCGGGGTCTCCCACAGGCCGACAGGAGAAGGAGGCCATCATAACGGTAGTCTCGTACGCAGTGCAAGTGCTGGGGTACCCGCTCGAGAATATCATCCTACACGGGAACTCCATAGGCGGGTTCACAGCTTGCTACGCGGCCGCCGCCTACCCGAATATACACGGACTTCTGTTGGAAGCTACTTTTGATGACATCACCAATCTGGTACCAGCTCTGGTGCCTTGCTGCTTGCCTTATAGCCTGGTTAAGAGCGCACTGCGCTACTGCTATGATCTCAATATCGGATTCTACCTAAAGCAGTACAAGGGACCAGTTACATTGGTACGTAAAACCGGTGATACCCTAATGAGAAGCGAGGCAGACGAAGTAGGGACGAACAGATCGAATTATCTGCTCCTGGACCTTATAAAGCAGAGGTATGGGACCGTGTTCGCTAGCGATTATAGCCTCGAGAGTGTCCGGATCTGGTTGGGAGTGGAGGACGATTTGAGGTGCCAGATTGAGAAGGAATTAGACCGAGTGAAATGTGCGAATCATTTAGAAAACTTTGATTTGTCGCGGTTAGAAGGTTTGAGTGATGCTGTTAAACAAGAACTCGCGGTTTTTATCGCGTCACAATTTATGAAGAATCAAAAAGGGCCACACTCCGCTCTGATAAATTTCGATTTTATCCAACCACCCGAACACATCCCATGGAATGACTAGTGCAATCAATACAATCGTTTAAATTTTGTATAATCTTGTTGTAAATAATATCAACAAGAATTGGCATAACTGATTATTTGCATGATTTCCAAATAAAATTACCAGCACAGTAAATATACATATTCTATGGAACTACGTTTTCTGAAACTTTGTTATTTCTTAAGAATTTCCTTGTTTTTGAGGATTCCAAGAATTTAAAATGTCGTTTGGGTTTCTAATATTTATAATGAATTCAGTGATTCATTTGTCAATTGTATATTTCAAAATAACCATATGGCAACTTTATGAAAGAATGTCTAATTTACTTTGATTTATCCACGATCTAAATTACACATATACTGTACATAGGAATTAGGAATTACAAGTGAACTCCCGTTATAACGAAGTCGGATATAACGAAATTGAGATTTTCTCCCAGAGCACTAAATGCATTAATTATTATCCGCTTATACGAAGAAATTTACAGGTCCCAAGCACTTCGTTATAACGAGAGTTCTACAGTATAATAATTTGTAGCACATTTGTTATAAATTTCTAATCTTGTAATCTTGTCTAATTTCTTTGAAAATAGAATACTATGTATAACAGGTGGTAGTCCGCTTAAAATTCCTAGAAATAGTCAGTTGATATCTCGTACGATGCACATTTGTTTGATCTTGAGACAGAACTCTTGATCGGTCACGAGGTTACTTTCAATTGCCTGATTAATATATTACAGTGCACTAAACTCTAATAATTAAAACAGTTGAATGACTTGTGCATATTTGAAATATTATACCCTTTAACTTAATTAGGGCACTAGTTAAACTATTGATTACTATATACGCAATGTAACTGAGTAAGATTTATGGTTACTCCTTGCACAAAAGCTTAGGAGTAATGCTTTATGTAAGTTTACGTTTAAGAATTAATATGGATATGATAATGCAATTAGTTCTACTGATTTACACTACGTAAATGACTACTTTGCTTAACTGTGTTACGTAGACTACAGTAGATTCTCGTTAATACGTTAATACGAACACAGATAAAGCGAAATATTAGTTAATTAAGGAGTACAAAGTTTAGTCCCCTAGCCCATACAAATGTATGCAAGTGACTCCGGTTAATACGAATTACGGATAGTAGAACACGTACTAACGAGAGTCTAATTATAACAGCTTGCTATTACTACTGAGTATTCTCTGCAGGAAAATCTGCACGTAGCTCCGGGCAAGAGAAGAGAGCCGTTCACGTTCTTCGATTGGTTCTACGGAATATGCGAACTCTTGAAGAAGCATCTCAGCGGGTTCTGGAAAGAAAGGTAATTATACTGTTATATACAGTAGTATACAGAAGGTATTACACACAACTTTGTGAAGGTATTACACACAACTTCGTGAAGGTATTACACACAACTTCGGTTAATACGAAGTTACGAACTGATCAAATCTATACAATTCGAATCAAGTAAAATTCAGTTATAACGTACCCCCTCGAGAATTTAAATATGTACGTATTATCCGAGTGTAATTTCTAACCGAGTTTACCCTACATAGAAATACAAACTGCTTTATATAAAACTTGGTTAAATACATTAGTATATACCTTCTACTGTATACTATTTGCTTTTTGTGTAGTCTGATATTTGGATTCATGAGCAAGCTGCACGCACAGGAAGTCCTGATTAACCAGCGCGTGGGAACATTCCTACTCAGATTCTCAGAAACAGAGACAGGAGGGATTAGCGTAGCCTGGGTAACTCAAGATGCAAACGGTAAGTTTACAGATCGCAGTTATACTAGTATAACCGTAGCAGATAACTAGGGATAACCAAGTTATAATTCAATGAATTAGTGTGTATTATATACTGTACTTATACTATGATAAGACCAATGGATTGCATTACTCGCTATAATAAGTATAACTTCGTTAGTACGAATACAAGGGAACCGTCAAAATGTGTTCGCCTTTTCCGGAATTCGTATTAACCAAAATCATTTGTAATGAAAAGGCTTTGAAGTGGACTCAAATAGTGTTCGTATTAACCGGAATTTCGTACTAACGAAGTTCTACTGTAATTGGAACATGTTTGTTAATTATTATTTATTCTACCACTTATCAGGTGATAGGAAAGTTTGGTTCCTCTCCCCCTGGTTTGTTAAAGATCTACAAATCCGCCCTTTTGCAGACAGGTACACAATACTAATAACATATACGTATAATTATATAGTATCTAATTATTATATACTGTTATAGACTGAGGGATTTAACTGAGCTTACACACGTGTACTCAACACACGGGCAATGCTTCGAGAAACACACTGTATTCACCAAGTACTACAGCCCTCCAAGTGAGTAGCATATTGTATTGTATAAGTACAGTCAGGTTATTATATTGGGAACAGTCAAGGACAAAATGGTGTTCATAATAGAGAGATTTCGTAATACGCGAACTCAACTGAATACAAACCCTATGTAAGTTGTTGAATTTGGACCATAGGGCTTGTTCACTATAAAAGTTTTCATATTAAGCAACCGAAAAACTGTTCCCAATAAGCAGACTTGACTGTACTGTGTATTTACTTTAATGTTATTAGCTGAGGACACCAATAAGGGGCCTCTCGATTACGTCACGACTTCAATGAAGATAACACTCAACAACCTGGATAAGCAGGATAAGGGGAACAGCGGGTGAGTTAGCATATTCACACATTTCCAATAAATAAATAAATATATGTACACAAGTTATACAGTCGAGACTCGAATCCGGTTTATTCTAACTAACTATTTATACTAAATGTGTAAGAAATTCCAATTTCGTTTATTTTCAATCTGTTTATTCTAACTATCGGATTTTTCCTACTTTATTTCCATGCAAAGAACTGGTTAGAAAAACTGGTTTAACTATAGTTACAATTTAAGTTCCCTTTGGTATTCATCCAGCTGTGCAATGAACCCCTCATTCGGATTGGCCTGCGGTCTGGTCTGCTTAAGCCTATCCAGAGACTCCCTCCACTTGACTCCCTGACTGTACATTAGGAATGCTAGTCCCACCGTAACGGAGCGAGATCTCCCTGCATTGCAGTGAATAAGCAGTCTCGTGCCCCCTACACTAAGTGCTGCGTCTATAAAGGCAAAGCATTTTGGGAAGAAATCCGTTATTTTGAACTCCGGTGTATCGTAGCATACGACAGCAAGGAATGTTATGACGTCATTATGGAATGACACGTGTGAACAGAGGTTTAACACGTGTGTTATTCTGTACTGTTTCAGTAGCTGTAGATCCCTAGGCACATCCTGTGAGCTCACGAATAGTCTATCCTCTAGTAACACGCCCACATTTAGATCCGGGGTTAGATCTATAACAAACCCGGCGTTTTCTCCTTCCCTTTTCTGGAGGCTAATCTGTCCGTCCGCGTGTCTCTTCTCAACGAAGACTTCGCCTGTCCGCGTCGTGACCACCGTCTCTACCGAACTCAGTCGCTTTGCGTCGAACTTCTTTATGTCTCCCAGAAAACTAGCCATTCTAATTAGCAGCTAATAACTATTATAATTATACTATACAGTCAACTCCGCTTAATAGAGCCACCGGTTAATCGGTTTCTCCGCTTAATCGGGTCAAAATTTCACAGGATTTATAGGACAGAATTACAGTTTGGCTTAGAATATTTTCGGTTAATCGGTTTCTTCGCTTAATCGGGTCAAAACAACCTGGTCCCGAGGTGGCTAAATTAAGCGGAGTTGACTGTAATAGCAATTGTTCTACTAACAAGGATTCTAGCTGGCATCAAATAACATACAGTAGACTCTCGTTAATACGAACACCAGGGGACCGTCGAAATTATCTGGATTTGCATTAACCGGAGCCACTTGCATGTATTTGTATGGTTAGGGGAATGGCTAGACGCCTTAACTAATATTTCCCTTATCCGTGTTCGTATTAACAGAGTCTACTGTATTGTGTACTCTGTAGTTATACTTATCTTTATATCGTCTAGACTCGAATACACAGACTTGAGATCTCAAATACAGGTAATGTCTCTACCACAGATAACTCCCGTTATAACCAAGTCCGATATAACGAAATACCCGCTTATAACGAAGTTATTTATATTAGATCCTCTTATATGGAAGTAAACTAAATAAGTATCCCTTTGACTTCGTTATACAGTGAATGCCGGTTATAATAACATCGTCGGGAACTGCATATAATGTTCTTATATCCGGCATCTACTGTAACAGGAATTGACTATACCGTACCGTACTATATTTAACATTATTATATAACGTGTATTATCCCGATAGCTCAAGTCAACAAGCGACAGTCGATCCAGCTTAAACTCCCCACAGAATATCCCGTCTAACATTTCTACATTCAGTAGCAACCACAGTCCATCCGCTACCAACATGCCCACCCTACGTCATCAACAACACCCGTTACTTCGCGACCTCCCAAACACACTCGGGTACTCAGAAGAAATGATGCCAGACGAATTCGATGCAGACGAGGTCGATATGATCCTTTCCGGACATATGTCACACAATTTTTAGTTCGCTTGTCCTTATAACGCGTTCCATCCCTAACATTATACCAAGACACTCCTATCTCTACATAGTCCATGCTTAATTGCTGTTATTTTTATTCTATATTTGTGATTAAGGAACAGTTGTATTGTGAGTATTCTCTAGCAGTATTTGTATATAATAGAACTGACAACGTTAGGGAGTCGTAGCTAATGAACTTATAACTGTATTAATGTATGTATGTATTTGTTGTATATGAAAGATGCATGTTTATAAACTATAGATAGCATACAATAACTTGAGATTTAGCACAAGAGTTTACTTTAACAATTCCATCGTATTATGCCTTGTAACGCTCGCAAATAGGATTCCACTGTCAATGAAGAAAGACTCTAACTCGTCGTAAAACAATTCGTTTCCATCGCCGGCGATAACTGTTGATATATTCGGATAACTGCCGATTAATTCTGTTCCCCTGTACACCAAAACAGCTGGTAATCCCTGACTCAGAAAGCTCTCACTCATGCCTAGAGATATATTATAATACTTTGAGGTCACAGTCAGTAAAAATATGGTTTGTACAATCCCCAAAATGTGTTTGCCTTATCCGGAATTTGTATTAAGGGACTGAAATAGTGTTCGTATTAACCGTGTTTGTCTAACGAGGTACTATTGTAATAACAATTGGACTAACTAAACACCTTTTCATATAAAAACCGCTTCGCAAAGGTGAATTTTGTTGTAAAAAAAGTGCCTACAATTAATAGAAAAAGTGTTGGTCGATATATAAGTAAGTATTCCTTATTGTAACATGAATTGCTATTCGTGTAATTACGGTAATTACCCCTACTATACCTGCGTTGTTGGCATCGACCTGACAGAACTTTACTTGCGGATAGTATATGCTCAGTGAGCAGATGTGTTTGGTGACCTCCCTGCATCTAGCGTTGTCGCCATACACGTGTATTATCATTATCGTGTTCGGTTCGTTGCTGTCTATTGAGCTAGAGAAGGTATCTTGGTTCAAATCGATCAGATGATGAGAAACAGGTGACTTCACTTTATCTTTTTTCTTATTCATATCTTTTAATTCTTTCTGTCGCCACAGGTCTAGAAACGCATCTCCCCCCACCTCTAGTTTCAGTTCCCCGAGGTCGCTAGCTTTCGAGAAATCGCCAAGTACCCCTTTCACCCCAGTTTGGTGACCTGTCGCTTTTCCGACATTTGCCTCAATCGTTGGTTCCTTCACCAAATCAGTTTCTTCGTCCGAATCCGAACAGTAATTCTCGCGTTTCGCATCTCCGAGAATCTTGTCTTCCAACGAAGCCATTCGCTTTTAATTAATTAATTATTTAAGAGACTACTTCGTTAGTTCTGAGTATATATGATTGGGTAGCTATTGTGGTGTAATTCTATCCTATTGCTGTTGTATGGAAAGCCAGCCCCAATGTCTGGCGATTATACACTTACTACTGATTGTATTACGGTCAATGTAAGCATAGACACTGTTACAATAACACAGGCCTCTTAACTGTAAACTAAATACACTGAATATGACGTCGTATGATAAACGTATTATATCTAAGTTTGTATTAAAGAAGAGTAATGTTTTCTACAAATATATAACTTAAATATTTATAACAGTTTATAAGATACTATAATTGCAAGCAAGGGAATAATATTAGGAATTTTAAGGCACTGGCAAAGTCATTTTTAACATCACTATTTACTTTGCGAAGCCGGGTTTTTATATTGCCAATATATAAGTAAGCCGTAAAATTTATTGTGTAAATTGGTCTTTTTTGGCAATTCTTATACTAGTTAGAATACTAACTACTGTGATTATTATTGCTATATTTATTGCATTTTAGCTCTGACAATTTGTTGGAATGTTCGGTGACTTTATGGGAATTTCAGATCTCCAGAAGATCGGGATAGGCGCAGTGTCGTTTGGCTGCTTTTTCCTAATCCTGGGTGTGTTTATGTTTTTCGATAGAGCTCTGCTCGCTTTTGGAAATTTGCTATTCCTTGCGGGTATTTTCATGATTCTCGGATTCTCGCGTACAACGAATTTCTTTTTCAGTCAACGAAGACTTTTTGGATCCCTATTCATGTTCGCCGGACTATTCCTAATTCTAATCCGCTGGACTTTTATCGGCATGATTGTAGAATGTTTTGGAATTCTAAAACTATTCAGTAGTTTCCTACCAACAGCCATTGTCTTCACAAGGAATCTTCCCGTTATTAGCAACATTGCAAGCATACCTTTAATTTCCAAACTACTGGACTACCTCGCGGGAGAGACATCTATTGTATGAGAACAGCTGATCCGTTCAGTCGGCTCATTGAACGTACTTGTAGCAGTCTCTGCTTCACTTATAGTGTGCTGTCTATATTCAATATTTCTGTAGGGAAATGTACTTTTAACTTTAATTATTAATAAATTAAATTGCTTTCAGGTATGTTATTATTGTCTATGATTCTACTTTAGGAATTAATAAATAGGTTCTCAATTAACTTTTATTTATTATTAAAGAGGTACGGTTTATTATCCATTGTCTCGATTTTAAAGAAAACTTTCAATAATAATAAAGGTTATGCAATCGAGAAATTAAATTACATAATGCTGGTAGTATGCATTTACCTTGAAATCATATTAAATTACCGATTAGCTAATCTCTTGTGAGTTCTGAACCACTGATGTAATGCAAAATAGGACTAGAAATCACTACTGATTCATAACTATAAGTAGTCTATCTACGACAAACATTACTCATAAAAAATACAACTCAACTTTTATTTACGCATTTCGTCTTATCTTTCTGTGGCATTATTCATAAATATTCCTAATTAAGGTAAGTTTGTAGAGTTACTCATCCCCAATTAATACATTACGTATTCACTAATGAAAATCATTAGCAAATATTATATTTGTTAATTCAGTGTTAAATTGTATTTATTTACATTATTTGTATGATTATATTGTTGTTGTTTACATTTGAGCTTACCTGCTTTTAATAATTAAGATTTAACAGAAATATTGTCGGCCGTTTTCGGTTGATAAAACTTCCTAATTTATAATAATTATTTTGTAATATTTATATGACAGTAGTAATTTCTTGTGGTGATTTTAATAAATATTATTAATCTTCAAAAGAACAAATAAATAATTGTAGATAAACATTTGATTGCTTATACACCATACTAATGTTATAAACATCCAAATACTGTACAATAATTTAACCATTCCTCACCACTGCTACAAAATGAATGCTTTCAGGATTATCAAACTAACGATCAAATTGGGATTCCTAACTTATACGTTAATTTGCAGATGTCTTAATAAGTTAATAGTAAATAAGCATTTTAGCTTGTAAAGAACTCCTATCAGTTCGATTATTAGCTGAATCAGTATAGCAATGTGAGTGTTACGAACACCAAAAAGTTGCGATAAGTGCACTGAATCTGTAAAGGGTCAATATGACATCATTTGTAGAATATTTTGAAGTTTGACTATCGTTTCGAACTCTTAACCATGCTCATATCAAACAGATAACTCAAATGGAGTTTGAATGCCTAAATTTTTGTGTGCAAGTGTCAGCATAACTATGCTATCTTACACATTAGCTCACCGACTTACTTAGTGGAACTTCTAGCTTATAATAAGTCATCCGAGGTCTGAACTGAAGATACGAATTAAATATTGAAAAGTAGACTGTGGACTAGGGGACTGTAGAAATTTGTTTGTATTATATTATCCCGAAATTCGTATTAACCGGATTCACTCCCATGCATTTAAATAGGTTAGGCTGTTAGGGGAATTAAACCTTATACTCCTTTAACTGATATTTCGCCTTATCCGTGAACGTATTAACGAGAGTCTACTGTAGTCTGTAGTTAACCAATTTTTAATTTGCTAAGGTCTACGTAGCTATTTAATTATAAAATTGAGATGTGGGATGTATAAATTCGCGGTCGGATAACTGTACACAGCTGAAAGTTAGAAACTATAAATAAAATGCAAATTAGGTTTCGCGTTTGATAAAACAAAAATACAGATTTACTAAATGTCCTCTGCTAGGTTTAATAGTAATTAAATTAACCTTCCTATTGATAGGTATCATGTGAACTGATTTCAGGCTAATATAATTCTACTGGAATGTAGTAATCAAATATTGTATAATATCCTGTAAAGCCCTTAATAATCCTAAATATTACAAAATATTATAATAAGCAACTGATTCCGTAGAAAACAAGACTCAAACCTTTTTTAGCGAATGATATTACATCATCTTTTATGATAAAATAGTTTGGGTCAACTTTGTACTCTAACCCTTCTACTTATCTACAAATAATCTAATTAGTTTGTCTTGATTAAATTAACCATAAATGTAACTTATTGTATTCAGTTGCACAACTTGTTTTTGGCACTTGATTACGAGCCCTTAATAAATCAAGTTACATAATGTACTAAGCAGGAAAGTTCTTTCATCTTGAACGAAAACATAGTGGAAATAAATAATTCTACAGATTGAATCTAATCTAATTCCCTTTTGTTTGCTAATATTATCATTGTTGTAATTCACTATTCATTTAATTGAATGTCGTTACTACGTACAGTCTTTTATAATAAATCAAAATGTTTCCCAAATATTTTATAGCAAATAGAGTCCTTCTTTTATTCAGAATTTCAGAAATCTTTAAACCCGGAATTATCATTTATCACTGTACTTTATAAAATGTTAAAATTATTCAACTTGATCATATCATTTATTTGGTATTTATGATGCAATATAAATTTAGAACACTTGTTAATATGCAATAAGTACGTATTACAAAATAATACCTTATCCGACCCTTTAAAGATGTGATATTGTACTCTATTCAAATTCTCGCTTATTATTATATACGTAATATTAATTAAACATTACTTAAAATATAAGCTAGGCAATTATAACATTATTCACGAGTTAAATTTCTTGTCATTATAAAAACTCTTTCTAGCTGAATAAGATAAAATATTTTTATTTAAATCAATTTCAAGCTTATTAACAGGAGTCGCGGTATATGGTAAGCATGCCATTTCACAATTTCAAAATACAAATCATGTTTGTTTGCGTAGAGTGACTCTCGTTTGTCTTCTAAATTATAAAATATGTCCCTGCTGAGTTATATTTGATTTATTAATAGCAAGTTTATAATTAACTGTAGCCACGTGGTGATTCAATATATTTTTTGTTTCAAGATTTCTACTTAATCTGATAAACAGTTCTAAAAATAAGTACATGATTTAAATTTTAAGAATTCTAAAGTTTAATTTTTATCAGAACTAATATTCACGGTAGTCTAAATATCATTAACAAATAAGAAATTGGAGTATTCTTAAGATAGCAAAAATAGACTAATTTGCTTATTCCGAATAGATAAGAAAGTCCAGATATAAAATAAAACTTAGAATAAAGTGCAAGTATTCTCAAAATAAAAATAAACAGCTCTCTCTCTCTCTCTCAGTGTTCTAATTAATATATATTAATCAATTTCTTAGGCCGATAGTCTTGGCTAAATCAATCTCAAAGAACTATACAGTACAAATAACTACAGTGAAATATCCCAGTTAATTAGAACATCAACCAATTTAAATAAGTTACAGTAGAACCATCTATATGTACTCATCCGAAATTCGTATTAACCGGCGTCATTTGTATTGAAAAGGCTTTGAAGGGGTGTACGTTTTAAAACATTCGTATATCGCGTATTAACGAGGTTCTACTGTATCTATTAATCAACACTTGAAGTTTAATATATACACTTGTTTGTTCGTCTTATCCAGAAATTCGTATTAACCGTGTTCGTACTAACTAAGTATAATCTATTTTGCACTCATTCAATATACTGTTTTTCTCTTCAGCTGCAATGTCTACTAGCTCCATAGAGTCTATCGATATTACGTCAACACCCACCCCGACTACCAAGCGTAATAGCACATTCTCAGATGAAATCGTTAAAGCGGAGCATGTGTGTCAAAAGCCAGGCTGTGAGGAGGTAACTTATAGCCATTTGTATTGTTGTTAATATTAACCTAAGGTTGTTCATATACTAATTGATTCCTTATCAAGCTTAAATAGAAACTAATGTAAGAAATTCAAGTATATATTATGTTAATTATGTTCCTCTAATAATAATAAGTTCGCTTCTTAGCAAATATATTTTGTGAAAATGCGATTTGTTATCCAGTTGATACCATTACTGTTAATACTCTTTGTAACTTCTAATTTGAACTAAACTTGTTTGAAACACTGGATATAATTTGTAAATGCAATTATACAATGTAAAATATCTCGCCATTAATTTTATCCGGATATTTTGTCTATAATCTAGCAAAATAATTTGTTATAGAATAACTTAAAATTTTTAATACAGTGGATACCGGATATAAGAACATCGTCGGGAACTGCATATAGTGTTCTTATAACCGGCATAAATTATATAGGGTATATGGAAACCGTTTTCCAATATAATGTTATTATATCCGGTATCTACTGTATAGTTTATTAGTTGTATACAGCTAAGCTGTACGATGTTAATAATGCTCATTATACTTTATAGACGCTAGGATAATATAATTTGATAAATATTTTTAAGGAAATATGATATCTGACCACCAATATGGTCTGTTTATATGTAAAATTTCCCATTTTTAATACATTACATCTTTCATACGGTGTTGTACAAAGGGATAGACATGTGAATCATCTTCTTTCTATTGCCACAAACTCTCAAACTTAATTTTTCTCAAATATCACCCAAGTATTTAGTGTGCGTCATTAATGTCGCTTGTGGGATAAAGTTATTCATCTGATTCATATATACTGTGTTGTATTCGTAATTGTTGGGAATTATTTCAACCGTTAAAGATTAAACAACTAATCAGAGAATTTTATGGCCAAATTAGTGCAATAAACTATCCAACATTTTTATTAATTTTCTCATTGCACCTTTTGTTGTTGTCTCGATAGGATAAATTAAATTGATTAAGTGCTCAACGGTTGCATATAATTACTGTAATCAGAAAATAATCCCTGATTTAACAACAGTTTTCAGAAATGGAATCAAATCTAATATTACAGCCGACTCCGCTTAATTGGGTCACTTTGGTCCGAAGGTATTTTGGCCCAATTATGCGGAGAACTCAATTAACTGGTTACCCTATTAAGCGGAGTCTACTGTATCATTAAATATATTTATAGAAATAATTATATTTATTGCTATCAGTCGAATTAAAGTTAAACCTTATCCTCAAAAGTTACCTCCTGTTAGCAAAACTAATATACTTACTTTATATTTGAGAAAAAGCCTTACAGTAAGCATGTGAATAGTTTAATTTGCAATTCTCCTTAGCAAATATATGGCATATACTGGGAATTACGCTTAAATGCTTAATGTAAGATTTTACAAAGTAACTCTTCCTAAGAATTCGTGGAGAGCTCTTACAGTTAAAGAAAACCCTTTTTATGCTGACTAGATAAATAAGAGTTAAATGGTATAAGAGTATTTCCTGAACTCAAAACAATTATAAGAAAAGTTTATTATTATTTCAAAAATATTACACAAGGAATACAACAAATAATAATAATTTCAAATAATTTGATTAGAAAGAAATTATTTTAATAAATAGAGTAGTCACAAGACTGTGAGTTATAAATTTAAAAATAATTAATAATTAACGAAGTTTTACGTTTGCGTTTTCAACCAAAAAAGTTGAAATTAGCTGAACGAATATTAGCTCTTTCGGCAAACGTGAATACCAAATAAAGACTTGCAAGAATTACTATCATAATACAATATATTATTTCTCAATTGAAAGTAAATTGTCAGGCAAATTATTGTTATGTCTAAAGAATAAAATATTATAATATATTAAATACACAAATAGATTAATCTTTAATTAATACCTAATTTAATTAATTAATATTGTTTTCTATAGAAATTCCATAGCGCAGAGCTATTCGCAATACATCAACAAAAACACAAACACGAGATGAAATTGAGAATCGGTGGCGAAATGACTTTTATGGGTGAGCTAGTAGAAAATTAGAAATATATCAAATTACGAGTTACTCCGCAAAGTAAAGTGAAACAGGAAAAATAATAAGTCTGGTTTGTCTTGTCGACTTTCAAAGGGAAATATTTTGGGATAAATATTTGGTACATAAATAGTATAAATAAGGCTGATTATATAATCGATTAAACTGAAGTGAAATAAGATCAAAACATGGAAAGGGATCATGCATTCAACTATTACCCACAGAATACCCATACTTCTTCATTAGAACTAGAATATTACTACGATACATCACTGAATAATAACCAATATATAAACACAAATGGCAACTACATGCCTTCACAAAGTAAATTATACGCAAATTCATCTTACGAACATTTCGAAAATTACGACAATTACCTTCCAACCAATTCGCATTCATTTAAGCGGTCAACTAGTTGTGCATACTCACAACAAAAAAGAGGTAAACATAGACTATATTTATTAACAGTAAACAAACAGTATAAATACTAAACTGTAGCTTATACAAAATATATTTTCTAGATGACACACCAACTCCAACAAGATTCTTGAAATTCATCGGAGGGAATGAATACCAAGACCCTGACCATCCCTCACCTTTCGATCCTGTAAGTTTAACAACACAATATTTGTAGCTAGTTGCATCAGTGGTGTATCCAAGTGAGTATACTGTAAATACGATTATATTACAGAATATATTTTGACACCTTAAATAATTTTAAAAATTTTTAAAAAAATAATTTTTTTTCAAAATAATTGTATTTGGTTATAAGATATATTATTAACATATACTCTTTAATGTGTAGTTATTCAAGAAGGTCACAGATGACAATTGCGATAATCTAACAATGGCTATTGCGAAGGACCGTCGCTACCTTAACGAGATGATACCCAACGGACTGCAAACACGACAAACAGACAATAACCAACACAGTAACATTAGTACTTCCTCCAGTAGCACGCTATATGGGCCTAACGGTAACGGTGATTACCAAACAGACATGCCTTTCCCTAGAACATACCAGTCTACTGATTTGCTTCCATTCGGCACTGAATTATCTATTGATACGGTAAGTGTAAACATATTCAGTGTATTATACAGCCATTTGTAAATACGCTCCTAATCCTGGTCTGATCCAATTCTTATACACCTAAATCACAAATTAATGTTACGGTATAGGAGAGGATCCCAAATTTTCGCGCTCCTAAATTCAAATTTTCAAACTATCACGCTCCAAAAGGAGCGTCTCGGGCTCCAGGATAATTCCTTGAACATATTATTTACAGTTTGTAAGCTGTAATAAAGCTAATTAAACCTCTTACTATTCTACACTGATTACACAACTGGTTTACATTATACATTGTATGTATGCCTGTATCAAAACTCAATGCAGAATTTAGGACTATCGCACCTTATGTAATTGTTAAATGAATAAATTATCCCATTTCAGTAGAATTTATGAGACTATGTGATAACCATAGTATTATGCAACATGGTGTAATTATATAATATTTATATTAAGTAATATATTGTAGATATATGGTGTAATAGGGGCATTATTCAAAATTATAAATACATATTACGTATTGTCATTCAGTAATTATAGACCTTACCTTTTCAAGTTTTCAAGTATAAATAATATTAAATAAGATAGAATTACTATACTGTTTAACAGGACCCATCGAACAACTTGCTAATACAAGCTAACTTGAAGACATCGAGTAGTGACTCTCTACAATCAGATTCTATATCAACTACTGCAAGCATTTCATTAGACACTAACATGTCTCTTATCAGTGATACACCGACTAAAAAGTAATTTAACTTCTTTCATATAAGGATATATATCGGCCAACACCTTTTTAATTATAAAACCTGGGTCGCAGAGGTGATTTTTGATGTAAAATGACATCAAAAATTGTGCCTGAAATTAGTGCTTGCAATTACATTAGAAAAGTGTTGGTCGATAAATAAGTAATAACTATAAGTAATTCCTTTATATCCATATCACCATAATAGTGTTTTTTAAGGATTTTCTCAGAAAATGCTATAAAATCAAAATGTAAAATTTGCCTTTAAAATACTGTCATAATATATTAATAATTAACATAGTATAACAGTTAGTTGTCCGGCTGTTTAATGGAATTTATATTTATGGAATTGTATAATAGGAAGAGAGGACGAAAGCCTATACTAGACGAAGATCCGGTCGAGAAGCGAAAGAGATATTTAGAGCGAAACAGAGCAGCGGCGACTCGCTGTAGAAATAAGAAGAAAGTTTGGGTAAACGGACTCGAGAAAAATATTAATAACTTAGTTGATGAAAACGCACATTTAAAAGTAAGTTGATTTTATATCGAATTAATCATTTGTTAATGACTTACATTTAATGAAACTATTTATTGTTAGAGAGAGAATATATTGTTAAAGTCAGAGCTAAGGAAATATTCACAATTTAAAGATCCCCTCGCAAACCTGAGTTTTCAAATACGCCCAATTAACAGCGGTAAGTTAGCTGTTAATATAATTAGGAATTAATTATATTCCACCTACAAATTTTTAAATTGAAATAACTTATATGTAGACCGTCTATTTCTAGATCAGGATTCTTGACTTAAATAATATTACCCATAGACGGCAAGGGCTTTTGGTCTACAAAATTTATAGACCATCTACAAATTTTAACTTAGTTTGTATGGGCTTTTATAGACCGTCTAGAAATAGACGGTCTACATATAAGGAAGCTCTTTTAAATTCATAATTTATAACATCAAAATTCACCTTTGCAGTGTTTTATATTGAAAAGGTGTTGGCCGATATATAAGTATTCCCTATAACAATTAACTGTGGCCTGTATATTTATATGCTATTATTCTAGGACTCGAAGGAGATCAAGAGGGTCTAACTGGCTACCTTTCTGCTGCAACATTAAACAACCCTTCTATTTCTCAAGCTAGTATTTTAAGGCCGCATCCAGGTTTGCTGCTACCGATGGGCACATCTTTAAATCCTGAACTCTATTCGGGCAACCATCTGGCACCAACAACCAACCAATGACACGCGAGGCAAAAATGTCAATTTAATCCTTAATACTGAATTGCTCTTTTTTGATTTGTAATGTGTTGTTTTGTAGATACAATCCAACACAGTATATGATTTATTTTATACATTTTATACTATAATTATAAATTGTGTACATTATGTATGTAGAATGTCTGTTTAGTAAATAAACTATTTGTATTTTAAACGTTGTTTTTTGGAGGATACTTACTAATAGATATACAGTCAATGGTTATTATTAATACAAACTAATAGAAAGCAATTATCTAATTATATTCGAAAATTAATCATGTAAAATGAATTATTCGATCCTTGCAGTTCATAGAAAAGACGACTTTAAAAAATGGGACTTAAAACTATTTTTAAACAGTTTTACGAGAATACGGTCTATACGCCCAGAAATTGAAATTTTTGGCTTTTTCGTATAGAAATTTTTGGGATTGATAAATCTGTTTGATCGTGTGATTAAAAGTAAAGTAAGTAAATATGTTTATTCTCAGAAGTAGAATAAACAACAAATCTGCAATAGAAGCATTTGGCGTGATTATAATTATGCTATGTAGATAGATAATTTACAAGTAATCACTGGCTCAGAGTGTAAGGTACACATTTATCAAGACGTATTACACGAAGTAAATATAATTCAATACTTTAGTTTTGCTTGAACGGGAATTATAGTCGCTTTGCATTTAATCAATGACGTAATAACTTTGCTCAGATTACTGTACTATTGCATAAAGTTAGCATTCCTAGAGAGGCTTGGCTACAGTGAATAATCTGAGAAATCTTACAACTGCCACAATTAATCAATTTCCTTATTAATAATTACTCACATAAAATGTAAAAATCTAATTTTCTTACTTTGGAAATATATTTTCATATCTTGTTGTCTCATTTTTACTTCCATAAGAAATACCGTATCCACTCAAATTTGTCGGATTAGGAATGTTATAACTTCAAACTTAATAATAATATTGTTAATTCCATATGGTGCGATGAATATTAAATTATCAATTTTGCCTCTAATCTCATTATGTTAATTTATAGCCAAAATGATTATACGTATAATAGATATTTTCTTCTAAAACATTTTTCATTGAATTCTTACTTTTCTGAGTAACATTAGGTAATATAACAATACTTTGGTTAAAGTTCATTTCCAAACAAATACAGTTTAAACTCATTATATTTATGTTAATCTTCATTCTTGTTAAAAAGTATTAGGTATTTCCTATAGAAATGCTGAATCAATATTAATCATAAATATACTGGTTTTCTAATTGAGAATCCTGCAACTAATAAACTCTTAAAAGGAATTTAATTAATAAATCCCTGTTGTTACTTGTAATTCTATTTATAGTGGTTGCCTCACGTTTGGTTGTATTCCCCGCTTATAATGTGTCATCGTGAGTTTTAATATTTCCAGAAAAAAGGCAATTTACTGCTACACGAATAATGTAATATAGATAAATAATTACAATTTGCTCGTAATTTATATATCACCAAGGATACAATAAAATGTCTCTTCTGCCTAGACTTAAAATTCCGTATGAAAATAATACTCTGTATTCATGGTGCGATAATTAATACATCTTATTATCCAAATATTCTGAAGTTAATAACCAGTATTTGTACCTACAAAACAATTCTATTGTATCAACCACTATCTGTATAAGTGTATAAGTATTCTTGTTAAAATGTTATGGTGATTTTCCCTGGAAAGGACTATACCATCTTCTTTATAATATCCCCTGGGAAGTTAGAAATATATGGGAGCAAAAGTAGTGAATCCACATCCTTTACTTTGAAATAAACTTCACACTCGATCTCACTCTCATCTACAAATAGTAGTTAGAAATTAACTAAATACCTTCATATTGTATACAGTCGACTCCTCTTAATAGAGACCAGGTTACTTTGACCCGAATAAGCGGAGAAATATGTTAACCGAAAACATTTTAAGCCAAAATGTAATTCCGTCCTATAAATCCTGTGAAATTTTTACCACATTAATTAAGCGGAGAAATCTATTAACCAGGGCTCTATTAAGGGGAGTCTACTGTATATGAAATCACTATATACCTTCTAAATTAATAACAACAGTCTTTGTACGTAAGTAGTTAGTGGGATGAGCTTCTAGTTTGTCGATTTTGTTAAGAACAACATCATCTACTTCATACAACTCGCCAACTACTATCTAGAGCAATGCAATTATAAAAGTTGCTCGAATCTCACTTTAGTTATAACTTATTAGCATTTTAATTGACAATTTAACATGTGAGAAAGATCAATTTTATTCTGCAAAGATGTACCCACAAAGTTCATGCCATACTCGTTCAGTTCAAAATCCATATGTTTTGCCATGTTCACATACATATTCAAATTTAATTTAAACTAAATGTCCCTATAAGTTCATGCCAAAAGTCAAAAGTTCTCCAAATGATCGAATATATGAACTTTACTATAGTAAGTTAACACTGTAAGGAGTTATAATACAAGGCCTTGTATTCCTTGCAAGGAATTATCCAGGAGCACGAGACGCTCCTTTTGAGTATGATTTTCAGAAAATATTAATTAGGAGCGCGAAAATTTGGAATCCTCTCCTATACCGTAACATAAATTTGTGATTTAGGCGTATGGAAATTGGATCCGACCAGGATTAGGAGCGCATTTACAAATGTCTGCATAATACACTAATCTAGCTATCCTATGGCTACTACCTTTCCCTTCCCCGGTCTGTTTAGCAAACAGGGACTGCGTGGGACCACGAGCGGATATTTCTCTTTGAGTCGGCACTCGGCTACTAACTGGGCGTACTCTCCGGGCCTGAGGTCTGTCGATAGGTAGCGGTAGTTTCGCTCTTCTCTCTTCAGCGAACCGTACACGAATATCAGGTGCAGCTGCTTATTGTTGCTAGCCATGGCACGATACTAAACTCCCGTCATATACCGTATAGCCCGAATAAGCGCCGGGCAATAAAAACGGCATTTGTATGATAGAATGAATATCCATTAGTTGATAACTGAAGTGTAATTACATTTGTTTATGCAATTTCGGAATGTTTACTGTCGCTGAGAACCATTAGATTTCACCTAAATATTATTTTGTGTTTTCAAAAACATTGATATCAATTTGGCCCACGAAAACAATAAGCGAGTAGTTTCTAACAGATAATATATTTGGTGTAATAAATAAAACATAATCCGGAATTCTCCTTAATCCGACATATTTTTGCTATCCCACGAGTGTCGGATTAGGCAGGTTCAGTAGTATCTATTGTTTCTCTATAAATCGGATGTGTATTAATCGTAGGACTTCAGTTCTTGTCTGAGTAGTTAGATATGTGAGGTAGGAGCAAGAGAGATTCTACGTTTTCGATATTGAAGTACACCTCACATTCAATCTCACTCTCATCTGTAGACAGTATAGCAGATAATAACTTTACAGTGGTATTCGCCTAATAGCAAGATTTTTTCAGTCCTCAAGCGAGCATTTAATGTTAATTTTGATCCTCTACGTATATATAACTTGCTTATTTGTTGTTTGCTAATTAAATTAACATTAAACATTCTGAACCACGAATACACAGTGTGATTCATTATTGTTCGGACGCCATACCTTTCAGATTAACTACAACAGTCTTTGTACGCAGATATTCTGTAGGATGGCCTTCTAGTGTGTCTATTCGGCTAAGAACATCGTCATCAATCTCATACAACTCGCCTATGACTACCTAAAAGGTTGCAGTTGCCTAGTTCAATTAACTGAATCCATATTACAGAAATTGTTCCAGTAATAATATGGCTTAACTGTAAACGAAATTATTACGAGCCAATATAATTAAACTTTTTCTTAAATCATCATGTTGTGTCTTCTCATATCATTGTCCATTCATTGATTTCTAAACAGAATTTTCCTGAATTACGATATAAATTTCAATGTAAGATTACGAAATATAATTTAGCGAATAATTCCAACATATTTAACACTGCTATGAAAATAAGTGGCTTCGCCACTCATTTCAATCAATTACTCTAGACAAGTGGTTCCCAACCTGGCGTCCACAGGTTGTCAAAATTTGTATTACAGTCAATGAGAGGGGTCCACATAATGTCTAATACTGTAGATGCCGGATATAAGAACACCGGTTATAAGAACATGCCGGATATAAGAGGTATTAAGAACATTCTAATGTAAAACGGTTGTCATATGCCCTATAGCTTATGCCGGCCATAAGAACATTATATGCAGTTCCCGACGATGTTCTTATAACCTGCATCCACTGTATATGCTATAGGGGGTCCACGGTTGCAAAAGGTTGGGAATCGCTGTTCTATAATATTCCTAATGACCTTTCCCATGCCAGGCCTGTTCAGCAAGCTGGGATAGTAGGATAGTACCAAAGGGTAGTTTTCCTTAAGTCGGCACTCACACACGAACTTAGCATGTTCTCCCTGCTTGAGGTCTTTCAGGAATATATCATGGTTTTCCTCTCCTCTCTTTAAAGTTCCATACACGAATATTAAATGGAATTCCTTTCCAGCCATGCTGCTATTGCGTAAAATTCCTTAGAAAGATGCTGAATTTAATACAATGGCCTGAAATATCATGTGAGAGTTTAAATGGCTTTCTATAAAATATTTATTTTGGTCAAAATTGAATTCCTTCTAATATTACTGGAAAATTCACGTAATTTAGTATCACTTACTTCACCAAAACAAGTCTATTAATGTATCATTATGACATAATCCTTAATTGTTATCTGGCCCGTAAAAGGAAGCGATACCTTGTATTTCAAAACTTATGATCCTTGATAAAGTTCGATAGCAATCTGATAAACATTTATTTAGCTTCAAATGCATCGGTTTAATCAACTAATCAGTTAGTAGGAATTTTATCAAATCCAATTGATTATAATACATTAATATTGTATCAGTTAGGATTTCCTGCATTTTCTGCTGCTAATGCTTTTTGTCGAATCTTGACCAGTGTCTTTTCCTTCAATTCTTTCAACATTTTATTGTGTTTGTCGTACCTCTCTCTTCTCAGTTTGTCCTTTGCTCTCGCTATTTCGCCTCGCTTTTGCTTCCAAGCCGCTTTCTTTTCTGCCCGTACTTTCTTCCTTCGAATTTCCCTTTCAATTTTCTTGACTCTATTTTCCCGCATTGCTTTAACTCTGTTCTCCAGAAGGGTTTTCCTAACTAACCGCTTTACGCGCGTCTTTTTAAGCCACTTCTTATGGCGTCTCCGTTTGGATCTCTGATATCGATACCACTTGTCGCTCCGGTAGCTCTTGGTGTTCTCCCATTCCTTGAATATGTAGTGCGGAGTTATGTATGTTCTGATCAGCGTTTTATTAGGAAATATGACATTATTCGATGGGGTATTTAATTTAATTGCTGGTGTAATAGGTGAAGAAATCGAACTGAAGTTTTGAATCGAATTATTCACAATTATTGATAGATAGAAGGGAACTGTTGTAAGCGATCGAGTTTTAGATGTTGTTACTTGTAACGATTTCGAGAATTTCGTTGCAAGAATTGCGTTTGTATGTGTTATGTGTGAAATGAATAAATTGTATTTAGTCTGGCTGCAAACTTGAGAAAGTATTCGTGATAGCATGCTGCCCTAATCTAATGCAAAGCAATTATACAAACCCGTGTTCTTATACGCCAATTAAATTACGTAGTGAATTAGAATAAGTTTATGATGGTGGATAAATCTTTTTGAAATGAAACAAGAGTGATATAATTTCTAGCGATATTGACAATAAATTATCGTTATAAGAACACGGGTAATACGTTCAGTCTCGATTCCCTTCAAAGTCTCTTATTGTGCCAACTATTACGTGGTGGGCCTTATCTAAATCACTGCCTTGTTTTTATTAATGTCTATTGATACCTGTTAATACTACAAAACATACCAAACAATAATTGAAAATACAAATATAATCAGCAAATGAGCATCAGTAATAATCTGAGATAAATAATATATTAATAATCAAAATATAACAAAATAAATAGGTTTCCAAATCTATAAGAGTTCATACATTGCTCTCTTGAGTACTTGTCTGTACTTCGGTAGGTTTGGCAGCAATGGTTGCATTTGCATTTTGGGTATATTTGGCACTTATCATTACAACTACTATAAATATAATAACCGCAGCTCCTACAATCAATATAAGGGCTAGTGTAGCTAGAATTATAATGAATACTGGCTGATTCGCCTTGAATGCATTTGCAACGACAATTGCTACACAAGAAGAGGAGTTGAATTGATCAACTGAAAACCCTTCGATACACTCGCAAACTAAGCCACCATTAGTATTGACACAATCATGCAAACAACCTCCATTATTGAGCTCACATTCGTCGATATCCTGACAAGCTGTATTAGCCGTCAAACTGTAGCCTTCGTTGCAGCTACATACATAGGAGCCTAGCGTGTTGTTACATGAATGTTCACACCCGTGTGTGTTCGTAGCGCATTCGTCGATATCCTGACAGGCAGTATTAGCCGTCAAACTGTAGCCTTCGTTGCAGCTACAAACATAGGAGCCTAGCGTGTTGTTACACGTGTGCTCACATGCGTGTGTGTTCGTAGCGCATTCGTCGATATCCTGACAAGCTGTATTAGCCGTCAAACTGTAGCCTTCGTTGCAGCTACATACATAGGAGCCTAGCGTGTTGTTACACGTGTGCTCACATCCGTGTGTGTTCGTAGCGCATTCGTCGATATCCTGACAGGCTGTATTAGCCGTCAAACTGTAGCCTTCGTTGCAGCTACACACATAGGAGCCTAGCGTGTTGTTACACGAATGTTCACATCCGTGTGTGTTCGTAGCGCATTCGTCGATATCCTGACAAGCAGTATTAGCCGTCAAACTGTAGCCTTCGTTGCAGCTACATACATAGGAGCCTAGCGTGTTGTTACATGAATGTTCACACCCGTGTGTGTTCGTAGCGCATTCGTCGATATCCTGACAAGCTGTATTAGCCGTCAAACTGTAGCCTTCGTTGCAGCTACATACATAGGAGCCTAGCGTGTTGTTACACGAGTGCTCACATCCGTATGTGTTCGTAGCGCATTCGTCGATATCCTGACAAGCTGTATTAGCCGTCAAACTGTAGCCTTCGTTGCAGCTACATACATAGGAGCCTAGCGTGTTGTTACACGTGTGCTCACATCCGTGTGTGTTCGTAGCGCATTCGTCGATATCCTGACAAGCTGTATTAGCCGTCAAACTGTAGCCTTCGTTGCAGCTACATACATAGGAGCCTAGCGTGTTGTTACACGAATGTTCACATCCGTGTGTGTTCGTAGCGCATTCGTCGATATCCTGACAGGCAGTATTAGCCGTCAAACTGTAGCCTTCGTTGCAGCTACATACATAGGAGCCTAGCGTGTTGTTACACGAATGTTCACATCCGTGTGTGTTCATAGAGCATTCGTCGATATCCTGACAAGTGGTGTTTGTTAACATTGAATATCCTTCATTACAACTGCACGTATAAGAGCCCACTGTATTATTGCATACCTGCTCGCAAGCATGTGAATTATCCGAGCATTCGTCTCTGTCGATACAAGAAATTACGTTATCAATTACATAGCCGAGAGGACACTCACAGATGAACGTATCTTCTCCATTGAAACACTTGTACTCGCAAGCAGCAGATCTATTGAAACAGTGCGGTAGAGTCTGACTACAGGAAACGTAGTTTTGTGGATCAGTTAGACTCAACCCGTTCGGACAATTGGGAACGCTAATCTTAAATCCGAGTTCTTTCTCGACCAGATACAGCCAAGAAGTGTTACAGGAACATTCAAAGGGATTGTCAGTTAATGAGATCGTATCTATATTGGTAAGATGTTGGAAAACATTACTATCCAGCTGTGATATTAAATTCATGGAGAGATCTATCGTTATTAATGAGTGCAGAGTTAAGAATAATTCGTCAGGGAGTGTTGCAATTAGATTTTTACTCAAATCAAGTTTTTCAAGCGATACAAGTCCTCTAAAGGCTGTTTCGCTGACGCTACTAATACAAGCACTTGACCATTTGATGAGAACTATGTTACTAAGCCCGCGAACGAAAAGATCGTCGATTTCAATCAGAACTCCCTCTTGACATTGTGCGTTTGCAGAATATTCAATGGACACGAGGTTACTCAGTGCTACAAGGGAAGGCAGCATTGCGAACGTACAGCCCTGGCATATTATCATCTCGACATTGGGAAATATATCGAACATGTTTCTCGTATCTTCTCTAATATTAATAAGAGCGTCATAAACTCGCAATGTTACAACGTTTTGGTGCGCGCGATTTGAAGAAAGTTCGATTCCGGATGTTTTGGCAATTCCAACAATCTCAATTATAGTAATTGAGTCAATTACATCCAATTCAAGTTTGAAAATAGCATTTGGAAGTTGCAAATTAATTTCTAGTTTAGTGTAGTTCTTTTGTCTGCTGCAGCTACTGATTGTTTGCTGGATTTCTGTTTCATTCGTGTCAACAATAAAACAACTTAGAAGAAACTTATTTACGTCACCATCTAAACAAACTGCGTGTGACTCTCCGCATTGAGTTGACACATATGGAAATACACAAAAACCAACAACAATAATAATACACGCGAATAAATTCATTGTCAAAAATGTATGTTCTTATTTTAAAGTGGTTTATTTGAATTTATATGAACATGAGCTATGTGAAACATATTTAGATAACTTATAACTGTTATTCATAAAAGGATCAGTAAAGAATTCACGAAGACCATGTGTTAAACTAAATATCGATAATTAATTAATACAAAATGAAGACATTTAATAATAGTCTATAGTAAAGCACATGGTGATGTTTTAAGAGATTCCTATTTAGCCAAAGGTAAATACAGAAAATGTGTTAGAATTTAGATCTAAGCTGGAATATTGATTTAATTCCTCATTTGTGTAACAAATGGTATAAATTGTAATTAGTTAATTAAACAGCTGTCGTCCAATTATCAACTAGAATGTAATCTTATAAGAAACCATTTTGTTGCATTATAATTTCTAAAATCCTTTGATTATTCTTGTTAATTGTTGTATGCCATAAAACATAATTTAGTAAGGTTTACAATAATTTATTCGTACAAGTGATATCCTAGTTTATTGTTGATTAGGTTTAATATTCTGTCTGAACGCATTAAGATGTTCTGCCTCATCAACGGAATTGAGGAATTGAAATGCGCTTGTATATAAGCTAAGAGCTTTAGCATGAAAAGCCATGTGTGTTTGCAGGAAGTCTCCGAATATTTTCTTAATATCCTCAACTTTTCTCTTCTCAAACATTTCAGCCTGTTCCTGCGTCTCCCCCATTACTCTCTCCGCATCAACGCGTGTCTTCTGTATCTCGCTATCGTACTGAGAGAGCTTACTCTTGTTGGCCGGCTCGCGGGACTTCACGCGGTCGAAAGCTTGTTGCTTGGCTAACTCTTTGTCCCGCACCAACTGTAGACTCTTCAAGTTGTCTCGCGCTTTCTTGCAGTTACTACTGTACCCCTGGAGAGGCATTATGATGCGAGCCTCCAGCCTGTCGATCATTACCTAAAGGCAGATAGTATATTCAAACAATGGAAACTTTCCAAGTTGAAGAAGATTCTAAATAGCATAATAGCCGCTATGCAAATTTACAGTCATTACAGTGGGCTCACATTAAAATACTAACACGGTTAAGGCGAACAAGGTTTAATTCCCTAGCCTATATAAATGCATGCAAATGACTACAATTAATACGAATTCCGGTTAATAACAGCAGTTAATACGAATTCTGGCACAGCCTACGTAACTATAGCCTATTCACGGTAGGAATTTTACCTCACCATGGATTACTTCAAGTCTATTTTATAAATAAACCATAATGTTTGAAATTAATTTGACTACGATAAAATGCAATGTATAATATAGGATAAGCATCATTGTTGTAGTGTATTCCCTAGAATCCCTACAATATTTCATACATTTTCTTCCTAATTCCCAATTTATTCATCCACACGTACATTTTCCTTAGCAATATGCCAAATAGGTGTAGTGTAGCCAACTGCTGCTCCAATTACGACGGCACTGATTACGTTCCAGTGTTTGAAATGTTGAATCATTGGTCCAAAGAAATACAAGATGAATGGCGAAGGTTTCTCCATAGAGATGATGCATTGAAATTGGCGAGAGTCTTCATCTGTGCGAGACATTTCTGTGACGAGGATATACTACTTCACTTCGATATTCCCCAGGGTGACGGTACAGTGAAGAAAGTTTCCAGAAAACCTGGTCTTCGGAAAAATGCCAAGCCCTTCAATCTTCCTAATTGCCCTTCATATCTACAAGGATCTTCTGAACACCCAGAACGTTTGAACCGAGGTGAAATTGATATCCGGCATTTTCATCAAGCTCTTGAGTTGAGTCGTGCGGATTATAAAAAGGAAAATGACAGCTTTTCAGTTTCTGATATTGATGAAATCGAGCTGAAGTATTCGACACTAAATCTATCAGAAAAATGGATCTATATTCGCTCAAGCCAAACTACCTTGCATATATTCAAGAAGATTCAATCTGGCCCGTTATTGATTATGTCTCACCAGATCTGTATTAACGATACATTGCATGTGAGATGTTTTCTAGATGAAGTTGATATTCCAACCAAAATCACTTCTATAACTGATATTCGTCAAATTTATCAGTTAACTCAAGAGCTTGATACATATCAACGAGATGATATTGAGATTGGTATCAATAAGGCTATTTGTTCGGTTAGATCTACCATAGAGAAGTTGACAGCCTGCGAAGAAGGAAAAAAATTCCAGGGCATCTTCAATCAGCTACAGTTTATCCTGTGCCAACTTGAAAATTTGAAGGTTTCAAAGAATAACCGTCGATATAATGTCTTAACCTTGGTTCTATCTCTCAAAGCCCAACTAATCTCTTCAGGTTGCTATCGTTATTTGCAATCATTAGAATGTCTCTCTCTGCCTCATCCATCCACTCTCCGGAGGCTGTATTCGAACATTGGCTTGGACACAAATTTTATTGATTACCTGAAGGTTGCATCCCAAGACTTCAACAAATTCAAGAAACATGTCCTCCTACAGTTGGACGAAATTCACGTAAGGTCAGACTACACTTATAAAGGAGGTAAAATCTTTGGTTCCTCTTTTGTCAAAACTGATTCAACAAATCCAGAAAACAACAATTCTTCTGAATTTGATCCAGCTAAGACTGTTTTAGCTTTTCAAGTTACAAGCCTTTTCACAAAGTGGTCAGAAATTGTGAGACTTCTTCCATGTTGCAATGCTAAATCTTCTGACTTGCTTCCAATAGTAAGGCAAGTTATTATTGACATCGAGAAGTGTGACCTTAAAGTAATAGTTATTTGTACAGACGATTATCAACTAAACGTGAGCTTATTCAAGTCTCTAGCTGGTAGTACAAGTTTACAACTAACTTGTCCAAACCCATCAGACCCTACTAGATCTATTTTCTTGATGTTTGATCCAGTTCATATCGTGAAGTGTATCCGAAATAATTGGATAAATCAAAAGGATACCAATACAACATTTACCTTTCCATCAATTGATCATTACTTTAGTGAAACTTTTCCTTATCACCTTTCAAACGCTTCATTCAAGGATCTCAGAAATATTTACAAGTCCGAACAATATTCAAACGCTAAGATCGCTCATAAATTAACATCCAAAGTTGTTTGGCCATCAGTTCTTGAAAGACAAAGTGTACCTTTGGCTCTTGCGGTTTGGGATCAGTCAACATACAATGCAGTACTGTTGTATAATGAAAAGAATTGTATTTCCAACCAAACCTATCAATTCATTTCTCTCATAACCAGATTTTGGAAGATGTGTAACATACATAGTCCAGGCAAAGATATTCGCTTACGTGATCCTGATTTAAAGGTTTTCAAGCTTCAAGATGACCGTTTTGTGTTTTTTTCCAAGTTGGTTTCTTGGCTTCAGGATTGGAAGACCTTTAGTTGTAGCGGTAGAGCAGGAAAACTTAGCCCACAAACTTTTACCAGCTTAATTCACACCTGTCAAGTTATACCAAAAATTGTCAACTATTTAACCAGTGATGACTGTGGATTTTCTTACGTTCTAACAGGATTTCTACAAAACGATTCTCTAGAAAAACACTTTGGTGTTTACAGATTAATGTCCGGTTGTAATTACAACATTTCTGTGTGCCAAATTCTTGAGAGTGAACGTAGAATTAAACTTTCTAACATCTTAAAATTATACCGAGCTCAAGACAGCAAATTTGAGACTTCGCTAAAGGAATTTGTTGGAACTTTCTCGTGTGACATGGAACCTGATAACGCTGCAACTCTACCAACAGACCTGAGCGCTTACTCTTCACTTCTTCACCAAAACTTTGATTTTTCACCAATGACAGAAATTCGCCAATCCTTGGCTTTCATTGCTGGATATGCTATACATGGTATTTGCAAGTCAAAGTTATATTCAAAGAAATTTCTTTCAAATGCCACCACTTCATTATGTTCCCAATGCTTGTCTTTACTCACTCATAATGAAAGCTTTGCCCTGGAGTGTGAAGAATCTGACTTGATCTTAATTCACTTAGCAGACCGAGGAGGACTTAAATATCCTTCTGATGAAGTTTTAAATGCAGTCACAGCACTATGGAAGATCCTTTATAGAATTGAACAGAACAGTTGCTTAATGAGACAATTTGTTGCTAGTACCAGCAAAACTATACTTATTCAACTCTCAATTTCGAGGATAGAGTTTGAGAGTTTTGATTTCTGGAGATCTAACTGCCCTAGTTGTCACACACCTTTCCTTTTTTATCTAAACAAAATACTCTCTGCCGCTAGCAACTGTTTACTAAAGAATAAGGTCCGCAATATGAATTCTAAAAGGAGCTTAGAAAAATATCACGGTGGATCCAAGAGAAAACTACATAAATTACAATCTGAATAATATCCATTTTAGTATGTATTTTTATTCTTATACATGTTAGTTTGTAGTAAGAGAGAGAACTATCACAATTTTCCACCTCTATTGTATTAATATTCATTACACTCCATTAAATTTCAGCTAAAAATATAGATATGCTATACAGCTTGTATTTTGCACTTAAGACTTGAAGTAATCCATGGTTAAATACCGTGAATAGGCTATAGTTACGTAGGCTGTGGAATTCTGGTTAACACGAACTGTTTCCTACGGTCCCCTGTTGTTGTACTATCAGAGTCTACTGTACAACACCACTTAACTACCTGTCTATAGTCCTCCAGTCCCGCTATGCACTCCGCATAGCTGTTAACCGCGAGTCGCACCGGCATGTGTTCCTGCTCCGCGTACTGACGGAGGTTCTTAGCGAACTGGTCGTACTTGTCTCTCAGTCGCGCGTGCTTTCTAGAAATGCCGGCGATGTCCTGGCAGAGACAGGAGAGATTGGACTCTACTAGGTCGATTCGCTCTGTAAGGTATTTGGTCATACGGTCTGATTCTGAGCGAGAGCGGATCGCATTGCTCTGAGATGCGTCCATTCGGTTCTACCAAGTTATGTGCGTGCGGAACATATTTACAGTGCTTTTGGTGTGTCCAGATTTATTTATAGTAGAGTCATATTTTAGCACTTTTAATCATTTGAATTCCCATCTTATTACAATATTATACATCCCTTATATTATTTATAGATCATATTTTAGCATTTTTTAATAATTTTTAATTCCCTTCTTATTACAATATTATACATCCCTTATATTATTTGTATGTATAATGCATTTAAATAATCTAATATATATAACTATTGCTAACAAATATGAGTTCAACTCAACCAGAATTTCCTATACAAGAACAACAACACATAATCTAGCAGCAAGCTAGCTACAATATCGACAGCTATTACCTGTAGCAGGTACGTTCTGAGCTCGTCAGGAAGAATTAGAATCTCCATTTTATCACAGAAGTCCGCGGGGTACCCTAGAGAGAGAGCGAACAGAGTGATATACCCGATGGAGAGTAAGGCCAGTAGCAACTTGTTCTCGTATAGGCTAGGAATAAACGGACGGCCTCGGTAGTTAATAGTGCAAGTACTTAGTTGCATGCAAAGACTAATTAGGAATACAGTTGTGTTGAGTATACTCGGCTTGAATTCTGCATCTAAATCATCAACTGCATCAGTTATGGGTGTTATAAGCTTAGCTGCTCTGACCAATATAACGATAGAGGCGAGATGCACACTAGACTGCAGGAATACCGTACCCAGTGTGTACAGGTTAAACACATTCGGAATAGGCTTCTCCTTGCTAAGCTCACTAAGCGGGCGAATACGGGAGAATATCATAAAGCTGAAGGATACAAACACCCCCTGCAACAAGGCTTGCATGTCCGAGAATTTAATTCCGTCTAAATACAGTGCACTCTGCGAGTATGCAGATATAAGCGCGCTGATAGCTATTATCTTATACATCTGTAGAATGGTAACGAGGGTGCATCTCCCGTGTCTCACAATGTTACAGACGGCAGCTACGCTATCGGACCGGGAGGTGAATGGAGAGGCGATAGACGCGTCCCCGAGTTGTACGGGGGGCGGCGCCTCGGTCTCCCCCCCTCTCCCCTGTTTGGGGGGCGGAGGGTCCCCTGGGCCCGGGGAGGGACGGGAGAGGAGAGACACGCCGATGTGCGCGTGTTTGAGCGCCCCTACGTCATTAGAGCCGTCCCCACACATGAGTGTGTAGTGCCGCCTGTTCAGCGAGAGGACTACCTGCTCCTTCTGCTTGGGACTCATCCGCGCGAATATTCTCACGTACTGCACCCACTCCTCGGAGCGCAGCTGTCCGCAGAGGTGACTCACGCCCTCCCCCGTCACGCAGAGCTCGTGTCGCCGGGACAGAGCCCGCATCTGCTCCAGGCCCTCCAACCCGAGTCTGACCGTCCGGTCGGGACTAACCCACTCCCACCCCCCAGCCGCCCGAGCCAGCATAAGCGTGCTGCTCATGCTAGACATGCTGAGTTCGTGGGACACGTAGCACGCAGTGTACGGGTTGTCCCCCGTTATCATCATCAGGCGATGCGAGGAGCGTCTCAGGGCGCGAACAGAGCTCTTAGAGTCCGGCTTAACCGCAGAAGAGAAACAGATAAACCCACAGAAATGCATCCCTCGCTCCGCCTCCTCTCTGGAGAGACTCGAGAATATCCTAACACTACTCGGGATGTCCCTGTAAGCCAGTGCCAGAACCCTAGCGCCTAGACACACCAACTCGTGGTGTACACGGTCATACCCGTCCGGCACTGAGCTGAGCAGCGCGCGCACCGTCTCGGGGGCGCCTCTGGTCAGCGCCAGGGACCGACTCTTGTTTATACAGATTACCGTCATCCGCTTAACAGTGCTGTTAAAGTGGAACTTGCGAGCCACACTGAAAGAACCGGATACCTTTAGGCTCTTCGGGAGTTGCGGTTTGTTCTCCTTCCCCAGCGTCCAGCCGGCGGCGCTGAAAGCCGCGATCTCCAGAGGGTCCCCGATAATCTCTCCCTTCCTTACCGAGGCGAGGGAGTGGCACAGCCCTATAACAAGCTGTGTCTCGTTAGAGCCCAGCCCCGGGGCCGCCAGCTGGGAGGAGAGCTCCCTAGATGCGTTAGTGACGCCTAGGAATGCTATGTCGCTGGAAGTGAGGGTCCCTGTCTTGTCGAAGCAACAGAAGTCTAACTTTCCGGCGTTAGGCAGTCGGAAGGGCTCGGTACAGAATATCTTAGACTTGACAAGACTTAGCAGCGAGTTGTTAACCGCGAGAGACAGGATTATAGGGAGCTCTGGCGGCACTACTGTGGTTACAATGAATGTGCACTGAAGGAACAGTTTGTATCTGCTCCTCAGGGGATCCTCTGTCCCGTGCACCCACACGTACACGGCTGCCATAACCGCGAAGTGCATTAGAAACACAAGGAACAGCAGTGCCTCCTTATTATTAGCGGTAACGCGCTCTACCCCGTATAGGATAGTCCGCACGAGTCTGCCCTGGCTGGTATTGAAGCCGGTCCGTAGCACGTAGGCTATGGCCCCGCCATTAGGGGGGCGTAGGGGGGTACAGCCCTTGGGGGCGGGCTCCGTCTGGAGGAGCTTCGTGCCCGAGAAGAGCACGTGCTGCCTAGCGTCTCTCTCGAAAGAGAAGCTCTCTGTCTCCGCGCGGCCGCTCACGGACTCCTTGTGTCGCGGGATGGATTCCCCGGTCAGCATCGCCTCGTCCGCCACGATGGCCCCGTGTAGGAGGAGAGCGTCGCAGGGGGACACCAGCTCGCGTCGCGTGACCGAGAGAGACACCAGGTCCCCGGGCACCAGCCGGTCGGAGGGCACCTGGCCCCACTTGCCGTCCCTGCAGGCCGTTACGGAGCCGGGCTCTGTGATCATATCGCGCACAGAACTGAGGTTACGGCGCTGCTGGAATACAACCATGCACTCGAGGGATACTAACATGAATATAGTGAACAGTGCGTAGTGCCAGTACTCGTCTAGACACCACATGAGCACGCAGAACAGCTGGAACACGAAGAAGGGAGCCGTGGCTCTCTCCCTAAACAGCTGCGAGAAGAGAGGGAGCTCTATCGACAGAGCACAGCTGCCAAAGAGCTTCTCTCTCCTACGCACCTCAGCGCTAGAGAGACCACCGGAGGATAAATAGGATCCGAAGCCCGTGTTATCCTCGAGAGAGGGGGGAGAGAAGGTATTAGTGGGTGTGTTATAAATGTAGCGAATCTTCTGGAACTCAAACCACACCTGTCCCTCCCTATTCAACAGCTGGGTTAGCACTACAGACCCGTTGTTAGCTGTCGGCACTACTTTAACGAGAGAGGCGCTATCCACTGAGCTAACCGAAGAACAGGTGACTATACAGCGTACGTGTACTGACCAGACACAGCTGAGACATAGCAGGATCTGGGATACCAGTGTGAGCATTAGGAATGCTAGTGGCAGTTCTAGTTCCAGTTTGAAGACAAGAGACACGAGAGACTCCTCTCCCTGCTCAGTGAGAATGCCGGAGAGCTGGTATAGGATAGCGCTATACGCCGGTATGAAGGGAATAGCATAGCCGTGCAATAGAAAGTTCCTGTGAGCATAAAGTCTGTAGGATTGTATCTCGTCACTGTCGGCAACTGAAGGCATAACTAATTCAATATTCATTCATTCATAAACTCGTACAATTGTATTTCTTTTCTTTGTGAACAGATTTATGAAACAGCGTTTTAACCCCTAGCTTATACAAATGCAAATGACTCCGGTTAATACGGAACAGATTTCAACGATCCCCTGGTGTTCCTAACAAGTCTACTGTAATTACTAATTAGTTGAGAGTTCAACATATAACAAAGCTCAATGGTTTAATTTACAACACAAAATATTAGCTCCTATCTCCTATCAATAATTTCGAATATATCCAAATTAGCAGCATTACATATAAATATATACAACTTATAAAATAAACACGATACATAGCTTAGTAAGCCAGCTATTACATTAGTGGTGAGCTAGATGTTACACAGCATTAGTGATGAGCTAGCTTTTCGAAGCAGCGCGTAACTAGCGCTGTCCATCCGGTCTGGTGGCTGGCCCCGCAGCCCCGGCCGCTGTCCCCGTGGAAGTACTCGTAGAAGAGCACCAGGTTGCTCCAGAAGGGGTTATCCTGGTACAGCCTGGAGTCCCCGTGGCAGGGCCGCCTCCCTGTCTTGTCCGGGAGGAATAGCAGTGTCAGTCTGCGGGATAGCTCGATGCTAACTTCGTAGAGAGTCATCTTGTTGCCCGAGCCCGTGGGACACTCCACCCTTAGGTCAGCCCCGAAGTAGAAGTGGTATCTCTCCAGGGACTCGATGAGCAGATAGTTTATGCATATCCATATGGGCCCCCGCCAGTTGCTGTTCCCGCCGAAGAGAAGAGTGTTCGACTCCCCGGGCACATACGAAACCTGCTGTTTCTGTCCGTCCAGCTCCATTACGAACGGAGCCTTCTCGTGGGCCTTGGAGAGAGAGCGGATGCCATAGGGCGACAGGAACTCATTTTCATCCAACACATACTTGAGTACTTTCTCCAGCTGTTCCCTGTTGGGAATGGCTAGCAGGTGGTGGTACCCGGAATCGTGCTCCGAGTCCAAACCGGATATCTGCTCGGAGAGGTCCGGCCGGTACTTTACGAACCACTCCAGTCTGGTCTTGAACCCGGGCAGCTTGTCCATGACTCTCTCCTCCAGCGTCAGACACGCGAAAATAGGGATTATGCCCACCACAGAGCGGATGCGCATTGGGTAGGACTCGCCGCGAATTCGCAGGAGGTCGTAATAGAATCCGTCCTCTTCATGCCAGAGCCCACAGCCCTGGCCCAGCTGGTTAATGGCATCGGATATCTGTATGAAATGTTCAAAGAACTTGGATGCCATATCCTCATACACCGGGTCATACGAGTGCGCTAGCTCTAGGGCCATGTCCAGCATAACTATGCAGAAGAAAGCCATCCAGGCAGTCCCGTCCGCCTGCTCCAGGTGCCAGCCCTCCGGAAGCGGGCGACTCCGGTCGAAGAGACCGATGTTGTCCAAACCCAGGAACCCCCCGGCGAATATATTCTTCCCGCTCGGGTCCTTTCGGTTCACCCACCAGTTGAAGTTGAGCACCAACTTCTGGAAAACGCGGGCCAGGAATTTGTGGTCGCGGCTTCCGCGAGATCCAGTGATCTTGTACACGCGAAAGCAAGCCCACGCGTGCACCGGCGGGTTTACGTCGTTAAACGCGAACTCATACGCCGGCATCTGTCCGTTGGGATGCATGTACCACTCACGGAGAAACAGGATCAGCTGTTCCTTCGCGAAGTTCGGATCCACCTTTGCGAATGGGATCATGTGGAACGCGAGGTCCCACGAGGCGTACCATGGATACTCCCACTTGTCCGGCATGGAGATAATCTCCCGGTTGAACAGGTGTGTCCAGTCGGCGTTTCTCCCGTGAAACCGGGATCTGTCCGGTTTCGGCATGTTCGGGTCGCCTCTCAGCCAGTCCTTAATGGAGTAGTGGTAGAACTGTTTGCTCCACAGCAAACCTGCGTACGACTGTCTCACCACGGAAAGCGCTTCCTCGCTGAGAGAGCTCTGAAACTCGGAAATGCCCTGTCTGGCCAGCCGCGAGTAGAACTCGTGAGCCTCAGAGCGACGGACGCTAAACGTGTTTTCAAAGAAAGTAGAGAACAGTTCTTGTTCCGTGATACTCGGTTTCTCCTTATCGCTGCAGAGAACTAGCTTTATCTGCACACTGCTGTTGGCGGCTACTTCCTGCGTGTAGTAGAAGCCGCACTTAGTGCCCCTAAGAGCGGGGTTAACCGCGTCCCTCTCCTTGTTAACGATGTACCGATGGAACGCATCCTTGGTGTGTGCAGTGGGCCCCGCTACCCCGTAGAGAGCCTCGTAGTTAGTCTCATTCTCAGTGAACAGCATTTCCGGACTCTGTCCGTTGCACTCTGCCCCCATGAGGTACCAGACCCCCAGGGTGCTCTTGTGCTCCCCCGACACGGCCCTGTCCCCAGACGCCTGGAGGAGGGGCTTGTCGGACGCTCCCTCGTGCTCGTAGCCCCAGACCCACGTGTTGCGGTACCAGAGCTGCGGCAGCACATGCAGGGTCGCCGCGGAATTAGACCGGTTGTGGCAGCTCACCAGCACACATATGGAGTCGGGAGACGCCTTCGCGTACTCCACAAACACGTCCCAATACCGGTTCTGCTCGAAACAGCCGAGATCCTCCAGCTCCACCTCCGGACCGGTCAGACCGGACTCCCGATTAGCCGGCTCTATCCGGCTGTAGGGGTACTCGCACATCGGGTACTTGTACAGAGCCCGCATGTACGAGTGTGTGGGGGTGGAGTCGAGGTAGTAGTAGCATTCCTTAACGTCCTCTCCGTGGTTACCCTGCGGCCCTGTCAGTCCGAACAGACGCTCCTTCAGAATCGGGTCCCTCCCGTTCCAGAGCCCCAGCGAGAAGCAGAGGCGGCACTGCCGATCGCAGATCCCCATAAGCCCGTCCTCTCCCCACCTATAGGCCCTGGAGCGGGCGTGGTCATGCGGGAAATAGTCCCAGCAGGATCCGTCCGGAGAGTAGTCCTCTCGCACGGTGCCCCACTGCCGCTCCGAGAGGTACGGGCCCCAGCGCTTCCAATACTTGGCGTGCTCCTGGTCCTCAACCAGCCTCAGGGTCTCGGGGTCAGTCTCCCGTTGCTCGATTAGAGGGATGCTCTTCGCGCGGTTAAACTTGCCGGGCTTGTTAGACCGCATCACACAGAACGGGGCGGATTGGTCCAGACGGGTCATGTGTTTGTGCCGCACCTCATCAGAGGGCTGTAACACCAACTGGTGCTTTGCACTCTTGTACTTATCAGCCATAGTTAGTTAGTCTAAGCTCTCAACTTACTGTATTTATAACTACGTATCTCCAGTTATATTACCTACTCCTATTCAGGCTATTCTATAGATCCATTACAGGAATTTGTATACCGCCCTCTTCTTATAACTCACTTTGGAAATCACTATTGATTTAGCTAAGTAGAACCTACAGTCATGCAATCTAATTGACTTGGATTTTAATACCTCAACTTGCAAACAACAAACAAACGACCGTTTGTTCGATACACCCGTAGACCCTGTAACATAACAGTGTAACATGATAACAAACCGTCTCTCTTTTCACTTCACCGTACCTTTCCTCTATTAGCGCTCAGAGGATACCAACTCTTTGTATCAAATTCTTCTCTGTCTATTTGCTTTATACCTGCTCAGAAATATCAGAGTATGTCCCAGTGCATTAATATTACTTTCTGTATTGTTGTAACATTAAACATATACAAACCAAATATCTCAATCGCTATTATTAGAACACGGGATATAGTAGAACCCTAACATTCTTTAAATTTTTACCCAGCAATTGCATGCGTAAAGTAGATTGTAATATAATACAAGGCTACATAATAAGCCAAGTTAGCTAACTCAAATAATTATTACAAATTACATGTTAGTTGTTAAATTGGGACCATAGGGCTTGTTGTTAATACAAATTTAAGCATGAAAATTGTTCCCAATAAGTAGACCTTGAGTCACCTTACTGTAACTTTTGAATGAATTAAAGCAAAAAGAAACTTTAATTGGGTGTGAATGAGAAGATGTATAAATAGCTGTACTAAAAAAACAAAACCTATCTCTGTATTATAAAATATGAAATAAACATAAAGTTTCTTGAATAAGCTCAGAGCACTTGGCACACCCACAGATACAGATTACAGCTCCACTCTTCAGCCTGTCCTATGGCTATCTCGCAGTAGCACGAGTAGTCACCGGAGCTGTTATTGTACACCACGCGCGCCTCTCCGTTCTCATTAGTTATAGCACAAGCCATGCCAGTTAGTCGCTCTGTATCACGGACAGAGAGAGGGCTAGTTTGACAAGACTTCCCCAGATTTTTCAAGAGACAGTGACTGGTGCGAGCCGTACAGTTGTTAGCGGAAGTTAGCACAGCGATTGAGTCAGCTGTTTGCATGCGGAGTGCATTCAACTGGTGCTGAGCATCAGTTATATTCTGCACAATAGCCCTATACGTGCTGTTAGCGTTAATAAGCGGAGTCAGCGCATCCAGCTTACGCGCTACATCCCGCGAGGCGGCCAGCTGCGAGCTGGACACAGACACAGACAGGATGGCTATTACAAGAGCTATCACTGCTATGAACAGAGTCAGCACTAGAAGCACGGAGAAGAAAACCTGCAGACTGACTCGAGTAACAGAGTTGTATTTACTAGACAGAGGGAGGCCCTCAAGGGGTTCACTGGCCCCCCTAATTGTCCCCAGGTATTGGTATACGGATTCCCTAGCTGTCTCCTTCTGAGGGGAATATGAGTACCTCGGAGAGAGGGAGAGTCTACTGGGTAATAGGGATTCCAAACGCTCGTATATCTTAACGTTGTTAACGAGAGTAGCGCTAGAGGAGAGAGCGTCAGGGTTGCCTTCTTTAATTTTCTCAACTACGATTTGTTTCTCCGAAGTGGGCCTGAGGGGGACCCCAGGGGGGAAGTCCTGGTACATGGGATTAGGCTGCATGCTAATGCTAGTCTTAGAGGACCTGAGCTCTGGCTTAATGCTAGCTCCCTGAGGAGGGTAGTTATAGTACGTGTCCCCTTTGTGGGGCATGGGGGGCGTGGTAGGAATATCCTCTGCGTCAGGGGTAACGGCCCCGTCAGGGAGAGAGGTCTCCGAGCGGGACAAGTGATCGGTGGGAGTTGCCATGGTACTAGCCTATATGTAAGTAACATTTGGGAAGAAAGTTAAGTATCAGGGATTTTGGAATTTCTCAGTTTCACTAATTATCCCCCCCCCTGATTCGTTTTTATTGCATTGTTAGATAGTATAACTTCTTCCAAGTATTCACAACAAATTTCTATGCAAAATATTAAATACTATTCAAACTAGACACTTTTTGGTGGCACCCCCTAAGGTTCCAATATAACTCAGTTATTGCAACTCTGTTGTTGTTATATCTCATTATTGCAATCTCTACTCAGTATACATAGCAATTTAGCAGAGCTAATGGGGACATCTGAAGTTATTATCCTCGCAACAACAAGTCGCCTCTTGATGCTGTTATTACAGGTAAGTGGGGTATAATAACACTATACAATAGTTATGTTATAATCACAGGCTCTGAGCAACCTGCTTATTCCGGACCACACAGCTTCTATGTCAGACGTGTCACTGAGTGGAGACAGGAGATCGCACCCCTATATTATTGACGTCACACTCAGGGGACTCTCCTCTTGGGATGGAGAGCACTATCTGCTAATAGCAGAAGAGGGATACAAGTACGAAGCAAACCTAGCTTTCTTTCCACTCTACCCTCTCATAATACGCGCGTTATCTACTGTTCTAACTCCATTAGAGTATATCGGACTTGAGATGCATAGCATAATGTTACTAGCAGGCGTCACGGTCAATACTATAGCATTCTCAATAGCAAGTTATCACCTGTATAAGCTCACAGCCCTGCAATACCCACGGGACCCTATACTACCCCACTTAGCAGTTATTCTATTCGCTATTAACCCAGCTAGCATATTCATGTCTGCAGTGTACACAGAGTGCTTATTCTCTCTGTTCAGCTTTGCCTGCATTCACTGCCTATTTGCTGGGAAGTCGGGTACAGCCAGTTTGTATCTGGCACTGGCATGCGGCACGAGGTCTAATGGCATAGCTCTGTGCGTTTTCATTGCAATGCACCACTTACATGGCATACTTACAGAACTGAAACTAATTACGATTATTAGGAGGCTATTCCTGTGTATTTCTCAACTATTAATTGGCTTGTCTCCCTTCATTTGCTACCAGTTGTACACAGCACACAAACTGCAGCACAACTACACTGGAGTCCTGCCTTACTCCTTCATACAACAGAAACACTGGGGAGTTGGAGTTATGAGCTACTACCAACTCAAACAGCTCCCAAACTTCCTACTAGCGGCCCCTGTACTGGCAATCAGCTGTTCCGCTCTCAGACAGGAAGCAGATAGTATATATCAGCTGATTATAAAGCAGCACAAGCCTTGGCTAAGGTTAGCACATACTGTATATAATTTCTTTTTAAGAAAACGAGTTTCGATACACCATATACACCATACACCATAGTTTCGATACACCATAGTTTCGATACACTATAGTAGTCTATGGATACACTTATAAGCACATCTTCCCTCCCAAAAGGTGACAAAACTTTTAACCAATAAATTAGAGGGTTGTCCCAGTGTGGATTAGCAGGTATAAATTGATTTTAAATAATATATAGTACAGTAGTACATATAAACCCGAATGCAAAAACAAATAATAATGGATAGAAATACGGTATTATTGATTTATTTATATATTTAACGCACAATCTGACAAATTAATATAACAAGCTATTAAACCTAACAATATATGTACGTACACAATATAATAAATAAATTTCTACTCTTTCAAAATATACAATATGAAGAGACTCATTAGCTAATTACTTAGCTTCAACTGAATACTGACAGGCTTGTGTTTATCTCTCCCCTGACAAATCCCATCGAGTGCGTTCATCAGCATACTCCTCTGTTTGTAGTCCTTTGTCATTAATCTCCAGCGACTAGGAATAGCCGGGGGCTGAGACAAATCGATACATTCCTCCGACCCAGAATTGGAGTTAGTCTCTTCACTCATCTCTGTTGTGTACTGCGAGGTGAACACCAATTCAAAAGCTGGCGACTTGAAATCAACCAGTTCCACCCCCTCTATCCACTCGTAGGCTATAACGTCCACAACTTCGTATTGCAGGGTTGCGGGAGGCGAGGCCAGGAACTTGGGTATCGGCCAGCTGACCAGGTCGATGCGGCAGAGAAACAGGGCCTGTCCGGTGAGTAGAATCGCGTGCGGTTGCATATTAGAGCCCCCGATGTCGTACAAGACTAGCAGGTAGCTAATTATGCTAGAGGGGCCCTCCAGCAGAGGGGCGGGTATAACCTTACGCGCCTCGAATAGCAGCGCCTCTGTGAGCGTCTGTATCGCGGTGTCCGAGGGAGAGGAGAGGAGAACCTCTGTCAAAGAGAACTTAGCGTCCAACTCGCTGACCTCCTTACTGGGTACCTCCTCCTGGCCCAGCACCGGGTTCCGGATCTTCTTAAACTTGTCGCTGAGGTGCGATAGGAACTCAGAAGTCTGTCTGTTGTCGAAAGTTAGGAAGGCATAGGTGTTGGTGGAGTAGTTAGTGTCGAGTCTGAAATGGTAGTCGAACAGCCCCAGCACCACCTCCTGTATCTGCACCAGGTTTACAGACTCGAATAGACAGACAGCTGACTCGGTATTGGGAGCCTTGTCTGTAGCTAGAGTGTAGAAGTGCTGAGTGGTACACAGGTATAGCGCCATGTCCGTGAGAATAGCGCAGGTGGGGATAAGGTGCTGGGGCCGCGAGTACGGGGTGCACCAAGTGAGCATTAGGAATGCAATCTGCTCCTCTCTCTGCTTTACAGAGGGACACATGCGCTTTATAATCCCGTAGAAAGCGCTGGGAGATCTAGCGCTCTGCCACGCGAAATCCACGAGTTCCTGCGGCATTACGATATGCGGCTTATCCTGGAAATTGTGTCTCAGACGCAGGTACGTACCGGCCACTGGCGACAACATTTCTACGCTTACGGTCGAGGTTTTGAGATCTCGAGAGAACTCCTGTTTCCACTGTTTCTTCAGGGCGGTGATTAACTGCTCCTTCAACACAGCATCCGTTATAAATAGCTTCCAACTGGTGCCTGGCTGATCTAAGCCCTCGAAATACAAATTAACTTCGCTGTCAACCCGATAGTCCGCTTGCTCGCTACGGAACAACTCTATATTATCAAGAGCAGACACCGGCTGGCTCCGCAACACCTGTAAGGTGTTTAGTTTCAGTTCCGTATCGCTGTAGTCCTCCACTGCTAAGTATAGCATCTGACTGGTAAGCAGCAGCGAGACAGGCAGCAGGAGACTCTCGCTCCCCACAGAGCAGTGCTCGCTGACTACCAGGTACAACACAATGTCCATGCTCCTAATAGCTTCCTCGCAAATGCCCTCTATCTCCTCTACTCCCATTGAGTTGTACGTGTCCTTAATGCTGTGCAGGAATAGCTTTCGCTTCACGAGCGTCAGCTGCTCGCTGCCCTGGTACTCTATCTGGAGACCCGGGCCCGTCAGGTGTCCCACTTCCGGGACAGTCTTTGCGGTTTGTAACACCTCCCTTATGCAGTTGAGTAGATTATGGGTGGTGGAGTAGGCGCGTGTGAATAGTGTGAACGTCCCAAGGGCCCCTAGGGCTCTGCACTCGAAGTGTATAACCTGGTTGAACAGCCCGACGGTTAGCTTTGATATCTCGCCGAGTCTCACGCTCAGCAGATGTGCAGTATCTCCCATCAGCAGCGGCGGCAGGGCGGGGTCTAGCTCCAGGATGTGAATAGCTCTGTTGGTGAGCAGCACCAGTGAATAGAGCTCGTAGCGAGAAGACAGCGGAACCAGGAACCCGACCCTCGCCGCGAATACCAGCTCCTCCTCCTGCGAGGCCGACTCCACCGAGTTGAACCGGGATATCTCCGGGAGAGACCCGGGTATAACGTCCTGTATGTAGTACACGGCGCTCAGCAGCTGGCTGGCTATTCGCGTGGAGAGGAACCCCTCGTGTGTGTACAGCCCTCTCAGCTTAGTGGCGAACAGCGTACGCACCGCGGGGCTCAGCTCCTGGTCCGTCTCGGGCCCCGCTTCGGGGGCGGAGAGGTCCCCTAAAGAGGACACCGACTCAGGTGTCGCCTCTCCCATCAGCTCCAGCAGGAGCCCGCACAGGTCAGACGCTTCCTCGGGGGAGGAGAGGCATAGCAACCGGCATGTCGTATTGGCATGCAGGGTCTCCTCAATACAGACAGCAGTCGGATAGCTGGGCAGCACACAAACGCTCTTCCAATGACTGAAGTTCTTAGGAGACTCAGATCGCGAGTTGTCTAAGCTCACGAACAGAACCTGCACCAACTCCAGGTCCACTTTAACCACGAGACTCTCGTGTCCCTCTGCGGGGGCCAGGATCCCCTCGAGGGCCTCCCCTCTCAGCTGGGCCAGGGCCCCGGGGTACCCCACGGCCCGCGCCATAAACACGCTCCCCGTCTGCTCCTCCGACTCGCTATTCCCATCCAAGTCCGTCACGTGGGAGACCCGAGCCGGGGCCGGCGTCAGATCTGAGTCGAGTCGGCCGGACGCGGTCTGTCGGATGTCCGAGTGCATCAGGGGGCCGGGGGAGTAGCCCTGCGCCTTGCTCGCGGGGGGCGGCACCTGTCCGGTCGCCGTGGGCTCCAGCGGGGCGGCCTGCGCCTCCCGCTCCAGCTGTTCGTTGTAGCGACTCAGCCAGTCGCGGCCCCCCTCGTCTCTCAGCTGCTCCGTCGCCAGCCTAAGGGTCTCGGTCTGCTCGGGCCCCTCTGGCTCCGCCCCGGGCCGGGTGCCCGCTCGGTCGCCGGACACGGCCACCACGCGGCGGGTGGGCCGGGGCCTCGCGTCAGCTGACTGCTCCTGGGGCGGGACCCGAGTGGGCCGGCTGTCGGTGAGGCTCTTAGCGGCCGCTAGCTCCTTGGGGTTAGCCTTAAAGCCGTCCAGCGCTATTGTCTCGTACGTGAGTGTTAGGGCCCCCAGCACCTCGATACGGTACTGAGGCTGGTAGCAGATGTGGTTGTTGTCGAGCTGTATGCTCTCGAGACACGGGAGCTTGCCCAGATGGCTCAGATAGGAGAGATCGTCTATAGAGTTAAACTTCAGATTCAGAATGACTACGCAGTATAGCTTGCGGAGGCCTACAAGGCTCCTGATCTTGTTGTGCGATAGATCGAGAGTGTGTATGTTGCCCAGCTTAGTGTGCAGCGAATCTATGTTCTCCAGTCGGTTGTGCGACAGGTCCAGCACCTTAAGTTCCAACAGACAGGTCAGGAAATGCTCGGGCAGCTCCTCTATCTCGTTATTGCTGAGGTCCAGCATCTGGAGGTAGGGCGCCAGGGTGATGCTCTCGTCGATCTGACGAATGTGGTTCCGAGAGAGATGCAGGTGCGTGAGGGCCTTCCACCTGTAGGCGGGCGGGTACTTACAGGTCCCGTCCGGCTGTTCCTCTTTAGTCGCGTACTGGTATAGCAGCGCGTCTGATATAGAGCGAGCGGAGTTGCGGATAACGAGGAGATCGAGATTATCTAGGAGGTGTGTCCAGCCCTCCACCTGCTGCATGGAGCAGCCGTCCAGCTGTAGGGAGTACAGATTCCGGAGAATGGACAGGTCGAACTTTAGCTCTGAGAGGACGGACGAGCTGAGACAGTCGGGCGTGTCCGAGACAACCTTGAGGTGCTTGAGTCTGTTCACGAATTCGTATAAGTTAACCACGTCAAGAGAGGTGTCGTTAGACCGCTTTTCCAGCGGCAGTTTGAGTCGGCGCGTTATGCAGTACATCTGCACAACGCTTAGGATAGCCGGGTCCCGCGAGGAGAGGATCTTCTCTCCCACGTGGAAGAGACGAGACGCCAGCGCCTGTGTCACGCCCACTACGTCATAGTACTGGTAGTTAATGAAGTTAAGGAACTGGGGCGGGGGGATCGGGAAGGTGCGTAGCACCTGTTTGAGGTAGGACTCGAGTTTGCTGCGGCGTCTCTCTATGAGAACGGATGTCTTGTTTCCGAGGAGCTTCTTCTTCGGGAGCTCGTCTGAGTGGAATGAGTAGAACCACTGCAGTTGCTGGTGCAGGTTGAAGAACTCGGAGTAGCGCTTGCTGAGTCGCCACATGCAACCAGGGATGCCGACCTCAATGTCGTACACCACGTGGCTCCCCTCAAGGTGAGCAGCCGGTATGCACAGATATACTATCTTGGCGAAGTCCTTGAGACAGCCCGCGTTTGAGGCCTGGGAGTCCTGGAGAGAAGAATTCATACTCCGCTCGAGTTCAGGGGACTGTGTGGGCACTTGGGGAGGGTCGGTACTCATTGGGAGGAAAGTGGTTCTAACTGCAATCATGTTATTCGTAAGTAAACATAGAGACACACTCATTATGCCACGTAATTAGTAAAGAGGAATATTTAATTTAATTTTATAGCGTTTAGGTGTTTTCCTTTAGTTAGGCTCATTTAATTAAACCTCACAATCTATTCACAAGAATAACTATGGAAATATTTTTATAGATAATTCAATTGAATAATTTCGTCACAGTTTGTGATAATACAGTAGAACTCGGTTATAACGAACTCTTTCGGGAAGAGAAATAAGTAGTAATATCGGACTGAACGTACTAACAGAGATTACCATACTGCTTTATAAACTTGCTAAGTAACCATGTATTGTTATAACCGATTTCTACTGTATGTATTGTTATAACCGATTTCTACTGTATGTAATTGTTTACAACCTGGAAGGTATCAAAATATAGACTGTGTACATAAGGGACGTGAAACCTGACTGTATTTCTCATTAGGAGCACATGTATTTATACTTGTATGGGCATGGGGGACTGAAAATGCACTGAGCGTAGTTTGTCTTATCTGTTTATATAAAATAAATTATACATTCTAAAGGGTAGATAGCAAACAAAATATTAATTAATTAATGAGTTAATGAGCTACAGTAGAGAGAATCCATTAATTATCACAATACACGGGGACTATATAATCTGTCTGTATATACTGTTGTAGCAGCTAGTTGCTCTCCCTATTCGTTTTCTCGTCCGGAACTAAGTTCTCCTCCTCGGGCCTAGCCTCGGGTCCCTCCCCAGTTTGCTCCTCCGTAGGACTCAGCATACTGTCTTTAAAACTAACCACTCGCGTCCACGCGGCTAGTAGAGTCTCGTTCTCGATTATAGATTCCCCGGCGCGTTTGAAAACCTCCCCTGTACGCGTGGTGGCTGTCTGCAGCCCCTGCGTTGCCTTCTCCCCCGTAGTAGAGATGGTACTGACGGTCTTCTTATAGCTGTCGCTCTGAGTAACCTTATCTCTCCAGCCGGAGAGTGTGTCCCCAGTGTTCTTATAAGCGTCAGAAGACTTCATGTCCTGCCACTTATCAGAAACCGTCTTGAAAGAGGAGCCCATTGTTAGCTTGAGTTCGTCAAAGAAGGTTACCCCCAGTTCCTGCTTGATGTGCGTGAGCTCCTTCTCCTTCATGTGGACAATCTCGTAGAGCTCGTTTATCTCGTCAGAAAGCTGCAGCGCTTTCCGCACCAATCTGTCTCTCCTTTCCCGCTCCGCGTCCGATTCAATATCCTCCCCGTCCCCGTCTCTGTCGATGCTCTGGTTAGCCGGCGCTTGTATCGGTTCCTCCGTCATAACCTTATCGCCTGTCTCTTCGGCACTCGTCATGGCACTCGTAACAAATGTATAGCAGATCGCTAGAATCAACAGAATAACTGTATAGCAGATACTTTATGGAATTCTGTGAAGCAAACATTCAAGTTGAAAGCGCAACCTTATACACACACGTTATGTCTGGTGTGTATTGAATCAATCGTTGAAAATTCGATTCATTCCTCCTATATATTATGCAAACGAGTCTGCCACATTTATAAGCAATGGAATAACAGTCGGCAAAACCCAAACTGTTCTAGTCCTACCAACAAACGTATTTAGGTCCCAAAATAAGTAAATAACTAATTTGTATGATCAATTCATTTAGTTCATAATACTAGTACGTGTATCTAAAATGCAATGATTTGTACAACTAAATGGAGGAATAATTGAACTAACTATCAGTACAAAAGGGTAGCTCTATTCAATAGCATACAGACAAATAAAGCTGCATAGGGAAATAAACATAACAACAAATCTCTTTGAACTATAATAAAAATAAGTAGTCAGTACACTAATATAACTTTCTACATTCTAAATTCAGCACTCAAACTTGTGCTAACATCTCAATTTGTAAATACAGTGTAGCGGACAGAGAAGGAAAGGATAATACAAATGACTCCAATTATGAAAGCGGTGGTAGCAAGCCCTGAGGCCAGCCGGCTTAAACCGACGGCTTTGGGAATATCTCCCTTGCTAAACTCGGAGTAGGCACACAGCGCAACGAGGAACGCCGGTATTCCTATCGGGAAGAAGCAGAGAATTGCGATCGCAGAGTAGATCAGGATCCCGGTGAAGCTGCTGTTATTTGCCGCATAGTATACGCGTCTCGGCGGCTGTTGCGTTATGACAGTAATGTTAGCTGTGGTAGGAGGGGCCTGGGGGATCGTAACAGGGGCCTGAGGGGGGGTATAGGGGGCCTGGGGGGCTTGTTGGGGGTAGGCCGGCTGTTGGGGGGGGTACCCCTGAGGAGGGTAGCCCTGAGGCTGTGCCTGCTGCGGCGGGTAGGGGGGATAGGGGCCCTGCTGTGAGGGGGGGTAGGGGGTCTGGGACTGAGGGGGGTACCCGGCGTACTGGTCAGGGTGGGGACCCTTCTCGGGGTAGGGGACAGGGGGGGCAGAGGGCTGTCCCGGGGCCGGGGCGGGGGGGTAGGGAGTCGTAGCCTCGGAGTAAGTAGGGGGCAATCCTGCCATTGTACTATCACAACACAATTGGGTATAAGTTAGTTATTAGTTCATGTATTTATATATAAGAAAGATCTATTAATAAATACTAGTTATATAATCATCCTTCAGTTGACGTGAGCTAACAAAGTGGTCTGAAATTAAATTAATGGAGAACGCAAGGAATTAACTATGTAATATAATTATCTAGGTAAGTGTGTGTGTAATATGAAATTAGTACACCTATTCTTACAATAATCAGTAATGTGGTGAGCTAAAACTAATTGATGGATTCCTCTCAATTTCCAAATAATTAGCTTATACTCCAAATAATTCTAATTGAGAACAGTGGTTGTTAAAAAGTTGAAGCAATGTAGTAATTAAGGAGTTCCTATAGTTAAAGCTATAAAATTACTTGTTATAGCAAGGTTTCCATCCCCAACATTTATTGTTAACAATGTCCCTCTAATAGCAAGTTCGCCTATTATCAAGCAAATCTCGTGCAAATGTGACTTGCTATTATGTGAACCCGACAGTATCTTGCTAGAATTTATTATTACATAATCCGTGGTTCTATCTAGGATAATACGAGGTTCGAGTTTTGTTATTCACCTCAGCTTTCTCGTGCTAGTAGGTGTGTTGGTGATGCACATCCAGGTAAGAGAGATAGGAAATTAGTTAACAGAAGGGTAATAATACAATATTCCTTAGGTTATGACGAGATTCATATTCTCATCCACCCCATTGATTTACTGGTATTCAGCAAGAAAGATTCAGGAATCTATCGATATAAACACATACACAGATCTACGTTCTCTGCTAGCTTCAATTTCAAGAGTATTTACAGGAAATAATTCGATAGGGATCCCTGATAGATCGAGGCTAGTTTGCAAATGTATATTTGCTTATTACATAGGGTACACTGTTGCAGGGGTAATCTTGTTCCCTAATTTCTATCCTTGGACTTAATCAGAATATGTGGTATATTACAACTAGGGAGTGCTATATAGATATGTTGTATTTGTGTATTTAGTATTAGTTTAACTTTAATATATTTACAACTTGAATTTCATTTGTTGATTGTAGAAGCAATATATTCCAACTGGTCTGAAAGGTGCAATCCAATTGGGCGACAGATAAATAGGCGTCGTGATGAAGTATAAAATGAATCTGCGGCTCAAAACTATATTTTATTTTTATATTTATTAACTTTGCATTATTACAAATGTCGAGTAGCAGAGATCAGAAATGTGACGACCTTCTATGGAGATCCATTATGGAACAAGAGAAGACGAAAAGGGTGAATTGGTATTTCAAATATCACCCACAACAAGCCCAAGAAAACCAAGAGTACCAAAACAGTATCAGACAGACCAAAACCAAACCTTTCACTACAGAGAATTCACTGCCACCCATTGAACAGATCAACAGAGAGTTGATGGACCTAATTCGATATAAAGACTACAAACGATCAGTATATTGGACGCTACCTACTGCAAAAAAGAAACCGAAATGTGACGTCAACACAGCTCCTACCACTTATAACACAGCAGGCATGTATCAGGTGAAACAGAGTTTGGAGAAAACGCTCTATGACAAGGCCTTCAGCTCCAATACATCGAGAAAAGCTTATTTGAAGCAGAGACAGATAGAGGCACCACAAACCAAGTACAAAGTCCCGATCACAAGCAACTGGGATATCGGGTGGATGCAGCCGGAATGCGGAGACGTTAAGAGACCCAAGTTTGCAAAGAAAAATATATTTCTTGAGTCAATCGGTTCTCATCATTTAGACGGATTGGTGTAGACATGTAGAGTTACTGTTTGGTATTTATTATTTGGAGATTTTATGATTTAAAACACAATATTGACAAAAAAAGAACATTGAAATGAATTACAAACTTTTAGAAATTATAAATATCTACTAATCCTAGGTTCTTACTCCGTTTATAGATTACTTAATTAGAGTCTCAAAGTATTCTGAAAGTGATAACTTAATTCAGTCACTTTCTTTCAAAGCTTAGTAAAAAACATGTTTGTGACACTAAGCAATTTTCTAACGGATGTTGCGAGCATTCAAAAGTTCCTTTGAATTTGGGCGTTTCTCAATTTATTCAATAAATATCTTTATTAGTATAAAGTATTTCAACTTAGCAACAATAGACATTATCGTATTTGCCAGTAGATAAATTCTGTTCAGTTACATATTATACTGTTGAACCCAAAGTTCATTATAATTTATAGTAATTTGTTTCCCATTTTGTAAACAACAACAACAATAAATATTCATATTATAAATAATTAAATGTCGAAATTAGTGTTCAGCACACTTGTTTACCTATAATGCCCGCTGGAAGCTAGTCTCGATCTCAATTATAAATGCGGTTTCTATTCCCCTATCTCTTTAATATAATCTGGACAAACAAACACACACACAAACACTCAACAATCGAGTTTGAATAATATAGATATTACAATGAGATACACTGTATTATGTCAGAAATATTTCTCAAAGGTTTGATTGTACATCACAAAATACTAATCTCCTAATCCCTTTAATTGGGATAATTAATATTGTGAAACTTTCAGATTGAAATTGAAATATTCCACTTAAACAAGAAACTAGTTTAGAGGATTATTTTGTAAAGTTATAAATAAAATTACAATCAAAAGGAAGTTATTAATAGATTACTGATAAATTGTACATTTCCCAAGCATATTAACCTTACTTAGGCAAAGCTTTCGGAATTAAAATTTGTATAACAGCATAGTGAAATCATCTCACGAGTATTAAATAATGGCAAAAAATAGAACCACAATTATTAATTATAATAAAGTTTAACAAAAATGCAAAAAACCAAGACTTAACAGGAACGGAAATCAAGATAAATTTTTCCAGTCAGGAGTTCAACTTTAGAGAGATGATTTGAAATATTTTAGAGTACAAATTAATAGAGTGTGGTAAAATACTTAGAAACTTAGCTATTTTTTGCAATTATGTTATAATAATCCAAAAAATTAGAACAGGTTTTATCTTAAAATTACCGAACTCTTACTATTAAATTAAAACTAATAATTCCCAGTAAAAAGCCAGTAACATTAATCTCTCATACCAGATATAATTCTAGTGGAGAGATCCTAAAAACAACAACAACAACAACAACAACATCTATTAGCTAGCAGAGTTACAAACAATTACAACTAAACTCAGACTAGCAGGTAATAAGAATACAAATATAATCAATGTTTCTTATAAAGTCACTGTCCCCCTCTGAGTGCTAGCACCAAATGTAGAACGGATCCGCCTACAATCTTATAGTCAGACGCGGTTTTCTCATCGTTCATTTGTTTTCCGCCAAATATTAGCCTCTGCTGGGGAGGAGGGATTCCCTCCTTTTCTTCAACTTTTTCCTTTATTCGCTCTACCTTATCATTAGGTTCTATGTCGAGTTCAATCTCCTTACCTGTTAACGTCTTTACCTTGATTAGCATAGTTACTATATACCTAGCTAATACGTTAAATATACAGTAGAACCTCGTTAGTATGAACACGGTTAATACGAATTCCGGATAAAGCGAACGCATTTGACGGTACTAACGAAGTTCTACTGTAGTTCAATTTGCTGTGTTAAGGACTTTTCTGAATCAATTATTCAAAGGTTAAAAAAAAATGTTTTGATAAATTGAAGCCTAATTAGTACGAACACCAGGGCGCCGTCGAAATTTGTTCGTATTATCCGGAATCACTTTCATACATTTGTATAGGCTAGGGAATTAAACCTTATACGCGTTAACCGATTCCGTGTCCGCATTAACGAGATTCTACTTTAATTTGATAACACAAACTAAAGATTAATTAAGCCAAATTCCATGTGATTTCAAAAGCTATTAATAAAATGAGACAAGGAGACTTTGAGGTTAATGAATACAAATTATACTTCCAGCGCCAATATTTTTCCCACAATTCAGTTAGTTCCTAATTGATTATAATTTTAAAGACTAATTTTAAATTTCGGCTTCCCTCCCTGTTTACCGGCATACAGTCGGGTGACAATAACTGAATTAATATTAATATTAATGGCCTTACTATTACATATTAGAAACTTAATAAGTATGCTGAATAATGCTAAGGAAATGACATAAAATTTAGCTATTTTGGTTAATTAAATAAGAAAGTGATTAGTAAACTCGGAGATGGAATTTCTTTTCGTTATTTGGATTTGGTATTGGGATATCTTCGTATATCTTTATGTTAGCAATTCCTGCCTTTTCAGTGATATTTTCCTCTAAGTTAGGCAGGCCTGAAACATAAACTTTAGGAATCGGAGTAGCGAAATAATTGATTATATCTTGCAACGTTTTCAGATCTCTAAGTTTGTAGCTCGGGATTTCCCGATTGAATTCTTTCTCGCATTGAAGGAGGATTTTTGTTTTTTCAATTATCATAAAATTCAAGTTATCCCCTTGAGCTAACTGAAAAGGTTTAGCTATTCCATCAATTAATCCTGCAACTTTCTTGAGACGAGCTGAGTTAGGTTTTAACTCTAAATTTTTGTTGCCTTTTAAGAACGATTTGGTAACTCTCAAGCTCTTATCGAATACCCTCTTAAATACGGACATATCGAATGCTAAATCTAAATAGTATCCATTGAAAATCCATAATTGGTCTAACATGAAAGTATAAGTAAAACAATAAGGCAGTTATTTTAAAACTGGTTATTTCGTAGTAGCTTGCACACAAAAATGTAAACTAACAAAATGTTTTGGTCTAAAAAGCAATTCTTTTCAAATTTCAATGACCATTATAAGAAAGGAATAAAAGTAGCTTGGAACATATTCCAATTCGTATTAATCGGTTTCAACTTTCAATATAGGGAACGGAATTAGAACTTGAACTATAGTATAACACGCTTCTATACTGAAAGAAATTAACTGGCCATAATAAAGTGGAACTTATAGCTAAAAATGACTGACGCTTATAACGTAGTCAAGTGAGTAAGGGGATACCTCATGAATAAACATAACAAGAATTGAACCAAAACTATTAGTCCATGGTAAGCACCCTCGTATGCCTAGAATCACATTTGTTATACTTTAGACTAGCGAGAACACTTACGGCCATGGCCATACTGAAAGTTATGACTGCACTTTGCTACTCAGTAATAGTATGTGGCTGAGGCAAGTGGTCTGAGGCTATAAAAGAGACTGCATTTCGACATAAATACAGAATATAATCCGATTTATTAATACACAAAGAGACATGGAAGATAACAGACAAGAGCTTAAGATTCTGGTGCTAGGCGCCGGGGCAGTGGGCAAGACCTGTCTGACTCTGCAGTACGTGCGTAACGAGTTCGTGTCCGGATACACCCCCACCCTCGAGGAGGTGTACGAGGCCCCTGCGCGGGTGGACGGGAGTCTGTACATCCTGCAGATACTGGACACCGCCGGGACAGACGAGTGCGGAGTTATCCGGGAGCAGTTCTACCACCAGTGCGACGGGTGTCTCCTGGTGTTCTCCGTCACGGACAGGTTCAGTCTGCAGGAGGTAAGGAAGATACAAACCGAGATAAAGCGACAGGTGCCCCGCGCCATCCCCTTCTTGCTCGTGGGCAACAAAGTGGATCTGTCCGAGCGGAAGATCTCCTCCGACGAGGGAGAGACAGTCGCCTCTATGCTGGGAGGCGAGTACATCGAGAGCTCTGCAAAGTTCCACGTCAATGTGGACAGAGTGTTCCACACGCTCGTGCGACAGATACAGCTCAACAAGAAGCAGACCGGCAAGAAGACTCAAGGGAAAGAGAGGCAACACAAAACCGGAAAATGTTCCATTTTATAATTTCATTCAATTTATAATTTATCCGAAATATTTCAGTTAATTATTGCAATAAAATCAAACACACAATTATTTCAACAACTAAATAAAGGGTAACCAGTACGTATTTACTGATAAGACTTGCGAGATATCTACTTTGGCAAATATGAACATATGGCATAGCTTTTGACGACTTGCTTGTCATTTATTAATTAACTATGAAATGTATTCAAAATACACTACTGTATTCCTAAATTATAGAACTGTTGCATGGGAAATGGACCTCCGTGGGAAATGTACCCCCCTAATTAAGTGACCATGGATATGTTCAGGGGGGGTCCATTTCCCAGACGTATGCGTGGGATTTGGACCCCCCTTGATATGAAAATACATTACTCATATCCTGTTATGATAATGTATTACTACTCAGCAGGGTTGTATCAACTCATTTTGAGTTGGCAGAATCAACTCATTTTCTTGAATGAGTTGGTGACAGCAAAATGAATGAGTTGGTGACAGCAAAATTAATGAGTTGAATGAGTTGGTAGACAAAAAATGAGTTGTTTTGCCAACTCAAAATGAGTTGATACAACCCTGAAATTTACTAGTCATCCTGTTATGAAATACTTTGTACATATTAATGTAGACTAGTTCTCAATCAACTAGTTCTTGAATGAAGTTGATTCCATCAAATCAGGAACCGTGAATGAGCTAATAAGTATAATACTCAAAAAACGACAATCCAAATTGGTAAATATGCAGTAACAATTAGGCAGGAAATTCACAATTCAACTCAACTTAAGGAAGACGCACCAAATTTTGTGCTCAGTTAGAATGTATTTATTGAAAGTCAACAAATTCCGTTCTTAGATAACAGGTGATAATTGTATTTCATAACAGGATATGACTAGTAATACATTATCATAACAGGATATGAGTAATGTATTTTCATATCAAGGGGGGTCCAAATCCCACGCATACGTCTGGGAAATGGACCCCTCTGAACATATCCATGGTCACTTAATTAGGGGGGTCCATTTCCCACGGGGGTCCATTTCCCATGCAACAGAACTAAGCCATCTGTCCATCTCAATAAAGTTAGAATTCTGAAAAATCTATAAATGATTTAGCGAAATACGAATAAACTGAGTATAGTAACACTTGGAGAAATAAACAGCTAAATAGAGTATTACAAAGCAATTAACTGTTCTTTTTCTCCAATTTATCCCCTTGTTAATTAAAATACGTGTAATATACAATTAGATACTAATCTAGTTTGGATTTATACAGTGTCACGTAGGGACTGGAAAATTGATTATAAATCATTTACTAAATCAATTAATTAATTTAACAATCCATATTGATTTATACCGTAAATTACCCAGCACTAAAACTCAATTATTCGCTGCATTAATACCCACTCAAATATATACTACAAGTGTAAAAAGTGTGATTTATTAATAATAATAAGTGTTCATGCATAATTCACGTATAATAAAATAAATTTCGAAGTGAATTACAATAATTAAAATCAAAAAATGATTAAAAATGAAATTATAAAATGGAACATTTTCCGGTTTTGTGTTGCCTCTCTTTCCCTTGAGTCTTCTTGCCGGTCTGCTTCTTGTTGAGCTGTATCTGTCGCACGAGCGTGTGGAACACTCTGTCCACATTGACGTGGAACTTTGCAGAGCTCTCGATGTACTCGCCTCCCAGCATAGAGGCGACTGTCTCTCCCTCGTCGGAGGAGATCTTCCGCTCGGACAGATCCACTTTGTTGCCCACGAGCAAGAAGGGGATGGCGCGGGGCACCTGTCGCTTTATCTCGGTTTGTATCTTCCTTACCTCCTGCAGACTGAACCTGTCCGTGACGGAGAACACCAGGAGACACCCGTCGCACTGGTGGTAGAACTGCTCCCGGATAACTCCGCACTCGTCTGTCCCGGCGGTGTCCAGTATCTGCAGGATGTACAGACTCCCGTCCACCCGCGCAGGGGCCTCGTACACCTCCTCGAGGGTGGGGGTGTATCCGGACACGAACTCGTTACGCACGTACTGCAGGGTCAGACAGGTCTTGCCCACTGCCCCGGCGCCTAGCACCAGAATCTTAATTTGCTGTCTTTGCATTTCCATTTTATTCAGTTAGTTGAGTGTATAATGTAATTTAGTTGTGATTATTAATTGTAACAGTCAACTGGTAGCTTATATACTTGTTTCAGATGCATTTGCAAGTCAATGCTAAGATGTGCGCATAGGGAAACGATTATTATTTGAGTAACTGATGATTGAAACGATTATTATTTGAGTAACACATGATTGAAACGATTATTATTGAATAACTGATAATTAATGTTGTTTTAGGAAGTATATAACTCTAGTGTAAACTACCTATCGAAGCACAGAAATTTTCAGGGAATAATAAAACGAAAAATGCAAACTAAGATTTAGCGAGTATTAGACGAATTGAATAAGTTACATAGATTCATATAGATGTTGCAAACAATTTATTGAAAAGAGGTTTCATAAAGTTCTGATTATTATAAAACTGAAAATACGTATACCAACCATTTAAAGTACCTACAAAATTAACAGATGAGGCGACACGCGTGAAATTAATAGTTGCAAAAATAATAAGTAAAATTCGATAGCAAATAATGTACAATTATGAGATGGATCAAGCATTAAAACAAACTTGAACGATAGATAGAGCTCTTCTTTGACGGCGTGAGAGAACTGAATCCAAAGTAATTCGATTGATTCGGAGAAGAAGGCTGATCATTGGAGCATTCTTGTAGTCTCGGGAACAGCTGGTAACTCGCTTTCGAGCGAGCCACGCACCGCTTGGGGGTGCTTATTAGGAAACTCTTCAGACTGGACATGTCTCTCCCTGGGGTATAGTAGGGTGTGTGTCCACCACTGGCATCGGTTGCATTATGCACAGGACTCGAGTGGGTAGCGGACTGTGTGAGGGGGTTATAAGCGAAGCTCTCTTTAGGAGATGCGGCAATAGGGTCTGCGGTACTATTAATAACCGCCGGAATATCAGAGGGAGGCAGCAGCGCGATCGGGGGAGAGGGAGAGTTGTTTGTTAGAGAAAATACAGCATCTGCAAATGCGGGTAGGGTCGGGGACTCCTGGAGAGGGTCTCTCTCGGATAACGAACGAGCAGGAGAGAAGGGACTGGGCAGTTTAAATCCTCGCCTCCTCCTAAACGCCAGCGAACTAACCAACACGAGTATCGCTACGACGATAACAAGTATACCGCATAGCGGAGCCAGGACAGAGTACAGAAATGTAGAAAAGCTGTATACAGGTATCTCAGTTGTAGGCGCATTAGTAGAGCTAGGCGTGACATACGGGTTGCTGATAACCGGCACACAATCAGCTGATTGATCACCGCACTCACACACCGCTCTCTCGTCACCCAGCTGTAGACATATTTGGGAGCAACCTCCGTTGTTAACGCTACAGGGCCCCGAGGGGGTGGGGCTGCTATTAATGTACTGCACGTCCATAATAATACTCTGGGAACTGTAAGCAGTGGAATAGGAGCCTGGGACGTGAGATAGAGACAGCGTGTTGAGTGTATTGTTTAGCCAGTCAGTGAAATACAGACTAGGGTAGTCCAGTGTAATACTATAGGGCTGTGAGAGGTTACTGATTATTGTGGATCGATTCAAACCGTTATAGTCACAGGATTGGATTGTCTTATAAGCGTAGTCTATCCAGTAGAGCTGTTTCCTAACCCGATCTATAGTGAGGCCGCTGGGCGTTAGAATCGCCTGCGATATAAGCAGCCGTCTCTCCGACCCGTCCAGTCTAGATCTCTCGAGGGTCCCGTGTCCCCAATCGGTCCAGAAGAGGTACCCTGCCACCGGGTCAACTGCCACCGACCTGGGCTTGGAGATTAGATCCCCAGATGAAATGTCATTGTCTACCAACCTCTTCACAGCTCTGGTTATAAGGTTGCACACATTAACGCTACGGTTGTACCTATCTGTGAAGAACAGATTCCCGGTCATCTGATCTACAGCCAGTCCCCTTGCGAACACCCCCTTAACCAGAACTGACACCTCACGGGTGGCAGTGTCCATCAGCTTTATGCCCCAGCTCCTGCGACTGGTGATATCGCTCCACACTATAAGAGGCGCCCCTGCCCTAGGGACATATGCATCCACCGCCCCGGTTATGAGTCTGTCCTGGCTGTATAGCAGGGCCGGGAGCCTGTACACCGTGTCTAGAGATATGTACAGGATCTGTAGATGCAGCGACACGAGCAGGAAGCGAGCGGGCAGCAGTGGGCAGTGTGTATCTAGCGGAGAGAGTATTCCTATGGGACAGTGACAACTGTAGCGAGACTGCTTATAGCCGGGGATACATAGATAGCTGCACAGACCAGTTAGAGCACATGCAGTAAAGGCAGGTGTCACTGGCCGGTATGACACCATTTTAATGTCAGATATAGGCATATGCGTGTAGAGTAGAGTCCGTATGTCATGGATATGGGGAGGGTTCCCTGGAATGAGGGTTGCAGAGTATACTTGCGAAGAGTCAGACCAGTACAGATGTGCCCCGTGCACACTCAGTGATTCCACTGGGGTTATAGAGCTCAGCGAGTATGTGAACTCAAGTTCTACCTCGTAACAGAATATCACACTACTGCCATCCGTCCATAGCAAGTACTGTACTATGTCCTCCTCTAAGGAGAGTGTGGCTATAGCGAGCGAGCTGATTCTAATATTCGGCAGAGACACAATAGACTCTCTCCCCGACCCGTCCAGATGCACTCTACTAACGAAGGTACCTGACTCCCTCAGCTCAGCCCAATACAGCCTGCTAGTGTTGGAATCAAGCAATAGGAACCTAGGGTTAATAACACCATGTCCGACTACAACAGATCTCCTGTCCCCCTCTACGGTCCCCACCTCGATAGCCCCCTTACCGGAGTCTGTCCAGTAGAGCAGCTTAGCTGTAGGCTCAACAACCAAAGCCCCCACTCGACTCAGCAGCTCTGAGTAGAGAGTAGAGATGTTAGCGACTGCATAGGAGCCGCTATCAAACGTTACTTTCCTAATAGCACTCCCTGCATGCGAGTGTTCGGCGTAGAATAGCGAGGAGGGATCGCTTGGGTCTAACGTGACACAGAGCAGATTCCTAGCTCGCACTGTCTGCAGAATAACCATAGAATTGTTATGGACATAAGAGTAGTGTATTATATCATGCTGTGATAGTGTAGCGAATAAGCCGGTGTGCTTCCTACAGTGAGTAGAGTTTGAGAGCTCAAATCCATTTGGACAGACACAAACTGGATAGCTAGAATTCCGTAAATAATCGTTGTTATTTGTGAGCAAACAGAAGTGTGAACAACCGGTAGACAAACATGGACTTACAAAACCGGAAGTAAACTCGCTCTTCGGATAATACACGGAGAGATATGTAATTGTAGGGAGTCCGGTTATAACGGTTATATTCCAGTGCGCAGACATACTGTACTGCCATACTGTATCCGATCCTTCAATGGAATAGTATATACTGCCGTTACTAATAGCGAAAGCAGATAACTGGGATTCAACAGACAATACAATCTCTCTCCTTGTCCCATCGAAGTATACCCTTGCTACACTCCTGCTACTGCCATCATACCAATACAGATAATCCGTCTCCAAATCCAAACACAGATTAGTGGGTAGAACCAAATCCTGCATAACCAGTATTCTCTGGTTGCTACCGTCGGTTCCAGCGGACATTATAACCGACCCATTCCCTTCCATATCTATCCAAGCCAAATACCCCCGTATAGGGTTAACCACTAAACTGGTCACACTCCCCAGCCCACTGACCACTATCCTACGTATGGCAGTGCTATCAACTGAGATAAGTTCTATTCTCTTGTTCCTAGCATCTACAAAGTAGAGAAGAGAATGAATCCAATCGTACGCTAGTTCTACTACGCTTATCTCGGGGTCTTGTAGCAGAACAGTGGACCCTGTACCATTCAGGTTATGCCTATAGATAGATCCTGTGTAGTGGTCACTCAAATAAAGCGATTGTGTAATATCGTCCCACTCCATAGCAGATATGTTAGATATGCCCAGCTTCAACTGGTAGTCAATGGAATGTTGAGTATCCAGCGTTATACTCCGTATAGAGTTGCCTGTAAGAGCTAGCAGCAGTGTAGCAGGATACACACAGTCCGATAGGCCTAACGGTACGAGCGGCGTGGGACAGTGACAGCTGTGAGACAGGTTCGACAGAAGACAGAGGTGAGAGCACCCGCCGTTATTGCCGAGACACGGGTTATAACGAGACATTTCCAGCTGCAGGGATGGATGCACCATCTGTAATTCTCTGGGACTCGCTAGGCCTATCGCTATCTGTCTATAAGAGCTCCCATTCCTATCCACAGCTGACACCCCGCCAGTCGTGGTATCAGTGAAGTACAGAGTGTCTTCAAACACGGAGATGCTATAGGGGGTGCGCACTATGTTCCTGTCTGAGGTAACCACTCGTCTGTTCCAGCCGTCAGCGTCGCTGCATTCCAACGTGCCAGTCCCGGCGTCAGCCCAGTAGAGAGTGTGCGTAGGCGCATCAACAGCCAGAGCAGTGGGCAGCAGGAGGGACGAGTCATGGAGAGTTAGGACATGAGACCCGTCCATGTCCGATCGGACTATCCTGGGGCGGACAGGATCGGAAATAGACCAATACAGGTACCCCCATTCTGCGTCGAGTGCTATTGAGCTGGGTCTCGTAAGGCCGGATACTATAACCATTCTGTTTCTACCGTCCAACTCGGCTACCTCGATTCCCCCAGTGGACTCATCAGCCCAGTACACCTTACCAGTTATCCAGTCGGTAGCAATAGCTACCGGGCTAATACGCGTGTCTCTGATAAAGGGATACGCAGCAGTGTTATCTGACTGGGTTAGGGAATCCCGTAGGATCGTGTGTCCCTCTTTCTCAGACCAGAAAACTAACTGATCAGAGAAATGGAAGCTTAGCCCAGTAACTCCCTGTAGTTTCGCTTTATAGTCCGATTTACTAAACACCGTGTGAGGGGAAATAAGCCCTGCCCCGGGCTTGGGATGCAGCGCTACGATCGTATCTCCCGCGGCCACCAAGAGGTAGGGGAGGGGCGGAGAGGCCCTACAGAAGGCGTGACGGTACAACGCATAACCGGGTACGCAGGAACAAGTGAATGAGCCAGGAGTATTCCTGCATATTTGACTGCAACTAAGGAAATCGCGGCATTCGTCAATATCAACACATTTGTCTTCCCATTGGTATCCCTCGGTACAAACACATGTCGTGTTACAGGCTACTTCGTCACTGCCATCAATACAATCTCTCTCCTGGTTACAACGCTGTGCGATAGGAATGCAATAATTCCCATCTGTACAGTTGAAGTAAGCAGATGTGTTGAGACAGGTGAAGTTATTGAAAAAACCATTCACTGATTGATTAGCAATCAGCAGTAACAAAAGGAATACGCATGTCAAAAAAGGCAATCTGAAAGTAAATAAACCATCGGTTAGAAGAGCCATAAATGAGAGTCATGAGGTTATGAGATAAATATATATCTAAAAGGAACTTTTATCCAACTGTTTCAGTCCAATATCGTATGATGTATAGGCATAGAGGTGAGTACCACATGATGATGAGTGACGATAACTACGTTTATAACATGATGAAAAGAGCAGATTACAAAAGGTGATTACAAGTCATATAATTATTGTTCGGAAATAATATTTCATTGCAAAAAGGAATTGATTTGTATTTAATTAATAACAGCTAAATAATATATGAATAATCGATACTATTGAATATGGTTGCTAGTAGTCTCGCTGGAATGTCTATCAATAATTGCAAATAACTGTTGAATACTTGGCACTAGTTTCTCACTTGAGAGGAATTCGTTGAAATTATCATCCATCGCTTGATTCAAGGCAAATTCCTCTGTGCTCTTGAGTGTGTCTTTCAGTTGTCCCCATTCCTTAACTTTGTTCCTCTGCTCGAGAAGAGCCTCTCGGAATCTCCTGGGGAGGGGATAGGGGAGGGACATCCGGCCAGGGGTAGAGAAGGGGGTAACGGAGATAGTGAATAGGGTAGGGTCGATCAGCTGGAAAGGTGTTGTCCCTATCTGGGAGGTGTCAGTGCTGAGGAGGAGAGGGTAGTCCCATAGATTGATCCCACTCATGGGGTGGGTCAGCAGCTGTTTCTCAATAGCAGGATAATGCAGGTTGGTCGGAGAGAGAAGTACGTTATAATTGTTGGAAAGAAACACGGGTTGGGTGGGAGTGCTGATGAACAGTTTGCAGTTTTTCAGAGAGGAGAGGATTAGCTTCCGAGCGAAACAACGTACAGTCACATTTTCAGATTTCTTAACCACCAAACACGAGTCTACGGGTGCCAGACATATCTCACAATCGTAGCACCTCTCAATGACAACAGTCCTATGCGGGGTCAGCAGGAATACACTCGTGTCTCTGCACTTGCGAATGAAAGCAAACGATATCTGAGTCTCTCTGGATTCGAGCAGGATGCTCTGTCTGGGCACCTGGTCTAGCACAGTGATCTGGTGGCCTTGAGGGGCGATGGAGTAGTTCCCACAAACCCTACCGCGGTGACTGCTCCTGAAGAAGTAGTTCATATGGTCTCTCTGTCCGTTCATGACAGAGGTGACCCCGTACGGGCTGGCTACGAGGTGCTGCACAAACCAAGAGGAGAGCTCTCTCACTGAGAAACAGCTGTTCCCAGCCGAGTAGCCGCAGGAAGATGCGAGACACGGAGCCATTATAAGATCCACAATGCTATCACAGACCTTCCCGTCGAGTGAACAGGCGAATATTAGGTCCAAACAGTCTATGCAGTTAGTGCTGACATGCGAGTCAGTGTATCTAGCTGGGACCTCCGATATGAGCTGCAGCATGTCCCTCACGCCCACTCTCAGGAAATTAAGGAAAGCGAACTCTTCCTCGTGTCGCTGACTCTCTCTCGGACTCATTTCGGGCCAGCCCGTATCGGCTAGGAACGCTCTCCCGGAGAACGGAGCGTTCTGTGCATACAAGTAGAGAATGAAACTAAGCGCGTCCACAGACACGCTTTTCCTCAGATCTCTGAGCTCCTGCTCGCTCTGAGCGGAAGCCAGCTGTTTCTGTTCCTCCGCTCTCTCCTTCCGACCGGCGCCCCTCGCCGCTGTGTAGCAGTCGAGATAGAGCCAGGCTGTCTGCTCGTCCATGGCGAGCTTGCTGGTGGCCACGTGACTCCATATGGCGTAGTGCAGGCGGGGACGAGTGCTCTTGGTCTTAGCGCGGAGGTAGGCGGAGAACTTGAGGAGGTGCGAGAGAGAGAGTCGGGGGCAGAGAGGGCCGGACGGGGGTTTGTGGAGGATGAGGGGACTTATGAGCTCGTAGCGCGGCCAGATTACTGCTTTCTGCATTAAAACCTTTGGTATTACAGTCAAACCTTGTTAGTAACACCTCGATTTAGTTAACAAGTTTCGAATTTTAATAACATTGTAATATGAACGCCAATTCTGGTCGTAAAGTATTTACTGTAGAGAGGTTTTTAGTGCATTTAATTTCCATATAAAAATGAATATGCAAGAAATCTCTCAAAGCTGAGACAAAATCATTTGGAAGAGGGACGCAAAACTTAACCATATGACATACCAATCAGTTTGGTAATTAAATAACTATTTGCGCTACACTTCCATTCAAACCAACAGATTATATCATCAACATTCAACAAACCAAAATACTTAACCGATTTTAATGCATTTCAGTTTACTACGAAATATTAGCCAAGACAGATGAGAGTTTGCACAGATCAGTTAAAGTAGAGCAATTAAACCATCAGTTAATTATTGTAATATTTAATTATAGAGAGTCATGCTGAGGGATCTGTAATATATTCATAGGTTATTTAGAATTCTTGTAAATCCTTTAATCTGTATTAGAAGAGTGTATTATTGTAAAAATAAACCCAAAATACGTAAATATTTATATCATATGTTTTAGCGTGAATTATTATAATTAGGTTAAATTGCGGGTAGATTAATGATTAAAGCTAATAATGATCAGATTAAAATTCTAGCTACAAATATAGTTATACTACGGGGGAAATACGTAGAGTCAAAATAATTTATTAAAATAATATTTAAAGGGAAGTGGCCTCACATTTAGAAAGTTGCTAAAAGCTGAGTTAACTTCAAACTAGATGAGTTGATAGAAATTGTTAATTTATCGGGCAGTCAGTAATAATACGTATTAATAGTAAACTAGTGTTTCTGAAGAAATGACCTTAATAATGTTAAACAATCGAATAGTGTAGGTTTACATAATTTTAACGATGTACTGATGTAAACCCAGTTTTAACTTGAAGAATTTCTGAGTTTCAAGAAAACCATATTTGCATTTATAGTGCAACGTATCTACCGAAATATTTGTACTCAAAGTAAAGTAAAGTATATTTGTATTTGAAAGATTTGGCGAAATAATAAGTGAGATGTAGAGGTGTATTCGACAATTAAAATGTGTTAGTGTGTATATAGGATAAGTGACAGGATAAGTAGATAAGATATAGAGTTACGTGTCTAGTTATGCATCTCAGATTCCTTCAGTTTAGTGCGGAGGCTCATACACTGCTCCTGATCAGTGTACAAGGATTTATTCTTAACTCTTATATCCTCTTCCAAATCCAGTTTAGTTCGATACAAGTTTTTTAGCGTGGTCTCTGCTAGCATGAGCTGAGAGCGGAGTTTGCTCAGAATGGAGTTCAGGTCTGACACCTCAGATTCGAGACGAGTCTGAGGAGGGTCCCGTACCAACTCGACCCTGGGACGGACCTGTCTGTTGTCCAACCGAGTGTGCGCTACCATCAGAGGGGGCGCCTTGTCTTGGATTCCTTTGTTTAGTTCGTCAATAGTTCTCTCCACCTCCGCTATCTCTCCCTCAGTCTCGCTAAGCTGACTCTCCAAATTCCTCTTAGCCTCTGTTGTCTCCTAGCAAATCATTCTCATTGCAAACAATACAAAATTATTTAACTGATTACTAAACATAAATGGTAAGTGCAATGCTTAGATAATTTTTGTAAACAGCGTTTGTATTTTGGTGAGCAATATAAGCAATTGACATAATCATTTAACAGTAAACCATCATATAGATTATGTAATAAATTCCAAATTGTAAAACACTCAACTTTGTACCATAATAATAATAGGAAACAATACACAATTTGATTGCATTTAGATTAGGTAATATTTTACTTAAGTATTACATTAGTACATGCAATATTGTCCGAAGGAATTACACATATTGCTCGAATATACTATCCAAGCATATTCAAGCGATATTATATATTGTTAGGAGGATCTATTTGGTATGGAACCAAATCAACCAATAGATATACAGCCTAGTTAGGTGTCCCCAGGGAATACAAATACAAATAACTCGTGTTAAAAGCAGGGCTTGTGGGTCTCAAGGTATTTATATCCCGGGACCCTCGAATCTTATTAGCTACTCATAAATAGGCCATCTACCATGATAACTTTCGGACCTCTTGGCATACACTCCCTTTTCCTACTCTAGGGCCAAATGTCCATTTAATTTCATAGCCTATACAATGTAAGCACCCCCACATTTTGGTAACCTGGTTAAGATAAATAAAATGATTGAGTTGCATTACAAGTCAATACATCTAATGAAAATGTACAATGGTACGGGATTGTTCAAACAAGATATTGTATTGTGTGGAGACAGAATAACCGCTTGATTGTACAGAGCTGGAGATAATTATAGGCTATATTAGCACACCTACACCTGATTACTCGATAACAAGATGAAGGGGCAGCAGATATGATAAGAGAGAAGCTCGTATAATTGAAAATAATGCATTAACAGTGTAGATTAGTGCTACGGGTATTGGTTGGTACAATAGTCACGGGTAAACATCAAACTAAAATATTTAAAAGTGAATGGATTTGTAATAATGTATGCAGCTGAGAATAATGCAATGAGGGGAGGAGTTACGTAATATTATAACGCAATACATTATGAAAGGGTTATATCAAGTAACTTTCTTGAAATAGAAATATACCACTTGGGTGCTGACTACCCAACGTGATTATACTTTATAAAAGTTTGATTTGCAGATAAGTAATAAGTAATTCTAATAAAATAAATATTGTACTATGTATAAAAAACTCAAAATATTTTTTCTAAAAATAATAATAAAGACAAAGATGTGAAGTACGTACACTTATCTAATCTCAATTAGAATTTAATTAATCTACAAATAGAAATAGTTACGTTTGTTTTGAGAAGTTTCAGAAAAAGCAACCGTAGTTTAAAGATTAAGTCAGCTTAACATATTATGCTGACATGTTTACTGGTACAAATGGTTTAAATTATTGGAAACAAGCTGTTACGTACGGCAACCGCTTTTTTTTTTGTTCAAAGCACAAAGGTTGAATAACTGCGACATTTGAGAATGGATCTAAACAAGTGAAGTCCAAAATAGAATGTCCATGTAATAGAGTGCCATAGTTCTATAGCACACAACACATATTCAATTAATTTACACTGCAAAGGTGTACTAATTCTATAAGAATTAATGTAAAGAAATGTAGCTAATTAGTCGTTTAATTAATTATCAAATTATCGATTAAGTAAGGATAAAACTATTGTGTTTACATAGACCAGAATATCTAACTGCGTGTGCATTCCTTTGCTTATTTCTGTAACGAATCAGTCGCCACCTTATTGTGAAATATTTGCAGTTGCTAAAGTCATTATTAATTATATAAAATTGTTTTAATTAAATAAGTAATATCAGACCCGCGTATAATCTTACATATAACTTTACTACTACATGCTAGATTTATTGTATTATGGGTCTAATTTTGGCAGATAAGGTATAACAAAAGCTTGATAGAACACTAACCTTGATGCGAATTTCCAGAGACAGATCACTGGCGTCCCTCTGTTCACTAATATCGCTTCTGCACTGCGATATAACTGCGTCCACCACGCCCCTAAGCGTGAGAGAGGCGGCCCGCTGTCTCTCCGCGAACTGAATATTCCCGTGAGTGAACTCCTGCCACTGCTCGGGGGTTATGGCCTGGGACACAATAGGCGCTGGGCCCGTGTGTAGCCCGACCTGAGAACTCTCGTTAGTCAACCCGTGGCAATGTTCGTCTACGCTTAAGGAGAAGGATTTATCCTCCAAATCCTTCTTAATCTTAAACCGACACGACTTGAGGATCCTCATTTGCTCCCGAGCATTGCTAAGCGTCTTCTCGAGCAGGTTCTGAACCCCTCTGATCACCTCAACCTCCTTAAGCAGCTGTTTCTCCGGCTCGTCATGCACCATGTCGATAGTCTCGCGGTGAGACCTGTACTCCAGGCACTGACGAGACACCTAGCGCAACACAGGAAATCTTAATTCTTGTTGATGTCGTGCTAAAATGTTATTGCCGTAATAACACATCGTAACACAGCGAAACACAGGAAATTTTAATTCCTGACACAATGGTGTTAGCCTAACGGTAATGGCTCTAATAAGAAATAGCGTATTTCCCCGAATAAGCGACCCAGTGCTTATTGTTTTCGTGAACCAAATTTACCCTCAAATTTATTTGAAAATCTAGAAAATAATATTTAGGTGACTTCTAATGTTTCTCAGCAACAAAATAACCTAAATTAATGCCATTTTTAGCAAGTTCGTCTATGAATTAATTAACAAGAAAATGTTACTTAATATTCCATAATATAATTATTAGGTTAGTAAGCATTTGGTACAAGTTTCAAATTCAGTTCTATTTGTGATAAATCTGATAATGCGATTGTAACTGAAATTTATCTATATAACAAATGAAATCGTTCTGAGTAACCACCCAAAGAAGAAAATTAACCCAGGTTTTCGCAAACTTGTAAGACGTAATTAAATTTCTATAAAGTATGAAATTATTTATTGAGTAATATAATACTAATCTCAATTGAACTAAACAATGTCTAGCAAGTTAATTGAACAAAAATGTCTCTTACCCAAATCGTATTAACTACAGTCTATTGTATTCTTAATTGAAACATTTTGTCCTAATTATGAATCTTATTTGTCCCTAAAAGGAGTCAATTAATATTTACATTTGTTAGCAAAACATAGTTTCATTTCTAATAGTATTCATTAATTAAGTTTAAGAGCTGTTAATTAAATGGGTTAAAGCTGTTTGAATAGAATAACTCAAATATCTACTTCTATTCCAAACAAATTTAGTAGAATCTCTAACATACAAGTTCTGTCCTTCATTATTAGTTTGTATCTTGGTTTATTCCTTAATAGGAATTAATAGCTCTGTAAATGTGACAATCCATTTGCATTGAGTCAATCCTCTTAAAGTTTAAGTAGATTATAATCTCTGAATATTTTATTGACTAATGTAATATACTTAGGATTAAATAATTGATTCTATGTATCTACAATAAAGCAGGTTTGTATTTCTCAGAAATAATCAATTAACCTTTTTCAGCCAATAAACTCATATTTCACAATCAACCAACCATAGCATTCTATACCATAGATTGCTATGATTTAATTTGATTAGGTCAGTAAATTATATTTATCGAAATAAACCAATTAGTATCTATGTGTTCTACATATTACCCCCAGGGGGTTTAAGATACATAAGAGTGTAAATTTAACTATAATTATCTGCGATTTTAATTTTGGCAATGATAGATACGCTTGCAACACTCACTCACACTCTAATTTATACCATAATTTTACTCTAATTATTAACTAAGATTTACTTATAACGCATGCTACCTCCAGAGGGAGCTCGGTTGCGCTGAGCTCGCTCTCCAGCTGCTGAATGGAGGCATTGAGCTCCGCTATCTCCTGCTCGGTGTCCAGCAGCTTCCTCTCCAGCTCCCCCTTCCAGAACCCGGCGTCGTCGATCCGTCGGATCAGCTTGTTGGTGCTGTCCTCCTGAGAGCGGACTGTCCGGGCGTCGGTGTCCGTCAGCAGTCGGACGGTCTCGTCCCGCATCTGCTGACTCTCCAGACGGGACTGCTCGGCCCGCGAGTACTGGAGTCGGTTGGAGGCGTGCCACTCCTCGGGCACGTACTTCTTCACAGACGACATTAGGCTGGTTAGCACAGAGCAGGAATAATAGAATACAAGTAGACTCCTGTTATAGCGAAATAGCCGCTTATAACGAAGTTATATATTTATTCCCTAGACGGATAAAGTTGTTGATTTACTCCGCTTATAACGTATCGAATTGCAGTTTTTGAAATGTCGGTATTCCGTATTAAACAAATAAATGTGTTAACACATAACATGTTATATTACAGAATTTACAGTGGTGTTCAAGTACTATAGCAAGTAGCATTTTGCATTAAATTTGCTTGCTAATAGGCGAACTTGTTCTTAGAGGAACAGAATTAAGATTAAATCCCCTTTTGCGGACTGAAATAACTTGCTATAAGAGCAATTCTATTAGGCGAACTTACTAAGAATAAATATTTAACATTAAGTCGAGTTACAATTATAGAGGAAACTAACAGACTAATTAGTTCATATCTTGTAATAATAATTTTGATAATTTTATGTGTAAATACAGATTAGTTCCATTTGTTTAACTTTAACGGTAGTAAAACATTTCTCGGATTTAATATCCGACTTTATTAATTAAATTATAACGAAGATTACAAGTGATAGAGGAAGTATACACACATGTGTATAATGGATAGAAATAACAAACCGCATATTAATTTTCGAGGTAGTATAAAACGAAGCAGGAACTAAGTGGTTATTGATTAATTTTGCTAACAGAAATATTATAGTGTAGTCGTTAGTAATTTAATTCTCGCGAATAGTCGATAAATGCAACTCTAAAAGAAGTTAGCTGTTTGATTTCAGCAAAGGAATGATTATCCATATATTGCATAATTAAATAAAGTGCTAAATACTTGTGAAATAACACAAGGTTGCAAAAAAGACCAAATACCTCGTCCAGCTAATCACTTGTAGAACTAATTAGGAACCAAAATACGGAAATTACATCAAAGACGTCTGTAATAACACTTTCTTTCGGTTGGAAAATAAATTACTTTTAGCAATGAATCTAAAAGGGTAGAAAATAGAATAATTATGAGAAACGTAAGAATTCAAGTATAATAATTAAGAAATAAGTCCTCAATTCTTTCGAACTTTATGGAACAGTTTCGCGCTTGTATGAGAGAGCTGATCGTCATTGCTGATTGTCTGAACGGTGGGACTGGTGCTGAGAGAAGAGACGGGTCTGTTTAACTGTTCGAACACCCTCACAACTTCTGCGTTCTTCTTATTCAGCGCGTAATGCAGAGGTGTGAACCCCCGCAGATCCTTCATATCCGGATCAGCACCGGACTCCAGCAGCAGTTTAACCATCTCCACCTTGTTAAGCGCAGCGGCCCAATGCAGGGGCGTAGCCATCTTCTTATCCGTCGAGTTAATACCGCTGTACTGATCCCCGAGAGTTAGAATAATGTGCAGCATCTCGAGAGAGCACTGCTCGGTTACGACAAGATGGATGGGGTACCTACCATGGATGTCCGGCAGTAGCGCGACCTCGGGGCTGTGCTTAAGTATAACTAGACAGCAGTCCTCTTGCCCTGTCCCCACCGCGTAGTGCAGAGGGGTGTGTCCCATGGTGTCACCGTGGGAGAGCACGGGCCCCGGGCACTGCTTGAGTAGCACGTTAAGGTGGATCGGGTGGCCGCATAGCACGGCCCACATAAGCGCGTTGCTGTCGTTTTTATCCTGCGTAGTGAGCAGCTCTCTCGAGCAGTGCTTCGTGAGCAGACGGAGACAGTCAGAGTTATCCGGTTTCGTGGCCCAGTGGAGCGCCGTGCGTCCCTCCGGGTCTACGAACTCCGCGACGCGCTTGTCGCACTTCAGCAGGGCCTTCATCACCTCCAGGTGTCCGTAGTAGGCCGCCCACAGCAGGGCGGTGCGGCCGTTGCAGTCCGTCGCGTGGCAGTCGGCGCCCATCTTAAGGAGCATCCCGGCGCAGCGGTGCCAGCCCCCGATAACCGTATGCATAAGCGGGGTCCGTCCCGAGAAGTCGCGGCAGTCCACGCCGTAGGTGGGCGCCAGCGTCTTAACCAGGATGGAATCGCCCCTCGCGGCCGCCGCGTGTAGAGCCGACACACCCCCCGCGCCGGCGCTCTCGTAGAGGTACTCTGCGTTCATGCTCATGGTGCTGAAGGCGTGCGGCCTGTCTCCGAAGTGTCCCTCGGGCGCGGAGGAGGGCGGAGAGGGAGAGAGCGTCAGGTAGGAGCTGGAGGCGCCGCGGCTGGCCGGACGCAGGCTCTCGGAGGTCAGCGACGGCGAGTGAGAAAAGCCGCGCGAGCGGGACTCCTTTCTGAGTCGCGGCGGCGAGGAGGAGAGAGGGGGGGAGAGACCGCACCAATCCGGGGAGAACTGAAACAGATCGAACTCTCCGGCAGAGAATACCTCGCGTCCAGTGGCGCCTACGATAAGACCGTATTCCATCAGCTGCTGGCCGATGCCCACCGCCCGCTCGCGGTCCGTCACGCCCCCCAGGTTGTCCATGAACCAGCTAACAGCTGACTGCCCCGAGAACCCCACGGATATGTCCGGTCCCAGCAGGGGTATGCCGGTGTCCCGATGGCACATGGCGTCTATGTACCCCTGCAGACTCTCCCGAGTCGTGTCCTCCCAGGCCGCCTGCGGGGGCGGGGGCGGGGGCGGGGGCGACACAGCGGCTGTCTCGAACGTCTCGAGTCTCCTCAGGAGCTGCTCCTTCTCGCTGCGCTCGCGCTCTCTCTCCTGCTCCAGGTGTCTAATCCTGTCCTCGTACTGGCGACTCACTTCCTGCTCCACCTCCCGGACCGCTTCGCGGAACTCCGGCAGCTCCTGGACCTGTGACCCGCCCACCAACACCTGCTGCTCCATAACTCGGATCTTATCCCTCAGCTTGTCCTGCTCGCCGCGCGTGCTCTCTATCTCCTGCTCTCGCTCTCTTAGCCGCGACTGCATCTGCTCTGTCATTTCCTGTGCGCCCTTGAGTTCGCACTCGAGCAGCTGGACGCGCCCGCCCCCCCCGGCCCGTTCCAGGTCCTCCCTCAGCCGCTGCAGCTCTCGCTCGTACGCCAGTAGCAGTCCCTGCTCGGACATGTCCTGGTTGATACGCGCGTCGTTACGGACGCTCTTCGCATTGTTACCGAACCTCAGCGTCCCGAGAGTCTCAGAGTAGTTGGGAGCCGCGGGCGTTATGGTGGTTATAAGCGTGGTGCGACAGTTCCCGCCGAGACTGTCCCTTAGCAGGAATGTAATCTTGGTGTCTCTATAGGGGACATGCAGCGCCCCCCGCCCCCTCTGCGTGAGAGAGAGGATCACCTTCCCCAGAGCGCTCAGGCTGGAGTTTATCTTGCAGACCTCTCCGAGACGGTCCCCCTCGGCCCCGGAGTCCTTAAGGCGCTCGCTGCCCGCCAGGTCCACAAGGTTTAGCTTCCCGATAGTGATAACCTTCTTATTGGTTACCGTGGATACCTCGGAATGCTCCACGATAACGGAGAATAGCGCGTGGCTGCGTGACGAGCTCCAGTTCATCTGCGTGCTGGCGGTGGTGCGGTGCTGCGCGCCCCGGCGCATCAGCTCTATTATGTCCTGCGGGGACTTCACCACGGACTCAGAGAGCCCCTGTACGTATATGCCGGTGGGCACCTCGCGGATCTTCAGCGGCTGCTTGGGCTGCCCCGGCTTAGGCGGACGCAGCAGGTCTTGCAGCTGCTCGTTGTACACCTGCATGAAGGAGGCGCGCACCAGGAACTTGCTAGCCGAGTTAGAAGACTTCTCGATGTACGAGAATATCTCACTCGCGACTCGAGGTATCGCACCACTGGTGTCCCCTGTAGCTCCTCCCTCCATTGTGTATGTCTTGCCGGCTGAGGTCTGTCCGTAGGCTATTATGCTGCCGTTGTAGCCCTCTAGGATGTTGAGCACCACGGGTCTAACAGCTGTGGTGTAGAGCTCGAGCTGAGTGGTCTCAGGGCCGTAGGCCCTGTCGAACGAGAAGGTGTGCTCGCGGGTGACGTTGCTGTCAGCTGTTCCCGGCTGCACGAGTGTGTGCTGGCTGCTGTCTGACACCAGAGATTGGGAGAGATACGGTTTGTATATCTGCACGGTCTGCGGGTCCGGGAGCTCGACACAGGAGCCGCCGCCCGCCAGTCGCTCGCGTGGGATCAGCGGACGCACCCGGACACACACCTTGAAGTTTTGGGTGCTTCCGGTCTTGTCTCGGGGGGCTCCGTTCTGAGAGAGGAACAGGTCCGGGAGGGCCTCCTCGACAGAGGGCTTCTTGCAGGGCTTGGACTTAGTGGTGAAGGGAGGCGCCTGGAAGAAAGAAGATTTCCGAAGAGGAGACCGAAACACGTCCGAACTCTCAGAGCAGTCTAGCATACCAGCACCAGCGAATTCTATAGAGAAACAATATTAGATACTATTGTGGAATGTAGCAATTTGCGATCATTATACGTAGCCGTAAGGTCACGAAGTAGCAAATAACTTTTGCAACTAAACTCGTTTGGTCCACAATCTTCTAAGAAATAGCATAGGATGTTCTACACATAAACAAAACCTTGCAACACGACAGTTGATTTGCTGAAAAGTATCTCGCATTTCACGAAAAAAGTACGTATACAACATAATAAGATTAGTATAAGAAACAGATATAAAATTGGAAATGAAATGGTACACCTCTTACAGCTTTCCTAAATCATATTATATAATAATTTCTGTCCAGGAAATTAACAGTTAAATTAGGGTAAATAATAATAGATTGTTTTAAGTTTATACACAACACTAATTGAAAACTCGAGCGAGGTCCAGAAAGCGAGAGTCTGGGTAGAAAACTAAGACTACTTTCATAAAAACAAGCGGACAATCCACGAAGCAGTACCCTACATCGTTAACCATGCTAATGGCCGGTAGAGCGCTGGTAAAGAGAGGGCCATACACCTTGCTACTACTCAGGGCAGTCAGGTTGAGCAGATACAGTTCTGATTCTTTCGACGGGAACACGGCCCCAGGGGCGTCTCTAGCGGGGGGAGAGGGGTCCTTCGGGTGGCCAGGGGCCCGCGGGACGATCCTCAGATGAACAAGGGAGTTACAGTCGACTGGGAGCTGTAGCGAGGCGAAGCACTGCAGTATCCTACAAGCCAGGCGGAACTTAACCGAGAGCTCAGACTTCCGTCCGAACCCGATGGCCCCCAGGATTCCCTCGCTGCTCTTGTCCTCTGTGAACCTCCCCAGCGCCGACACGAAACCGGTTATAACGGACAGGAGGTCGGCGGGGGGCGTCCCGAACCGGACCTGTCGAGTGAGCAGCTTGAACAGCTGTACGATTAGCAGCACCAGCTTTGCCTCAGTGGGAGGGGCCGGCTTTATGCCGGTGCACCAGCCGGCTAGGGTCCTGGCGCGTTTGAGCTCCTCATCGAGAGAGCGGCAGTTGGGGAGGTCGAGTAGGATCTTGGAGAAGAGGGTCAAACAGCATCCGGACTCAAGAGAGGCCGCTATGTACTCCTGCTCACTCATCTCGGGGATAGTGAGGGCGTCGCAAATGGGTTTCCATCCGTACCCGTTCTCCCTGGGCAGCAGCATGACTCCGTCAGTGCCGGTCACCTCCTCGGGGGAGGGGGGCGACATTCCTGCGAAGTGCGTCTCTATGCAGGTCTCCAGGAGCTGCACCATGTGCGGCATGGCGGCCAGAGAGCGACAGGCGGCGGAGAGGGCAGGGATGCACAGGATTTGGGAGGAGTCGTTAAACTCACCTCCGGGAGAGGGGCTGAGGGAGCTTATAATGCTGAGCAGAGAGGTGTTGAGGACAGGGCTGGCGGGCGCTGAGTTGTTGAGCACGTTAAGCAGCTCTGAGATTAGCCGCGTGGTGTGGGCGCCGGGGCTCTCCTGGTCTGCATTCGCCCGGGCCTCGAGACTCATGGCGCTGACAGAAACAGAGGAGATGAGGGAGATGAGACCGGACACGGTCCGCTTGGCCGGCAGCTCCCGGGCCTCGGGCAGCAGCGAGTACTTGCAGAGGTTGTCCACAACAAAGCGTATGTACACGGTCTGCTTGGTCTGTGCGTCTCTCTCTGCTGAGTAGCCCGGGAACCCAGAGGCGGCCTGCAGCAGCTTGGTGAGGGCGGTGGCGGAGGCAGAGGCGAACAGGAACACATCAGGGGACTTATTCTCCTTCAGCCAATTGCACACGGACTCCAGGGCAGCGACAGAGATATCTCCCCAGCAGAAGGTCCCCGCGGAATGCTCCGAGAGGGAGAAGAGACTGTCTCCGTGCGAGGTCTGTCTCAGCACGTACTCGTCGCTCAGCAGCGAGCAGAGGACGGCCAGGAAGAGAGCCAGCGCCTCGCGCTTCTCGCTGACAGCTGGGTAGGGAGAGGAGGTCAACAGGATGCCGTCCCACTTAATCTTAACGAATATGCCAGCTGTGAACACCAGGATGTGCTTCGAGCTCCTGAGCTCTGCCATGGCTAGCAGGTCGGGTAGCGAGGGCAGGAACAGGTCCCAGTGGAGACTGAGGAACCCCGTATGCAGTCTCTCGAGAATGGATTCTGGCGTGGTGGCGAGAGCCAGCTGGGAAGTGTACATGTCCCAGAATAAGTTTAGGATGTTCGGCTGTCCCTTACGAGTAGGCATTTTCTGTTGTATGTGCACAATGCAGTTTACGAATTTGAGGATGAGCATCGAGGAGCTCTCAGACTCTGACAGGTGCCACGGGATGTTTATGCTCCCGTCTGTGTTCTGAGCCGGGAACAGCCAGGGCCTGTACACGTCACACAGCGTGTCCCATATCTCTCTCAGGTCCGCATCACTCGCGAAACTCTCATTATCCACTGCGCATTGTTCTGCTCGACTCTCTATAGCCATCTCTGCCAGTGACGTAATAACAGTCCCGATGTAATGTTGGTACTCGCCCCATACAGTGTACAGCGTCTGCTGAGTGGCCACTCGCTGCTCCATCATCTGTTTGCTCATAAACTCCAGCTCTGCGGCCAGTGTCTCCTGCGGAATCCTGCCGCGCTCCTTCTCAGTGGCGTTGAGTCTGTCCAGGAAGCAGGTCCAGCTGTGCGGAGAGAGGGCCCCGCTCTCGCTGCCGGCCAGCAGCAGGCGGAGAACAGCTGAGAAGACGGACGGAAAGTCGTGCTTCAGGATCTCCTCCAGGTGCGATAGGTATAGAAGCAGCAGCGTATCGTCCTGCTTAACTTCCTTAATTTGAAGACCTTCGAAAATGAGTTCCATTAGCTTGAAGATATCCGGGGATCCTCTGAACTGGTTGCCCAGCCAAGTTCTAACGTCGAACTTGCTCATGAGCGTGGCTCCGATAGTGGAGTCGTGCTGGGACACGAGACGGTTTATCTTAGCGTACATGTCTATGAAGTCCAGAGAGCTAGCCATTTCCGGTCTGAACAGAGACACAACAAAGCTGGCGAGGTATATCCTATCCTGAATCTGTTCCAGGAGCTTCACGGCCTCTCCAGGTATCGTAGCAATGAACTGGCCGCCCAGAGATTGGCAGGCGTTGTAGTAGAACTCTCTGCTAGTTGGGAAGACCTTTGATTTGAGAGAGATTGAGGCGAGCAGCTCGTAGAACATAGCTGTAGCAGACTCTTGCAGCTTGTCCCTGTTCTCGCTGGAGCTCTCGTACACCTCTTTCATGTCGCGGATGGTAGCAGATATTCGCAGACACGCGATTGAGAAGTCGAGAGGAATATGCGTCTTGGCTTCCACAATAAGCGTTTCTGTATTCTTAACGTTTGTGTCTATGAGCTGCGCGATGCTCTCATTCCTGCGGGCCTGGTTAAACCGGAACTGAATCTGGCATGCGCCCGAGCAGGTGCTCTTGCAGGTAGCGTGCACTATGCTGGTCTCGGGCAGGTTCTGGTATAGGTCCGGAACCAGTGTTATAAGCGTGTTGTGCAGCTGGGTGAGCTCTCTGGCTTTAGACTGAGACACCTCGAAGTACTCTGTCAGACACCTCAGATCCTTCCTAACCTCCGTGAGCAGCAGCTGCGAGTCGGAGAGACAGGAGCGGAGCACCGACACGAAGGGGACCGCCACCTGCTCCAGGGGCGGGACGGGGGAGGGGGTGTCCGCGTGGGATATTCTATCCATAATTCTCTGCTCGACAGACTTTATCGGCTGCTTCTTAACAGGAGAACTGGGCTTCTTAACCTCAAAGCTAGAGGTCCACTGCTGGCAAGAGAGCCTTAGCGAGTCTTCAACAGCTCTAACGTTAACTAGCTCCAGCCAGGGAGTCAGCTGATTAGCGACCAGCTGCCCGAGCCGCTTGGCGTCGTACTGGGGCGGGAGGGCCGGGAGGTACAGGTCCGCTTCGTGGAGGCGGGGCTCGTCTATCCAGAGGCCGAGAGTGAGGAACATCTGCTTGAGGGTGCGGTCGCTCTCCCTCTCCCCCTCGGAGAGCCCCTCGGACGGGGCGTCGCAGAGCTCCTTGTACTTCTGGTGTCCGGCCTGCAGGTTCCGGCGCATGGCCTTCAGCTGCGAGAAGCCGGCGCCGCTCTCGAAGAAGAGGTACCCGAGGCTGGGCTGCGGGTCGGGTCCCGAGGGGGCAGGTCTGTGCAGGTAGTGGAACATGAATCTCTGCCAGCAGAGCGGGAGCGCCGGGTGCTGCAGCGGGAGCTCGGAGCTGAGCTTCCCCCAGCGGTACAGACACAGGTGCGAGAGCGGATAGTTCTGCAGCTTCAGTTCGGACGCGCAGGCCTTTATAGCCGCGTCAAACCCCTGCTTTGGGTCTGCTCTTAGGGAGGTGAGGAGGGACTTCCAAACGCCGGAATCTCTCTCGAACCGCTCCTCGGCTTGCATCGCGAAATACGCGAACCAGCCGTGCTCCTGCGGCACGAGACAGTCCAGCAGCGAGGGCGGGCCCTGCTCCCCCGTGACCAGGGACACCACGCTCTGCATGCGCCCGCCCTTCTTCAGGTGTCGGGGCAGAGACTGCACACACAGAAAGAAGTTGTCCACCAACACCTTTTCCATTTCCGGCTTATTGAAGGCCAGCTCGCAGAGAGCGTTTACGAGTGAGAGCAGCTTCCTATCTCTGTACCAGTCCGGGTAGGTTATCATCGTAGCGGTCCAGAACTTGAGTGCGTTAAGCCCAGCTGACTTCTCCTGGTGCCACCTCTCTGTTATCTGTTGGTGTAGCAGGGAACAGAAACACTTGTTGAACTTAGAACCCTCCCCCAGGATCCACTTCTCCGTGAGAGAGGCGCTACTTATGTCTGCCTGGCTGAGCTGGTACACAATCCTAAGCAGGTTAGGGGGGGCCGTGTCCGGCTTCATTTCGAAGAACCGGGGAGACACATTCTTTATGACGCGCATGGCTGGGATGAACTGTCTGTTGTCCATTAGCACCTGCAGGAGATCCACACCCTCGTGACAGAACAGGTCTGTCTCGTGACCGATCATAGACACGCTGAGGGCCACGTAGCAGGCCAGCGGTCCCTCCGTCTTGACGGCCTGCGAGAGGCTGACCAGACTCGCGTCGTGATGCAGGTCCATAGGGAACACGTGTGGTGTCCACCCCTCAACCTCTGTGGAGACAGGAGTGTCATCCTCTATCTCAGGAGGGTTAGCTTCCGACGAGTGCAGACTCAGTAGTAGCACCACCTATCAATGCAGGACACTCGTAATAGGAGCACCAGGGGCCAATCGAACGTATTATCCGGAAATCGTATTAACCGAAGTGATTTAAATCTTCTATAGGCTAGGGCAGTTGTTCCCAACCTTGGGTCCATGAACCCCCTTAGGGATCCACGGATGGCTGTAAGGGGTCTACAGGATGTATTACGGTCAATGGGAGGGGGTCCACAGAATGACTATAGGGGGTCCACGGTTGAAAAAGGTTGGGAATCGCTGGGCTAGGGCAATTAAAACCTTGTCGTTAAGAGAGTCTACTGTAGTTACACAAATACTTAACTTAATATGACAGTTACCTTCCACGACCAGGATACCAGCTTCTGCTGGTCCTCTGACATCATGGAGAGGTAGGACTGCAACACTTCTCTCAGCCCCTTGGCCTGCCCCGTCCCCTCGCCCCCTAGGTTACCGGGTATCTTCGGAATGTGTCTCCCGCAGGCCTCCACCGCGGCCAGCGCCACCTCTCTATGCAGGGAGGCCGGCAGGAAGAGACCCCCCTCATCTGTCCGTCCCCAGTTCACGCGTCCGAGCACTAGCTGGGAGAGACTGCTCTCGTGAGTGCCCAGCTCCGAGCGGAGCAGCCAGCCGGTCAGCACCTGCAGGTCCCGCGGCGCCGGCACCCACGCGGAGAAAGAGAAGGTGTTGAAGAGGAAGAGACAGCTGTCCCCCATCATGAAGAGCCCCTCTGCGGTTATCTGCACCAGGATGGATATAACCTGAGGGTGCTTGAGCACGATCGTGTCCAGGAGGTCTCTCCCGGTGCGAGAGTACGTCTCTCGAGACACGGGGTTAAGAAACGAGACCTCCATCAACTCGAGAACGACTGTCTCGATAAACTCGTAGTCCCTAGGTCGCGAATAGTCGCGGGCACGAGCCATATTCGCGAATGTTGTGAACAGGAATATTGCCTCTGATAGCGGTATTCGCATAATGTTGTCTATGAACTGTTCCCTGTAGTCCGGGTCCTTAAGAATGTCCTTGAGCCCCGACACGCGGCCCAGACCCCGCGAAATGAGCTCCTCCGCGGTTATTGGCAGGTGGTTGGAGTGTATCAGCCAGAACACCTTCCATACGGCCTCCAGAGAGACCGTCTCGAATGGCATGTCCGCTAGGAACTGCCAGGCCCCCAGCTTGTGGGAGGATAGGATCCACTTAGTGGCTCTCAGCAGGAAGCTGTCGATCTCGACCTGTATCCGCAGGAGGGAGTGCGCGCTCTGGCCGGGCAGAGAGGGCCCGGGGGCGTCCGTCCAGGTGTCCCCCGCCTCCTCGCGGTGCCGCTTGTACGCCAGCCAGTGGTCGGACACGTTGTGCACCACGTAGCGCACCGTCCTACCCAGCCGCTTAACGAACTCCCGGTAGCGCGCGAGTCGGAAAGTGGAGAAGCCGGCCCCCAGGAGCTCGACCAGGCGCGAGCAGAACGCGACCAGCGTGAGCATCCCGTGGCTGGTGACGCGCTCCACGGAGTACCCGGTTCCCGCGCCCTCCAGCAGCAGGTACTGGAAGAGAGAGGAGAAGGGGAACTGGTCGAACACGGACACGAGGTCCTCCTCCACGAGGAACTTCTTGTTCACCGCGTCCTCGTCATCCTCTGCGTCCTCTGCTACGAACACCCAAGCGGAGCCGCCGGGTGCCAGCGGCGTGTTAGCCTCTATCTCCAGGTGCTTAAGGAACTGCTCCCGCTCCTTAACCGGCAGGAGGAGGGTCGCTAGCATGGTCAGGAAGTGGTCCGAGAGGGGGCTGAGTCCGTATCCCTGGTTATACTGCATGGTGTGTCCGGACCTGGCGAGGCTAGTCAGCTCCAGCAGCGGCTGGAACTGTATGAACGGCGCGCACCAGGCCCCCACGCCCGGCGGGCACCTAAGCAGGTGGTTGAGTATAAATAGGTGGTCCGAGTATGACGCGGTTCTGAGGAGGTAGGAGAGCAGCGCGGTCACCCACCCGCGCAACAGCTGGTGGAAGAGCTCGTCGCGCTTGGGGCGCCGCTCGAATATAAATAGGACCGACAGACAGTCCCTGAGACTCGCGTTCTGCGTCTCGGTTATGAAGTGGAGCACTGAGGGGTCCGTGGCGCGCACCGGCTTGTCCGAGCTGAGACCGCGGAACTCTTCGCAGGACTGCAGGAGGGTAGACAGATAGGAGACTATCTCGAGACGCTCGTACTCGCAGTGGGACGCCTTCACCGTCACCTCCCGGGTGAGGTGGCACCTCAGGTCGCCGGACACGATCTCCAGCGTCTCCAGCTCCTGTGTGCTCATCAGCGCAGACTCGAACTCGTGTGTCCGCACCACTCTGTTGTGGTCCCGACACTGGCCGGTGCCCTTAATAGTCTTCTTGCTGAGGGACCAGACGCTGGAGAATACGAGCCCCGCGCGTCTCTCTATGTCCCCACAGTCCCTTTGAGAGGACAGCTGCTCCAGACGAGAGGTCTGGAAGCTGACTAACAGCTGGTACAGCGGGTGCCCCGTCAGGTCCGCAGGGCTCGCGCGACGCACGAAACTGTCCACGTATACCTGGTTGGTGTCGAGCAGGGGGGTGGGACAGAAGGAGTAGAGCTCCATCTCTGTCAGCGGCCGCAGAATAGCCGCCAGACTGTCCGCGTGACATACCGTGTCCAGCGGCGCGTGTGAGAACCGGACGGGCATCTCCGGGGTGAGGAGGTCGGGAATAGCGACGGCTGTCTCCTGGAGAGCAGAGACCGCGGGGTAGATAGGGGCGACCTCTCTCTGCTTGGGCGCGGGCCGGGCCAGGTCCAGGAGCTGAGTGTGCACTTGTGTGGGAGGGGCGCATATTTGAGCTGGATACTCAGTGGGGTCTGTTCGCGTTAGCACGGGCTCCAGGGGTAGGGCTGTGTCAAACACATCTGTAGTTGCTGGTAGCTCTAGCGAGCCCAAACTCCCGTTAGGGATTGTAGCAGTTTCAGTTTCTAGCTTAGACTTGACGTCATCTCTTGTCTCCTCCACTGCTGCTATTGATACAGCCTCCTCCTTACTCTGGTACTGAATCGCGGATTCGCGCTTCTTTGCGCGCGGTTGTTTCTGCTTAGCAGGTCGAACTGCTGTCGCCATGGTTACGTATAAATGTACTGAATTATTTAATTAACTGCTAATAACTAATTATTAACATCTAAAATGGAAAATTCAATTTCTATTAGGATTGGAGTGGATAGCAAAACCTCGTAAGGTTTCTGAAGAATTAGATTTTCAAGAACAATTGCCTCAAGCATGACTTTCTATGTATTTGTGACTTTCGTTTTATGAAGAGAGCTAAACTCCATTTATTCATTTATTGGAGAATAAGTTTAGTTTCCAGGCCCGTACAAATTTTTAAGGGTCGTTACCTTCCGAAACACCTTTCTGAAATGGTTTAACGTCTTTATAGTGATGATGACGTAACGAAAAATCTAAAATTACTTCTGTGCCGACAGCATGTTCTTTTGGAGGCACTACCATATACCAGCCACAAGTATAGCGTCTCCAAAGGAACATGCTGTCGGCACAGATGTAATTTTAGATTTTTTAAGCGTGACCAACTTCACAAACTTTGACAGTAACTGAAAGTACGAATTTAAATCTGACTTGCTATGGCCCTTGAGTCCCATAGTGCAAGTACTAATAAACAAGTGTTTCCTTGTATACTGCCAAATTATAATGGAAAAGAGCCATTACTTGCAACATATTACTACAAGTGAGTTATTCGGTTCGCTTTATACGTTTTATATGGAGACAATCAGGTTGTGATCTGCTAATAATCAAAATAGAACAGTTATAATTATTAACTTAATTAATTAACTTAATGAACCAGTAAATACAATTAATCGGATAAGATGAGCAAAGTCTAAATTTATAGGAAGTTCAGCACGACAGTCTATGATAGCATAATACAAATGGCTTCAACTCAATAAGTGGAATAGTCACTCCAAATAATGTCCCTTTTGTACATAATAATGAGTAAATTAGTCTAAATTTGCTAATAGTTAACTCCCATCATAAAACAGGATAGTTTAACAAAGTGATTTGATGCGCTCGCTAATAGAATTCTTCGCAATCTTCATCGTACTTAACCAGGGCCAATGGTATGTTCCATGCAGTGAGGAGCTGTAATACATTGGTATTGGGGTCTCGTAGCTTAAACATTGTTAAGAGAATAGGGATAATTTCCTGTGATACTTTCCTCCATTTGTTTATAAGCTCGTTGATATCACCAAATTCCGCAGTTTTCAATTTATCTTTAAATATTCTTACCCGATCTAATTTGGCAAATCGATTTTTCATAGTTTTAATCTCAGCTTTGAGATTATCTCTCTCTCTCAAAAGAGAATTTATTTCTTCACTGCCTTCTTCTGCCCCAGAGCAACTGGTAACCAGGGAGGAGGGACATGGCGATATGAATGTCTTAGTTCTGGTAACAAGCGGGGATTTGAATGGTTTGTTGAAAGGTGATTTACCTGGGGTACTCGCCTTGTTGGACATGAATAGTTAATTATATCAACTGACAAACAATACTAGAGAGGATACGATACTTTCACGAAATAACCTTGTACTAAGCTGACAAATTCAAGGGATAATTATTCTTACAAAATTAAGATTTTCCTTATAAAGAAATAGAATATATTCGTATTTAGAATTACCAAGTTTCAATCATGAATACAATACAGATTATAAGTGACAGAGTTAATTAGCTTAATTAATTAATGCGTATATGATAAATAGAATGATTTAGCTCTATCATAAATTTCGTATTATTTGGCATGAGTTGTCTGGAAAGAGAAAAAGGAATTTAGTTTATCATCGAAATCTCTTGGCAGTTCCTCCACTGGGGTGCGTCTCGGGCCCATATGCATTCCCAGGTAATTTACCAGCGAGCAGTGCGTTTCGAATCTAGCCAGCTTCTGTTTGTATTTGTTTTTGATATGCTCGGAGCTGCGGGGGTTGTATGCCTTCAGATGCAGAGCTAGGAATATCTGGGCAGAGACGGAAGGAGACACGAATGGAAACTTAGGTTTGAACTCCCCGAGAGCAGTCAGGGATTTCTGTAGAGTTACAGACACCGTCTGCTCGAGGTACCCCAACATTGGGAGTCGGTTCAGAGGCAGGCTGACATTCAGTGGCGGAAGTTTGGCAGGGAGAGTCACGTCGGAGAACATAACTGGAAACCGCATAAACGAATCTCTCTTCTCCTCTGTCGCCATTGCGTACAGCTTCTGTTTGTACTCCGCTACAAACTCCATCTCTCCCGTCACGAGTCCCTCGTAGCACTGCCCGCTCTCCACATACGAGACCGGACAGTAGCTCTTGAGCTCGACCTGCTGAGGGAACCTGGACTTGACCTGAGAGCGAGTCAGCTTATGCGGCCTGTCCACTGGCAGTAGGGCCCGGGCCTCTTGCGTTACGAACCTGTCAGGGTCTGACACGAATACAGAGAGCGCTCTCTCGTCGGCAAACAGGTAGCGCTTGCTTTGGTACTCAACACCGAACTGGTACACCACATCCTGCTCACAGTCCACCAATGCGCCCTCTATAACCAAGCTAACCGGACAGTAGTGTAGAAACTCGCCCAGCTTTTCCTCGAACTCCTGTCTGGTAATGCAGAGACCGCGTAGTCGGGCCGGACTGTCCAGCGACTGGGACTCTATGTAGCACTGGATCTGCTTGAAGTTCTGGTCTATCCCTTTCTTAGCGTGGCTCCACACATTCCATTGGGACTTCTCTGCATCTATGCCATCATAGTTATGGTACTTGTCGGAATAATGAGATCGAACTCCGCTAATGTTATCGCTGTAGCAGCCGCAAGTCTCTCTGATAGCGTCTGCACTCTCGTGGAAGGGCAAGGGACTCTCTGCGTTACAAACCTTAGGATTCTTCCCCACTCTCCTCACGGACTCACTAACCGAGCATTCTAACTCGAGTATCTTTCCTGGGAGTATCCGGTGTTCTGCCAGCTGTGCGACCTGCGATAAAGTGACCGGGAAGCTGTCCAATACGAACCCCCTCCTCACCACACTGGGCTGCAGCAGGCTAGACTCAATAGCTTTCACAATATACTCTACGGGAATATCCTCTCCCGCCCTCAGCTTGCCCTCGAGAGCCTGAGCCAGCGCGGACCAGTGCTGCTCCCTCAGCACCCGCCGTATGGCCCCGCCCGCGGACACCGCGAGACAGCCGTACTCCCGACCGATCCGCTCCGAGAGACCCGTCTTGCCGGACCGGGGCGGACCCAGGACCGCCACCTGCACGGGAACCAGGGGCCCGGGGGCGGCGGCGCCCAGGAAGAGAAACGGGTCCGATTTGAACCTGGAGCGGGCTTTGGTGGAAGAGAAGAATATGACGTAACTGCGGTAGATAGCGGCAGAGGCGATGGAGAGAGGCGGCGTGTTAATCCCGTCAAACAGCTGCACGGGGCACCACCATCCGAACTTAGTCAGCTGTTTGTAACGGGACTTCACCAGTATGTGCGCCAGGCCCAGATCAATAGGGATAACCTTAGTCAGCATGGAATGGCGGAACTGTACGGCTGGCCTCAGAAACGCTTCAATGCCCCTGAGCACAGAGTTCGGCTTCCTACTCCCCTCCACGCTGTGCCAGGCCACGCTTGCCTCGCCCATTAGCTCCTGCACCTCTCGATACCCATCCATCTCTGCCTCGTACTTGTCTATGATAGCAGTGCGCATGCGCTCTCGCGCGTCCTCGAACGGCTCCTGTTCGAGCTCCTCTGTCTCGGACTGCCCGCCCTCCTCCTCCTCGCGGCCCTCCTGCAGCTTCTCTTTCTGCTCCTCCTCCAGCGCGTCCAGCTCCGTCTGGAGATCGTCCTCGTCCGTCTCTTCGTCCGTGCCCTTCTTCCCTCGGTGCTCCTCCTGGACCTGCTTCTTGCGCTGAGAGAACTCCTCTCTTAGCTCCCGCTCTCTAGATTCTATCTTCCGCTTCAGGGTATCTGCCTTCCTCGCTAGTTTCTTCTCATAATCCTCTTTCTCTTTCTGCTGTTTTCTGGTTAGGATCTCGAGTTTCGCAGGCATCACCCGATTAATCACATCCTCGTCGCTAACCGATAGCATAACGATGCTGTCGGGGAACAGTCCGCTATTGATTAGGAACTGAGCTTCTTCATTCGTGCGTGGGAATCCCTCGAGAACGAACCCGGTAGATTTGTACGGATCTTCTAACCAGAACTGCTTAACCCACTCCAGCACATCCTCAGGCAGAGGCGTCCTCTCGGTCAGGTTGCTGCGAATAGCCTCCTCGGTCGCGTCCAGCTCCTCGCTCAGCTGATTACCGATCAGCTGTTCCTCCTTATTCTCATCTGTCGGAGACTCAACTGGTTTGTCCGCTCCCGGAGATTCCAGATCCTCCTCGTCCACCAGCGGCGGCTTCCTATGCAGCTTGTGCATTACTTTCTCCTGGATCCACTCGGGGAACGAGATGAAGAAGAGACCCAGCTTCTCCGCTATCTTGGCTCCGGCCGTTGTCTTGCCCGAGTAGCGGGGTCCCAGTATAAACACGCGTATGGGCGGCGGCTGCAGGGGCCTGCTAGTCGCTATAAAAGCGTCCGGCGCTATACTGAATGCGTCCTTGGCCTCCTGGCTAACAAAGCTGTACACTCTCTCCCGATACCTGACGCCCAGGTCCTCCTTGCCCGGCGCAAGCACATTGCTCTGGACCAGGGACACCGGACAGAACTGGTTCGTGTCCCCCCAGGGCTTGGCCTCGAGCGCAGTCTTCTCCTCCACCGCCTCTTCCAGCTCCGAGTCGCGGTTGGCTAGCCCCAGCTCGAGGGGTGTCAGCTGGGGGTCTATGGGGTCTGCGTCTCCGTCCTCTGTGTCGCGGGGCGGGTAGTCGTAGGGTTTGTAGCAGAACACCTTCTCGAGCTGCTTCATGCATTCCATTCGCATGGCCTCCGTCGTTAGGTGGCAGTTAACACTGATAACCGGAACATTGGCACCTTTAAGTGTTGCAGTTAGCTTTTGCCAGTTTCTGTCGTAGGCTTGTCGTTTCTGCTGGAACTCCTCCAGAGCGGGCGGGAGAGAGAACTCCTCGGATTGCTCAGCTTTCTCAGCCTTCTCCTTCGCGGCTATAATCTGCTCGATGCTCTGCTCCCGGGCGATGGGCTCGGGGGGAGGGGCCAAGTTATCCGGTACCGGTTTGTACGGGTCTGGCATGCCCAGCGCGGCCGCATGCCTCAGCATAAGGAACCTGCCCTCCTCGCTGGGGTCCGCGAGAGAGATCACGTGTTCCGGGAGGATAGCGGCGTCCGTTAGGAGCCCCCACTGTTCCAGGTCGCAGGGCACCCCATCCAGGACCCAGCCCCCCTCCGGGGCCTGTCCCTCCTCCCTGCGGGCCTCTCTCAGTCTGGCTAGCACCTCTGATATAGCAGACACGTACATCGTGCCGGTGGCCTGTAGCTCCGTGTCCAGCACTTCCTGTCTGGCGGCTAATCCCGCCCGCTGGACATCGGAGTGCGAGGTGTCTAGCGAGCCTAGCTCCCGCTCTGTCTGCTCCTCAGACGCATTCTCCGCCTTCAGCTGGTTGCTAAGCTGGCTGTGTAGAGCCGCGAGCGCAGCGACCGTAGGCTGCTCCTCGGCCGCGTCGGCGCGCTGCTCCTTCTCCCGCGCGAGCAGCGGACCGACCAGCTGTCTCGGGTCCACAGCCACGGCGTCCGTGTACCTGGAGAGCTCCGCGGCCAGGGCGCTCGCGCCGGAGAGCGGCGGGCCCACCACGGCCAGCTTGCAGGGCAGCATCGGCTGCGGCGGAAGCAGGAACTTCCGGGGACACCGGAGGAACAGCTGGACCGCTCTCTGAGAAGAGAGACAGTACAGCTTGTCGAGGAAGGAAACTGAGAACTGCTGCTTGCCGGGAATCATCTTCCCGGACTTGAGAGCGACCGGACAGAACCGGCCCCACCGGGATATCTTCCATCTGCAGTTGGGGTGCAGCGGGTTGGTGGACCTCAGGTGCGAGAGGAACTCTTCGTCGTCCATTGTGTCCAGGTCGTCCGCGTCCTCCTCGGGCGGGAACAGCAGCTGGGGGACCATGGATGGCTGTATACTGAAGCAGGCCAGCTGGTCCGTCACAGACTGCAGCATCTGCTCGGGGGAGGCGAGCGCGTCTATTTCTATAATCCTGTTCTTCCCGTAGAGCGCCATTAGCCCCTCCAGCGCCGACAGGCTGCTCTCTCTGAAGGCAGTCACGATCTGCTGCGGGTCCCCGTCCTCCGGCCGCGACACCAGGGCGCCTCTGCCCTCCTCGGGATCCAGGTTTAGGAACGAGAAGTCGAAAATAGCGTTCGCGTCTCCCTCCTCCGACTGCGCGCTGGCATCATCTGCGGCGCCCAGCTCGCTCTCCGAGTCCTGGCTGCCCGCGTCGGGGTCCGTGGGTCTGTGGGTCGGCAGCGGCAGCTTCCTGCGGAGTGCGTATTCGCAGGGGGAGTGGAACCGCCGCGAGAATACGGCCCCCGAGCAGGGGGAGACTCTCAGGTGCGAATAGACGAGCTTGGCATCGTCATCAGATATCCTAACGTGTATTATGAAGTCTGGTTTCAGTGGCAGTTCCATAATAGCGGTTATCTGCTCCGAGACAGATCTCCAGTCGGCGCTGCCCCAACAGGGGAGTCCGTCCAGAACATATCCATAGTGCGCAGTCTCCTCGGAGCTCAGCTGCCGCATTAGCAGCTCGTATACGGACTGCTCCTCTATGCAGCCGCCCTCAAGTAGGCCGGACAGACAGCCCCTGGCGAGCTCGGCTCTCTCCCTCTGGAGACTCGCCTCGAAGTGGAACAGCTCCAGGTCCGCCTCCTCCCCTGTCTGCTCAGCATCCGTGGTCCCGTCTTTACAAGCCAGCAGCTCTGACACTAGCGCGTCTGGCGCTATTAGCTTGCAGGACCACAAGGAGGATACGGCCCGGGCCAGGGTGGTCTTGCCGACACACGGCTTGCCTACAACCAGGAACGAAACTGGGGGCTGCGAGAGAAAGGTCTTTTCGGCCTCGTCATCATCGAAAATGAATCCCGATTCCATTCACTAAATAAAGCAGTGAGATTTATTAAATAGTATAAATAAATTCGATATTAAACAAGTATTTAATCAATGCGCATACAATAGGACTCATTAATAATAATAACAATAGTATTAGTTATGATTTAAAATTCCAAATGTGGTTGTTGGTTGTGTGGGTGTTGGATGAGTTTGCTAGTTTGTTTGTGTCAGGTTTCGCAGTGCACTCCTTCGGCACTGCGTCTAGACTCAGCTGATCTATTCGCGGCAGCACGGGCCGCAGGAGCTTGGGCAGTTGGGACCGCGAATACTTTCTCTTAAGTTTGAAGAACGGGATGCTGAGCAGCTCTGAGGGCTTCGGTCGCTTGTTCGGATTGTGGTGAATACACAGATCCACCAGCTGGGAGAAGACAGTGGAGAATGCGAAGTCGTGAGGGAGGTCTGGCGAGAGGGGCGGGCTCGCTCCCTTCAGCTTAAGCAGCATTATCTCAGTCACGGGCAGGCCCGCGAAAGGCGCTTCTCCAGTCGCCAGTTCCAGCGCTGTTATTCCTATGGAGTATATGTCGGACGAGAACGTGTATCCCTTGCAGTCCTGGGCTAGGACCTCGGGCGCTAGCCAACACACGATGTCCAGCGTCTGGTCGGGAATGCGGTAGGCTCTACTGGTGTCGCTCTTGTAGAACAAATGCGTAGAGCCACGCAGCCCCGATAGCTTAACCATACCGTCCCTCTGTATTAATATGTGTCTGGCACAAATGCCTCTGTGAATAACTTTAATGCTATGCAGGTAGTTGAGGGCCAAAAGCACATCTTTTAGAATGTAGAAAATAACCTCCTCTCGGAACCCTTTGTCAAAAAATGATTTCATCAAATCAGTGCAGGATCCGAAGTGCTGGAACGGCATTACTACCCAAACTTCTGACCCTACGATCATGTTAGCTATGTACTGCAGAAGGTTAGGGTGTCTTATATTGGATGCCAGAGACAACTCGTGGTACAACTGTTCGTAATCCTCATTAGAACACAGCTCTAGATTTATAACACGCACTACTATGAAGTCGGGATTCAGTCTCTTATTCAGTGCTAAGTACACTGTCGATTTGTCTCTTCGACCTATTATCTCAGAAAAATGGAAATCTTTGGAAAGGTAGAAAGGCTTGTGAAGAGCAGCCATTTTGTTGTGAACAGAATTTGAAATCTAGTGTTTGCTATTAGCAATTTAAATACTAATGTTATAGCAAGTTTCAGTTGTAAACACAACAAATACAATTTAGAAGAAAGTGAAAAAAATGCTTTCAAATAGTAATACACAAACATAATCGTGTATTAAATAAATAAAATAGACAAATAAAGCATAATTAAACTGAGAGTCAGAATATATAAATATTATACGTGATAGATCGACCGGTCACACATACAATTCTACCTTTATTATCGATAATAACAGCTTTAAAATTGCTCAATAAGTTTGTTCCTAAACGCTCAGTTCTTTGCCCGAATTCCAGCATTTTAACAGAAAGCCGACTATTCTCCAAACCAGTTTCGGGTAGAATAATGCTACCAACTGAGTCCATACACATAAAGTTATTTACATATATCATGTTCATGGAATCTTGCTTTACCAAAAAATACGAAATAAAATATCCATCTAGCGTGTATATGTTTATTTTCAAACCGGTTATTACCCTAGTGAAAATAAACACGACATTAAACTTTATTGTTACTCCCAATAGCAGAGAAATACTTTCGTTTAACTCACAGTCAAAAAGTGATCTCAGATCTTCATCAAACACAAACATTTCTTCGCAAGTAATTGCATATAACATCCCCTGTGAAAAACACATGTTCTGAAACATTTTAGTACGAATCTTTGAAAGAATATTTCCATTTTTAGAAAGCTTTAGAATAGAATAGGGACAAGAGTAATCCCCCTTCCTTTGATAGATAAATATCGCGGAATCTGACAAAAGTATTTCGTGAGAAAATCCTAAGCACTCATTTCTTATTTCCCTCACAAAGTCGGTATCATCGAACACCAGTATTTTACAATTCATCCCAAAATTGCAGAAAATATACAACTCATTTGTTACGGGATCAACTGCAATCTTAATCTCTTGGCATGTATTCCATTGAGAGAAATATTTGACTGGAAATTCATACACCGCAACAGGCATTCTCCTCTTATCATAGTGCAATTCCTGATCAGTAGCCATAACACAGATCTAGGTATTTCTTGTTAAACTAATTAATAGAGGCAGGTTAATTAGGAGTGTTTTTAGTGCTCGCCAAAGGTGGTGTAAGGGCCACTGGTCTATAAACTAGGAAAATAAAAATCAAGATTTTCAATATTGATAGTCAAGTGGTGTTTTTTTAGCTACTATAATACAAACTGGTGATTTACGTTGACCATCAAAAATTTTATGTGCCAAATACTGAATGCAATATAAATATTTATAAATTTAAATTTAGCGAGTCTTATATTTGATTTCTAAATTAAAAATAAATCCCACTTCTTCTTTTGAATAGAATTATTATATCAAACAAATAAACTAACTAATTCTCCGATTCATCCTCTACAGTATTTGTTTGCAACATAGAATAATCTAGAAACTTCTCTCTGGACAGATACGCTCGTATCATGTCCGTAACGAAGAAGAGATGGGCGAGACTGTACACTAGTGTTATAGCAAAGAAAAAGTTTGCATTTCCAAACCCAGAGTACATCCATAGGAAATAGAACCCCGGGAGCAGAGCGCAAGTGGCTATAAACATTCCGGATACAATCAGCACTTGTCTCAAACAGGGAAACAGGTGACTCCATGAAAACGCTAGGAAGAGAGGGAGAATAGCGTCCCCTAACGACGGGTAGGATTTGAAAATACAAATTACAGAAATGGTAGTGTATAGCAGGAAACTGGGATCTCTATGGAACCTACAAGTTAGCAGAATCAGGAGAGAAGGAATTATGAGTTGGAACACAGCAATAAAGAACGCGTTGAAATGCTTGAAAGTTAACATAAAGAAATACCAAAAGAAACCTAGGTTTGGCGTATAGTCTGACACAGTTAACAAACACCCATACACACTGCTCAGAAAGCTCCAATCGTTAAACACTAACTTGGATCCAAACAATAAACAAACCAGGGATACGCTATAGGAAATAAAGTACAGTGGAACTGATACATTCTTCATGCTCCTAGTAATTAGGAAAAATGGTACAATTAGAAACACCGAGTACATATTCAAGTAAGTAGCCACTGCTAAGCAAACAGGAGCTGTGAGAGAAGATCTGAGTGAAGAATAGAAGCAAAGTGAAAACACGAAATTGTGTATAACAACAGAACTCTGTGTGGCAGAGACGAGTAGCGTGAGGGGATTGAGAAAAAAGAGAGCGAATGAAGTTAGTTTAATTCTCTCCCAGCCTTCATCTGGTGTAAACTGTAGTCTTACACGCATCTCGTTATAACTCGTATCGCTGTTCTTGGTATCATAATTTCTCCTATTTTCCAGTTGCTTTTGTAACTGTCTCTGAGACTCGATTCCTTCCACCATTATCAGTCCAGTCAGAATATCCAACAACACGAGCATTATTACCATACCATACTTATCACTGAGCTTGCTAGCAGTTGCCATTAGCGCTATGACCAGTGGAGTCTCGTGTATGACGTCAGCGTCATAAGGGGAGTGCCCCCGCTCCCGCAGGTAGAGAGCCTCGCGGACTCTCAGCTGACTGGTCAGGGGCGTGGACAGGATCTGTTGTTGGACCAAATATTCCGAAATTCCAGACAACTGGAGCAGAGCGCGCAGTGAAATGAATACGCAAATAATACTACCTCGATACAGGAGCATACTAATACAGCTAAATAATAAACACACATCAGTGACTCAATTCAGTAGAACCTCGTTAGTAAACACGGTTAATACAAATTCGGGTTAATACAAACACTATTTCAGTCGAATTTCAATACAAATGATATTGGTTAATAATTCCGGATAAGGTGAACACATTTTTGACGGTCCCCTGGTGTTCGTACTAACGAGGTATTAGTACTGTATAAGTAACAAGATGAATTAATTGTGCATGTGCATCTCCAATAAATTAAATAAAGTATCAAACCATAAATAGTATCAAAGTGTGTGATATATAAAGTCAATTAGAATCCTAGAATCATTCAACAGTTTAATTCTGTCTCGCGTGCACTCAATACGACATATACAGAAGTGAGTTGAGAGTATAAGTGACTAGATTATTCTATTATAGGAAATTCCTGTAAGGGTTTATTTCCGGATTACGGCAATGTCTGTACCGATACACCATATAGATACCTAGAATCTGAGATGGAGAGTAATTAAATCCATGGTCCATTAACAGCCTAGCTAATACTTACCTGAATAATACTGAATAAGAACCCTATTGCCCCAGCAGCGTACAAGGCATTGGCTATCGCATCTCGCCACAGAGGATAGCAGTGCAGGCAATCCGGACAATACTCGGTAGTGTGTACGAGCTGCATTCCTATATAGCCACTGGAGAGGGGCAGGGCAATGGCAACAGTGGAGTTCTCTCCCTCACAGCACTCCTACAGTGGAATAACATTCATAATATGTAAATAAAGTAGTAATTAGCAGTGTTTTAGGCGTATGATATATATATATACAGTATAACCTCGTTATTACGGACACCAGCGACCGTCTAAATGAGTTCGCCGTATCCGGAATTCGTATTAACCGGTGTCATTTCTATTGAAATGGTTTTGAGGGACTGAAATAGTGTTCGTATTTACCATGTTATAATAACGCGATTCTACTGTATAGTATTTATCAAGAGTTTAAATCAACAATGTAATTTTGGCATAATAGATTCATTTCCATACTAAGGTCACAGCATTATAAATTATTAAAATCCTTAGCTTAAACACTGTGTATAGATAGGCCTACCGGTCCAGTTTGGTCGCTGGAGTAGCAAGGCGGGTTGTCGCGAGCTGTGGACTCGTTGCTAGCGTCGAACCCGCAGCAGTTAAGCGCAGTCTGCAAGCCCGCCTTCCCGGCTGTGCCCATCGAGAGCCAGACGTCCAGCAGCAGCAGGTACTGTCCGTAGGCGGGCAGGGCCATGCAGGCCACCGAGAGGGAGAAGCAGATCACAGAGGTGAAGCCGAGCGTAACCATGTACTGGCGAGTTAAGGAGTACACACAATAGTATTGTATAAGGCAGTGTAAATAACGATAGGCTTTTAGTATTAAAATTATCAACTGAAATAGCAATCAAGTTTAAACTCTCAATTTGAATATTTGAGTAGCCAAAGCGATTATTAATTTCAAGCCTTAAGGGCCGTCCAAAAGTTACGTAACGCTTCATAAGGGGAGGGAGGTCAACCAATGTGTGACAGCCAAACTTTGTATTACAAAATGGTCCAAAACGTGACATAGGGAGGGGTGGGATCTAATTTTCTGGAGTTTTGCGTTAAGAAAGTTTGAACTGCCGCTTAGGGTTTACAAGAATAACTAATAAGTAAGAGGAGGATACGAAGAAGAGTATAATCTGGTGCTGCTTGACAATAGCCACGAGTCCAATTATAGCGACGACGAAGAGAGTGGCAGCCGCCGCGGCAACCCCTCCCAGCACCGGAGTGCTGGTCAGGTACATCACAGTCTTAGCTACTATGGTCAGCACCAACAGAGAGACAGAGACAAGCTGTAGGAACAAAATAACTGTTAAAATAAGGCCTAATAGCGGTGTAAACGCGTTTTGGGGACCCAGCGTTTTAGGGCCCGTCCCCATATCGCTAGTGTTTTCAATCCCAGGGGGCCCATACGCTAGCGATTATAGCTATAGGACAGGAGCCCCTAAATGCTGGGGGGTCCCCATAACGCGCTTTCACCGGAGTTAATTATGGATTACCAGGTATAGCACATTGAGAGAAATGAGAAAGTTCCTATAGAAGTAGAATCCACAGCGATACTTCCTTCTGGCTACAGTTTTTACGCGCAGAATTAATTTCTTGTGGACTGGCGCTGAGGGGACAGGGGCTTCGTTCTCTTCTTTGCTGTCCGCTTTCATAAACACCTGTTTATCCATACTAATTATATGAACAATGTTAATATAAATCTATATTATTAAAACTCGATTGTTGTTTGTTTGTTTGTTTGTCCGGATATAAAGGGTTTGGAATCGCTATCATAAACAAATAAAAATTGATTGTACACGAGAAGTATAAATAAAGTCAAGTTGTAAGAAATAAAGCAGAATAGATGCTCTTATTGGAGCCACTGTCGCTCCTATACGAGCACCTAAAGCCCACCATATTACACAATGCAACTTTGTTGCATGCAACAAGGTAACATACACGGTGCAAAACGTTGCATGCAACATTTATTTTAGCGCAACATTGTTGCATGGAAATTACTTTATTACAAATGGTAAAATATCATTTTAAATCATACTACTATACGTATATAATCCCAATGGAATTGTAATTTTCCAATCAATATTGCGGATAAAACACGCGTTGTCCTTTGTGAGAGAGTGATCCGTCGCGAAGCGACCGAGACCGAAGGGCTCTTATATTAAGTGCAGTTCCCGACGATGTGCTTATAACCGGCATCCACTGTATATACAGGAATTTTTTTCTATCAGTTTTCTATCAGTTTACTCTATTTGGTGATGTATTTATTATAGGGATATGCTTCATTATAAATAGTTACCGCTAATGAATTCTTGGTTTATTTTTCACCTTGTATAATTTATTACCAATACGTACATACATATCGTATAAATAAGAAGACTGTACACCTAAGATTAATCTTGCATCGCTAATAGCAAAATTATTAATAACAAGCTGCTCGTCCGCGCTACGCGCGTTCTTACAACTTGCACTCGGGCCTGTGGCCCTCGCTTGTATTCATGGCAAATACCTTTTCAAATGTTATGCCAGTTGTATTTAAATACTGTGGAATGTAACGGAAATTTAACGAAAATTATACATCCCTTTCCTTACGTCAAGATTTTGCCATTTTGGAATAAAAAGTACGATCTGTGACATTCGTAATCCTTCTCCCCCCTCCAAAGCGTTACGTAACGTTCGAAAGCCTCATACGCAAGTTAATTATATTACGGGAAATCTTTTAGGAATTATAATAGCTGACCGCTAGCCTATGTACAAATGACCGTTGTATAGAGTAACCTTTAGCAGATTCTACTATACAGTATGTAGGTATCAGATCCCAACCTTATTGAGCTGTGCAGTATATTTAAGCTGATCGGCTTCGTTACGCGCGTTATCACAACTTATTCTCGAGCCTTCGGCCCTCGCGTGTATTTACAACAATTTGATTCCTTAATTAGATTAGACAAATTTGTTACTTCAGAAAGAAAGTAAACAGCTCAAACTTTTAGACTAAATCATAATAATATATGCTCATGATCCTCGGTAAATAAATACATTAATTCATGCCAACAAAAGTCATTGATACGGAATTTTTTCCTAACTGACAAATCTATCTTTTTTCGGGTTTATGAGTAGCAAATCTGAAATCAAATTGAATAATTTATCAAAAGTTTGGAAATGAAGATTTTATAAGGTGGAATGAAAGGTTTGAGTTTAACTTTACTAAATAGACTATTTATGCGATTAATGGGACTATTAAAGTACTAACTTAGGGTAAATTTTATTGGTCAAATGTAGTGACCCAGAATTATTTGTGTTTATTTTTTCAGCCAATTAAATTGCAGTCTCAGTTAGGCTCTCTTTAATGCCTACTTAACAGCTGATAGTTTTGTCACCTTTTGAGAGGGAATATATGAATATTTTTCTTAGATATTAGAACTTGTTCCTAGAAACATTATTTCCCACCCTCCTGCCAAATTTCAAGTCCGTAGCTCTTACCAGTTCCTCAATCAATTCTGAACAAACAAACAAACAAACAAACAAACAAACAAAAAAACAAATCATTGTGATTTAATATATAAGATATAAGGACTGAATAAATAAATGTAACAACTGAGGTCTACTAGCCTTGTTGTTAGCATCTCTAGAGTATGGAATTGAATTGAATTGAATATTGAATTGAATTAGCAACTCAGCTTGTATAATCTCAGAGCTCAACATATTTGTCCGTAATTACTAATTACCGAGGTGCTCCAGCGTAATCTCGCCCCCAAGGTACAGTTCCTGCGACTACAGGGGCATAGACTCGTTTTGGAGATTAGTAGGGCCCTTATAGGCTGGATGTTAGGATTGGTAGGGCCATCTTGGCATATTTATGTTAGCTTATATGGAGAAAATACCATTATTGGTAGGGCCATGTCCCCACCAGCTCTACCGGAGCCTACGCCTATGCAGACTACGATAGTGGATTAGGACGGGAGCTCTCACTGAGTAGGTGCTAATGACTAATGAGCTCCTGCTGCGCAAGAAACCATATAAATAATGAAAAATTTAAATACAAATGGTAGGAATATTATAAGAAAACTTTCAATGGTCGGTCCTAAATGAAATTATGAAAATGAATTTATATTATGAATTTTATTTTGTTTGAGTCTATTAGAATAAGAACGTATACCATTTATACTAGTTAGCTAGATAATATATTCCTTATAAGGATGTCTGATAACTCTGATGCTCTCCCTAAGGAGTTCACAGTCTCCAGACCCTCTAATTCAACGGACTCGACCCCCTCCTACCTGCTGGCGGCTAACGCCATCCATCATCTGAGACTGTTCCACGAGAGCATGCGCGAGCTAGGAAAGTATTCCAAACTGAACATAACCCTCAACGACTCCCCTCTCGTCGCACCGCACAGCAGCGAGCTCATCAGCTCGAATGAGAGAGAGTCAGACAGGACATTCTCAATGCAGATATCCCCTGTAGGCATTAGCTTATCTCTCCCAGAGATAAACGGACTCTCTCTAGCACCCAATCCTGACCAGCTCGCTTCCCTACGTCCGATCCTCTTCAACAACCCCTTCCTCTCGGACTGCCTGCTCTCCGTTAAGGAGCAGCCCCGGCGATTCTACTGCCACCGCTCCTACCTGAGCAAGGAGAGCTCATACTTCAGCGCCATGTTCTGCCCCGGCTATTCGGAGAGCGCAAAGAGAGAAGTCGACATTTCCCTGGAGCACCCGGAGATGTTCGAGGAAGCGCTGCGCTACGTGTACAAGGGAAACATAGCCGATAAGCTCGTGTGCGCCGGCAGATGGAGAGGGTCCATTGATTCATATTTCCAGCTCCTCTGGGTGGCAAACTACCTACAGATGTCCAAACTGCTAGACGGCTTAATCGCCCTGTTCGAAGTAGCCTTCTCCAGCTCTCCCCTCTTCAACTCGGAGTACATGACATTCAGCTTATTCCAGTCGGTCATCACGTCGTGTCGTCACAAAATGAACCCTCGCGGGTACACCGTGGGGTCTCGAGGGGACCCTCATTGGCTGCGCAGCAAGTACAGCCACAACCGACTCAGCTCTCCCTACAACATAACCAAGCGAATGCGCCGCATAATGAGTCGCAGCAGCAGCAGCAGCATGAGCAGGAGCCCAGACTGGTCGGCGCGTAGCCATTCCAATCACACACCCCTGTTGCGTAGGAGCCGCACGCGCTCCGTTAGTGTGGATCCGAATCGGTCTCTCTCCTACGAGTCTCCCTCCCTGGACAGCAGCTTGCTGGAGAGCTCCGGCGGACCAGGGATGTTCGAGGACACCTCAGACTCGTCCTACTCCAACTCGTGCATCCTACAGACCACATTCTGCTACGCAGAGAACAGCAGCAGGAACAACTCGCGGCTCGGGACAGGCGAGGATGAGTGCAAGGAAGTGCTGGAGTGGGTTAGCGCTGAGAATATAACCGGAGAGCTGTGGGACTGTGACGTGGTTAATGTTATAAAGAGCTTTCCGGGGGCGGTGCAGAAAGCAGTGGACCCGTACGGACTCCTGAGTAAGACAAAGGGAAAGTACAATCAGTGAATTGCTCTGTCCGTTAGCTAGATTAGTTCTGTGCTGATTCTCGGATATTACGTCATCGAGCTATAATTAACGGGACGGCTCATACTCTATTAATTAAACTACAAATTCTCATATTATTAATTATTTCTCTTCTATTTAATTATCAGCTGATCTCATTATTATCTAATCAAATCAAAGTTCTGAAGTTTAAAGGTTTATCCAATAGATAGCTATAATGCTTGGGTTACGGACGCTTCCAATAAGACCGCTAGCTGCCCTCTTACGAGCCAAACACACCCTCCCTCCCCTGCCCTACCCCTACGAGGCTCTGGAGCCGCACATCAGCGCGGACATAATGCGGATACACCACGGCAAGCACCACGCTACCTACGTCACTAACCTCAACGCGGCAGAGCAGAAACTGAAGACCGCAGTCGACTCGGGTTAGATTATATCTTATACAATAGAGCCTCGTTATCACGAACATTGATAATACGAATTTACGGTTAACACGTACATTCAGTCCCCTTCAAAGCCTTTTCAATACAAATGATATTAGTTAATAATTCTAATTCCGGATAAGGTGAACACATTTTGACGGTCCACTGGTGTTCCTACTAACGAGGTTCTACTGTAATGTTAACAGCAATATTATTACTGTCTATAGGGGACATATCTAGCATGGTATCACTAGAGGGCGCTATCAAGTTCAACGGAGGCGGTCACATCAACCACTCTATTTTCTGGACCAACCTGTCGCCTGCTGGGGGAGGAGAGCCACAGGGTATGCTGAATGCTTTGTTAATTAATAGGGACACGGATACAGCGAAATATCAATTAAGGAGTATACACAGTTAATTATCATAGCTTATATAAATACATGCAAGTGATTCCGGTTAATAGATTTGCGACGGTCCCCTGGTGTTCGTATTAACGTTGTATATTGTATTTATTTTAAGTGCTTGTATCTCAAAGGAGAGCTGCAAGAAGCTATGAATACGGAGTTTGGTTCTTTCGCAGAATTTAAATCTAAGTTAACCGCTGCGGCTACAGGAGTACAGGGATCTGGATGGGCTTGGTTGGTGAGTGCATTCTATACATTATTGCCATCCAATAAGCTTTGTATTCAAATCAAACTCTTAACAAACGGTTGCTGAACTGTAGTAGCATGGCTAGGATTCTGTATACAGTTATTCTGTCTACAGCCAGAGCCCGTGCTATACACTCATTGCAAACTAACACTTTCTCTCCTGGGACGGTGTTCTGATGCTTTGGCAGATACATACTTATTTCAATTAGTTTTAGTGGATACAATTGCTTTAATTGGGTCACTTTTGGGTCATAGTTTGACCCATTTAACCTAGATTATTTGTATTTCTTTCAGTAAATCCTGTTAGTGAAATGTTAACCCAATAAGTGGAGTGTATATATTGGTTTGTAACTGCAATTTCTAAATTGAAAACAAGTTAAACCACGAATGTATTGAGTGCTACTGTGTAGGGATATAACCCAGACCAGAAGAGGTTGGTAATAGCAAGATGTGCCAACCAGGACCCTCTACAAGCCATGACAGGTACACATACATACATTTCTATGAAAACCTGTGCTTTAAAGAGATCTTATTAAGGAGCTTTCTATTCTCTAGGACTCGTCCCTCTGCTAGGAATTGATGTGTGGGAACATGCTTATTATCTGCAGTATAAGAACGTACGTCCTGACTACCTTAAAGCCATATGGAATGTGGTTAACTGGAGCAACGTATCCGAGAGGCTACTCCAGGCGAAATAGCATTGCACACTTAATAATTCTATAATAGCGAATATACACAATATTTCTTACTAAATTGTATCTGTCGATTTATTAAATAATAAATGATTAAATTACTTTTATTATTAGTCTTCTTATATAGGTTATATTGCTATATAGTACGTAAGTAGTATTGTAAGCATTTTAGCATGAATTACAGCACATAGCGAATTGTATACCCAAGAATTGGTATAAGTTGGGGAATTATAAAATGAATATTCTAAGGAAAATGTAACTGGTTAAATCCCAAAGCACACATATAAAATAAAAAGAAAGATACTACAAATCAACTATTCCAATGGAATACTAGTTATCGAATAAAATGAAATTCTACGAACAATTATTTGGAGTCTCTTTAAGCTAACTTAAGTCCGTGTAAAATCCAATTATTCTCCCCACTTTCGGATATTATATTGTACCCGTGCGCACCCCTTGATATGGCTACAGGTGATACCAGCTCTTTGTTACTGTCCCTTACCTCCATCTCGCTACACAGTCTCCCCAGCTGGGATATAACGATTAGGATATTATTCTTAGAGTCGGTGAGAATCAGCTTTCCATTGGCTTTGCCGTCCCAGCATAAGTAGGGTATTTTCCTAGGGATAGCAGTTAGGTTTTGCAAGTTAATCTCCCTCTGCAAACGAGTCCTTAAGTTGTAGGACTTTACAATAGCATTCCGATATAGGATATGTACCTCGTCTTCGAAAGCTTGCATTGCAACAACTGGAGTTACTTCCTCGGCGCAGTTTAGACAGCCAGTAGTACTGGGAAATGCTTGATTGGAGAGAGACAGGGTATCCTCCTTCTGGAATATCTCATCGTACCTCACTATAGTCTCAAGTACACTCGTGCTAGTGCTCAGAGTAATCTCATTTTTTCCGGATGTAAACTCCGTTTGATACCCGTAGGAATATAGGTAGAGAGAGCTGTTGTTAGCGGATAATAAACCGAAACTCGAGTTTATATTTGTGAAGCCGATTATCTGTCCGTCTTTCTTAGAGAATTTAAGTAAATATTGATTATAAAATTTGCACTGCAAACTGTCTGTTCGGCAAAAGCATTGATTTGCTTGATTTTTTTTACTTTTTATATGACACTCGCCAAGCTTTCTATTGCAGGCATATACGTGTTTCCCAGAGATGCTAATACTGCTTGGTGACACCATCAGTTCGTGGGAAATAGTGAACAGAAACGCTCCGTCTCTACCGAACACCTGGATACAGTCGTTGCCCCTATCTGCTATGTACAGCCGGCCCGTATCTTCGTCCGCTACCATTCCTCCCAGCTGTTTCGACAGCTGGCCTAGGCTAGACTCGCTGCCTTTGGCAATGCTAGCAAGAACCTCGAATTCTGCGGTTATTTTATTCGCATCATTAGGTGTATCAACGGGTAATTTTTGTGCATTTATATTAACCAACATATTTTCGATATTGTCTAAATCCCATTTATCTTCAATAGCGGGTAGAGCGGACAGCTGATCGTCAAGCTCTCTAATAGAGTCGTTAATATTTCCCAATTGAATTGCATTGGGTTTCTTGTCCATAATTTTCTTCAGTGCGATTGAGTGAGATCTCATCTCTTGAAGGTTCCCAATTTCCTCCTGCTTTTCTTTGTGTATTCTGTCTATCTGGTTTCTGATAGCAGATTCCTTTTCATCCAGGATCTTACGAATCCGAACAAATTGATCGGATAAGTTTTGTTTTTTACTCTTAATATTTCCATTCAGTACAGCTACATAGTCCACTTCTGTTACAGCTGGGCTCTCATCGACCCCACTCGCCATTCTACAATACCTGCGACGTTGTCAACTTATGGGACCAGCAATTAGAGGATGGGGATATAAAATATATTTAATTAAAGTGGTTTGTTTCTACTTAATGAGTTATTTTTCGATGTATAATCTGGTGAATCGCAAGTATAAAGCAAAGGCATAGCCTACTATGACTAAGGCTTACTGTAGTCATTCCTGTCACGTAAGGAACTGTCCAAAAGGCCTTATTATTTAGATACTAGCTATACCCAAAAGTATGGTTTAACTGGATAGAAATGGCCCCAGATGAACAGTAACGGATACCTCAACATAATATAATATATAGCATTGAATATCCAATGTAATAAAGACAATCTACAAATGAGTAAAACGATTGAAATGTAAAAACTTAAATCATTATACCAAATACAATTCCCAGCTGACAACAATGATAATTATGTACAACTTGGTTAATTCCGTAATTAAGAAGCTAAGAGCAAAATGTGTACACTCACTCAGGGCTGGAACAGGGATAATGCGAGTAGCATTATTAAAACTAAAAGCTTCAAATGAAAATATCAAACTACATATTTACTATGGAGTTTAGACGTGAACACTTGGTTTTGATTCGGGCTGGAAGGGGGCGCTCGGTTCGGGGTTGGCTTCCCTGAGCTAGAGCTGGAGCTGCGAGGAAGGGGCACAGGGACCCCAGGGGTGTTGCTGGAGAATGCGGGGTACAGCTGGGCCTGTGGGGGGGAGGGGGCCCTGTAGGCCTGAGGGTTGGAGGGAGCTGTCCTGTCTGGCTTAGTCTTAACTTTCGGTTTGATAACAATAGGAGGTTTGTAGACGGAAGAGGGCTCTATGGAGATGAGCTCTTCGCTGTGAGAATCTCCGTTCGAGTGAGAGAGCGCTGCCATTACAGGGGAGGAGAGCGGGCTCTTAACGGGCCGCACTTTCTTAACTTCCGCGTACAAGGAGTTGTTGGAATCCGGCGTATCGGGGCTGGCCACTGTCCAGTTGGAAGCGCTGAAGTACTGCTTGAAGTTCTCAATGAAGCTCTCCACGATGCGAGAGGCGAGACTCGTGTGCGTCGCGTTTGCGCCGCTCTCGCCGCCCGCCGGCCACAGGATGTTAGGCGCAACCACAATAGCGATGTTAGAGGCAGTCATCTTGTTCTGCTCAGAGAAAGCCTTCAGCTCGCACAGGAACTCAACTAGGAATCTGAAGTTGGAGAAGTTAGCGGGCGGGAGCTGGTCCAGCACATTGAACAGTGCCTGCTGTCTCTCCTGCGGCTTATCCACCTGCGCGGCCTTCATCCATTCGTCGAAGAAGTCATACGTCAGCAGCGGCTCTGGCAGCTCCCGCAGGTACATCTTGAGCAGCGAGGCGATCGTGTGTGGGTCCGCCTGGTGGGTGCAGAAGTAGGAGCAGGTGCCCACACCTGCGTCGAGGGACGCCTTAAGGTGCTTCGTCTTAGCCGTGCCCCCCGTCTTCCTGAGGAGCCCCTCTGTGTCCAGGAAGTTGTACGTGCGCAGGTACGTAACGCACTCGTCTAGCACCACGGATATCTTCCTGTTTGTGACCCTCAGGTGCTCCTCAAGGGGAGTCCCGAAAACGGGGCGGATTGGGAAGTTGTCGATGTTCTTGTTGAGACAGGGCATGACGCTCTCGATGCTCTCTAAGCACTTGCGGTGGTACTCCAGCTGTCTCTCCATCATGCATCTGTACAGGCCTGCGTGCTCGGTCTGCTTGCTGAGGAATATGAGGAGAGTGCACGCATATTCGTCCTGTGTCTGTTCGAACTTAGTGCAGGACTCGTCGAACTCAAATGTAGCTGCGTCCAACTTGCTTTGATTGGCGGGCGATGGGTTCTGCAATTGTATTTTCTCCATTGACATCATCTTGTTGCGCGCGGCATCCATGTCTAAGCGAGAGTTTCGCAATTTCTTTCGGGACTTCTCGAGTAAGTGCACATCTCTCTCAAGCAGATCGTTACACGGTTTCACTACCTGCGAATTGAATAGTTAATACCTGAAACTCAAAAGTGAAGAGCACTTGTATTAACTAATCTCCTTTGATTGGACACTAGTTTGTGTTCATAATACAATACATTGGTCATTTGTAGCATGCCAGTTGAGGGAAGCCGATGCCTACAGATGCCTGTGTGGGTAATAACAGAGTGGCGCGTGAAGAGATTCACAGAACAATAATTACACATTTACGAAACAATGGAGTTTTGAGAATCAGTGCTTGCAAGGAAGATACAAAGACCGAGTTATTATATAGCTATACCTGCTATAAGATCAAAGTATATTGCGAATTATAATACGAATCATTACCTGTATTTCGAGCCCCAATTCGTAGTCTGCTTGGTTGGTCGCGAGGGTGTGTTGCACGTTAGAACACATGTCGAGTGTCTTTGAGAGAACTGAGCCTTTCGTCTGAGGGTAGATTCTCTCGATCTCATCAAACTCGCCGTGAATGCGAGTGGCGCACTCCTGCATGCTGTTAGCGAGCGCCACAATCGGAAGTTTGTTACGTCGCTTCTCGTGAGTAGCCCCACTGCCTTGGTAGAGGGAGGGAACCTTTGATGACGTCATCTGGAAAGCCTTCTTTATCCCATCGACACTGTTCCCGAGGGTCTCGATATCGTTGTGCAGCTCGTCTGTTTTGTTGCGCAGTCCTATGTTCTCGTTAGCGGCCTGCTGCATTCGCCGGAACTGCTTGGAAACTGAACTAACAGTAGCCATTCTACAGTCGTGTTATTGCTATTTCGAACGGAAGAAATGAGTGAATGTAATTAGTAGCACTGAATAACATATAAATACTGCTCGAATGCGCATATGAATATGAATGAGTGCACAATAATCACTACCCCTCAGAGCAAGCCATACACACTACTGAACCAAGTGCAGTGACAGCAGGCTTCAGAATTAACAAAGTCGCTTTCGAGGCCTAATTTAGGCAAACATAAACCCAAAGCATTAGATCAAGAATTTGACTACTCGCTAGAAATATGTAATACAGCTCATCTAAAATATTTAATTGAATTCAAGCTATTTTTAGGAAGAAAGCATTAAAATGACAACAAAGCAATAGTCAGGATTCGCTAATAACTTATAATAAATTAATAATTGGGGTAGACTGAAAACCATGAAGTAAATAATACCAATTACCGGCATTCTTAATAGAATCAATACTTATCTACGTATTTATAGAATAACAATTGTATTTAAGCATATAATATGGTGGTTTTATACCACTCGCTTTAGAAACGGTCAGCAGTTAAGGATGAACGAAAACGGACAATAAAGGCTTCCATAATGAACCAGAAGTAAAACTAATGTAATTATTTTATACTAAATATAGAATAACTGAAAGTGTAGATATAATGATAATAAATATATATTAACGAAAAAGTGTAGTTATAACTTATAATGATACTAAATATCAAAAACTAAAACTGTAGTTATAAATACTAAATATCGGTGTAGATACAATGATAATAAATATAGAACAACGAAAAAGTGTAGATCTAATGGGTACCGTGTTCATTATTGCTGCGGAGAATCATAACAGACTCACGAGACAGTTATACCTCCGTCACAACAACACACTAATTGGAAGTACAGTCAACTCCCGTTATAAAGAAGTGCTCGGGACCGTGGTTTCATTTCGTTATAAGCGGAGTTTGTTATAAGCGGAGTTCGTTATAAGCGGAATTCGATCTTAAAAGAGTTCATTACAAGATGAATATCGTTGTAACCGGAGTTTATTATAAACCGATTTCGTTATAAACGGATTTCGTAATAAGCAGAATTTGTTATAACCGGAGTAAAATCAATAGTTTAGAGGCTATATGGGATTTAAATTACTTCGTTATAAGCGGAGTTTCGTTATATCCATTTTGTTGTAACCGAAGTTTTAATAATGTAATAAGATAAAGGATTTCCGGACCAATTAATGACTTAGTTATAAGCAGGTACTTCGTTAAATCCAAATTGGTTATGAAGGGAGCTGACTGTATATAATTTATTATTTAAGCATATAATATGTTGGTTTTATACCATTTGCTTTAGAAACGGTCAGCAGTAAGGATGAATGAAAACAGACAATAATGGTTCCATAATGATCTCAGATGTAAACTAATGTAATTAGTTTACTAAATATATGTAGAATAACTGAAAGTGTAGATTCAATGAAGTATCGTGTTCATTATTGCTGCGACGAATCATGATACAACCAGACTCATGAGACGCTATACCTCCGTTACAAACAACACACAAATTGGAAGTATAATAATATTAAATCAAATCATTGTTTTCAGGGTTTATGTAGTTTCCAATTATTTAGTGAACAAATCAGACTAGTTGAGGCTATCAATATATACAGTATAAGCACAAGATCTAGTTACTTTGGTGTTGCAACAATTACAACATTCTCTATTGTGACATTCTCTGGAACATACATTAACTGCTTAGTTTGCATGCCGTTATTGCGCAACCAGATTACCCTACCCATGTCAATCAGTCTCTTACATTTATATCCAATTTCCTCCTTGAAGCAAGCAGGCCAATCTCTGATTGACTGGAGCGACCGGTCACATTTGACATCATCGGGTTTCTCGTATTTCATTCCACAAGTTTTCCAGCTGGTCAGTAGCGAAATCGCATGGAAGTCAATAGAGCTGAATTTGAGTTGTGTTTCGAAGAAATCTCTACCCACGTAAGCAGGCCAGGTGCATTGGTGGTGACAGCATGGCGCCATCACCAACGCATTGGGACGGTTAGCTAGCGAGGGTGGGCTGCCACCTAACGTGTTCATTAGGCAGGAAATAGCTAGATCTGTTGCTGCACCACACAAATGCTTACAGTAGCCTATTATAGGATTCCCTAGCTTAATTCCGTCCACTTTAGAGAGACAGAGATGCTCGATATCAATGAACAACCTACGGAAGACAGGGCCAACTGATTTATGGTAGCTATCGTATTTGTAGCGACAAGCTGATCTATCCACAACAATAAAATCAGTGTTCACAGCGGATTCAGGCAGTGACCTTTGTACCCAATGAGATAGCTTCCCTCTTCCAGCACCGAATTCTACAAAGGTGACGTCACTACAACTCGACATTGTATTATGGATGTGTCCGATAAGAGAAGCTTGTTGCAGCAAGTGCTTGCGAGCTGTCTCTCCGTTGTTAGCATCAGTTAACTCAGCTTGCATACTCAAGTGTGTCATGTAACAGGTACCAACAGAACATACAGTGTCACTGTAAGCGATTTCAATTCGAGATATTAGATCCCTTAGGTATTCCTCTGGAAATGAAGCTAAATTGTACATTTCTTCTAAGCAAGGCACGTGTCCAATGAGCCCACTATTTATTCCAGCTACATAATAAACAGGCTTGGGCTTAGGTCTGGCATTGCACTTGAGAAGGTGCTTATCTAGCTTAGCAGGGTATACTGAATGGTTCGGATCGTAAGGACAGGGGACCCGCTTGTATTGGATATGCACACCTGCATCAGACAGGGCTAAGTGGAGCCCACAGAACCCAGTGTTGGAGATAGGCATCATTCTACACACTCTCTTCTTCTGAGACAGGTAGTATTGACACCTGACAACTGGCGAGTTTTCTATAGGCTTATTGTCGTTAATGGCGATTAATTCGGTATTTGGTGTGGAATGTGGAGTGTTGTTAATAGCAGTTAGTGCTGGATCAGCTGATTCTGGTAGCTTGGTGGCCATTTAGCACTATATTAAGTATTATTAGTACAGACTAGTAGTGTAAGTTTGTGATAATTATAAAGCTTCATTGCATGGTAAAAATCCCAGTTTCCACATTCAACATAATAACAATTAATAGTTAGTATCACTGCATTTGATAGGTAGTATCTTAAAATAGAACGAAGACGTAATGATTAAGGGTTCAATATCATACAAAATATACTTACAAACTAAACATAAATATATTAGTCATTACACGTACAAGGAAAACATGAATTAAAATAATATTTCATCCTTCTTCATCAACAAAAAAATTCTGTTTCATTTTAGAAAGTTGATAGTGGCGATAATGTGCAAACCAAGCAAACAGTATTATAACGACCAAAAAGGCTAAGCTAAGAACAACAAACAACAACCAAACATTTTGGTAATGAGCTAGAGAAAACCTATCCATATAAACAAAGCAGTATCCCTGAATGCATACAAGAGACAGCAGGTAACAAACTGAAGAAGAGAATACGGTAGCTAGGCCATAGTAGAAGTAGAATAGACCAAAGAAATGGCCCAACAAATTCTCTTTATACGTACTTGCTGACTGGAAATAAACGAACTGCAGACAACCAATATATGATAAAATTTCTAGGATACCAGAGGAGATATACTGTGGAACTTGGAAGAAAATACTCACATCTGATATATTATACACCCTGGTCGAAAGAGAACTATTGTCAAGACATATGAAGTTACAAGTATCCGAATTTAAGCGAGCAATTTCAACAGAAAAAGCAAACACTATGCTTATAAGAGCGAAAATAAATCCCCAAAATATTTTCTTCAGAATGGGATCACACACAAGCCAGTATCGGTCGAAACAACGGAGACATTTCACTACCTTTTGCCAAACGGATTTGTTCTTATTTTTCAGGCTATCAGTGGAATTGAAATAGAAAATCATTTTATAAAAGTAATACTCAATGAATGGAGTAAACAGTACAATGGTGATGGAGTTGATAGGATGAATATTAATCCGTTTAGGACTTTCTTCATCATGGCAATTGAAAGAATTTGGAGGATACAGAAAGGAAGCTTGTTTCGCATATAATGTTGAGATCATATGGGATATAACGAAAGTAAACAAAAGAAATAGAAATAGAAAATGGATCTCGAATAAAGATGCAACCATCTGTACCTGTTTCCTTGGATATTTTCCGTAATGTGCATCTGAGGAGAGTTGAATGAACCAATGGCCTCGAGGTGACTTTTGTCCAGAACAACGAACCTTCAAAGCATTCCAAAATATTTCCATCGCTTTACGAAATGAAATGACCTCAAACCCATTGCACTTCTTTTCAAAAATCGGAAATATTTGAAGCACACGAAACAAGAAAAACATGAGCAATGTAAATAGCATAATTGAAAAAGTAGTAGCACATTTATTTTGGATATTCGGATAAGGAAAGGAAAAGTATTCAACATATTTGAATGTATCAGCTAGATTTATCACGACATAAAACATTGGAAAATACAAATATTTCACTTCCCAACTGGTGCCTCTCAACAAGTCCAAGCCATAGACTAATGATGTGGGAAGAAACATGGCAACCCCAAAAATGTAAAATATAATCGACAGCACAACTAATGCCTCATTGGTTCTATCTATTGGTGGGTATGCGTTGTCTGGTGAAACAGAAAAGCTATACAACATCAAGAAAAGAGCCGATAAGGTTAAGGACCACAAACTAAAAGTTAACAAATACACTCTCTGAAAGTGAGTGTAGTCTGAGAAAAATCCAAACAGCAGAGCTAGCATATGAGGCAGTCCTGACATGATAACGGGCACAATTAGAATAGTATTTAACGTTAAATGTGCTTCGTCAGTGCTATTCTTAGAAATATTGTAAACCACTATATCTAAAAGTCGATGAATATTTGTCTTGTAAATACCAAAGAGGAACACAATTATAAAAAATGAAACCACACGTACGAACCGTAGTATTGTAATTTTAGGACCGGCTAGGAGCAAGATATGAACCTTTCCATCTTGCTCATCTGGAGAAATTGGCTTGAGAGTTCCTAATATAGTGTAGGTGCTAGTTGATTCGATATATCTATAGTACGAATCTTGACTTAAATCATTTAACGGGAGCACTCGATCAGTCTCAAAGACAGCCATTAATCATTTTTCTTTATTTTTGATAATATTATATTAATTAATAAGCGGACTTTATATAATAGGGAACTGCAATATGATATTTCAAGAATCGAATAGCACAAGTAAACCAACACAATTGTTGGATGCACACCATAGCAGATATTAACTCACGTGTTCTTAATTAATTATTTTGGAAACAGTAAACCTACTGAAAATTCAGCCTTGACACGGAATGAAATGTGTTTGTAGTATTCCATGCAAACAATTTAAATAAATTATTATTTCTTAATATTGCCCCATTTCGTGCACAGCCAGAAAATATGCCATTTCAGCACCAAGTAATGTTAAGATAAAAGTTAACAATTTTAACAATTTAACAGGAATATCATCAAAACAAAATGGATTGTAAAATAATTCAACTTAAAACTAATGAGAATCTTATCCTTCTTCATCAACAAAGAAATTGGCTTTTATCTTGAAAAGTTGGCAGTGTCGATAGTGTGCAAAATAAGCAAGCACTCCTATGGCTATCAGACAAACTGCTACAAGAATTGCAAACGGCAACCAACCCAATGGGTAAACATAAGAAGGGTGCTCTTCAACATAAATGAGACATAATCCCCTTGTAGCAGAGCATAGAAGAGCCATTAAATAATAAACCAACAAGGAAATTACACTACCCAGTCCATAATAGAAATAGTATAAACCAAAGAAAAGTCCTTTCAGGTCATCTTGGTAGGTACTGTTTGACTGAAAATATACGAATTGAAGGATGCCGATGTAAGACAGTATTTCCAGGATACCAGATGCAATATACTGTGGAACTTGGAAGAAAATACTCACATCTGATATAGTATACACCCAGGGCGGAAAAGAACTATTGTCATAACATGTGAGGGTAGAAGTATTCGAATTTAAGCGAACAATTTCAACAGAAAAAGCAAACACCATGCTAATAAGACCAAAAAAAGATCCCAAAAATATTCTCTTCAGAATGGGATCATACACAAGCCAGTAGCGGTCGAAACAACGGAGACATTTCTTTACTTTTTGCCAAACGGATTTGTTAATATTTTTCAGGTTATCAGTGGAATTAAAGTAGAAAATGACTTTATAGAAGTAATACTCAATGAATGGAGTACATAGTACAATGGTGATGAAGTTAATAAAATTAAGATTGATCAGCGTAGGGCCTTCAGTATCCATGCAAACCTCTGAAATATTGGATATCGGATGATGCAAAAGGTTTCCTTGTTTTGGGAATAAAGTTAATGCCGTTTGAGAAGTAATAAATAAAAACAAAATAATTAGAAATAGAAAATTCATCTCGAATAAAGATGCAACCATCTGTACCTGTTTCCTTGGATATTTTCCGTAATGTGCATCTGAGGAGAGTTGAATGAACCAATGGCCTCGAGGTGACTTTTGTCCAGAACAACGAACTTTTAAAGCATTCCAAAATATTTCCATCGCTTTACGAAATGAAATTACCTCAAATTCATTGCTTTTCTTATCAAAAATTGGGAATATTTGACAGATGCGCAGTATGATGAATAGAAGCAACGCGAAAAATATAATAGAAAACAATATTATGCAGTTCTCCATAAAATAAGATGCTGGGAAATAAGTATACACAGTAACCCCAAGTGTTTGTGCCAACTTAATCACGACGTAAATCATCGGAAAATACAAGTATTTCACTTCCCAACTGGTGCCTTCTAACAAATCTAAGCCATATGCCAAAGATATGGGTAGAAATATGGCATAACCAATAATGTAAAATATAACTGAGAATGTGACTAATGCCAGGGTGACTGCAGTTATTTTGTCGCATGAGCATGTGGGGGGGCCTAGCAAAATACTACACAACATCAAGAAGAAAGAAGAACAAGACGCAAATACCAAACTATAGCTAATCAGATACGTTCTCTGATAATGAGTGTAGTCTGAAATAAACCCGAATAACAAGGAGAGCATAAGAGGGAGGCCTGACAGCAGAAAAGGAATTAAGTAAACAACAACAGGACCTTGATCACTTAAACTTAAAGTATCACTATGAGTAATATCAAAAACCACTGTAGATAGAAGGCCATGTGAGTTTGCGAAGTAAATGTTAGTAATTAATACAATTAGCAAGAAGAAAATCAAACGAACAAACCGAATCAACTTAAGTTTAGGGCCAAATATAAGCAAGATAGGTATTACTCCGTTCTCTTCGCCAGGAATTGTAGGTTCGATATTTTCAATTATATTGTAAGTCCCGAGCCCTTCAATGCTATCGTAATATTGTTTCGTACTTAGGGTATTAAAACTCTGGTTAAGGGGAAGACTTTCTTCAATTTCATCACAAGTAGCCATTCAGTTTATCTTAGTAATATTTGTACAAACAACAAATAACACAATGTTTCTCAATAAATAATATCGTCTTTCAGCAAAATGTATAGCTGGGATATTTTATCAATGACTTGGAAGGACTACAATCTTGTTTGTATTTCAGGACATATTACATTGTCTACGGATACTATGAAGGTTCAGACAATATCATATTACGACATTGATGATAGAGAAATAACGAATGGATAATATAATAATAGGATAAACAATACAATTCATAAACAAGCTCACTGGTTAAATAAATATTTAGGGATTAACGATTATATGAATTGACTGTCCCTCAAACTCCACTTCATTCTTCTCAAGTTTCCATTGTCGAGAATGTGCGAAAACGAAGAAAGGAATAAAGTTGCAAAACAGGCAAACAAAGAATACGACTATCCAGGGTATCCAAGTGATGCTCAGTTCTCCCTCTGTACAATGCGGTGTGTACACCATGCAATAGTTACAACCGTAGCTTATACAAATCTGGTTTAATATTAAATAGAAAATATTCGCAAAGAGCGTTCCTAAGCCAAGATAGAAATAGTATAGTCCAAAGAAAAACCCCTTCATTGCGCTACCAAAATGCTTACTACACTGATAGTACACGAATTGGAGAGAACCGATTATTGTAATCACTTCTAGAAATCCAATACAAATGTACTGGGGAATCTGAGCAAAAATGGAGAGATTTGAAAAATAAATTGTTTTATTAGTATCTGGACAGTATAGCTGCTCAGTATTAGCTTTTACTCTAGCAACATCAACACCGAGTGATATGAGAATTCCGAGGAGACACATAAGGAGGCCATACAGCATTCTCTTCAGCAAGTTCTCCACGAACAGGTAGCGGATTAGATAATAACGAATGTTAAAAACCATTCTCCTTAAGAACCCTATTCTAATGCATTTAATAAAACAAGGGAGGCGAGACGAGTTACTTTGATACCCAAACGTCACGTCAAAGAAAAAGTATTCGAAAACAGGAGCAAACAGAATCAAAGATATATCATCCACAAGTGAAATATTTTTAAAATGAACATACTTTTCCTGGTAGCAATAAGACTTTGAGATATTCCTAAATTGAGGCCAGCGAAGGAAATTGGATTGGGTTGGGAACAGCTGTTCTATTGTCTGGTATACACCGAATACTAATAGCAGCATAATTAGAGCGAAATTAATCTTTATCAAAGAGCTGGTCCCTCTCACTACATTCAAACTGTAGGAACCTCCGTGATCTCTTAGTGCGTATTTCAATATCGAAACATTCCCAAGAGTTTTTCCTTCAACAATTCGCCTTTTTATAGCTTGGGCTACTACGCCAAACCCCTTCTTGAAAGAGAACGTATTCGTCACAACTGGAGACCTGGGCAGGATGTTATAGAACCTGCCTAATACAAACAGCAGCCAGGTAAAGAATATAACGAGAGAAGCAGCGATTGAGTGGTATACCAGCTGACTGTGCGGAAAGTATAAATAGCGGAAGTAAGCCAGGAGCGAGCCTATGTTATTTGCTACGTAGAACATAGAAAAGTACAGAATGAGGGTAGGAATGATATTCTGATGCAAGATATCCAGACCATAAGGGCATGAGAGGGGAAGAAATAGCGCAAATCCGAGAATAAAAAGCACCAAACTGAGAACAGACAACACTTGTATCACAGTGTGGGGCACGGGTGACAAGTTGTGGAAAGGGTATTCATAATTAGTAGAAGTTACCTGTAGTACTGTATAGCATGCTAACAAGAATAAGCTGGATACGAAGGAAATTAAGAGACTGAGATTCAAAAGCTTTTGTCTAGGGAATCTAGGCGAGTCCGACAGATATCCGAATATAGGAGCTAGCAGCACCGGAATAGAGAGTAGGAGGATGGATAGAATGAAGGAACCATCGTTCTTAAACACCTCAAAACTATTCGTAAGGACTTCACTAAGCAGAGATGTACTGTTATAGTAGTAAATCCGCTGCAGTACTAGAATGAATAGGAAGTAGTAGAGTCTATAGCGATCGTGTAACGGGATCCTGGGCCCCCCGAAAAAGCAGAGAGCTCTAAATGGACTCCCGTCCTGGGTCAGTGGTATGTCTTCAGCTGTGGACACTAGACTCGACCTCTCGGAAGGGGCGGGCGGGCTCACACGCAGGTTATGCAGATTCGATGCAGACAGAGACATTTTGTTAATTCGGGAATAATAGAAATAGGAGATAATTATTGACCAATTGATTGAGCATAATTATAATGAAACTTGATACAAAGTACAGACACGCGAGTGAACTAATAGTGAATAGCCAAAGTAGTTATTGCAAAGCTGTGAGGGTCACCAAGCCATTCTTTTTACTGTGCCGACTATACTATAGTATAGTGGCCCAGTATTGGAATCACTGCCTTTATTATATACTACAAGCTGCTCGTCCGCGCTACGCGCGTTCTTACAACTTGCACTCGGACCTGCGGCCCTCGCTTGTATTTCAAAACACATGCCTTTTCAAATTAAATGTCGGTTGTATTTAATTACGTACTCCAATAGACTTAAACTGAATCTAGGCTCCTATAAAAAACTTTCGATTATGGAGCGAGAAATCGACGAAAAAATTATATACCCCTCCCTACATCACGCTTTTTGTCATTTTTGAAATAGAAAGGACGGGTTGTAAGTTAACACTTACCCCATTGAGTACGGGAATCTAATGGAAATATTTAGGTGACCGCTAGTGACCCACAAAACAGTATTGCTATTGTTTCAGAGTAGGGCTGTGCCCCCCTAAGCTGTCTATTTATCCGTGGATCCCAGGTCCCCAACCATAAGTATATATGAACGCATAAGGACATAAAAAATACATTGGGAAATACTAATCAGCGCCTGTATTGTTGAATATTATGCTAATTAGAACTGACAGTTTTCTAGATATTAACGCATGTCCGTGTATATTAATAAACTAACTCCAAATATAAAATAAATATCACTTAGGAACTGTACTGTAGAACTCTGTGGACCCCTGACTTTGGGCTGTGGAGAAGTTATTGAATAGATTGGTCATTATCAAATAGACACAATGGAATGTTAAAAATGTATGGGTAGACAGAGGGAACACAATAACTGATTGGATGAATGAACTTCCTCTCGACCAATTAAATCACAGTCTCAGATAGGCATTCTATAGTGCACACTTAACAATTGATAGATACTCTAAAATCCTTTTATACAAACTGAATGCTAGCTGCTAATCCATACTGGAAAACCCTCGAATTTTATAGGCTAAAGGTTTTGTCACCTTCAGGGAGGGAAGATGTAAATATTTTTCTTAGATATTAGAACTTGTTTCTAGATACACTATTTTCTACTCCCCTGCCAAATTTTAAGTATGTAGCTCTTACCAGTTCCCCAATCAATTCTGAACAAACAAACAAAAAAATCATTGTGATTTAATATATAAGACAAGCTGCTCGTCCGCGCTACGCGCGTTCTTACAACTTGCACTCGGGCCTGCGGCCCTCGCTTGTATTAAAGTAAATGCTCTTTCTGATGTTATGCCGTTTGTAATAAATTCCATATTATGGAATGTAACGAAAAAATTCGTGCAATCTTGTGCAATTGCTGAAGAGACAATTATTACTAATATTTAAATAATTCTTAAAAAATAAAATATGTTTGGTTTATTCAGCGAGGTTCGCATAATTCGTTTATTATTTAACTGCTCCTTCAATTTATAACCAAATCTCCTTGCCAAATTTCAATTATATAATTATCCCTTATAATTACAGTTCCGAATTAAAGTGCAGACGGACAAATAATCATCGCGTTTAATATATAGTACAGTACTCTTGCTGTTTTTCAAGCCTGGCTTGTTTAGCATTTAATGTTTCATTAGTCCTCACAATTTCCATTCTCAACGCATCGTTTTTAGTAAAACGTGATTTGCGCTGAGGTCCGCGTTTAGTAATTCGGGGCATTATGAAGGTTTTAATTAATTAATTAATCAAAAGTTTGGAAATGAAGAGTTTATAGGGTGGTTTGAGGTTAACTTTTACTAAATAGACTATTTATGCGATTTATGGGACTATCTAAGTACTAACTTATAGGGTAAAATTTATTGGTCAAATGTATTGGCCCATAATTATTTGTTTTTATTTTTTCAGCCAATTAAATTACAGGCTTTCTATAATGCATACTTAACAGCTAAAGGTTTTGTCACCTTTAGGGAAGGAAGATGAGAATATTTTTCTTAGATATTAGAACTTGTTTCTAGATACACTATTCCCTATCCCCCTGCCAAATTTCAAGTCTGTAGCTCTTACCAGTTCCTCAATCAATTCTGAACAAACAAAAACAAAAAATCATTGTGATTTAATATATAAGATATTTTTTTTTTTTTTTTTTTCTCCGTAGACGGTGCCCTGGCCACACCTTTATACATAGAGAGCTTAAATTTGGCATGTAGGTGCGGAGTGCCCTTCTAATTTGCACCTGGGGTTACGATTTATGATCAAATAATTTTAACACCTATTTAATCCAATTATGGCTTAGCCAATTAAATTCGAGGGTTGTCCCAGTATGAATTAGCAGCTAGCATCCAATTAGTATAAAAGGATTTTCTATCATTTGTTAGTGTGCATATAGAATGCCTAACTGAAGCTGTAGTTTAATTGGTCGAGAGTAAGAAGATTTAACTTATTAAATCTTTTCACTATTGTTTCAACTTGCGATAATTAAATTGATTTAACTTGTAATTGTACCTATACAAATACAATGGATTGAATCAAATTAAATTAATTAAATAAGGAATTTGTTGAATTTAAACAACTCACCTTGGATAACATTGCTAAAATAATTAAATATTTATATTATTTATTATCTATACATAATGAATGGCAATAAATTAAAGATGGTTTAAGATAGAAATAAACTTCAAATTCAACAATAGTTACTTAGTCCCGTAACAACTTGTTAAATGAGTCTAAACACCATGAGGCGTTCATGACATGGCGAAAAAAATCCAAAATTGCAGCTGTGAAGACAGCATGTTTCTTTGGAGGCACTATCAATAAAACACCACCAAAATATAGTGCCACCAAAGGAACATGCGTCGGCACAGCTGCAATTTTGGATTTTATTCGTGAAATTGGATTTCTTGTTCGTGAAATTGGATTTCTTGTTCGTGAAATTGGATTTCTTGTTCGTGAAATTGGATTTCTTGTTCGAGAAATTGGATTTCTTGTTCGAGAAATTGGATTTCTTGTTCGAGAAATTGGATTTCTTGTTCGAGAAATTGGATTTCTTGTTCGAGAAATTGGATTTCTTGTTCGTGAAATTGGATTTCTTGTTCAAGAAATTGCATTTCTTGTTCGTGAAATTGGATTTCTTGTTCGAGAAATTGGATTTTTTATTCGAGAAATTGGATTTCTTGTTCGAGAAATTGGATTTCTTGTTCGTGAAATTGGATTTCTTGTTTGTGAAATTGGATTTCTTGTTCGAGAAATTGGATTTCTTGTTCGAGAAATTGGATTTCTTGTTCGAGAAATTGGATTTCTTGTTCGAGAAATTGGATTTCTTGTTCGAGAAATTGGATTTCTTGTTCGAGAAATTGGATTTCTTGTTCGAGAAATTGGATTTCTTGTTCGAGAAATTGGATTTCTTGTTCGAGAAATTGGATTTCTTGTTCGTGAAATTGGATTTCTTCTTCGAGAAATTGGATTTCTTGGTCGTGAAATTGGATTTCTTGGTCGTGAAATTGGATTTCTTGGTCGTGAAATTGGATTTCTTGGTCTTGAATAGGATTTCTTGTTCTTGAAATTGAATTTCTTGGTCTTGCATCGGATTCTTTGTCCTTCTAATATGTTTGCCCTGTATGCATAAAATTGCAGAGCGGAGTAGTGCAAAAGGGAGGTCTGTGCGCAGCCAACAAACTGTCCGGCTGTCTAGACAATTGTTGAAAATGTTTGCTGTATGTCCCATTCCGCCACAAGCAGAGAATACTAAAGGTGTGAAAGATGACTTTTCAACTTCAAGCACCGTTGTTGATATTTTCTACGCTTCTCTAGCTCTTGAGATCTAGAAACCTTGGATAGTCGGCGGGATCCTTATATCCTTATATGTTATATCATAGATTGCTTTTTCAAATCGACCCCCCAAAAACCCACGAGAAGATAATATATCAAGTCTTGCAGTATCATCATCATGATACTATATCAAGTATACTATATCTATAACTATATCTATATCAATATCAAGATATATCAAGTCTTGCGGTATCATCTACTACATCGTAACTTACTTTACTGAGCAATTCATTCACTGAGCAATTCATTAGTAATAAATACTCAATTCTGACACATAGTAAAAAAGAATAATCATAAAAATCCAAAATTGCAGCCTGTGCCGACGCATGTTCCTTTGGTGGCACTATATTTTGTTGGTTGGTTTATTGATAGTGCCTCCAATGGAACATGCTGTCGGCACAGGCTGCAATTTTGGATTTTTTTAAGGACCAGTTTATTTGCTATATTAAGTTGCAGGTTATATTAGTGGTTTGTGAATCTTTTTTTAGATACATAGATTACACCAAAAACTTTGACCTTATATTACATAGTACTTTCGTCATAGTTGAGTTGTATGATGGCATTATTACGGGGTCAATTAATCATAGAGTAATACAACTAATTACCTACGCATGATGTTATTTACGTGTATATTATTAATGTTGATGTTAATTAAATAGTCGGTTATTATACATAAATACAAATGAACAATATAATGTCCCAATATACATAATCATCGGTATTAAATACAAAGAGCGTAAGTTGCATTGTAATATAACTTTAAATAAAGTCGATAAATATTGTTTCATCAGCTAAGGTGCATATAAATATTTCCGTCTATTCTCGCTAATCCCCAACTCTTCTTTCTGTGCTTGCAGTGCCTTTATATACCTCTGGCGCCTGGCTTCTTTATAAGCGGACAAACGCCCCTCCTCCTCGATATCCTCCGTCCACCGGTAGCTGAGCTCGTGCTCCCGAATGGCCACATTCCAGAAGGAGTCCACTTTTGGGAGGGGTCTCTGAGGGCTCAGAATAGGGGGAGGAGGGGGAGTTAGTTTGGACTGAAGTAGGACTGGTACCCTGTTGGTAAATAAACATGCATTACACCGTAATATCCTACAAACGAAGTTGTATAATACCGTATTACAAATATAGTGTACATAAATAAACGGTCTTATTATTATACATAATAGGTGTATTTCGACACTAACATATTTATCGTTTTAGTATTTCATTTCCTGAGTCTCTCACAATTTATACAATCAAATTTATATGTATTATACGTGAACCAAATTATTACCTCTTATACCACTTAACTACAAACAACAGTGAATTCTATAGAAAATTTGATACATTAGATTTGGTAAATGCTAGTTTATACTTCACAAGTACTGTGGAGACTCAAAATAGAAGGTAAGGGAGATATTATTAATGATATGAAATTTTAGATCAACAAAGTCAATTATAATAACAACAATAATAATAATAATAGTAGTAATAATAGTAATAGTAATATTAATTCTCAACACCATCCATTCAAAAAAGAGAAATCAGCTACAGAGGAGTTGAAAACGGTCCGCATTTGAAAAGTAAATAAAAGTTGTTGATTGCAGGAGTTACGTGATATTCAGTTTAAACGTCATCATTCAGAAGTTCGTTCATCTTATCGTTGGCTGTTTCAGCAATAATTACCAGCTCCGCATCGTCCGAGGAGCGGCACACCTCGATCAGCTCGAACAGATCAGAAGAGTTCATGCAGTCTCGTACGAGCACCCCAATTGACGCCATTTGTATTATCAGCTCCATAGAAGCAACCAGCACATCTCTGTTGGGGAGACCCACGTAATCCTCGCTATTAAGCGCGTCCAGCATGGAAGCAACGATTAAACTGACGTAGGGAATCGATTTCTCAGTCGGGGCCTGCGCTCCCGAAAGACTGATGAATATCCCAGTGAATCCATCGAACAGATTCTCCAAAAACCGATCGTCATAATCCTCAACCATTGCCCCCCTGAACTGCACGCCATGCTCCTTGTAGTGGGAAAATGAGTCGAGTAGGATCTTCATTGCTTGCTGGAGGAAAGGCTCAAACCTCTGATTCATGACCTGACTCAACTCGCCTACAACCTTACAGATCATGGGCCGAATAACCCATCCATAGTCCGGGTATACTAAGCAATCGCTGAGCGCATTCCACACCTGATGCGAGTACTTATCTATAGTGTCAGTGGCGGCCGCTAGCCTGTATAGCAGGACTGTCAGGTCTAGCGACACCTCTATCATGCTGTATGGCATGTACTCAGGCCACTGGCCCTCGTTACGGAACCCCTCCTCCAGGATCATAATGATGAGCGGCAGCAGACTCTCCGCCTTGGAGATGAGAGGGTTGGTGTCGATGAGGTACTCGACAGAGGCTATCTGTGAGAGGTTAAACAGCAGCTCTTCGTACAGGGAGGGCAGGATGTCGAAGCTAACCTGCGCTTGGTTTAAGTGGAACAGAATCTGCATTAGCATCACAACTACGTTGTTACAGATTCCACTGTTTAAGGACAACATTTGCGCGAGTTTCCGAATGCAGCTGCCGGAGATAGCGAGGTAGGCAGAGTAGAACTCGTCGAACTCCTGGGCCTTCTCGACCGTCATGTCGAACAAGTTCTTAAGGTCCTCAGGGACTATCAGGGCTTTTATTTTATGCAAACTCTCCACGTGTATTTTCTTAACGACGTCAACTAGGGGCGCTGGACAGAGGTCAACTAGTATGCAGATGGTCTCAGATGTTATATGTGAGAAATTCCGCGTTTTAGGATTGTCGAGTAGGCCCTTAAGAGAGTTGTATATCTGAGGGATGAAGGAAATGAGGGACTTTGTGATTGTGGGCAGGTGGTCAGGGTCTGTGGTCACGAGGGAGAACCCGCCCTTCTCCATCTCCGCCTCGTGTATCTTGAGAAGATTCGTGAGAGCGTCTATTACATTCTTAGCTAGGGATTCAGTGTTCTTCAGCGTGTCCACCAACACAGGCACGACGTGCTCTATATGGTTGTACGTGTTGCCTCTCTGAGACTCCGCCTCGCTAGCGAAGTCCAACACGATCTTAGGCATGAACTCGTATACGCCGGCCAGCACCCAGCAAACGGCGTCCTTAACCAACACAATGTCGTCCGTCTTGAGGTAGTTAACGAATGTGGGGAGAGCCAGCTTGAGGTAGGGCAGCAGGAAATCCTCGTTGTTCTCCAAACAAGAACCAAAAGAAACCAAGGCGGCCTCCCTGAAACGGAAATCTGAGTTCTCGATGTGCTTCTCGACATAAGGCAGGACTATGCGAACACAGTCGTTCTTGTAAGTCTTGCAGAATAGGCAGAGAGCTTCAGCAGCTGTTCTCGTCACCTCAGTCGTATCCGTGCTAGGATCCGCGATCAGCTCAGCTGACTGCTTAGTGAGCAGCGCCAGCAGCAGCGACACAATTCGAGAGAGCAGAGGTTTCAGGATATCGTATTCCTGGGTGTGTTCTATGCCCTGCTCCTGCGACCGAATAACAGCTGTTACAAACGAGATCCAAAACCTAACAGCGACGTCAGCAATCTCGCTGCACTCGACAACAGCTGCTTTGCTCACGTTATCGAATATAACCTCCAGCTGGTCCTGCAGGAGCCCCGCGTAGAGCTCAGCTGTGAGACACAGGATCTCAAACGAGATCTGTCTCGCGTTCGTGTTCTCCGATTTAATGGAGTTAAGCAGCAGCTTGAATAGCCCCTCCCGCTCGTCTTTCTGCGTGAAGTAGCGACCCGAGTGCGGCACCAACACCCACAGACAGTAGAGAGAGCAGAGCGCGATGCTCTCGTCTATGCTCACACTGGATAGACAGGACCGGATGAATGTGAAGAGGGGAGGGAGCTGCTCCTGGGTGGGCGGGGCCTGCGAGAGGAGGAGAGACAGCTTGTACATGTGGTTGTATATCTTGATAGCCTGGGGTTCTGTTAACGAGATCTCGGTGTATTTGGGGTTGTCGGAAATAATCTCTTCAGGTGAACGCTTCCTCTTGTTTATCTGAGAGAATTCCTTGTTGAGGATTGAAATCGTTTTTTCCAAACTATCATTTGAGTTGAGTCGAATCGTTTGAGCGATTCTCTCCTGCTCGGGCCTATCTTGCAGCCTGGCCAGCTCGAGTTTGTTGAGAATATCAGTGACTAGTGTCATCTTGAAGCAAATGGTTAATTTAATCTGAATTTGTATGCAGTTTAACCTATCACATCTTTAAATACAAATGTTGTGTATACTGTAACAACTATAATTATCAATGATACGATGTAAGTCTGAATAGAGAAACCAGTGCAAGGTACAAAATGAGAAAATAATCATATAGCGAAAGACAAAGTACGATAATTAGATGGCACGATCATGTGACATGTAGTGTGCATGTAGTTCAAGACAGGGAACCCCATAATTAAAGAAACTGGTCGCATATACACAGTAATTAGTAACCCTCAGCTTGTTCGTTCGTCATAACTCACGTGAATACTAATAATAATGAATTAATACAATGGGCAATATCAGTAAATTAAAATATTTAGGAATATTCAAAATTATTAATTAATTCATTAAGTGATGGAAAATTAAAAGATTGTAATGCTTGCTTTCTAAAGGTTTAATTGGCGGTAAGATACATCATACTCTCAAATATATGCTAATTTAAATTCGAGAGCAGAATTGAAATCAGTCGGTTGTACCAGTAGGAGTAATATCGTATTAGACGCATGCATTATATAAAGACGTACGGCTGTTGCAGGTTGCACGTAGAATGGTTCAAACATTTGCTAAACTTTTGTGAAAGGTACAATAACCCACAATCAAGGACTGTATAAGCTTTTGTAATATTAATACAAGGACTGTATTAGCTTTAGTAATATTAATACAGTCCTATGAATCGTTATATACGTAGCATAGGCTGTTAAATTAATAATTAAATAAAAGTATTGAACAAATACGATATTCAAGGCTTTTGAACATATTATATACCAAGACCTAGCACAAATTAAAAGCCTGACTGGAGTTGAATAACAATCAGACATTGTATGCGAAATTAAATTTAATGCGAGAATTCGACAAATGAATCAACTAAGCGCGATTAGATGGCATCAGAGTATCAAAGCCTGTATTCAAGGAAGGAACCTAATGCAGTTAAATTAGAAATCCCTATGTTCAACCAACAATATATAATTAATTAATTATTAATTAATTAAATTATTCTGTTGCTATCTAAGCAAAACCTACAATGTAATTCTTAGAAAACTGAATTTACTTTTCTAAGAATCGGATTGTCACAATAGATTCATCTCTAGTTTGCCACACACAATCAACTAACATTTTCAATCTCTACTCTCGCGCTAGCAGCACACTCAAACAGCGCACTACACTCCCCAATAGGATCCATAGCTACCAGCTGAGCGAGTAACCTCAGAAACTCCTCCAAGTCTATGGCTAGCTGCAGGCGTATCTTGTTGTCGTCCGACATAGCGGGAGACCCGTCGGCAGAGGCTGAGAGCTGAGGCGCCAGGCTGCCGGTCCTCTGTTTGATTCGGAGCAGAGAATCTTCTGTCCGCTTCACAGCCGTCAGAACTTCGTTTGTAACCACCAAATACCGCGCGCTGGTCTGCTGAATAACGCCAGTAAGAACAGCTGCGGTTCTGTGAGGAAGCAGCAAGGGGGAGTAGGCTGTGCTGAAGTTAAGCAGAGGCTGGATGGAGGCTGTGACGTAGGCGGAGGCGCGAGAGGGCTGCTCCTTGTTTGTCTTCCTGTAGAGTCGCGGTATGGAGTGGGCCTGTTCTAGCGGGTGTGTGCACTGCTGCGTCAAATGAGACACAATGGAATTAAGGGCGAACGGAGCTGCTTCTGAAAACTGTTTCTGAGACCACTGAATGGCGTCATCTAGCATAGTTTCATTAGAGTCGGGCAGAAGAAATAGCCTAGGCTTAATGGTAGAGCTACAGAATTTAGGAATCTCATCAACTACAATATCAAAGTCATGCAGCAGCAGAGCGAATGTGTCAACAGTTATATTCGGGATTCTATCGAGTGCATGGGACCAAGTGGAAGTTCTAGACAACAGCTGGAGGGTTAGTTTCCAGAATCGATGAGCGAGTGGCAGAAGGAACGTGTTGTCTGTCCAGCAGCGAGAGAGACAGGCCCAGAGGGTGGAGAACACCTGGAGCTTAAACGGGGAGTCAGTTGGAGGCGTGTTTGTATCAAACGGATCGTCTAACTTGTGCTCCAGGAGACCGGCTATTTCCCTGAAGCAGAGCTGGTAGTATACCCTAAGGTCCCACTTCTCTAGGAACTCTACGTAGCTCCAGTGGTCTCGGAGCTGGGACACGTTAGGCTTAGTCTCGCAAAGCAACTCAAACTGGTGAATGAAGCTTAGAGTGTGGGTGTAGTTGTGGTGGAAAGTCGAAATATCTGTGACCAAGAATGTATCGGATATATTCTGAACGAATAACTCGGTAATGGCAGGCCACACGGCCCTGGCCAAAAAGTTGTAGCCATGCACGAATAGAGAATCAAATCCCACACCCATTTTAAGGAGACTGGGGTCATAACCGGAAGACCTTTCGCTAGTCAGTCTAAGAAGATTAGTGCAGTGAGTCGGTACAAACTCGAGGATCGCTTGATACAACTGTTCCAAGCCTAATTCTTCCAATTTGGGAGTTGTGATAATCTCCGACATAAACCCATGTACAATCTGTCTACGGAACAAATCCTCTGCTTCACCCTGCAGCCCGAGACTCGTGTATAACTTCAAACATTTCCTAATCGACTCTTTTTCGTTTCTATTCAAACTATCCAGAAAAGCAGAACCCAATTGCTCGGACAATCCATTCCTGAGAGAATTGACTTTCCCCTCGTACCTCCTCCCTATGTTAGGATGCACTCTGCATAGCAAGTGCTGCAGAGTGGCTATGTCAACAGAGGATTTCTCGAGTCGAGCTAGCAAGCCATCACAGCTGTGTCCGAATTCAAAGTTCTTCACAAGTTCAGAAATCTGTACCAACGATTGAAGGTTTTTCCTTTTCCCCATCAAGTCTTGATGATGCATAAGTTTTAAATCGATATCTTCCAAATGTTTGCCTATTTTGGTCTTAATTTTTAGTATTTTATCCTGAACAAGTTGAGTGTGTCCGGTAATTTGAATGATATGCGAATCTAAACCGACCATACTCTGCGAAACTTGTATATACTCTGAATAGTCACTGTTGATCATATCGATAAGCGTATTCTTCAAAAGCCTGAAATAAATATCCAAATCATCTCGCAATTGCTCCAAAGAAGCTCCTCGGGACTTGCATTGAGAAATAAAGGTTTCAACGGTAAAATCCTCCCCAAGAAATTCATTACCAGAAAAACAAATAATATCAGGCGGACGAGGCAACCCTGCAGGTAAATCCATTCAATAATTAGTATCAAAGAATCACTGAATTGATTATAGTAAATCCAACTCAGTTGAATGCTATTGCTTCTGGTTATATTATATTGTGGAATAATTATAAGCTTCGGACAACTCAAATGGATGGTAGTAATATTCGGATATATGAATAAATATTCTGTAGATACCTTACAGAATACAAGTGATCAGGGACAAACTTAGCCTAGATCTATAATTTTGTAGATTTCGACACTACGTACGATAAATCTAAACTATTTTGTCGAACCTAAACAAATGGGTAATATACTCTACGAGTCTAGAAATATCCAAGTATTAGAAAATTATTCCAACGTTACATAATTATATAAGCCTGAATTCTATTTTTATAAGAGCCCATCAAATTATAGATATTATTTGTATTATTAGCTACTATGGTAGTATTATATTTGGAACTTATCTAAATTTGAGAGTACATAGTGGAACAATTGCTTTGTCCCATGGGCACTGCTATAATGTAAATACAAACAATAGTTAGTCCGGAGAAATAAAGAAATTTAATATTTAAAACGGTTGTATAAAGATTTAGTGGTTCAGTCTTGTTCTAACTAAATAAATTATGAACTTTTATTACATGTTAATTTATAATTAGCTAATAACAATCCCTTAAGTTATAATTAGCTTAATTCTGGCTAATTCCCCACAGTACTGTGGGTACCACTGCCGGGTTGTAAGATCATAGAGAGGGATAGTTTGATTATTTCCTTTGAACAACCCATAAGTAGTTACGGATGGAAATACGACTGTAAAAAATTGGATAATAGATAAAAATATATAAGAGGTAGGTTTTATGTTAATTCTTACAGAGAGAAGCTCACGGAGTTCTCGGGGATCTGACCTAGATAGAAACAACCCACAACACAAAGTAGATCAAATGTCCTCAAATACAATGCAATACTGATATGGGAAATGATGTGATAATTGGATTGTTGCTACAATATAATTAGCTTATTTTAGTAGAATATGCTAACGCTCTGTTTAAGATAATAGATTAATTGAATATTTCTAATTTAGCAGAGCAATCACGTTAGAAGTTAATACTTGTACAATTGTGAGTATAATAGCTCTAACTTTAACATTACATTACAATACGTACGTACCTCATATTGTCCTTTACAACAGGTTCTGCTGACAAGCTAGTACTGACTTTTCTATCTTCTTTTGTTATCTTATTTGCATATGAATTGGACAAACTCTTATCTCCTCCATTTGTAAGGGAACTAGTAGCGTGTTTGAATGAATTTGACGCTCCGTTTAATGTTTGAGGTTTAGAAACCAAAGTTCTCTTCTTTGGTAGCGGCTTCTGCTGCTGCTGTTGCTGCGGTTTTTTAGCGCTACTGGCCTGAACAAGTTTAGTCTTTCCAGCACTGTTTACATTCAACTGTTTTTGTTGTTTGGTAACGACAGGAGTAGACGAGCTATGAGGTTTGTCAGAAATCATTGCTAACTATTGAGACCAGATCCTTATAGAAATACGTATAGTAAATTGCATTTGTATATTTTGTAGGGAAATAATTTATCCAAATTTATTACTTAGTTCTTCAATATTATATAATCTACGTACTTTATTTGCCCACAAAAGGAACAAAATAGATAAACAGTTTCATAATAATACAGTAAGAAATCCGATCCTATCATGTGGATACATAATTTTAAATTAATTAATTAGATAATTTGCATTTGCAGATGGTACTTGTTGATTATTTACAAAAACATACGTTAGTCTGGCCTAACTACTTATTATTCAGTATTAGTGGATAAACAGACACACATCTGTGCTAGTTATTCTCTCGAGCATTAAGTTTGCATAAGTTAAGTGATTACTATTATGGAGTTCGCACCTTATGATTCTAGCATAGCATAAGGCACTGCAGATGGATGCAGAGGATGACGGTGGGAGCATAGCCAGCTTAGAAGAGGAAACTGAATACAGAATAGATTTTCCGAAGAACAGAGGGTTCTTCAATAGAAGAGAGCTTATACGACTCGCGCTTTGTATCGGCTTCAATACAAATCTGTTTACTGTTCATTTCGCGCATCTTGACACTGAGACGCTCGATGAGGAGGGCGTGCCATCCGAACAAATACTGGATTTGCTCTACACGCGCGAGTTCAATATCAGCATCCACAAGACAATGAACATACACACACAGGAGTACAACGAAAAGTTAATCCGTAGAGTAGTGCGGCTGCTGGGGGATGAGAAACTCGGCTTCTCAGAACTCAAACAGATATCTCGCGTGTTCGGTTTCTACGAAGGCAGAGACGGAGATGGCATGCCACTGGATAACGCTACTATTCTAGGCGCGCTCAAGATGTGCGACAGAGTTATCGGGCCCCTGCAGCTTAAAGACGAGATCGCGAGGAGGAGAGATGCCCTCGCGGCGCGAAAGCACCTGGCTATGTACGAGCTTATAGACTATTATCTGGTGTCTCAGTCGCTGTCTTATTGGGAGCAGCAGACAGCTGTCCCGGACCTGCCGACAGGGAGGGACGCGGAGGGTAGATTCATTCTCTCTCCTCCCAACCAGCTAGAAGGGCTCCAGTACGAACGCATACTCACTGCTCTGGATGAGGAGTATCGGAAGCTGATATACCAGCCTGTGCAGACTAAGCAGCAGAAAGTAGATCTTAGGAACCTGGTTAATCCCAGCAAGCGGCTGGAAATGTATGAGAGATCTCGCGAGGACCTAGCGAGAGAGTACGAGAAGTATAAAGCCTCTGAGTGGGGACTCTGGCGGGCGAGAGCAGGGTACTTCGAAAGTCCCAAAAGTACCAAAGCAGTTGTCAAGATAAGGAAGAAAGGAACAGTCGCTATAATAGACTATGGTCAGTTGGATACTAGCAGGTACCCTGGCTTGGGGTTCCACCAGTTTGCGAGAAGACAGAGCTCTTTTCACGAGGAACTGAGTAAAAGGGAAGAAGAGATTATCGATCTGAAATGGGAGATGATTCGTAGTCAGACAAAGTACGAAAAGAAGCTGAAAGAATTGAGAGAAGATAACCCCAAAGAAAGAGAAGTATATCCGAAATACGACCCTATTCCAAACCTTCTCGCTTCAGTAGACAGGACATTCAAGTCACTCCAGGAGGAAATCAAGTCACCGAAGAAGAAAGACAGTACGCACACCCTCCCTCAGACGAGAAAGAGTCAGATTATAAAGAGATTCGAACCCCTGGATGACAAGTTCGTACGAGAAATAATAAGCAAATGGGTGATCACTTAATCTAGCATAATCAACGTATCATTTTTATAACTTTTATACTACAATTTATAATGTTAATAAACTTCATCAAAAATAAATAAAATTCGAATAAGCCTGCAGGTATTCAGAAAACAATAAAATCAGCTACAATTGACGGTTTCCAACTGTAGCATCATAGTTCGTATCTGTTTAAGAGCAGCTTAATTATTCACAAACTAAAATAAATATTATTATTTAGAGAAACAATTAACTTCGATAACTTTGACGTCTTGTGAAATAATCGCCTTGTTACTGCCAGCAATAACCTTACCCACAACCCAAGCATCAAACCCCTCAGTTTGTAGTATGTCTTCACAGAATTTACTCGCATTTTCAGGCCTCAAACACACCAGGAGACCTCCAGACGTCTCCGAGCTGTACCCATCGACAAGTTTAAAGTTCAGACCCTCCCCTTTAGCTGTCTCAGCCACTCGATTCATATTAGCGATAATAGGAAGAGACTCGAGTACGAAATCAACATTTGCTTTCTGATGCGTTGCTAGATTCTCGGCGTGACCGAGTATACCGAATCCAGTCACGTCTGTCGTTGCATGAGCGCCTACATACAATGCTTATACAGTCAGGTTCTTATATTATGAACAGTCAAGGGATCAAAAATTGTGTTCATAATAGAGAGACTTCATAATAAGCGAACTCAACTTAATACAAACTCTATGTAAGTTGTTAAATTGGGACCATAGGGCTTGTTCATAGAAAAAGTTCTCCATATTAAGCAGACGAAAAACTGTTCACAATAAGCAGACCTGACTATAATTACAGTATTAACTAGTGCAGTGCTACTCACCGTATTTGTGCATAAGAGTAGCAGCAGTCCTGTTGAGTCTCGCCATAGAGAACATAGCAGCTAGATACGCAGTCTTAACTTCCTGAATTGTAATTATACCTTTTATCTTATGCCACCAATTAGGCTTGTCCAGCCATTGGTGTGCATTCACTGCTATCTGTGTTCCCAAAGGTTTGGTTAGTATAATCAGGTCTCCCTCTACCGCTGCATCTGGGATAATGAACTCGTCTCGACTGCACACGCCGCTGGCAACCCCTCCGATTATGTACCATGGATTCAAAACGGTCTGTCCGCCATTCACACTCGTGCCTAATATTATTATTCAACTCATGCAATGAAAGTATACTCGCTTATATTTTAATAAGAATTTACTTATCCACCGATCATCGGCGTTTGTATTAAATAACCTGGCTAGTTTCTACCGATGGTGTTTTTTATAAACATAAAAAAAACAATCGGTAGAAAGTAGAGAGGTTTTTTAATACAAACGCCGATGATCGGTGGATAAGTAAACTATTTAATCATACGTCAAATTTAAGAAAAACACTTGTTTTAAACAATTATGTAGCACACTTGTAATTTTAGATTTATCCAAGTTTGTAAGGGAGTATCTATTTCTATGTAGTGCGTGTATCTGGTTAGTTAGTACGTATACTTGTATAATCCGTAGCTACATATTTCCATTACCAAGGGAGTAAGTTATAACCGAGTTATACTGTAGTATACAAATTATAACAACTCACCAGCGAACCTAGCCTGGTCGTTAAACCCTCGTATCATTAGCGGATTCACAACAGCTCCCTGTTCCTTGGTAAGCTCAGTACTCACTCCCAGCAGCATTAACATATTGTCGCACTCCGATACCCCCATAGCGTACAGGTCACTCAACACATTGGCACACCCTATCATTCCCTATTCAAACACAATAATGCAATAAACCTTCGTAAGCCGAATAGTTTAACAGGGCCTACCTGCATATAGGGATCTTCTACGAGCGGATAGAAGAAGTCAGTTGTCTGCACGATTGATATTCCCTTGTGTCTGGTGGGTAGGACGCAGCTGTCTAGCCCCACCCCGACCTCCTCGCCTGTTCTCTTCTCGATCCCCACCAGCATGTTCATCAGCTCACGCTGGGGGATCTAATACAGGACATGAGTATGCTGTGTGTATACAGTCTATAATTACGTACTAACCTTACAGCCTCATCCCTTCAGCTTTGTGAAGCTGGTCAGTCTGAAGCTCGCCGCTAGTCCGTATTGGACAGGATCGAACTCTTCGTGCTTCTCTCTCATCTTCTGATATCCAGTTCCTAGTGCTGGGGACTCTTTACAGTTACCCGCGGCCATGCTACTTAACCTACTCGCCCTTATGTAATACTAGCTATTTACATTAGTGGCAAGTTAAGTTGGGAAGTATTAGTTACAAGTGTCATTGTGACACAATAGGACATATAAAGACATTACGTTTATCATCAACAGCCATTGATTCGTATTACAGTACCAATTTAGTTGGGAGCGTAAATACAGAACTGTTAAAATTGATATGAACACGGGCGTTGCTTTATGTTCATCATATTTCATAAAATTAGTAATCTTTATTGTTTGACTTAGGATTGAAGCATATCATTTGATATAAATTAAAACCGTTTGTATTTTCCAAAAATTCTGGATGATAAACAATGTATTTTACATGGGCTTTCTTATGAGACCACATACACATAAAGATATTAGGAGAGCTAAGTTACTCCTGAGCACGCCCCATAAATAAGCTATTTATAGATGATAAGCAGACATATGCTATTCAAAGGACTGTCTAGTCTCCAACACTATAGCTATAGTACCCGAGTGTTGAGAGGAGGGACCCTCAAGCGTGTGCTGGGACACACAGTATTCACGTTGGCATTCACAGGCACAGCGCTAGTGGCCACAGCGGTGGCGGAGTATGAGCTGGCGAGGAAACAGAGGAGCTACATAAGTGGGATCAGCCCGCAGTCTAGCTTCTATAAAAAGAAAATGTGGATGGGACCGCACGTGCAAGAGACGAAATTATGGGAGAAAGTAGGGGAGTTTTTCAGCGGACTTGTGCCGTCACAGAAGGCATTTCTCGCAATAATAGTCTTCAATATAGGAGTCCATATCGTTTGGAAAAGATCTTTGCACAAGAAGAACCTCTTTCCGAAGATGCTAAGATGGTGGGCCCTACGGAGCAGCTCAAATCCGATTACGCTCCTCACTTCTACCATGAGCCACAGTTCTACCCTGCACTTGTTCATCAACATGTACTGTCTATGGACATTCCTACCAATCATGGACGGAACTTTCGGACCAGCGAGAACAATCGCTATATTCTTTACAGGCTGCGTTTGCTCTTCCTACATAAATGTGTTGTATAAGATAATCAGAGGCATAGCTACTCCCTCCCTTGGAGCCTCTGGAGGCATTCTAGCTGTTGTAATGTCGATCACATCTGTTTTTCCGGACAGAAAACTAACATTTATAATTCCTGTAATATCGTTCGATGCTTCAGTTGCTGTGTTCGGATTGGTAGGGGTGAGTTTACTTGGAGTTTTCTACAATAGATTTTTGCCTACGATAGACCACATGGCTCATTTAGCAGGCATATGGTATGGATTTATTTGGCACAAGTACATACACAGATTCTACGTAGAACACGCAAAGACGGTAAAGAGCAAATGGCGACAAATTAGAGAGAGGAGATACTAACCGAAATCTAAAGTGAAATACATAAAGCAACCATCCACTTTCTATGATAATTAATTGATTAATAAATTTAATAATTAAGTGAAATAGTTGTGTTAATTAATAAGTCTGATTTGGTCGCAAATACAGAAGTAAATCTGGCTTGAGTGCAGGTGTGATTGCCAATTTATAAAATCAGAAAATTGTTTTATCTACACGGTATTTAGAAGGATTCAATCCTATCTTTTTGTTCAGCGCAAACTTTCTCTTCACAGCTGTGTCGGAGAGAGAGAACTTCCTGAAGGTAGGTCGCAGGTTCAGAGGAAGCGATTCTTTGGGAATTGTATTAAAGTGAGAAATACTAGAAGTCTCCTTTTCTGTGAAACTAGGCTTGATAGAATTCCCAAATGCCACTGATGTATCCATGTAGAGGGGATCGATAATATTTTCAGAATGTACCTTGGGACGTTTCGCCATTGGTTTTGAATCTTGAGGAGAGTCGAATGAGTATGCCAATACCGGTTCAGGCTCTGGGGGTTTCAATGACTTTTTTAGTAAATGGAAATTACGTTTGAGATTAGTATATTCTTTGGATAATTGAACAATTTTTGAGTTCGATTTTACGAGCTGCTGTGATTTTCGTGTAGATTTCATTTCCAATTCTTTGTTCTCTGAAACAACTTTATCTTTCTCGCCGCGAATAGAATCATTCATCGCTCTCAATTCGTCATAATTCTTTTTCAAATGGAACAAAGATTGGGCCATTGACTTCACAGCACTCGGGCCATCTCCATAACTTGCTACCAAAAACTCGATCTCAGTTTTACCATTATCTATAACAGACTGGATGAGTCGGTATACCTTGGCCGAACTCTCCAGCTCTTGGCAGCGCTGAGAGGTTACAATATACTCATCTTTAACTTTATCAAACTGCCCGTAGACCGACTTGAGTTCTCTATTAAGCAGAGACCCAACCCTACGTTCTTCTGCGTATTTCTTTTCCAACTTGGCACTGGAAGCCTTAAGGGAAGCGAGCTCTTCTTTGCAGAAAGTAAACTCTTCTTTCATGATGGAGAGATCTGTTTCTTTCTCAGACAAGTTACGCTCGTACTCACAGATACGAGAACGAAGTTTCCCCGGACTACTTTCCCTATCAACTAATGGACCGGCGTCGCCACAGCTCGCTTCCTCCCCTGCATTCAAATATAACTTAATGACGTCAGTATTCTTAGAGCATTTAGCTCTGCACTGGGGACACGACTTGTTGAGCTGGAGCCAATGTTTGAGGCACTCAGAGTGGAATATGTGGCCACATTTAGGCGCAGAACAATCGGTAGTTATTTCATCTGTACAGATCAGACATACCAGAGTCATTAATTAAACTAATTCACACAATGTTATATCGTCAATTGTATGGATTTAGATGAGCTTATAAAACAACAAGGGATCACTGATTACTGAAGTTTAATATACGTAGCTAGATGTACAGTAAAACAAAACATATACGTACTAACAATGTACATTTCTGAATAAAGCGTTAGTAAATTGATTCCGAGAAATTATGAAATTAAAAAAATGTAAATCAATAAATAAATAAACAGAGTTTTACCTAATACGACGAAAGGTATAAATCATTACTTCTTTCTCTGCAAATGATTGTTGAAAGCCACATCGAAAACCTCCAATACAAACTCCATATCCTTCATAGTAGTAGTGAAGGGAGGTTTAATTCTCAGGGCTCCGTACAAACCTCCCTTTGCCACCAACACTCCCATATCACGACAGTCCTCCAATATCTTAACCAAGTCGTTAGCAGGAAACGTATTTCTAGATTTCTTGTCGGTAACCAGTTCGAGAGAATCCATAAACCCAATCCCCCGGACATCTCCCACGAACTCATATCTACAGACAACAGAAATATTATACATTTGGAAATGTTACAGTAGAACTCAGTTATAACGTACCTGGGTTATTTTAACTAAGGTTATAAATCAGTATGCATTCTATGTAGGTAAACTCGGTTAGTACATACACTCGGATAATACTTATTTCCATTCCTGAGTGGTGCGTTATAACGAGTTCTACTGTATTACAGAAAGCGGAATAATGCCAACACCAAAAGCTACTCACTTGTCCCTCAGCTTAAGAAGGCCTTTCAACAAATAGTCTCCCACGTCTCTAACATTCGCCTGCATATTCTCAGAATCGATAGCGTCAATGGTGGCAACACCCACAGCGCAAGAAAGCGCGTTTCCACCGAAAGTATTGAAGTGCATTGTTCTGGCCAGACAGCTGGCAATCTCCTTCGTAGTGATGACTGCTGCTATCGGGAATCCGCTCCCCATACCTTTGGCAGTGACAACAATATCCGGAATAACTCCATGGTACTCGTAGCCCCAGTAATGAGAGCCTAGTCTACCGAACCCAGTTTGCACCTCATCAGATATACACAGCCCTCCTCTCTCTCTCACCATCTCAAAAGCACCCTTCATGTACCCCTTAGGGATGTGTACACCCCCGCCCGCCCCTTGTATCGGCTCTATCACCATTCCAGCGACCCGCTTTGGTAGCGAGTGTTTGAATATATCGCTCAGGACCCCCAGATAGTTCTCAGTGGCCATACAAGCTCCCTCGGCGCAGTTGCACTCTCTGATCGTTTGAGCTGGCCCGTCTCGACACTTGTTGCCGCCCCACATCCCTTTGAACACATCTGGGTTCATAGTGCTGTGTATCCCGAAGCCACTAGGCATCTGCAAACACAAGGATGAATACAGAAAGCAAACACAAGCATAAATACAGAAAATAAACACAAGTATAAATACAGTCAACTCGCTTAATAGAGCCACCGGTTAATAGATTTCTCCGCTTAATCGGGTCAAGATTTCACAGGATTTATAGGCTGTTTCGACTGTACATAAAGTGAACACAAGTAATAATTACTAACCTGTGGTTTCCATGCCCCCATATTCAACAGTCCTATGGTAGTATTGGTGATGCCGTGGTAGGCGTTCTTAAGACTCAGGAAGTCCCATGCGCCGGTGTACAGTCTGGCCAGAGATATGGCCATCTCGTTAGCCTCGCTCCCGCTACTAACTAGATACACGGTGTCCAGATGCTCCGGTAGCTTGCTAGTGAGTTTCTCCAGCAGACGAGTCATGTTGGGGTGTATATGCATATTCGTGCAGTGCCATAGGGTGTCCACTGCTTCCTTAAGGTGTGATGTCACGAGAGGGTGGCAGTGTCCCACGCTAATAGTCACGATTGAGGAAGTTAGGTCTATGTACTGTTTGCCAGTGTGGTCCCATAGGTACTGTTTGTAGCCCTGAGTTATGAGCAGCGGCTTGCTGAAGTGGGAGAATATGGCTGGGCTCAAGTGCTTCTCTCTAACACGGACATGATGCTCGTAATCCAATGAGAACTCTTTGGGGGTTATTCCGGCACTGGGTATCTTGGGCGCTTGTTGGAGTGGAGATGTGCTGTAGGTACAGCGAGCTGCGTACTGACAGATAGAACGCAGCATAAGGGCTGTAATACTAATTATAAGAATGCATAATAATATAAGCAATTTATCAATAAACCAGTCCAATGTATCTTTCAAGTAGTAGAGTAACCGAAAATATTAAATTGTCTCCAAAATACAACCATTAGAGTATCTGGGATATATGTACTGCATGATCACGCAAAGCAGGGATAAGCTATCAGTAGATAAGATTAGTATGATAGTAACTGGATCATTTGCTAGATTTGTGTGATTAAAGTTAGAATAGTAAGTGTAAGGAGTTTCACGTCTTGAGTATGCCCAACACGCGTAGCTTCATTCTATAAGACCCCAGCTCCTTCATGACCTCCTCCAGACGAGACTCAATGTCCTCTCTCTTCTGTCTGGACTGGCGACTGGCCCGACTGGACCCTCTGTTCAGACTCGACTCCAGCAGCTGTCTCTCGCTCTGGAGACTGTCATACATCTCCTCTACCTCAGACACCTTATCCAGACAGATGGTGTAGGAAGGCTTTTCTGGCTTGGCATAGGAACTCGATCTAGGCCCTTTATAAGCCTATAAGGAAGGAGATTCAACAGCTATAATAATTACTAATATAATATACAGTAGTGTTCGCCTAATCGCAATATATTATATTGCTCTATTAGCAAACTATTTTTAGTCCCCATGCGAGCATTTAATGTTTATAGTTATGTTCCTCTAATAGCAAAGCAAATTTCTTATAAAAATGCTACTTGCTATTATGCAAAAATACTATACTAGTTAAACCTGTTGCTTATTGAAGTTGTTCTGATCCAGTGCGAGTAGCATTTTGTACTTCTCCTCATCGGAAATGCCGCTGCTTGTCCCTGTATCCGGCTCCTCGGTTATCCAGGCCATCCTCTTACGCGGCTCCGAGTGCGGCGCTGCGGCCTTAGCGCGCTCGTGCTGAGCGGGCAAACTGTCCTTCGGGTATGAGAGGTCAAACGAGCAGTTCAGTTTATCTTCTACAACAACAACAACAGTTAACTAATGCACTAACAGCAGTGATAAGCATAGCTCACTGTGAGAAGAGTGCTGCGTCCTAGCGGCATCGTAGCCCCTGACAGGAGGTCTCAACAGAGCCTCGGGGTACTCGCTATCCGAGTCGGAAGGCCAGACATGAGAGGGGGCAGTTGTACGAGAGGAGATGGGGTCCGCTAGGGAAGAGCTGGATCTCAATTCTCGCGGAATCTCCGGAGACGGGTCCCAGTGCCGCGGGTATCCGGAGGAGGGAGGGACAGCCGAGCGATAGGAGGGGGAGTCCAGCTGGGGAGAGGCAGGGGCGTATTGGAACTTAGAAACGTCTGATTGACCCTGGAATGTAGTCTGCAGTGAACCCAGATTGTGGAGTCTATGATAAGAAAATACATATAACAAAATGCAAGGATAGAAATGTAATTCTTATGAAAAATAAGAATTCAGTAGATTTTCGAATACGAACAACAGGGGACCGCCCAAATTTGTTCGTATCATCCGGTATTCGTAATAACCGTATTCACTTGCATACATGTGTATAGACTATTGGTATCCACTACGTATATTTACCTGTTGTTGGTATGCTGCAGATGTCGTATGTCTTCCTCTTTGCGCATCAAAGTACGCTTATAGTTATCCTCCATAGACTCGTACTTGCTGACGGTAGCCTTGAGGTTACCCAGCTCGCTCTGTCTGTCTCGGGACTCAAGTTCTAACTCAGAAATGAAGTTTTGTTTGCGTTCCAATTCTGTCTGTGTCAGCCGGAACTCTTCTAGCAAGCGATCGAACTTATTCTTCTGATTGTCATACTCCTCTCTCAGCCTGTTGTACTCCTCTTTGAACTTCTCATTTTCCTGAAATACAATAAGATTAGTTTATTATGAGCATCCAAGGGGCCATAATTGTGTTCATAGTAGAAAAACTTAATAAGAGAACTCAACTAAATATAAACTCTATGTAATTTGTTAAATTGGAACCATAGGGCTTGTTCATAATAGAAAGTTTTAATATTAAGCAGACGAAAAATGGTTCACAATAAGCAGACCTGACTATACTACAGTATACTCTCAGGTCAGAGGTAACAAGACATACGAATAACACCACCTGTACGAGCTGGTTCCTCACACGCGCCATCTCCTGCTCCCGTCGCTGTTTGTCTGCCTGCAGCTCTGTCTGCACGCGCTGCAGCTCCTGTGTGTAGCGCTCCTTCTCTCTCAGTCGCTCCTTGCCGAGAGACCCGGCCTCCTGCTGGCACTGCACCAGCGCAGACTCCGCGGCCCGGGCCCGCGTGTCCAGGCTGTTTATGAGCGCTTCTTGCTGGGACAGCTGCAGACGCGAGGAGTCCAGTCTCTCCTAACAAACAGTAATTATACAGTGGAACCCCGTTATAAAGTACCGGGGTTAGTACGTCCTTCGGCTTAGTACGTCAGTCGAAACCTCTTTTTCGAACAAATTGTTTTTTTCTAACTAACTATTATTCTAGATCTGAAAGAAATTCCAATTTTGTTATATTTTCAATGGGTTTATTCAAACTATCGGATATTTCTTACTTTATTTCCATGCAAAGAATTGGTTAGGAAAAACCGGTTACAAATTTAATTTAAACAAGTTTATAAGCAGTATGTATTTATATGTAGGGTAAACTTAGTTACTACATACACTGGGATAATACGTAGTTATTTTCCTTTCCCAAGGGGTACGTTATAACCGAGTTCTACTGTACTTGCTCCATAATATGTAATTGTAATTATAACTCGGCTCTACCTGGAACACATTGATCATCTTGTCGGCAGCCTCCAGCTTCTGGTAGAGCTCGCTGTTCTGAGAATTAGCCTCCTCCTTGAGTCTGCACTGCTGCACCAGACCCTCCACGCGTCTGTCCAGCTGAGTGACGTGCTGTCGGGAGTTCTCCAGCTGTTGCATAAGCAGCTGGTTGTACTGCTCCAGCTGACTGTTCTTCTGCTCCTGCTCGCTCCTGATGCGAACCAAGCTGCCCAGTTCGTGCTCAAGTCTCTAATACAGCGATAAGAGGGGCAACATACAATTAATTATAACTCCGCTTAATAGAGCCACCGGTTAATAGATTTCACTGCTTAATTGGGTAAAAATTTCATAGGATTTATAGGACGGAATTACATTTTGGCTTAAAATATTTTCGGTAATATATTTCTCCGCTTAATCGGGTCAAAGCGACCTGGTCCCGAGGTGACTCTATTAAGCGGAGTCGACTGTAATTATAACTCCAGGGGCACTCCTTACATGCTCTTTGGTCTCCATGGTATCCACTCTATCGAGTAGCGCGGCGCACTTCTCCTCCAGCTGTGACTTTGCGGTCTGCAGCATCTGCTCGCGCTTCCGCAGCAGCTCCAGCTGTCCCAGCAGGTCCCTGCTGCTCTCCGTCTCTGGGAGCTGTGCAGACGGCTTCTGATGGAATGTGGCAGAGCTGCTGGCTGGCAGTGTGTAGAGGGCAGGTTGGGAAGGGGAGGGAACATAATGAGCCGACTCCTTTATAGCCTTTGGGAGCAAATAAGAATAGAATAGACAGTACAGTATAGTGTAGTATCAATATACAGTAAAACCTCCAAAAGTGAACACCTTCAAGAAATGAATAACTCCAAAATATGAACACCTTTTCTCGGTCCAAAAATTTTGACATTGCTTTACACACACGTTATGATAAATCATGAAAAGTGAACACCTCTCAAAAATAAACATTTTGGCTGGTCCCCAGGTGTTCACTTTCCGAGGTTCTACTATAGTATTTACAGGGTCTGGCTGCTGTGGCTCGCTGTATACGGGAGGGACGAGAGAGTGGGCCAGAGGCTGCCGCACTCCGGGGGGCAGCTGCTCTGCGGTCTGCGGTCCGCACACCAGCTTGGGAGGCTCAGTGGGGGCGAGGGAGGGATCAGCTGACTCGTATCTCGATTTGGTATCCAGGGTGTGAGTAGGGTAAGAAGACAAGTTCAAGAGAGAGGGAACCGAAAATGATTTTGACAGAGAAGCTCTCTTCTCCTCGCTATCCCTTCTATAGGGCAATGTGTGCATGTCGTCCATGGTCCCAGCTATCGGCTCTATGCTGTAGTCTCTGTTGAGTCTGAAGCTCTGGCTCTGAGCGGGCGGGAGCGGGAGAGTCTCGCTCGGCTCCGGAGGGACGGGGAGCGGAGAGGAGAGCTCCGGGACAGCTGGCTCCTGGGAGGTGATCAGCTGATTGAGGAGAGACAGGAACTGGTCTGTGGACATGTTCCTGCTGGGGATGGGGGGGACAGGGATGGGGGCCGGTAAGTGGGCGGGTCGCTGTTCCGGGGGAGAAGTGAGCACCTGTGGAAATAAGCAAATGTAATTGAAACCGAATACACTATTCTATGCATTAGTCTCGTTTATAGACAGTTATATCGATTTACCATGTACGCAGAGGCGTAGCAACCTGGCTACGCCTCTGCATGTACGTATTTACATCTGTTGGTTCAGGCTAATGTAGTTTTCACATATTTCACTAGGACTTAATCGCCTATATAAATATTGGGATTTATATGTGGCTAGATAGACGGATAATGAAACAATGGAATTGCTTAATACCATTACAATGCTAGCTAACCTGTATCTCCGAGTAGGGGTTGCTCACTAGAGGAATGCCGCTTAGCTTAGCGCTGCAGTTGATAGCTGAGCTGTCGTTAGCGCTGGCAGCAGGGAGAGAGATGTTATCGCGAACAGATAACTTCGGTTCTGAGTTCATAACTGTGTTGTAAGGACTCATACGGGAGCTGCGATCCCCATCCATTGGTTATAATTCCAAATATGTTATTCGCTAAATGGAACTGGCATTCAAGTGAAATACAACAAGTTCGAATTAGTAAATATTTTACGATTAATTAATGCGGTATATTAGTGCAGAAAATAATCCACAAATATACATCAGAATACACAGGTGCCCATACGCATAAGCTATTAGACAGCATAAGAGAATGGCTCACGGCGCGATGACAGAGAGGGAGGAGAACTCCCAGTGCTGTCCAGGGGTGTCCTGACACGTTTCTAAAATCACGAAGGAATTGTCCTGAGACCGAGAAAAGCACTTGTCCCCGTTAAGCAGCTTGACAGCTCTTCCGGTCATATCCCACTGGCACTCAGAGCGAAAGGAACAGAAGGTCTGTAGCAGGTTTGTGAAGGTCCCGTCAGCACAGAGACACGCGTTCTCGTTCTTAATCTCGTGTTTGTCGCTTGTCATCCAGTTCTGATTGCCGCCCTCTCCGTGACAAGGGTACAGTCCCACCACGGACCCGTGGCTGGTGTGGCCTAGCGTATCCAGGCAGTAGTTATCTGTGGAAACAGTGTATAAGCACTATGTAATATACCGCACTTAAACTAGTGTATAATCTCGTTAGTACGAACACCAGGGGACCGAATTAATCAATATGATAGTATTAACCAAATATAATTTGTATTGAAAAGGCTTTGAAAGGTCTGAAATAGTATTCATATTAACCGGAATTCCATATGAATTAACGTGTTGGTACTGAGAGAGGATTACTGTACCGTTATTCTTGATGCTGCCTATCTTCTGGTCGCTGGAGGGGAGCATCTCCGGATACACATTCTCCAGGTACCACTGAAAGGATTTGCACTTCAGGTCCTGTCTCAGCTGCTTACGCTCCGTCAGGTCTCCAGCTGCGAACTTCCGGGCCCCGGGTCTCGCGGCGTAATAGTACTCTTTGTATCTGTATAGCGATAAGCAGTTATAGATATGCTATAGTGCACTAACCAGCATAAGTATGTGAACAACAGGCTTTTTAATGCAGACACAATATTCGTCTGATAGCTTATTAACGGCTGTTTAAACTCTGAAATGACTATAAATATCTTACTATAGTTAGAAATTAAAAAATATTATAATTCCATGCCATTTATTATGCTGATAGAAGCTTGAATATAAGAATACTATTGTTGTTGTTCGCATACATTTGGCCTGTTAGTGTACAATGTTAGCTTAACTAACCCGTCCATCCATACCTCGGCTGTTCTCTTGGTGTTCTTGGTGTAGGTGGCACCGTTTCCGTCCGGGAAGGAATACGGATGTTTCTTCCTGAACACGTGCCCCACGCGCGAGCAGGGGAGGATCTCCACCGCCCCGTGGCACTGCCAGACGCGAAATGATATCTCGAAGTTCTCGCCTCCCCATATGTCCATCTTGGTGTCGTAGGCCCCGATCTCAGAGAAGTAGCTGGTGTCCACTGAGAAGAGACCGCCGGCTATCATCGGAGTGGAGATCGGGTCCGAGGAGGAGAAGCGCTGCTTCTTGTCCCTCTCGGTTAGCGCGTCCCACTTGAAGTGCAGGTTCCAGTCGAACCCCCCCTTAAGCTCAGAAGAGGCGGAGATGTATCTGCAGAGTAATAGCGCAATAATATATTGTTATTCTGACAGAGGAAGAGAAGTATTCTATTATTAGAATTAGTTATAGCACAATCTCATTAGTTAATAATTTGGAATAATCCTTATGACAAACTCCAACTAGAATAACAGCAAATCCTCCACGCATTAATTACACTATCAAGAGGGATGTCTCTAATTTGAGATTAACTCATCTATCATTTGCAATTTATAACCAATTAGTTCATCACTGTACGTAGATAGAAGTACAAATAAAATATAATTATTAGTATACTAATAGAAAACCCATGTACGTACAAACTGAGAGAGGTAGGAAACTCACTTGAAGTCATCCATGCTTATTATATCGATAACGGGAGAGACGACAACATTCCTTTTCTCCACAACCCTCGCCAGGAGCGGCTGCAGCCAGCCGGGACTGCACTCGCAGTGGCTGTCCAGGAATGTGAGCACGGGCGCAGTGGCGGCGGTGGCGCCCATAACGCGGGCCCGCACCAAGCCCTCCCGCTTCTCAGTTCGGATTAGCCGCACTTTGGGAATAGATACCAGTAAACTACATATATTAACCAAGGTGAAATAATGGAGATACATAGTACATAAATAGATTGATACATAGTAAATAAATTGATAAATAAATACATATATAAATTGATGGGTAAATAAACAAATTGATAAATACTAAATAGATTGATGGGTAAATAAACAAATTGATAACTAACTAACTAAACAAAAGATAAATAAATAATTAAACAAATGGATAAATAAATCTAAATAAAGAGATCAATAAATAACTTAGCAAAATGAAAACAAATTGCTAATAAATTAAAGATAATTAAATAGACATAGTATAATTACCTTCCAGTTTCACTATCGTCCGAGAAGTCATCTACCAGTATAATCTCTCTAATTAGCTCAGGAGGGCTGCGGTCTAGAACGCTGACCACAGTCCTCAGGAGAGTGGAGCGAGCCTCGTTATGGAAACAGATAATGACAGCAGTGGAGGGCAGCTGAGAGCCGTAAGCCTTTATCCTACACTGCACGTGTCTGTAGTCAGGTATGTCTCTGCCGGCAGGAATAGCATCAGAAGCCTCTTGGTTAAACGCATGCTTAGCATAAGGATCTTCTCCAGGCTTTATAAGCGTCCCGGCTATGTAACTCTGTTCATCGAAGTACATTAGGTTACCAAGTGAGGGGTTGGTATCTACTGGGGAATCTTCGTGCTGTGAATTATCCTGCTGGGTCTGATCTGGGAAATGCAGATAGGGGTCAGCTCTCGATGGGATTAGCAGCCATAGTATCAGTGTTGTGAGGAGTACGATTGATATTATAATGCAAGACACGCAAAATCGAACTAATTTCTTCATAACGAGGCGTCACGTATGTGAGGATAAAGCATTGAACTAGCATGGAATAATCGTTACAAGTTAACTAGTTTCCTAGCCTGTGTACTAATGAGAATATGTAGAGTCACATATCTCTAAACGATATACGATATCTCTTCAAAAACTGGAGGGAGGGGGGGTCAATTACTAAACCATTAAATAAATTATTTCTTACATATATCTTACATATATCTTACATATATATGACAGTAGTTTTAATCTAGTTTACCGTACATACGTATAAGTTAAAAAGTAATACTATTAACCTAAAGGTGTGTCAAACTCCCTAACAATTGCATAAAATCCCAAACTTGGAGCTTATGGTCACAACAAGCATTACAGAGCATGTTGAGTAATTATTATTATTAACAGTAACTATAACTCGATACTTAGACAGTATATATAAGAGTGTATATTATTAGCTAGTACACTCTTGTGTTCAAATGGCATTTGAAGCAACAAGCATTACGAACACGCTGCTAACAGACATACAAAGTCTGCAAAAACTCCCAGAACCGAAAGACAATGAATCGGAGAATATCGACAGACAACAGCCAGAGCTGCAAGCGCGTGTGTACACTGTGCTAAAGTGGGTCGTAGCCACTGTGTTATTCTCGGTGATGCTGCTGAGTCTTGTTCTCAACCAAATAACCCTTGCAAAGACAGTCTCTTTACTCAACAAAATCGATGGAAATGTTCAATTCTCAGAAAATGTAAAGGGATTCCTAATGCTGATGTTCATAGTACTGGTGCCCAATCTATTCAATGCAGTACGTTGTTACCTGGTCGGGACCTTCGCTAAGAACGCTATAACCTACCCCTGGCCAAACGCGATCTCTCTGATAATAGGATTAACGGTGACATTGTTAGAAATACTCTGCATTAGCGAGATTTTATTCTTCTCGGGCCCCTACCTTGAGCCGGACATATTCCTGCTTATTCTGGCCGGGACTTTCTCAGCAACTATTCTGCTGCAAACCTTAAACACAGTTAAGGACGGAATGAAACTCTCATGGCCTTGCATTGGGAAAAATATTTTGCTATTTTTGTCGTTTACAATACATACAGCGGCCCTAGTTGGAATACCCATCATGCTAATTATTGGGCATTATTTGCAAATAGAACTTATCGGTGAAAGAAGTATGCAAATTTCTTCCTACGTAATTCTCATCCTAAGCCTGCTAATGCTATCTCTCCTATGGAGCCCCAATATCCAGAATCTAACAGTACAACCGCACCTCACGCTCGCAACTGTGAGAGAAGCGTTACTCCTCAAATTCGTGGATTCCGGTAGAGAACCGGATAGATGTGTGCAGGCCAATGCCAGGTGGAAGGGCGGCTTGCTGTACTCGCTAATTCGGTTCTTTGCCTTCTTAATAATAGGACCGGTGATCTTTATATTACACAACTTGGGTAACATGGATACATTTTTCGAGGAACTTGGAAATGCATTCGATTTAGGAGGCACGCTTTCAGCCGTCCTAGCGGTTAATATAATATTCGCATTGCTTGCATACACCATCAGCTACATAGCCTGTAGTATTCGCTCTCAACAATCTGGGTTTATATTCCCATTAATAATCAGCACTCCGTTTACAGTATTCATAATGCAGTTCTGGAAAGATAATGGGACGAGCCCAATATGGCCAAACATCACGCATACTATGTTTTCGCATTATATACACCCGGATAACGACAACTACACTCCACACATCATAATGATTTTAACTCTTATCTTCCTGGGGATAATTCTGCTAGTGACACAGCTCGCTTATACCTACAAATTCTTTAAGAACTCAAGGGTAGTAATGGCAACTGACGCCCTCCTATTCCACCTTCCAACGTACAACCCAGTTTTCCTAGCACAGTACATGCTGTTGAACAGAAGAGTCGAGGATACAATGCTACGAGAGTTCGACGGACCCTTCGCAGACCCGAAAGAGTACGACAATGTTCACATATTCATATGCTCCACCATGTACCACGAGAGCGAGGAGGAAATGAAGAATCTGCTGCTATCCATTAAAGCAGTGGCAGATGCTAAAGCGAGCGGTTTTCTGAGGCAAACATTCGAGTCACATATTTTCTTCGATGGGGCTAATCAAGGTAGGGACCTCAACTTGTATGCGATGCGATTAATCTCATTATTAGAGGAGTGTTTCGAAGTTAAACTTAAAGATGGACAGAAGAGGTATACGCCCTATGGAATGCAGTTAATGTGGTTGGTATCTAATCATTTGCGGTTTGTTATTCACTGCAAGAACGGGAAGAAAGTTAAGAACAAGAAGAGATGGTCTCAAGTGATGTACATGTACTACATACTCTTCTTTAGAATCCCGAATGATAATAACCAGAACGCAGTGGATCCCGAGGCTGCCAACATAGATCACTGTGAAAGGACATTCATACTAACAACAGACGCAGATATAGTGTTCACGCCGGAGTCAGTGAAGAGTTTGATAGAAATGCTGGTCAGAGACCGTACGGTGGGGGGCGTGTGCGCACGGACACATCCCTTGGGGTCAGGTCCCATCGTGTGGTACCAGGTGTTCGACTACGCAGTGGGACATTGGTTTCAGAAGGTAGCGGAAAATGTTATGGGATCTGTGTTGTGTTGTCCCGGGTGCTTCTCTCTGTTCAGGACGAGCGCGCTGAGGGATGTTGTTCAGATATACGCGAGTAACGTGTCTCTGGCGAAAGACTTCCTCACAAAAGATATGGGGGAGGACCGGTGGCTCTGTACGCTGCTGGTGCAACATGGCTGGAGACTCGAGTACTGTGCTGTCTCAGAAAACTTCACTTTCTGTCCTGACCACTTTGAGGAATTCTATAAACAGAGACGGCGCTGGGTCCCGTCTACTTTGGCAAACTTATTCGAACTAGTTTCCAGCGGGTCGCGGATCGTTAAGAGAAACAATTACATCAGCTACCTGTTCGTATTCTACCAAGTACTTAACATCGTGTCTACAATGCTGAGTCCAGGTGCTGTGATAATCGTGTTGGTAGGGGGATTGTCCGTGGCGTTTAGTATCAACCAATACATCGTGCTAGCGGTACAGCTAGGTATAGCCGGGGCATTCATGCTGGTATGTCTGTACACCTCACAGAAGACGCAGCTGAACACAGCTAAGGTCCTAACCGGCCTGTATGCCTTCATGATGACAGCAGTGGTAATAGGTCTGATCGGGCAAGGAGCGTTAGCAGTCGACGAGAGTATACAGAAATATTGGTTCAATGTCAGCGTGACTGATTTCGAAACTAAGTTCCTTAAAGGGACCCTAACCTCCTTCACGACTTTCTACCTGCTATTCCTCGGCATTATGTACACAGTGGCAGCCATTCTGCACCCATTCGAGGCATACCAAGTGTTGAACTTCGTGTGGTACATAATCTGCCTGCCGTCAGGATATCTGCTACTAATAATATATTCGTTCTGTAACCTCACTGACAGGAGCTGGGGAACCCGCGAAACAACAGTAAAATCTGAAACCAAATCCATGGGACATTATTTCAAGCTTGCAAGAGACTACATTATACAATTCTGCGCAAAATTTAAAAAGGAAGTTAAAGAGGAGAAAGTGGAAGCGCCCGAAGAAGTCCGTGAAAAACCTGAAATACCCCCAGAGCTCCCCGAGACGATACCCAAGAGGGGGGAGGCGAAACAGGGACACGCCTACATGAGGAAGGAAATTCCTAACTCGCTACAAGTAAGCATACACCCGACCCGCTGGAACCATCTGTCGATAGGACAGTTCTTGGACAAAATAGGAATGGCACAATACAGGGACAACTTCTGTGAAAACGGATACGAGAATCTCGCTTTGATTACAAAGTTGAATAAAGCTGAGTTAAACGCGATTGGGATCATAAAACGGGGCCATGTGCTCAAAATATTGAAGGCAATCAAAGAAATCTACGTTTTCGAAGCGGACATACCGTCCCACATTCCGAATGGCATATACGATTGGTTAGAGATGCTCAGCTTACCAGATACCTATGGAAAAGTACTACAAGAGGAAGGGTACGGGTTTAAGAGCGACATGGACAACCTCATCGGCATGAAGGAAGACGAGCTGCTAACGATGGGAATAACAAAGCGCGGACACCTTGAGAGGTTCCGAGAAGGGATTAAGAAACTGGAGTACCCAACAACTGATGAGTTGCGGTTAAGGGAAGGACACGAGTGTTTGAGAAACATGAAAGAAATGGATGTGTTAGAGTTCAAGAAAGAAGATACGTTCTGGTGGCAAATGAAACTACAAATATTGAAAGTGGACAATTCGATGTTTCATGCTAAACAGGAGGGAAAGCTGAAAGCGGGTCTTGAAGAGTTGAGGAACAACTATTTACTCGTGCTCATAGTTGCCAATTCAATTTGGCTACTGGCGTTCTTCCTTCTTGACGCACAACAGTTCCAATACTTGAGAATACTTGGTACTGTTAACATGATAGGGATGCTATTTGTTGTTATTTACGGCTCGATCTACTTCATCCAGTTCATATGTCTGCTTATACACAGGGTGCACACGCTAATGCACTTCGTAGCGGACGCGAGGTACTTTGGGAAAAGCGGGAGACGAGACAGGAGAGACACGAGAGGGGGGAACGGAACTGGGAGGAATCTCACATTCTCTAACCGGACAAACAGAGCGTTTAGCAACCAGGAACAAAATCCATCTTGCAGAGAAGCAGCAGCAGAAAGGAATCCGCTCTTGGGGCAAATTCCTATCTCCCAATCTACTGTTAGTGAAACTAGATTCGTTTAGACAGACACTAGCTACAAAGAGTGAAAATAATGTGTGCATATAATAATGTAAGGTTGTAATTATAAATATTTTCCCCGTAGATATTGCGCTCTCTTTTGTTATAATTATTTTAGTTAGTTTTATTAAAGCTTGAGTGTGTTGCATTCGGGAATTGAATCTGGGTGACAAATAAAATTATAGTAAAGTAATGTATTTTTTTGAAAAAAAGAACCACGCATCTCAGTTGAACGGATGCGTTAATTAATAGTTTAATTAATTGCTGAGAGCAACGTGGATATACTATAAATCCCAAAAATGCGTATAAGTGAGGTCAACAGTAATCTTAAATACCGGACGGCTTCCTTTTCTTGCAAAACATTGTGGTTCAGATAATCACATAAATATAAATTAGAAACTATAAAACAGGAGATTTACATTTTAAAACTAAAAAATTAAAATGAGTTCATTACTTCTCAGATGGACAGAGTGTTTGGCTTACCCTTATTACAACACAGTTAGTGACATTGAAATGTTTAGGTCTGGCTGGCTGTACAATGTCATACTAATGAGGATCAGTGAAAAAATGTAAGTTTACAATACAGTGGAAATAGCAAGTCGCATTTTGCATTTTGTACCAAATTTCCTTGCTAATAGGCGAACTTGCTATTAGAGGAACAAAATTAAAACACTAAATGCTTGCTCGGGACTGAAAATAACTTGTTAATCGAGCAATAATACAATTGCTATTAGGAAAACACCACTGTAATACAATAAATATGTAATACAGTACGAACATTATTAGGAACCTTCAGAATCTGTTGGCATTACCGAAATTCGTACAAACAAGTTGGTTCTAGCGAGAGTATACTGTAAATTAACGCTTATTGTGTATTTGTGTAGGGTAGAAGATGAAATGCTTTCATTACGGACACAGAGCGATCTCGTTAATATTGATAAGGTAAGTAACATATTTATAACATAATATAAATCGGATATTTTGCAACAAGAGAGTATTGACTTAAAAGATTCATTAAATATTGAATTGAATGAGTTTGGAATAAAGGTTTCCAATATAGGCCAGTATGATAACGAGAGTATTGAGACTACCAATGCCATTCAAGCCAGAATATATATCAAGAGTGGAAGCAGACAAACTAGAGGCATTTCTCCAAGAATTATTTGAGTATTTTAAGACAGGTAATATTCGTATTCTCTCACAGGAAGATTGTATCTTATTCTTAAATCTCACAAATAGTTAGGTGTTTGACAAGCGATGAGAGTGCTCTAACAGAAGCGGAAATTATAAAAAGCAAGAACGAAGATATTGTAAGAAGTCTGGAAGAACAAGCAAAGAAATACAAACCACAGAGGAGTAGATGCAACATTTTATGAACAATAATAACAATAATAAACCCAGGACAACAAGTATTTATATTACTGTCTCAGCTATTAAATATTGGCAATGCTAGTACAGTAGATGTCGGATATAAGCACACCGGTTATAAGAACATATCGGATATAAGCACACTATGTTGGAAAACGTTTGCCATCTACCCTGTATAATTTATGTCGGTTATAAGCACATGCCGGTTATAAGCACCATAAGTGCAGTTCCCGACGATGTGCTTATAACCGGCATCCACTGTAATCGGTTTGTATATTTAACTGTTTAGTTAGGATTTAAAAGCTCTGGACTTGTATGGTTTGGATTATCAAGAATTCAGGATCTCATTTATAGAGGCTTATATAATCGTATTAAGTCTCTTAGTTGACTATTCCATACAAATTCACAAATCGAAAACAGAATTTTTTTGAATCGGAACACCTCTCTTCCGGATAGCTAGGGTGTACTGTATTCAGTGGCGGCGCTAGCATGGGGCTAGATGGGGCGCTAGCCCCATCACATTATTTTGTTAGCCCCATCAGTTGATGGGGCTGAGATTATACTAAATATGTAAAATTTTCATTATATCTCTACTTTAATTTTACATTTTGAAATAGTGAAGACTGAAGAGTAATCTAAAAAGTTAACTAAAGTAAAGAATAATTAAAATTTGAAAGATCGACTAAAAAGCTTGTGATAATCTTGTCTGAGGAGGGTAAATTTGAACAGATTAGAATACTTGGGGTTATCTTAGTTGGATAATTTTTATCTGCCAATCCGGGGCGCTTATTCGGGGAAAAATAGTAATGCGAAACAAGTTAATGTAATAGCATAATTTCTATAGCAAGTTTGTGTTAGCCCCATTAAGAAAATAATCAGCCCTGGCAGCCCCATTTTCGTTACAGTACGGTAGCGCCGCCACTGGTCTACATATAAGGATGCTCTCTTTTTGTTTAAAAGAGAGCATCCTTATATGTAGACCATTTTTTTTAAACACCATTTTTTTAAAACATGTTTTATTAAAAACATTTCTTATTTAAAACATGTTTTATTTAAAACATGTTTTAATTTAAACATGTTTTAATTTAAACATGTCTTATTTAAAACATGTTTTAATTTAAACATGTTTTATTTTAAACATGTTTTTTTTAAAACATGTTTTAATTTGAACATGTTTTAATTTAAACATGTCTTATTTAAAACATGTTTTAATTTAAACATGTTTTATTTAAAACATGTTTAAAATAAAACATGTTTTAATTTAAACATGTTTTATTTTAAACATGTTTTTTTTAAAACATGTTTTAATTTAAACATGTTTTATTTTTAAAATGTTTTTTTTTAAAACATGTTTTAATTTAAACATGTTTTATTTTAAACATGTTTTTTTTAAAACATGTTTTAATTTAAACATGTTTTAATTTAAACATGTTTTTTTTTAAACATGTTTTATTTTAAACATGTTTTTTTTTAAACATGTTTTTTTTTAAACATGTTTTATTTTAAACATGTTTAATTTAAAACATGTTTTAATTTAAACATGTCATATTTAAAACATGTTTTATTTAAAACATGTTTTAATTTAAACATGTTTTAATTTAAACATGTTTTATTTTAAACATGTTTTATTTAAAACATGTTTTAATTTAAACATGTCATATTTAAAACATGTTTTATTTAAAACATGTTTTTTTTTAAACATGTTTTAATTTAAACATGTTTTATTTTAAACATGTTTTAATTTAAACATGTTTTATTTTAAACATGTTTTTTTTAAAACATGTTTTAATTTAAACATGTTTTATTTTAAACATGTTTTATTTTAAACATGTTTTAATTTAAACATGTTTTATTTAAAACATGTTTTTTTAAAAACATGTTTTGATTTAGAAATAACATATTTGTAGGCCGCCTACAATGTCGGCTAGCCGACATATAAGCAAATGTCGCCGACAAATAATGATTTGGCCGAGTTGATTCAGGACCTTTCCAAAATACTCACTTTATAAGTTCAGGCTTTTGGTTCGCTCCCAATTCATTGTCGCTTCTTAGTAGTAGCTAGGTTTTTCCCTCCATAATAGATTATTTATTTTGAATCTTGCAGGGACTTTTCCTCTAATTCGTTCAATTTTAGATGAATTCCTTATATGTCGGGGAGATTTTGCTCATATGTCGGCCAAATCATTATTTGTCGGCGAAATTTGCTTATATGTCGGCCAAATCATTATTTGTCGGCGAAATTTGCTTATATGTCGGCTAGCCGACATTGTAGGCGGCCGCCATATAAGTAAGCCGTTTAATTTAAACATGTTTTTTTTAAACATGTATTTTTAAACATGTTTTTTTTTAACATGTTTTTTTTAAAACATGTTTTATTTTAAAAGGGTAGGTTGTGGTAAATGGACCAGTACGGACCAAGCCCTCTTTGAAAAAGTGTCGGACAAAATAGTAATAAATCAATATAGTCGAGTAAACAGAATTTCACTTGTAGATTATAACTGTATTTTAAAAACTTTATTTTAAAATGCTCAATATTCACTCCACTACTTGTCCCGTGCACCCCCAAGGGGTTCATGCATCCCAGGTTGGGAACCACTGATATTAAGACTTGATTAGCAATTTAGCATCACTATCAATCATAATACAGTCAGGTCTGCTTATTATGGACAAGATTTCGTCTGCTTAATGTGAAGATCTTTTATTATGAACAAGCCCTATGGTCCCAAATAACAACTGACATAGGGTTTGTATTAAGTTGAGTTCGCTTATTATGAAGTCTCTCTATTATGAACACAATTTTTGGTCCCTTGAATGTTCATAATAAAAGAACCTGACTGTAGTATTAACATACGCTTTAATATAAACTGATATTAAGAGATATAAGGCGAGTATATAAAGTTAAATAGATACCTTGCAGTATAGTCGCGATCAGCTGATCCACTCCACCTGCATACTCTCTGCTATCTGCTCTATTTCCTGGGAGATACGCTCGTCATTAAGTCCGCACTTCATAGCGTACCTGTACGTCTGCTCTGCTTCTGTCTGTCTGCCCGTCTTCAGACAGACCATGCAGAGATAGGCCCATATCTCCGGCTCGAGGTTATTCAGGATATTCGCCTCCGCGAGTGCCTCCTCTGCCTCTCCCAGCTGTTCCAGTCGGTAGCAGGATATCCCCACCCCCAGCCAGCTGAGTGCGGAGGGCGAGTGTCTACATCCGTGCAGGAACACGTCTTTAGACCGCCGGTAGCTCCGCTCCTCCAGGTATATGGAGGCCAGGCGCAGGTACACCAGATGCGGATCCAGCATCTCCCCCACCGAGGCTAGCGTCCGTTCGTAGCTCTCTCTCGCGCCCGTGACGTCACGCATTAGGTACTGCGCGTGAGAGAGCACCTCCCAGGCCTGCACATTCTCTATGTTCAGAGCGATAGCTCTCTTCGCGTGCAGCAGCAGGTCTAAGGTGTCACCTTTCGCGAGGGCTAGTCTAGCCAGCAGCGTCTCGTACTCGGAATTAATTCCATCCTCGCTACCCACAAGATGGTGTCCCAGAGCCATCCCTGCGAAATGTAGCGCGTTTCTCTCGAGCAGGAACGCGGCTGTGAGCATGAACATGCTCCTGGCAGAGCTCCTGACAAGAGGCGATTGGTCGGGAGTCTCTATGGCCTCGGACCGGAGGCTGACCTGACTGGTGGTCAGTCCCTCCACAGCCGTCAGCTTCCTGTCCTCCTCCTCCACCTCTCCGCGCTCCTCGCCGCGCTCCGAGGTGTCCGCGAGGGTGCCGGCCGTGCTGCCGATCTGCTTAGAGTTCACGAGTCCCTCCCGCGAGCTGAGACGCGGGTCCTTAGACAGGAGACTGGCCTTGCTGGTCGAGAGCTTAGGCGGGACCAGGGACACCTTAGGCTGGTCGCGAGTGTGCAGAGCCTCCGCTCTACGGAACGACATCTCCATTGCGTTCTTGTTGGGGTCCGTGTCCGCGCTAGACTCGTAGTGCAGACCCAGCACAATCCATGGTTCGATGGCCTGCGGGTCCTGCGCTGAGGCCGCCTCTAGAAAGGTCTCTGCCAGCTGGAACCGGCTGCCGAGGTTCGACACGATTCCGTAGAGCAGCAGGGAGAGCACGTGCTGACGGTCGCAGGCTATCGCTTGCTTGAAACATTCCTCTGCCTTTGGTAGGTTGTTAACGAGCAGACAGAACGACCCGTAGTCGCACCAGAAGTCAGCTGAGCCGCGACGCATGGCTATTCGCTGCTGGAAGTACCGCGCCGCCTCTGCGTGCTCGTTGTTAGCGACAGCCTCCGCGGCGAATAGCCGCAGAAGAGACGGGTCCTGCACTGAGGGGGGGCTCTCTTCGTGCTGTGAGCTCAGAAGGGACGCCCCGAGGCTGAGGTGCATCTCGTCCACTAAGTACACGTACAGCTCCGAGAGGAAGGCCTCCTTCTCCTCTCTGTTCTTGAACCCGGTTTTGTTCTGGAACTTCTCCCTCACGAGACTAACCACGGAGTGCTTCAGCTGCTCCTTCAGCGCGTGGAAGCGGCCCGACACATTGAGTTGGTACTGCAGCTCGATGCGTCGCCTCTCCATCTCCTCACTAGCCTCCCGTCCCTGCAGCTCGGCTCCGAACAGGCGACACATCTCCCCCAGCAGCGCGTCCGCCACTTGCCCCACCTGCTGTCGGTACGCGCGCACCGCCTTATCGGCCCCGCCCAGCCTGGGGGGCAGGGAGGGGCGCGGGGGGATAAACTCTGCCACGCGGTCTGACAGCTCCTCGAGGGTCCGTCTCTGAATGAGCGGTCGCGACAGCTCCAGAGTGAGGTGCACGTAGCACTTCCCGAACGCCGGCGGTTCTCCCTCCCGGCCCGCCTCCTCGGTGGCCTCCAGGCCCGCGTGGTAGGAGGAGCCAGACTTCTTCATGGGCTTAGTCTTAGCGCTGGCCGCGGAGCTGCGAGAGGAATGGGAACCATGGATGTAACTGGCGGTGCACTGCGTGCGCGCCGATACCTCCGCCTCGCTGTAGGGATGGACCAGATATGCGCCGGTTATGCGGCTGCTGCCGGGGTACAGGAAGGAGGAGAGCGAGATGAAGGCGACCCCGTGGTAGGAGAGGGTCGCCTCCTCCTCCGCCTTTCCCTTCCCGGCCTTCTGGAGCGGGGGCGGGGCGGTGCGCACCAGCTCGATGGGCAGGTCGCTGCTCTGCGAGAGACTCCGCTTCAGCTCCGAGAGCCACTCCTCGCCCAGCAGCAGTCGCCGTTCCATGTTCCACACCACGCGCGGCTTTCCGGTCTCCGCCTCCGCGCGGAACTCCAGATCCCCCTTCTCCCTCAGCTCCCCCTCCTCCTCGGCAGGGACGCTCGGCTCCACGCCGCGGTCACACAGACAAGAGGCGGCCGCAGAGACGCCGGGGAGGGAGCTCCAGCGGAGGTGCGTGTCGAAGGAGGGGTCCTTAACGGGCTTGGGGCGGTATGCGCCGCCGGGGATAATGATGGGCTCGTGTCCCTCCGCGGAGGGGACGGGGAGGGAGAATGTGTAGGAGGAGCCGGCCGGACCGGAGGCCCACTGGTCCGGCGGCGCGTACAGCGAGTGCAGCTGCAGACTCAGCAGCGAGTATCTGTCCGCGCGCGCGGGGGGGATGAGGGGGGCGGAGGCTACTATCTCTAAATCGAGAGTGACAGGGGCGTGTTCCTCCGAGAGGGGAGACAGGAAGTGGAGCGGGAGGGAGTGGAAGTAGTTGGTGCGGCCCTGGTATAGCGGGAGCAGGTCCAGACAGCCCTGTCCCAGGAGCAGCAGCTTATCCTTAGGCAGCGCCTCGAATAGGGACACGACAAGAGGCTGCTGGATGAGGGAGCCGACTGAGCAGGGATCCCCCTGGACAGCTGAGAGGGACAGGGAGTGGTTGAAGTGAGTCTCCTCTCCAGTCTTGCAATCCAGACGAGCCGAGTCTCCCAGGGACTTCTGAGTGTGCTCGAACCTCAGGAACACACTGACCGCGTCGCCTTTGGGGGGGCGTAGGTTGTGGCACTGGCTCACAGTTATTGTTATAGTGACCGGGTTAGCCATGCTAGAATCTAAACGTATTGTATTGGAAAATTGCCCAGTGACCTATTCTATTTTCACAATGGGTAGTACAGTGGATGCCGCTTATAAGAACATCGTCGGGAACTGCTTATAATGTTCTTATAACCGCTGTCCTTATATCCGATATCGACTGTAATATACAAATTTACATTATTTATAAAATTCCAGAAATATTCAAAATAAGAAAATATGAACTCAATTAGATCGCCACCGCCTCCCATCGCTGAGAACTTGTTCCCGGTAATTAGCGATTATCTGTCGAGTCTCCTCATTTACGTCGCGATAACTCAAACGAGACTGCACAATATAAACCACATTGACACATATCAAAACCAGATCGAACTGTATTACGGCAATATAGTCGACTAGCCAAATAACAGAGGCTACGTCTAGAATGTATTGCACCTTTTCTTTGTTAAATATCAAATGGATCCCAAAGAACTTTTCGAAGTAGCAGGGACTTAGTGCCACCCAGATACCTAAGTGTGCGCACAGCACGCCGATTAAATACAAGAACAGAGAGATTATGAAAACGGTAGAGACTCGCTTGAATCTAATTATTCCTCGTTCCATTCGCAACCATTCTATCCGTTCGTACTGTAAATCCATTAGTCGCATTATAAGGGCAGAATGCAGTCGCCGCCCTACTGCTATTAGCACTAGGAAATCGAGAGTCATGCACGTGATGTATAGGGAAGAACCGGCTAGTCCGGTGTACGGAGAAATTAGTAGAGCCCAACAAACGACGAACTGAAATAAGCCAATGTACGCCCATCTCCAAACCCATTTGTAGGTGCGTGCGAAATAGCTATAGCTCTCTCTCATGTATAGCATGGTCATAATGACAGATGTCATGAGGGATAGCACGAAGCAGTGAGAGAGGCTAATCCATATGAACTGGTAGGGCTGTCTGCTGGTGATAAAGTCGTACGCTTTGTAACGCTGTACCCAATCGCATTTAGAAGCAGGGAAAAAATCAAAATATGTTGAAATGGCAAATGTCATCAGTCGTAAACTGACATGGCATGCTTCTAAAATAGTGGCTGATAGGAAAAAATAATATTTGTATTTCTTTGTTTGTTGTTCATCTAACAATTTTGCAATTTCGTTTTCTTCAATAAATAAATGCAATCTTTTCAAAACCAATTTAATCTTCTTTAGTTTTAAAACAATAGAGACAATCCATCCGATTGAGAAGAATAGACTAACGGCGTTTGTTATTACAATACAAATATGGAAGATAGTCCCATAAATATAGGGAATTAGTGGTTCTAACATAAGTAGGGACTAAATTAAATGAGTTATTTAATTTGATGGTTTCAGTCAAATATCGTTAGTCAAAGTTTATTCTCCTTCTCCAAAATTCGTACTACAGGTGCCCGTATTAACCGTGTTCGTACTAACGAGACTTACTGTATATTCTTTATATTATCTCGTATTGGGACGTGGTATAAATAAGTACAAAACAATAATAGTATGTAGGTTTAATAATAAAAGAATAATACAAATAGTGGTGTACATTCTAAGGTACAGAATAGTCATATAATTGCTAAAATATCCACAAAAGCACAGTAACTAAAACAGGTGAGTATAGAAAGAAAATAGGAAATACAGACATCTAGGAAATAGGAACTTAGTCACTAAGTTAAACCTTGCTGGAGGTGGACAGCCTGGACTTTCCTTTAGTGGATTTCCTACAGAGGCGAAACGACCACAGTACACACCGCATAACGTAAATAACAAATATGATAAATATGACAACCGTGCTAATCCACAAGCCAGCCTCAGTAGTGTCGATGAGGTCATCGAAACGGAGATACCCGTCGAACCCCATAGTCCCGTTCAGGTAGGCTCCTCCCTGGCTACACTGCTGCATTCCAGATACCGGATGTAGTAGCGTGGCAACTTGATTGCAGGTGTACTTCTCGCCTATGGTCACCACAGATGACACGACCAGCACGAAGATGAATAGCAGACCGATTATAAGACTCCACATATACACAAGAAAAGTCAAGCTCCAAGCCTGCCAGATTTTCAGAGAAAGGAAAGCGATTAACGGAAAGATGGCTGCCCAGATAACAATGGGAGTTATTAGGACTAATATGCAGCTTCCGCTCGGGCCCAGGGAAAGGTCAGTGGTTCCGTTAATGGCGCTGCTGAAGAGTATGCAGGATTTACCGGGCACCGTGGCTCTACGAGAACTGAGGGCATAAGACGAAGCGATTGAGATGAACGACAATAAGCTAAATATAATTATTAGCACAGATAAACCAACCAATATTATATCTACGAATCGACCAAGGGTAACTTTAAAACCGCGGTCCTCAATCTTCTTCTTTTCCTTCTTTTCCTTCTTTTCGTCTTTCTCACCCATTATGTCCAACAGAAATATTAATTGTATAAGAGTTCAGGAGTAAAGTAATTATGCCTGGATATACCTACATGAGCCCTTTTATATGGCATCCCGAAAGTTAAAACCTTATAAGGCCACGAGGTTACAGTATCGGTGAACATTCAGACACTCCTTGCATGAACAATTACTAATTAATTAAAGAAAAGGATTTAGTTGCAACCACCATACTTTTAAATTAATCCTCAGAAATACATTCCATAGCAAGAGTGTCTAATTTCTAAGCAATTCAGGTATTTTCTATGAACTAATATTATGTCCAAACAGCAAGTTGATTAAATATCTAATTAATTAATGTACAATCATTCTTCAATCATCATCCATAAGAAATAGACTCATTATAAACCTCCATATTTTATGGGTAATTGTAGAGTATTATCCACCTGAGGTAGTCTAGACAGAGCTCTAATATAAATTATTACTCGTGAGCCTGCATTGGTTAGGCCCCAATATTACAGAAACAGTTAGTTGTATGGCCAATGGATCGGTTCAGCAAACTATAATTAATCACAGTAGAACCAAGTTTGTACGAACGCCAAATTAATAAAGTGATAAATTATTTATCCCCAATTGCTAGGAATATTCTTACGTCGGATAATATAATTCAGTTTCCACTCAAATATACAATATAAGAATAATACCCAAAACTAAAGGTTTACTACAATATCAAATTCACTCCTATACGTATAAAGAACATTACACTATCTAATGAAAGAGCGAATAGCATCTTAAGTTGAAGAGGCTTTCTCTTCGAGTTCATCAGTTTTTAGAGTTTTCTGATCCTTTTTCACTTTCTCTTCAATTGCTAATTTAGCTTTCTTTTTCTCTTTGTTAATCCTGCGTCTTGAGAATACAACGATTCGAAAGAAGTAGATAATCGAGAGTATTACGAGAACGATGCACGTGATCCAAAGAGTAACTTCTGCAGTAGCCAAAATGCCCTCAAATGGTATTGTGTCACTACTGGTGTAGTATACTAAACCCGAACACGACTGTTTAAACGTAGTGTTAGGAATGTTGAGTTTGGCTACGTTTCCACACGTTACACCGTGTCCAATTGTCAGTGTTATGGTTACTATTACAGCCAAAACCAAACAAACTATCGATATCCCACACAGAATAATCTCAAAAAAACTGATGTTCCACGCACGACAAATCTTGAGAGAGAGGAACAGAATCGTGAATAGTAGGAAACACCAAATAATTACCGGTGAGATTAGCACGAAATAGCAAATACTACTCGAGCCAAACTGTATGACATTGTTGTTCTCATCAGCGGTCGCAAACAAGATGCAGGTCTCACTGGAAGAACCACCGATGCTACTAACTGCCGAAGCTGCGGTGACCAACAAAATGCAAATACAAATAAAAGCAAGAAAGCTAAAAGCAAACACTACAATATTAATCGCGATTATAAAAAAGTCAAAGCAGCGACCGAAAGTTAGTTTGAAGCCATGCAGGGTTTTCTTCCCTTTCTTTCCATCCTCAGTTGTAGTCTTAAAGTTATCTTCCTCCATTATAGTCAAGGAAACGCTAGTTTATACAGAACAATGCCAAATAGAATATATACTATTTCAACACAATGCTGTATATCTATTTATACTATAGTCTGATATGTGTGTGTCTAGAGAAGCGACCTAGCAAAACGAAGCGCGGTTGGAAATTAAACTAACCTAAACAATGTAGGCTCTAGTTTCTAAACAAAAATATTATTCAAATATACATAAGTGGCAAAATTACTGAAATAGATGAATAGTTATATAAGTGAGGTTAACTGAAATGTACAATTCAGAATTTGGGAAGTGACGAATAATCTCATTCAAGATTAGATAGCAACTTGTTCATCCCCCGACTGGATAAATTTCTTTATGAAATTAGTCCACGTGTAGTAACTGAACCCGCTCGCGTTCGGAACAACCACACCGTTGGCTAGGAATGTGGGCGTGCCGGACACCCCGCGAGAGCAGGCGTACTTCCAAGCGTAGCGCGCGTCCAGATTGTAGTACGAGTTCTTGTAGCCGTCCATAATGACGTCATAGTCAACCTCAGCCAACTTCTCAGCGTAGATAGCGAATTTATTCTTTACTTCCGATTCTGTGAGGTTTACAGCCTGGCTTATAAAATCGTCGTAGTAATGGAATAGGTAACTCATGTATACAGGGAATTTGCTGGGACAGTGGTGCAGAATGGTCTCCCCTGCCCAGGCGGCTAGAAATGAGTTGCGATGGTACGGGAGAGGAAATATGTGAATAATAACACCGAGACTATCGTTATAGAACTGAGAAATAGCCTGGTAGAAGACAGGCCAGTTCTTAGCTGATCCGTAACAGAGATTGTCGTAGAATACCTCTATGACCAGGTGACTTCCCCTGGACCCCATGAAGAGGTAGCCAGGGGGGGAGGGGGGGATCGGACTCTGAGCTCCGGTCAGGGCAATACAGCAACCCAGGGACAGCAGTAGTACTAATGGAGACATCGCAGAATGAGTGGTATTGTATGCAGGAGATGAAGTACTGCTTTAATATATAAAGTGCATGTGACTAATCACATACTACATACAGTATTATATATAGGCTTCGTAAATTCGTAAGAGTAATTATGGAAATTTGTTGTTTTCAACGAGCATAACATCAGACGAAAACCATTAAAATGTTATTGCAGTCTTGTACAGCAAATTCCAAAAAGTCAGATAAATCAAAAATACCGGAATACTTCAATCACTATATTAATATCTACTGCAAGTTCTTTTTGAATTCACAATCGCTTAATTGATATAAAGTTCATGCGACTAATCATCAGTGTACAGTGTTATAGGCTTCGTAAATTTGCAAGAGTAATTATTAAAATGTGTTGTTTTCAACAAGCGTAACATGAAAACCATTAAAATTTTATTGCAGTCTTGTACAGCAAATTCCAAAAATTCAGATAAAAAATACCGGAATACTTCAATAACTAATATCTACTGTAAGTTCTTTTAATTTACAATTGCTTCGTGTTTAATAGAATTTAAACTTTTATAAGGAAGAGAAGATAAAATATATTTCACTATAGAGCATTCGAAATTTCAGTTGCTAAAAGCCTAAAAGAAATACTAACAAAAGTAGTGTGTTAGTTCTAAAAGCATTGAATAAACTAGCCTAATAGCTTAGAAAGGAAATCGTTCCATTGTTTCAGATCGAACTCGGAAGCCTCTGGTACAATAACATCGTTCACAATGAATGTAGGTGTCCCGGTTATGCCACGGTAGCATGCGTACTTCCACGCTAGTCTCGCTCTCTCGTTCAGGACGCTACTCCTAAACCCGTCCAGTACGATCTGTGACTTAATCCCAGTGGCAGACTCCGTGTAGTTGGCGTACCTGCTCTGCACCTCGGGCTCAGTCAGCCCCACCGCCTGGCCGATGAAGTCGTCGTAGCGACTGAATATGTAGCGCAGGTACAGAACGAACTTGTCCGGGTCCTTCTGCCTAATGGTCTCTCCGGCCCAGGCAGCGAAGAATGAGTTGTGGTGATACGGAAGCGGGAATATGTTGATAGCCACCCCCAGTTTGCCCTTTAGGTATTCCTGACTAACCAGCTGGAATAGTATGGGGGAGTTTGCAGCGGAGTCAGAACAAATATTGTCATAGAACACATCTATAAATACATCCATACTCCTGTTTCCTACCAAGTTATACCCAAAGTGCCTGTCAGGTGCCTCTACAGCAGAGCTCTGAGACAGAAAAGCAGAGAATAGCAGAGCGAGGAGAAACATGGCAGACATATTTAAGGAATATCTATTGAATATCTATTGGATTGCATAGAAACAAACTCATGAAAATGAGGTGAACCGTGGTAAGAATACGAGTTTCAGGGCAACTAGAGGATCATGTTATGTATGAAGCTAAATTAGTTCGTTATAGAAATAAGGTGTATACTTAGGTCTTAGGAAGAGTCCAATCAACTAATTAACAGCAAACATTGTAAGATTTAATAAAGCTGAGTTATAATTATTATTGCTAGGGAAGATGTGGTCACTTTATTTAAACTCCAACAAAGTGATATATGAAAGGCCGGATTACTATTATCAATATAACCAATATCTACTGCAAGTCCTTTTGAATTTACAATTGCTTTGTTTAACCCAGTGAAGACAAATGGTATTAAAGAAACACATCTTTTAATAAATAACAAGAGCAATAATATACACATAATAAATAACAACAGTAAATTTTCAATATAGAGTATTCATAACTCAAGTTAGCTAAAAGGCAAAATAAATAAAATAACCAAAAGTATGTTTATTCTAAGAGCATTGAGCATTGTGTATACCAACTAGTATAATAGCTTAGAAAGGAAATCGTTCCATTGTTCCAGATCGAACTGAGAAGCCTCTGGTACAATAACATCGTTCACAATGAATGTAGGTGTCCCGGTTATGCTACGGTAGCATGCGTACTTCCACGCTAGTCTCGCTCTCTCGTTCAGGTCGCTACTCCTAAACCCGTCCAGTACGATCTGTGACTTAATCCCAGTGGCAGACTCCGTATAGTTGGCGTACCTGCTCTGCACCTCGGGCTCAGTCAGCCCCACCGCCTGGCCGATGAAGTCGTCGTAGCGACTGAATATGTAGCGCAGGTACGGAACGAACTTGTCCGGGTCCTTCTGCCTAATGGTCTCTCCGGCCCAGGCAGCGAAGAATGAGTTGTGGTGATACGGAAGCGGGAATATGTTGATAGCCACCCCCAGTCTGCCCTTTAGGTATTCCTGACTAACCAGCTGGAATAGTATGGGGGAGTTTGCAACGCAATCAGAACATAAATTGTCATAGAACACATCTATAAATACATCCATACTCCTGTCGCCCATCAAGATATAACCAGAATCTCTGTCTAAAGCAGAGCTCTGAGACAGCAAAGAAAAGAATAGCAAAGTGAAGAGAAACATGGCAGACATTCTAGTATATTAATGGAGCTATAAAAGTATTGAGAATTTGCAAGGATTGAAGGAGGGTTGAGTTTCGTGATCAAAAGGGGACCTAGCAAAATGTGGCCGAAATAATCTGAATTTAAGAGAAATGAACTAAATATGAAGATATGAATATTTGTTCGATAATAAACAAATTAGAAATATACGTATTTATCATAATTCGAAATCAAACAAATAAGGAAGTACAACTCAATGTCTATTGCCTAAGAATGTAGCAGACAGAGTCAAGACAGTAGAATACACAGGTAATAACAACTAACAAACTGATAGGAAAAGATACTAACTATAGAGCGAGATTCTGCCAAATAATACGTACAAGTGTTGCTAAATGTTCTGGTTGTTAGCTTTGATAACTACCTCTTCGTGAATCCTACAAGGCAATAGCTCCATTATAAGTCTATAGAAATTATTGATAATGTAAGTAAATACGTGTACAATGGAATTCAATTAATAGGAAGTTGCATTTTGCATGAAATTTGCTTGCTAACACTAACAGGCGAACTGCAATTAGAGGAATATACATAACTAATATTAAATACTCGCTTGGGCATTGAATGTAACCTGGTAATAGGCGAATACAACTGAAATAATAATAATATCATTGTAAAAACTGGCATCAAATTGAATTGTGGATTTGTTTAAAATCAACTTTTAAGGAAGAGAATACGACCTCATGTAACCTGCAGTTGATGTGGTACTGGGCTACGCCGATGGACTCGATGGGTCCTGATATCGTCACTGTTCTCTCCAGCTGGTCCCCCAGCGGATCTGAGATCTTAATGGTCGCTCCCGATAGCGTTCTAAGCGGAATAGTATAAATAGCACCGGATTTAACCGAATAGTAGTCACTAAAGTACTCTTCTCGAATTATGACCCCCTAAGCCTAAGGGGTTTATAAATAATAAACGCGAATAGATGCTAAATATAACTAAGAAAATCGGGAAATATATCATCATACGGTCAACAGGTTAGTTAATGGTGTTTAATTTATTTCTTCAAATAGCAAATAGTAGCTCAACTCAAATAATAATCAATAATTGCATAGGATACTATTCGAGTAAATACGGTATCTGTAAACAATCAATAGTATAAGTTTAAGAGAATAGCTTACCTAATTTCATTAATCTTCTGACCTGCCTTCCCAATGATACAACCGATCAACTAATAGCAAAAATACAATAAACACAGTGTAAATAACAATAATTAAACAAACTCACATCATTAGGGATATACATAATATGTGTGTTATGAGGGTCTCCATCTATAAAATTAATTATTGAAAAGGAAAACAAGAATTAAGTGATTGCTCAACTCACGCTGCTTGTAAACTCTACCAATATTAACTAACTAAAGGAAACACTAGGTTAGTATACGGTTTGATTAATTACAGTAAACTCCCGTTATAACCAAGTCGGATATAACGAAATAACCGCTTACAACAAAATGGATTTCCCCAGAGCATTAAATGATTAACTATTATCCACTTATAACGAATATCCGGATATAACGAAGGAATTTACAGGTCACACTTCATTATAACGAGAGTCTACTGTGTATTTAATAGAGAGATATAACTTACTCTGTCTTGGAAGTTTGCGTTTTGATCTGTTCGGATGGGAGGAAATGCTCTGGTGCCTCGTGAGAACTAATTTATAGAAATTGTTTAAGATGGTAAGAAGCAAATAGGCATGAGATTATATTGAGGAATTCCCACATACTAATTAGCATATTACAAAACACTGATATCTACGTATATCTCTATAGACAAACAATGGTAGATTTATTAGAATTAATTACCCTCCCGTGCGGTCTGTTGGGAGGTGAGTAGGGCCCGTAGCTGTTGTGCTGGTGAGACCGATACCCGATGTCTTTGTAGGATGAGGCCATCCATGGTCCGTTAGCAGGAGGAGAGGACTGTGGGATAGGCGAGCGGTCTGGCTCGTACAAGTCCACGTCATGTCTAACCGGGTGCTACAAACAAATAGGATATTAAATATAAATATTCATACTATAGATGTACAGTGGCGTTAGCGTAATAGCAAGTCGTGTTTTGTATTAAATTTTCTTACTAATAAGCGAACTTGCTGTTTAGAGGAAGAAAAATTACATTAAATGCTCGCTTGAGGACTGAAAATAACTTGCTAATAGAGCAATATTGCCATTAGGGGAACACTACTGTATGGGCTATCTCACTGCTTACATCGATTAGGACAGAACAAACATAGTAGATAACTTTAGTGACGCCCTCCGGATTTCCCTGAATGCATATAATCCGCTCCGAGGATCCGGGCAGGCACTCTCCAGCCACCTAACGGGAGAGGCAATAATAACAGCTGATATATTATAACGGGACTTGTAAGTGCTGAGGGAGCATACTTGAATTGATGTTGTTGTTGTCTACAAGAAAGTAAATGTAAATATTATATATATAAATGGGAGTAAATGCGAATTATAGAGGTGAAAATGGCACTTTTATGTAATAACTTTGTCTACCATTAAACTCAGCAAAATACTTTAAAACCCCGTGTATAGTATTTATGTACATATAACTAACCTCTCTGATATCTTTAATGTTAGCGCCGCTCTTGCCTATAAAAGAGCCGCACTGCGTGGAGGGGAAGGGGAGATTGAAACTGACCCCCGGCAGCGGCGGAGTGCTCATCCCAGTTTGGTTCGGCACAGCCATAGAATCCTGAAATGCAACACATTGTACAATAAATAGGTAGGTATACCAGGGTATAATAATATAATGAATGGGGTTAGGTAATAGGTGTATGGATATAGGATAGTTCGTAGGTACCTTCTCAAGTTTGAAGGCCATCAAATTTACAGCTTTCAAAACTGAGTCAGGGGATCCATTAATGGTAACTAGTCTGGGGAAGGAAGGAAGGGAGGCGATTAGGGTGAGTTAGTCGGGTCTCTAAAGGAAGGACTCAGGGGGCGGTCATAGGCTGGAACTCGCAGGGAAGTGAGGCAGTGTAAGGGAAATGTTATTATATAGCATTGGTTAATTGTAATTAAATAATAAGTACCTTTCTGCTGTTGTATTGTCAGATATGTTGATCTTTGCGTGACTCTATAAAACATAGTGACGTATATTACCGTTGACAAAGGGATTAATTAATAGTGTAAATAGTATTACCGTTTCACGCACGAGTTTTATATGGGATCCTGCTTTTCCTATGATAGATCCAACATCCTAAAGACAGTGTTATAAACTGTAATTATATTTATAATTACAATTTGTTATCCTACCTTTCCAGGCATCAATAGTCTGAGTGCGATCTCGCTGTCCTTCAGAGGAGGCAGATTCATGGATTCGTACACATCTTCGTTAGATTCGACTTGACAAGGAGCCTCATTGAATATCTGAGCCATGCTACTAATTAGTTGCTAGCGGCAGAAATAGAGTTATAAAACAGAATTTAATTATATAAGCAAAACAATCATTAATTAACAGATGGGTAATAACTGCTAAGTTAATTTAGTCTGAAACAGGTGACACGTGCCAGGAAGTTTGGCAGTGCGTTTTTTCAGACATTAATTATGTCAGCTCGTTGTCTATAGCGAGAATCTATATAGACTCTCGCTCCTCTTAGAGCTTCAAATATCCTATTTGAATATCTGTCTTAAGATTGTCATACAGCATTGCATTAAGGTAATCTAAGATTATTCAAACTGTATCACAGGTGTCACAGCTGTTTAAGCTACCAACAGGAATATTTCTGTAATTCCTTCAGCATATAATACAAGCAACGTAAAGCGTATATTTAATTAACTGTCAGTTCAATTGAGTACATAGTATAGATGAGTATGAATTGAAAGAGCTCTAGTATAATACAATTAACTAATAAGAGAGTGTCACCTAGTGAGCATAACCATTTGTGTATATAATAATCACAACCTTTGGTTGCGTGAGATAAGAGTTAGGAACTCGTCCCTTGTCTTTGAGTTCTCTCTGAACTCTCCCAGCATCATACTGGTGAGTGCGTTGCTGCTCACCTTCTCCACTCCCCGCATAAGCATACACATGTGCTTAGCCTCGATAACAACACCAACCCCGGCCGGCTGAATCGCCTCCACAACCGCGTCGGCAATCTGCTTAGTCAGCTGTTCCTGTATCTGCAGTCTCCGACTGAATATCTCGATTATGCGCGCCAGTTTACTCAGGCCCAGCACCTTCTTATTTGGCAGATACCCGACAGAAACCTTCCCAAAGAAGGGCACCAAATGGTGCTCGCACAGAGAGAATATCTCCACGTCCTTAAGTATAACCATCTGCGTGTCCTCGATAGAGAACACAGCGTCGTTAACTACGGACTGCAAGCTCTCGTTGTATCCGTGTGTGAAGAACTGGAATGCCTTAGCGGCTCGGGCCGGCGTTTTTAGCAGCCCCTCTCTGTTGGGGTCCTCGCCTATAGTCTTTATAATTTCGAGATAGGACTTGGACAAGGCACTGAGAGTCGCCTCGTTAGAGCTAATATTATCTTTCTCTGTTGTTGAGCTAGCCATTGTTCTAATATGGAGACTATGGTAATGTTTTATAGAATTCCCAAGCAATTATGACAAGTATAACTATGAATGTGACTCTATTCTACATCTCAACAATACACTACAGTCCACAGATAAGCTCTGCTACAAAATGGCAGAGAGGTAGTCCTTAATTTCCTCGGGAGGCAGCTTCCTGAATCCGTCCTTGTTGCTGATGCCAATTTCGATGTTGTACTCAGTCATCTTTCCATCAAAACTCTCCTACAGGCACACAGTCCAATCAAGCATTTCTTACACACAAATACAGTGGAAACCGGTTTTTCTAACCAATTCTTTACATAGAAATATAGTAAGAAAAATCCGATAGTTAGAGTAAACCGATAGAAAATAAAACAAAATTGGAATTTCTTACACATTTCGAAAAATAGTTAGTTAGAAAAACCAGATTTCGCCTGTATTCAAATATACCTTTAATGTCAGAATGGCATTGTGTATCGCGTCCTCTAATTCGAGCTCATCGTTGTATCTACGGAGACAGAAAATAATCAAAAATTCTACTTACGCTTTTACTAAAAATAGTCACATACCTTTTCTCCAAAAATGTTTTCCCGTTGATATAGTTCTTCCCCAGAGCAGTTGCTTTCCATGGAAAGTAGGCGCCCTAAATAGCACACATAACTCTGGTATAACATTGACATATAATATAGTAAACCAGGTCATTTTAACTAATTAACATGTGGTCATGCCATAATAATAACTGACGATTATTAGGAACACTCCTTACCGAAGGGTCACATTGGAAGAGATACGGTCTGCCTTCGTTCCATCCAGCTATTAGGATTGAAACTCCGAAAGGTCTCACCTGTCTATATAACAGTATTACACACATAAATCAGTTAATATTATACTGCAGTATAGTATATACCGGATATAAGAACACCGGTTATAAGAACATTCTACTGGAAAACGGTTGCCATATACCCTTATATAATTTATGCCGGTTATGAAAACATGTTGGTTATGAAAACATGTTGGTTATGAAAACATGCCGGTTATAAGAACATGCCGGTTATAAGAACATTATATGCAGTTCCCTACGATGTTCTTATAACCGACACCACAGTACCTCGAGTGCGAGTACTGCTGCATAGTGAACCCCAGTTGCTGCACCAGTCTAGGGGTGGGTATCGGCTCGTGGTATATCAGGTAGTACTGCTCTGCTATCTTACGCGCCTTAGAGACCAGCAGTCTACAACAGCTGTTAAGCTAGTGTATAACTAGCTATCTCCCTACCTGTAATCTGGTCCCATTCCACTGTACACGAATCCTGTAAAGTTATTGATAAGCTCAACCTATAGAGGGTTGGGTTAACAACAGTGTATAAGATTAACTATAATACTGTTAGCACTTACCTTGGATACACTAGACTCATCTGATAGGATAGATTTGTGCTTTTTCTCAGCTGCAATCACAACACCATTACTCGCTACAGATTATAAGTAATGTCACATAGCAAGTAAGTATAGTGGAACCTCGTTAGTTAGTACGAACACTATTTCAGTCAAAGCCTTTGAAATATAAATGACACTGGTTAATAAGAATTTCGGATAAGGCGAACGTATTTTTACAGTCCCCTGGTGTTCGTACTAATGAAGTTTACTGTATTTAATTAGATAAGTACAGTCACCTAACAACCGAGTAGCTTAATATATATATAAGATTACCTTTTATCCCGACTGAGGGAGCTCCTGCCTCCACTGCCATCAGTGCATACTCAATCTGCATCAACTTCCCAGAGGGGCTGTAGAGCACGTAATTATAATATATGCACATAATAGCTCTGTGAGCACAGCCTACCTGAATGTAGTTATTGAGAAGTTGTATCTCTCAGACATTCGTACTAACTATAGCTAACCCGAAAGTGTGGCAATTAGTTATTTATCGGCTAACACCTTTTCTATGTATTCTCAGGCACTGGCAAGGTCAAAAATTAACTTTTGCGAACCCCGGTTTATATATTGAAAAGGTGTTAACCGATATAAGTCAGCCCTAAAGTATTAGAGTACGAATGATATTCAAATTTATTTTTCAAACTTTTCAAATTTACAGCTGTGACATACCAATGCCCCAAACATATTGAAGGTATATTTTCTTCGAATAATTAATATCGGTGGATCAGTACGAATATTATACACAATATAACAGTAAAAGCAATCGATATCACTCCTTAATAAATCACAAAAGCCCGTTATTATATGTTACAACTTGGCTAACACGCTCCGTCCCAGCTTACACCTAACGTGTCCGTATGGGAGAGGGGCGGGGTGGAACGTAGAGTCGTTACCCTGTACCCCTATCTTCTCCAGGTCGTATAAGAAGAAGTGCAGATTGGGCATGTGCATCTCTACAGTCTCTATCTCCTTGTGTTCCTCCAATATCCGCTTGTCCGCTAGGTACATCGTGTGCTGTATGGAGGAGCTGTATGTCCCGGTGTCCGGCGGCCCCGAGAATGTCTCTACCACCGCTGTGTATGTCTGCTCCCACACAGAATTAAAGTCCACTGACTCAATAGAGCCGAATTCGTACTTGAGCGCGGCAGAGGTCGCCAGTACTCTGTCCCGCGTGTCCGGAAGAGAAGTGAACTCGTCTCTGATGAAACCCTCAAATCCGGACTGAGTGGTCTTCAGCAGTTTGAGGTCTTTGAACCCAGAAGTTACTCTGAACGCTTGTCCCCTCGCCTTACTGGCTGTAGTCAGTCGGGTCACGCTCGGGTCTCCTATGAACGCGTGCGAATGCTCCTTGCCGTGCACAACAGCGCGTTTCCAGCTGTTGGCCTCTACGTACACCTCACAGTTAGTCACATGCTGGTAGGTAGTGAGGAAGTGTGTGCACACGAGAATACCAAATCTCTCGGGGGACTCGAGGGCTCCGGGGTTTCTGTGGGCCAGAAGGTACACTGTGTTCTTGGTGGTATCAGTGCTTACGATGTCCGAGTTGTCTCCGTGAGTGTAGTCGATGTGAGTGGATAAAGTTAGGCTCACGGTTACCTTGAAGTCGCTGACACTGTGGTGGTACTTGTCGTGTCTGTGCACGTACAGCAGACCGACCTCCGCCTTGCCATACGAGGTCTGAGTAAACGCAGGACTGGACTTAGCGGACATTAGCTGCTAAAACAGGCGCATAACTCACAGATTAATCTAGTTATATTTATAGAACAATATACTAACGTTGTGAAGTGGCATTATTAGCACATAGTATGCGACACACTTATAACACCTATATTAGATCCAAATAAAGTTCCAAAAACAGAGATTTTTAACAAGTGAGATACCAGAACTAAGTTAAGAAAGGCAAGAAAAATAAATTCCAAAGCAAAGGAACTGTTCCTAAGGAAGTAATAGAAACCAAACTCTCATAACAAATTTCTAAAACTACTTTGACCAAACGAACGATTGACAAGTTACCTTCAAGAACACTATACTGACTATAGATAGGGTAAGAAATTCAATTCAAGAGTAAGAAATTCAATTCAAGAGTAAGAAATCCAATTCAAGAACAAGAAATCCAATTCAAGAACAAGAAATCCAATTCAAGAACAAGAAATCCAATTCAAGAACAAGAAATCCAATTTCAAGAGTAAGAAATCCAATCTCAAGAGTAAGAAATCCAATTCAAGAACAAGAAATCCAATTCAAGAACAAGAAATCCAATTCAAGAACAAGAAATCCAATTCAAGAACAAGAAATCCAATTCAAGAACAAGAAATCCAATTTCAAGAGTAAGAAATCCAATCTCAAGAGTAAGAAATCCAATTCAAGAACAAGAAATCCAATTCAAGAACAAGAAATCCAATTTCAAGAGTAAGAAATCCAATCTCAAGAGTAAGAAATCCAATTAAAGAACAAGAAATCCAATCTCAAGAACAAGAAATCCAATTTCAAGAACAAGAAATCCAATTCAAGAACAAGAAATCCAATTTCAAGAGTAAGAAATCCATTTCAAGAACAAGAAATCCAATTTCAAGAACAAGAAATCCAATCTCAAGAGTAAGAAATCCAATCTCAAGAACAAGAAATCCAATTCAAGAACAAGAAATCCAATTTCAAGAACAAGAAATCCAATCTCAAGAACAAGAAATCCAATTCAAGAGTAAGAAATCCAATTCAAGGACAAACATAACATGTTACAAACATAACATGTTATAAACGTAACATGTTACAAACGTAACATGTTACAAACGTAGCATGTTACAAACATAACATGTTACAAACATAACATGTTATAAACGTAACATGTTACAAACATAACATGTTACAAACGTAACATGTTACAAACGTAGCATGTTACAAACATAACATGTTACAAACATAACATGTTATAAACGTAACATGTTACAAACATAACATGTTACAAACATAACATGTTACAAACATAACATGTTACAAACGTAACATGTTACAAACATAACATGTTACAAACATAACATGTTACAAACGTAACATGTTACAAACATAACATGTTACAAACATAACATGTTACAAACATAACATGTTACAAACGTAACATGTTACAAACGTAACATGTTACAAACATAACATGTTACAAACATAACATGTTACAAACATAACATGTTACAAACATAACATGTTACAAACATAACATGTTACAAACGTAACATGTTACAAACATAACATGTTACAAACATAACATGTTACAAACGTAACATGTTACAAACATAACATGTTACAAACATAACATGTTACAAACATAACATGTTACAAACGTAACATGTTACAAACATAACATGTTACAAACATAACATGTTACAAACATAACATGTTACAAACATAACATGTTACAAACGTAACATGTTACAAACATAACATGTTACAAACATAACATGTTACAAACGTAACATGTTACAAACGTAACATGTTACAAACATAACATGTTACAAACATAACATGTTACAAACGTAACATGTTACAAACATAACATGTTACAAACATAACATGTTACAAACATAACATGTTACAAACATAACATGTTACAAACATAACATGTTACAAACGTAACATGTTACAAACATAACATGTTACAAACATAACATGTTACAAACGTAACATGTTACAAACGTAACATGTTACAAACATAACATGTTACAAACATAACATGTTACAAACGTAACATGTTACAAACATAACATGTTACAAACATAACATGTTACAAACGTAACATGTTACAAACGTAACATGTTACAAACGTAACATGTTACAAACGTAACATGTTACAAACGTAACATGTTACAAACATAACATGTTACAAACGTAACATGTTACAAACATAACATGTTACAAACGTAACATGTTACAAACGTAACATGTTATAAAATCAGCTAGTTAGGTAGGTATTTATATTGACGATCAGTCGATCACTCCAATCTAAACAAATATCATGTTGTTGTCCAAAAGTAGTTAACGAATATCCGTTTTAGTATATTCTTCGTCCAAACGAATATTAGTTTGAAAACGAACGAATATTCGTTCAAACATTTCGAACGAATATTCGAATATTCTCGGTATATTCGTTTCAGCCCTAGTTCAACTTATAAGAACATATCGGATATAAGAATACTATGTTGGAAAACGGTTGCCATATACCCTATTTAATTTATGTCGGTTATAAGAACATGCCGGTTATAAGCACATCAAATGCAGTTCCCGTCTTCCCGACGATGTGCTTATAACCGGCATCCACTATACCTTGTTATAATCGCGACCATTAAATTCAAATGTTTCCCTGATAGACATTCAATGGCAAACAACCTTTACTCCTACAAATATATTTAGAGCATTTATTATAACGGGAGTTAATTAATGTTCTTAGCCTAAATAGCAATGTCGTTTCCACAGCACTATCAAGATAGCTCTGTGGAAATCTACCCTTATAACTACCCCCACACTTCTTTCCCCCGTCACTATAAGCAGGAATCTAGTCCTACAAAAGGTACGGCGCCACTGAGAGATGGTATATTTGTGTCGGAAATAGAGCTGTGCCCAGAAGGAATGCCTCCTCTGTTCGGGGCAGAGACAATGGGCGTGTTCTTGAACTTACCGGAAATTCTGAATCTATCCAGCAGTAGCTACTCAGATGGGGAGTCTGTCTCAGATGTTACAAGTTAGCAGCCATTACAATATTTATTTATTTGTTGTGTATTATCTTGAAACTACTTTTCAGGCAAACCGAACACGGAATCTTACACGATGGCAACAGAGAGAGCTTGTGATGATGAACTATACTCGTGAGTTATTTGATAAATATGTTCCAAACTAAAGTTATTATTAGCTACCTTTGGTAACTTTTTAGTATGTATTTTGTAATTTACAATTGATATTTTCTCATAGAAATAAAGTAGTTGAAATTAGGAATACAGAAATTATCAAGAAACTGCCTAAAGCTCTGAAGAAAGCTGAAAATAGTAAGTTTTGTTACAATTTTATTGTGGAATTCTACACTAGAAATATTACCGATCAATAATACATTTATTAGGAAAATCTAAACGAAACACAAACACTTCCGGTGCACTTCCTGTTACCAGGAAGCGCGGTCGTCCCAGGAAACATCCCATCTCTACCCACACAGTAACACCAGTCATCACAACACCCGATAAAGCCAATGAAACCATAGATACACCTGTTAGCGTTAAAAAGGTATCAGCATATTTTACCCTTCATTATAAGATACCCTAAACCCCCCATTATAACGAAGTCCAAGGACCACTCGTTTACTTAGCTAAAAGCGAAATAAAATCAAAAAACTTTAACTGTGTGGTGAAGATCTAAAAATTCGTTATAAGCGGGTATTCCTTGTAGTACTATACTACTTCGTTATAACGGGAGTTTACTGTATGTTTAATTGTCTGAATTAATTATAGAAAACAGAGAATAGCAAGCAGCTGTGTAGTCAGTGCAACACCTGGCTCTCCGACAAGAGCGCTCTTAGGAGACACATTCGCTTAAAGCATCAGGTACACAATACGCCTCCTATTCACACCCCATTGACAAGTGTCTGTGTAGGCTCAGAGCGCTGCTTCTTTCTCTATAAAAGGAAGAAATTCATTCCCTGACACAATTGATAAGGTATGTACCTAGTACCTATATTTCTACTGTAGCGTAATTTATTAATGCTAAATATTAAATTTGCGGCTTACCTATATATCGGCCTTTTTAATATAAACCCCGGCTTTTCAAATGTGAATTTTTTGATGTGAAAATTACATCAGAAATGGTGTTGGCCTATAAGTAACTACTAACTTTTTATTTCAATGCATTTAGATACAAAGTTCTTGGGTCTCAGTTTGCCGAGACGGCAGCAATACATTCTCCATGGTACATCTCCACAGAATAAAGCTGGAAGAGACAAACTCTTTCATTTACCCTAACAGGACTACTCCCAACTTGTTATACTTCACAGACCCTGTCAGGGCAGGTGTCAATGGATGCATGGCTTCTTCCAACAAGCACCTGCTCTACCTCTTCGACAGTAAGGACCAATACAAAGTTAGGTGGGCACTTTCATTAAATAGGAACACGGATAAGGCGAATATCGGTTAAAGGGTCAAAGTTTAATTCCCCTATCCTATACAAATGCATGCAAGTGAATCCGGTTAATCATGAATTTATGGAGAATATGAACAAATTTATACGGTCCCCTGGTGTTCGTATGAATCAGTGTATTTTAAGGTATATTAAGGTGTAAATTTTACACTAATTTTCTAGCATTACATTCTGATCGAATCCTTAAAGCACTATATAATCAGCTGTTCTCGTACCCTAGTGAGCTGCAGTGTATGCGCATTGGCTGCTACCCCGTAAGCTTAGCGTCGCATCAGTACTTCGATACCAGCGCTCTCTACAGAGTCAGTATAAACTCACAGGAGCTCTCGGGGTGGTTCCTGTGCACGGAAATATCTGCCAACAGTCTCTGTGTACGCATAGCCGCTGAGCAGTCCTCCTATGCCAGAATAGAGCATGACAACAAGAGTGTCGCAAAGGTATTCAGCTCTTCTAGCCCAGAGTATCTCGTTAGGAAGATAGAGAAGATGTACTGCATCTGGAGGTGTGAGAATATGCATATAAAGTCCCACTTCAAAGCCGATTCGATTTACAAGTGAGTCAAGTAGCACTTTGTATGAAATGATAAACATTCGTTCCTATAGAGTCACATTGGCGAGTAAGACGAATCGCATTTGCTACTTTTCCCAGAGAGTTTGCGATCAGCTGATCTCAATTTCTATCTCTAACAAGAACAGTTCAGGAGAGATCTCCAGCCTTGAGAAGAACAGAATTGTCCACAAACAGACTCTCGTCCCAGCAGCAGTTCCCAGCTTGCACGTGTCTAAGCTGGAGAGTCTGTACTCACATTGGACGAGCGTAGCTAATGAGAGATTCAGCAACACCTTCCTCTATAGATGCAATGTTAAGGAAACTGATGGGGAATCCAAATACGTTCTAATCACAACTGTAAGCTATTATATTACAGTAGATGTCGGATATAAGCACACCGGTTATAAGAACACTATGTTGGAAAACGGTTGCCATATACCCTGTATAATTTATGTCGGTTATAAGAACATGTCGGTTATAAGCACATTAAGTGCAGTTCCCGACGATGTGCTTATAACCGGCATCCACTGCACCTTGTTATGTTTGAATTTGAATTATTTCGTGTGTAGATATCTCCGCTGGAGCTGACCCTAGCGCCTGTGCTGCATAACTATCTGCCCTCCCCGCAACAGAGGATAGTCATAGAGGTTAAGCTGTCGCATCCCAGCTGTCTAAACTCGCTATCCACACGCATTGAACAGCTGGGCCTGCTATGGACTATGGTTAGCCGCATAGGAATATTATCCATTGAGTAGTGAGTAACCTCGTTAGTACGAACACCAGGGGACCATAAAAATGCGTTCGCCTTATCTGGAATTTGTATTAGCCAATATCATTTGTATTGATAAGCTTTGAAGGGGACTGAAATAGTGCTTGTATTAACCGTGTTCGTACTAACGAGGTTCTACTGTATACTGTATCATTTGCAGGTGGATTTAGCAGATAAGCGCCAGGAGTTCAGCTCTTGGAAGATCTACCGAGTTCTGCCTTTCAACCACACCAGTCTATTCCCCAGCCGCTCTATCCTCTGTACGGTGGTTAGCAGCGATACTCTACACTTCCCGGATCCGTACAACAAGCTTAACACAGGGGCTGTCTCTCTCTCCTCTAAGAACATTTACGAGTCCGTGACCCGAGGCTCTGGCACGCCCTCTCTCAGCATGTCCTACCCCCTCACGGCTATCCACGAGTTCTCCAGCTGCTGGTCCACCGTACAGCAGCACTACCAGACTCAGTTCGACACTGGGTACCTCTACACGGCACAGGTAGACGTACACGGACACTTGTACAGTCTCCTGTCTCTATACGTCACTCCCGATCTCTTACTGTTCGATGCGCCTAACGAGATCCTATCCATTGGAAAGGTAGATAATATAGAAATGTGTTTGTATGAAATATCACTGCTATTTATTTCTCTATTTTAGTTGTACTGCAATAACAAATCTCACTTAGTCTACACGGACACGTCCAAACTCCATATGAAGGACAGACACACAGTGTACAGTGTACTGTCTCTGCGATCTCTCACTGGGGTACTTGAAGTATAATCAGATTAGTTTATTTCTTATATTCTCACAGGTAACGATATCTTAACTTCAATTTATACAAATATACGTTCTGTTAATTAAATAAATTTTTAAAATACTCATCAATTAATGTTCTAACCAAATGTTTAGGACTATTTCAGTAATTGTATAATTTGTTTCCTCCTTTCTGACTATAGCATAAGCATATATGTATGATATATCCAGAATAGTACTGATCCTATAATTGTGTTAGCTGGAATCTCAATGGCTACCACTTATGAATACAGTCAGGTTGTAACATTAGACTGATCTTATCCTCTCGACCGAACTTAGTATTCTCAGGCTTCTGTTGATTCAATTCATTTAAATCCTATTGCATTAAGCTATAACTCAAACTCAGCAGTTAAATGAGCTATTTCTTGGCATAGTTGAGTCTTGTTAATATTTAAATCATTGTTTCTTAATGGCCGTTAAACATAATTGTGAAAACGACGAGCTCAATGTTATGAATAACATAGACGAACATGTTCAGTCTATCTCACAAAAGTATCGAGAAAAGTATTTGGATTGTGGGAAATATCTGATTGAGCTGAGACTTCTGAAAGAAGAGCTCTTGGATAAGGAATCCCAGTTGATTGGCAAGATTGAGGTATCCTACGATCGGTCGATCCGTCAGTTGAAGAACCAGAAGGAAAAGTGTTTGTCCGCGATAAGTGACGAATACAGTAATAGAACCAAGCACGTACAAAACCTCATTGAAACGTTAGACGTTATACAAACTAATTTGAGTGAATACTCAATCATGTCCAGCTCCCAAGACAACTTCAGCGACACGGAATCGATCGGATCAGCTGTTTTCTCTGACATAGACTCGGTAGCCTCTGAGCTCCAGTCTCCGCTGTCAGAGCCTCCGCGCCTGCATAGAGACATAGAGAGCTATGGGGAGAGCAAATATGTATTCGGGACTAACGGTGTTAAGCAGGGAGAGTTCAGGAATTTGAGAGGAATAGCAGTTGATTATCAAAACAGAATATTCGTTGTGGACTGTGGGAACAAACGTGTGCAGGTTTGTTTGACATTATTATTATTATTATTATTATTATTATTACTATTTTTAACAAATCAATGACAGACTATTGACAAACTGTTATAGGTATTTGATGAAAATACGAACTTTTTATTCGAGTTTGGATCGATTGGCAGTCAAGATGGAGAGTTCCTATTTCCATTCGGCATTGCTATCAAGGGTCAGAACATATACATTACAGATTCCGACAATCATAACATACAGGCATTCACGTTGTCAGGCAGCTATCTCTACAAAGCTGGCAACAAGGGAGGGGGCAGCCTGCAGTTTAACGTACCGACCGGAATAGCAGTTAGCGAGGAGGGGAGAGTGTTCATAGCAGACAGCGTCAACAACCGCATTCAGGTAGGCTCCTCATACTCGGATCTTAGAACTGTATTGACAGCTGTTCCCCTTGTTGTCCCGTTAGTCACTTATTATAGATTGTAAGGATTGTTTATAAGCTATTCGTTCTGCGCTTCATCCCATTAGGAATCTGAGTGTAAGATATGAAAACACCCGTAGCGCAGAATTAATAGCTTGTAAACATTTTATATAACCGAGATAAATGACCAACGGACAAAATGCATGAAATTGCTATAAACGATTCGAAATTAATTGTAAATTTTAGGTGTTTACATCTCGACTGAAGTACAAAAGTCGGTTCGGACACAAAGAGCTGAAACAGCCCTGTGACGTGTCTGTATCTCCGATGCAGGAGATCATAGTGCTGGACAACGGACTCCTAGCTTCTATTCACGTCTACAAACAGAACGGAATTCGGACACGTAACTTCCTTAGAAAATCTAACCTTTGTTTCATCCAATCAATAACCACAGACTGTCTCATACTAGGCTCCGATTGTGAGAGCCACGCTATCAAGTTCCTATCTTCCAAAGGAGAGCTGCTACACTCTATTGGCACAAAAGGAGCAAACCCTGGGCAGTTTATACGTCCACAGGGAATAGCAGTGGATTTCAATGGGAGACTGCTTGTATGCGATAGTATTAACAATCGCATTCAAATATTTTAGCTTTCCTTATTATGGGGTGTGCTTAAATATCACATTACCGTTATTCTTAGCACATCACAGGTTGGAGAAACCTGATAGCTAAATTGAATTAGTTGTATAAGTATGTATAGTGTTTGTACTGATTATTTTAATTAATAGAATACTTTATTTATTTGTGATTATCATAATCTTCCTCATTATATTCGTGGCAGATCATGTCAATACCCATTCCCAATTGGGCTACACTCGCTATTTACGATTCATATCCGTCTACTTTCTATTGTGTGAGCAATTACTTCTTCTTGGTTACCGGAGTTATATTCTTCCCGTTGGCTCTGTTCCTCTGTAGATACACTGTACAGCAGATTGTTGAGATTGCATACGGGAGCAGGGCGGGTGATGTGGTGGGACTTATCGTCGGGAGGCGTGTCTACTTCTTCTCTACTTTATATTTCGTATTTTCCGCCTTATTTTGGGGTCTAACTATTATCCATGGATCGATTGGGATATTCATTGCATCCACAAATGCGAGTACCTCTGTGGATAATTCCAATTCATTTCCTATCGGTAACTCTAACTACTACAGCATTCTCTTTATGCAGGGAGTGTATAACAACAATCCTTTATTTCTCTGGATTCTGTTCGGGCTATGGGCTGCCTCCCTCGAGTTTGTTAGCTACTTAACCTATGTGCTGTTATGTCAGAAGCTGGTTCACTCAGATCAACAGAATGATACCATTCCGTACCGTCTTGTAGCGCTATTCATTCCTTTAAGGTTCATTTATCTCTTCGTGTTGCGTGGAATTGGAGGTATATATACACTATACTACGTATTCGCTGTCAACTACTTGATGCTGTCAATCGAGCTGTTTCTCTTTTGGCAGTCAGGCTGGCTTTTGGCTAAAAAGCTGACAAGCGCTTACGAACTGAGACCGGAAACAGACGGACACAATATTCGTTATTTCTGCAAGTTAGCAGTCGCATTTGCTGCCTTCTGGATGGTTATCTTGATAAAGTATGTATTGTATTTCGTAGTTGCTTCCATTGGGTTACAAATGTTCCATGTGCTTGGCAATCCTACTCTCAATCTGTTCACGTTCAATCTGGCTTACATTTGGGTCTCCATTATTCAAGCTGCAATTAGTCTAATAATTGTAATGGTGTACAACTTCATGCAGTAGAATAATATTATACTTTTTGTAAGTAACTTATTGATTTAGGCCTGTAACTGTGTAACGGGTTGTTCTTCTAATTGCTACTCACTAATAATGTAAATTGTCTTAATATACTTTTTAATTGTTTTGGAGGAAACCACATTCTAATAAAATATGTAATACACTATGACTTATATTTTAAGTTATGTAATTATACCTTGGCATCACTTGTACAGCATTTCAACTGAATTATAACATTGTTGCGTGAGAGGCTGGCCTCTGGGCATTTTCTCTCCGGTCTCTCGAACTTGGTTAGCTACTCTTATATTACGTGTAACCAATTTACCATAATAACTGACCCACTTAGTATATTTTCTCCCACGGCCCTTGGGACAACTGCTCCCACTTGACAGCCCAGTTAGATTCATGAGTGCAGATAGTTTTACATGAACGGTCATGCAACTTACCATTTGCTATAATTATAGTAGAACCTCATTAGTACGAACACGGTAAATACGAATACTATTTCAGTCCCCTTCAAAGCTTTTTCAATACAAAATATTGGTTAATACGAATTCCGGATAAGGAAACCCATTTTGACGGTCCCCTGGTGTTCGTACTTAGTCGTACTAACTAACGAGATTCTCCTAATATAAACAGATATATTATTCTGTATTAGATGTTTCGCTTGTCAGTTCCACTCTACCGTAACTTGTGCATCAATTACATTGCTATCCGTGGAGGGGGACAGGAGATGCGGATCGAGAGGGGTATCCGCAAGACCGGTCAGGAGGGCCCTCTGTGGGAGGGGCCTGACTGGAGCCACGCGGACGGAACCCCCGGGCCCCTCTCCAAGGGTCAGCTGCGTCGCGAGACGGCTGCCCGGGATATGATCGAACAAGCACACGTACTTATCGACGAACTGACAGAGTCGAAGAGAATACTAGTCGAGAATCCCGATTTAGGAAAGCCAACTGAGGAGGATATTACCAAGTACTATTGAGGGAATATATTTTGTAATTGTCACAATATTACTTATCACTTGTTATTAACAGCATCGGATCAGTCCTAATCCGATAGAAAAGTTAAAAACATATTAATTTATTATAAATTTATAATATACAATAACCTCGTTAGTACGAACACGGTTATACGAACACGCCCCTAAAAAGCCTTTTCATAACAAATGATATTGGTTACAGTAATTACGGTAATACGAATTCCGGATAATTAATTAAGGCAAACGCATGTTGACAACGAGGTCCTACTGCAAGTATACTGTATAGTAATTTACAGATCACTGTAGTCTGTAGTTAAATAGGCTTGAGTTTTACAGATTTTATAACTCTATATGTCACGAATCAATTCATTCAAGAATAACTATTCGAAAAAAAACGATAAGTTCGTAATTCAGAAACGTAGAGATACGGCGAGAGAAACGAGAGGAAAGAGAGAAAACCAATTTAATAAAAACAGAGATATCCCAGGCATGCTGTCGAATAATTTAATGAGTCAGAGACCTAACAAGAAGGAGAAAGCTCGGAAACTGGTCGAGTGGAGGAAGAAGAAGCATTTAGCAAAACAAAATAAAACAAACAAGAAGCCCTTTCTCCCCTGTGGCCCCGGGAGCATGAACAAAACCTCTCTCAGTTTTGAAACGGCTCCGCAAACTTCCAGGTCCCTGCAAAACAGTCTCATTGCGAGTTCTAATTCTAACTCTAATAGAAACTCTTTGACTCACGATCCCAAGCAGTTACCGAGCTCTAGAGTAACCCGCTCACAGGCGAGACGAGAGGCGGACGCGGAGAAGACCAGTGCCTCCTCTCTCGCAAAGCCTACGTTATTGTTGGACGTCCAGGAACTGGCATGGATACCGGACAACGAATTGGTAGACAGGAGCCTCAAGGTGCGTCGGAGATCTCTCCGCTTCTCTGACATCTTCTCGAACATCCCTCGCAGTCCCTTCGTGTTCACAGGTAACCCTGAGGCGGCGCTGCCTGCTGTCCGCGAGCCTACGATCCTGGAGGACTCCGTTGAGCTGTCCCCCATCAGCGCCCCCGCCCCCACCGTCAGCAGGAATCTGATCGGCGCGTTCTCTCTCATGGGAGACGAAACCGAGCTGCTGCAGAGTTCCGAATCGAATACAAACGAGTTTGAAGCGTTACCTTCCGTTCGCAAGTCCTCGAAAGATTCTGTAACAAAGGAGCCCTCTCCGGCCTCCCAGCTGTCTGGCATAGAGCTGTACGCGCATCTGCTGCAGGGCACCACGGAGGATCTCGTGTCGCAGCGAGACAGATGGCAGGGGACACTCAATACGCTCACGGAGGCGTGCGACAACATCCGGTCTGCGATCGGCAACACGGACCTGCTGCTGAACAAGAAGTTCCCGCAGTACTCGGGGCTGATTCGGGACGCGACTGATAACCCTGGGGGCCTGGACCTGGAAACCAGATGCTCCGATCTGCAGGGGTTCTGGGACCTGATTCTGAGAGAGGTGGAGGGCATGCAAGCTAGGTACAGCAAGCTTATCAGGCTAGCAGAGAACGGATATCAAGCCGTTAAGAGCACGCACAAAGTGGATAGGAAGCCCAGGAGGATTGTTCCCAGACCCAAGAAGGAGTCTACTCACGTGGCTCGCGTGACTCGCGCCTCCAGCTCTTCTCTCCGCGAACAGATCATGCGAGGTCGCGAGATAATGAAGAAGAAAACTGGGGACAACCTTATCGTTATGACGGAACATAAGGATAGCTAGATATACACAACCACACGATACGTTTGTGAATCATATAGCGTTAACTTTGAACTAGAGCCAATTAACTCACTTGTAGTACTAATCCTCTATTAATAAATTCCAACTATTCACTAATGTAAGTAGTACATTCAGTCCACTTAATTAAGCGGAAAAGTAACTTTGGAGCTTAGAACACTTTATATTTTTCCGAACTTGTTTGTTGTAATTCAATTAACGAAATCTCGCTCAATTTCCGTACTACTTTTTGGATAATTCTAAATTAACGGTGGCCTTAAGCGGAGTCTGCTGTGTATGATTGCGAATAGACTTCCCCTTAGAAACCAGCATGTGCTCCTCATTCACCTGACTGAGCTGCTTCTCTTCCTCCTCACGATTAACATGCTCAGACTGTACATTACTTCGCTGCACAAACCGAACCTGTTTGGCTCGGGCTGGCGGCTAATGAAGACCCGTACCAGACAGGAGTTCGTAAGCCCCTCCTCCTTATTCAGGGCGAGACACGATTTCTCCTTCGTGGCGAAGCGAGGGCTAATTCCCCCCGAGCCTAAACGGTTTTATCGATTTGGGAACTTCAGTTTGGGGCCCCTGTACGCTGCCTTGGTGCTGGTGCCCTCGATTGGGCTGGGCTGCTACCTCGCGGTTATTATCGGAGATATGTACGACTGGATGTGGGGAGACGACGACGACGATGAGGATGAGAATTAGCTGACTTTATCTCTTGAATTGAAGCTGATTCCAAAGCCCTGGAATTAGTGGACACATTTAGGCGTGTTTCAGTATTCATTTTATAATAACAATTATTCTTTGGAAGTATATTATACTAATTGGAAATAGCATACTTAGTATAACAACATACAATAGAACCTGCATAATCCAACCCTCTATAATCCGGAATTCAGCAGAACCGACATTTTTCCTTATACCAATGAGCGTCGGATTATGCATTAGAACCTGCATAATCCGACAATTTGGCAATCTGACATTTTTGCATTCCAATCTCCCTTTAGCGCAACTAGCTCATTCTTATTCCTACAGCATGTTCCGTCTCTCCCAGTCCCTCTCCCGCTCGAGAGGACAGCTCCCTGCCCTGCTCAGGGGGCCGCTAGTCCCCTCGGCAGCACGGGCCGCCCCTCTCTCGGGCGGGCTGTCTGTGGACTCCCTGCAGTCAGATCTGAAGAGATTCGTTAAAGAGAGCGCCGCTCTCTGTAACGCCAGAGACGTGTATGTGTGCGACGGGTCCAGCAGCGAGCACGACACGTAAGTTATACATAGGAATTCATACAGGCACCTTATATCTAGTTTGAGCTCCTAAGTTACTCAATTTGTATTGCATCTCTCGATTTTCGCGTGCCTAGAAAAGTTTCTTCTCAAATTTACTCGCCTGTATGAAACCTTGGACTAACTTGTGTTGTTTTGACTGCTCTGCTATTTCTGTAGACTCGTCGCCAAGCTGGTGGCAGACGGGCGACTGACTAAGCTAAAGAAGTTCGAGAACTCCTACTTAGCGCGAACAGACCCCAAGGACGTGGCTCGCGTGGAGTCCCGCACCTTCATGTGCACAGAGAACCGATCCGACTCAGTGCCCACCCCCGCGGAGGGCGTCAAGGGGACCCTCGGGAACTGGGCGCAGCCAGACACCATGCGTCGGGAACTCAAGGACAAGTTCTCCGGCTGTATGACCGGCCGGACCATGTACGTCATTCCCTTCAGCATGGGGCCTGTCGGGTCTCCTCTCGCTAAGATAGGTGCGTAGCTTACACTAATATCCTATGTATAGAATTACACTAATATCCTATGTATAGCCTTACACTAATATCCTTGTATATTCCGTATTGATACCAGTATATTCTACAGCCATTTATAAATAAGCTGCTAATCCTGGTTTGATCCAATTGCATACGCCCTAATAACAATTTAATGTTACGGTATAGGAGAAGATTCCAAATTTTCGCGCTCCTAAATTAAATTTTCCAATAATCATGCTCCAAAAGAATCGTCTCACGCTCCTGTATAATTCCTTGCCGCTCTACTATAGGTATCCAGTTGACGGACTCGGAGTACGTAGTCTCGAGCATGCGAATAATGACGCGCGTAGGAGCTCACGTGCTACAGGCGCTAGGCCCTGACTCGTTCGTGAAGTGCCTCCACTCGGTGGGGTACCCTCTGTCGGGGGGCCGGCCGGACGTACACTGGCCCTGCAACCCGGGCGAGACCATCATCACGCAATTCCCGAAGGAGCGCGAGATAATCTCCTACGGGAGCGGCTACGGCGGCAACTCGCTGCTGGGCAAGAAGTGCTTTGCGCTGCGCGTGGCCTCGTGCATCGCGCGTGACGAGGGCTGGCTGGCGGAGCACATGCTCATCCTGGGCATCACCAGTCCGCAGGGCGCCAAGAAGTACATAGCCGCCGCCTTCCCTAGCGCCTGCGGGAAAACCAACCTCGCTATGATGCTGCCCTCGCTACCAGGGTGGAAAGTGGAATGTGTAGGCGACGATATAGCGTGGATGAGGTACTATTTATAATAAGTCGAAACCGGTTTTTTCTAACACCGGATTTTTCTAACTAACTATTTATTCTAAATGTGTAAGAAATTCAAATATTGTTTTATTTCAATCGGTTCATTCTAACTATCGGATTTTTCTTACTTATTTCCACGCAAAGAATTGGTTAAAAACCAGTTTCGACTATAACAACTTTCGACTAACATAAACTATATTATTTCTGTTTAGATTTGACTCGAATGGCCAGCTGCGAGCTATTAACCCAGAAAATGGGTTCTTCGGTGTCGCGCCTGGCACGAATATGTCCTCCAACCCTAACGCCATGAAGACGATAGGAAAGAACACAATATTCACAAACGTGGCTCTCACCTCTGACGGAGGCGTCTACTGGGAAGGCCTCGAGAAAGAGGTTCCTCTCTTCGGCACCGAAGTCACCTCTTGGTACGTGCTATGGTGCAGTATTGCTATAAGTGTAGACTGCTATAAGCAGTGCTTTAAGGATTCGATTAGAATGTAGTGCTAAATTAGAGTTTGAGTCCAGCAAACGAGTCTACAATTGCCAAAATTATAGTGTTATCGCAGAGAATTGGAGTGTAATAATTTTATATGCTTTGAAGCACTGGTTATAAGTGTATTATAAAGTGTGTTGACGGTCTGTACGCTGTAGGCTGGGAGATCCGTGGAAGCCAGACTCGGGGAAGCCGGCTGCGCATCCCAACTCCCGCTTCTGCACCCCCTCTGTCCAGTGCCCCGTGATAGACCCGGCCTGGGAGGACCCCGAGGGGGTGCCCATAGAAGCGATCGTATTCGGGGGGCGGAGGCCGGACACGATCCCCCTCGTGTACGAGGCGTTCGACTGGTCGCACGGTGTGTTCGTGGGCGCCTCCATGCGCTCAGAGGCGACGGCGGCCGCGGAGCACAAGGGGAAGGTGTTGCTGCACGACCCGTTCGCGATGCGGCCGTTCTTCGGGTATAACTTCGGACACTACTTGCAGTACTGGCACGATATACAGGACAGACCAGGTCTCACGCTGCCTAAGATATTCCACGTAAACTGGTTCCGAAAGAATGTGGAGGGGAAGTTTATATGGCCGGGATTCGGAGAGAATTCTAGGGTCCTGGAGTGGATATTTAGACGCGTGGATAATGAAGACATCGCGGATTCGACTCCTATCGGTAGGTATATCTGTTGTTAGTTAACACACCATGTTTTATTCTCCTGTCTCTGCAGGGTACATTCCTAAGCCGGGCTCCCTGACAACAACGAACTTGTCCTCAGTTGACATCAGTTCTCTCTTCCACATGCCCAAAGACGAGCTCCAGCAAGAAGTACAGTCGATTCGCACTTATTTCAAACAACAGATTCCCAATGAGCTGCCGCAAGTTATAGGGCAACAGCTGGATGAGTTCTCCAAGCGAGTAGAGAGTATGTAACTTCACCCTTAGCCGAACATGTGTATTAATTTGAATTCTATTTAGTAATCAATCGATAATATATTATTTGCGAAATTTACTAGGTATTGACTAATTAGCTAAATTATTGGAGTTCAAAATATAATATATACGAATTATCTGTTGTTTGTTCGAATTGATGAGAGTAACTGGTAAGAGCTACATATTTTAAATACTGTATTTAGAAACCAAGTTAAATTTCTAAGAAAATATTCACATCTTCCCTCCCAAAAGGTGACAAACCATTAGCGAATTAATTAAACAACTTAGACCATTTGTCTTTGCATTATAAGCATTTCCTTCTGTATACAGTTCACTTGTTTTTGTACAAATAAGGTGAGGACAGGATTAATAATAATGTCGATAAATGTTCTCTGACAATAAAGTGACATATGTATGTTACGGAAGATGTTGGCGATTGGAAGATGTTGGCTCGGTTAATTTGTATGGCTTTTCTTCAGCACTAATGAGGTTTCAGTTAACCGCAGCACTTATCAGGTTTCCAGTTATGTAGCATTGATAAGGTTTCTGGTAACATTTGCAGTAATAAGGCTTCCACAAATGAAATTTTGTAAACGCCAACATCTTCCGTATTGGAAGATGTTGGCTCGGGAATTACAAATATCTATATATTAAAAGCGGAATTGTTGTGTGTGTGTGTGTGTGTGTGTGTGGGGATGTTTGTCCGTAATTAATTGAAAAGACCATACTACCTAGAAAGCTGAGATTTGGTATATAGGAGTAGTTTGTCATAGCGACATGGGTCTGTTGGTTTTCTAAGCGAAATATTGTGAGCATGACATGACACGGTAACCTTTTCCTTAATAACTTTTGCAAATTTGACTCCGTTAGTATAAATTTTATATGAAAATCGACAACACATAATGGAACACCTTTGTGAAAATTATCAATTTTTACGAACTTACATAGCGAAAGTTATTAGTTAAAATGTGTCCTATTATTTTTAACACTATGTGGGTGATCTGATTTGTTTGGTTAACAAGAATGCGCTTAGAGTAGTTAATTTCTCTAAGCAATGTTTATTTATTACACCTATATTGGCTTCCTATAATAAGACTATCAATGGGATTACGTAATTTCTAACCTAGGATTTCTACTAGAAATTAATTAAGTTAAGTAATCTAGGATTTTTGGTTCTGCCTATAACGATGAGATTTATTATGTTAATTATTACTATCAATTAAATTAAATAATTCACTAACCCAGCTCCTGCAAAAAGAATTGTTTATTGAGATGTAGAACTTTATTACTATTTATAAATCAAATATTTTGCAACCCTGGATTTACCTCTCCATAATAATGGTTTAATGGTGAGAATAAGACCGCGAAGCGGTCTTATTCTCATCTTTAAACCATTATTATGGAGAGATTACACCCAGAGTTAGTAAATTACTTTGCAATACAACTTACTGAAATAATTAATTGCGTATAATTTACCAACCACAGGTCTCAATTTATTTGAGCTAACAAGCTGAACCTTTTAATATAGCTGAACGAGCTATCCTTAAGAATTATTGAGCTATTAATTAACTAATAATTAATAACTATTGAGCAATGAGAATAACTTACTCAACATAATTCCCCAAACAAATTACAGGAATCACAACCCAAAATGAATTTTAGGCACGCGTTATTAAGTAATAGTGTGTAATTCACTAGCCACAGGTGAAACTGAATAGTAATACTATATAGCTTTTTGGGAAGGGAAAGGCCGCGAAGCGGCCGTTAATTGTATCGCGTAATGAATAACACGAACGAACAAATGTCGCGAAGCGACTTTTGTGAGAGAGAGATCCGTCGCGAAGCGACCGAGACGAAGGGCTCGTAATTATTGATCTGAAATATAGATAATATGTAAATACTAGAAGTAAACATGAATATAAAGTGAACTCTCGTTATAACGAAGTGCTTAGGAACTGGAAATTCCTTCGTTATATCCGGATATAACGAAGGGATTTACAGTAATTATATTTGTAATTCCCGAGCCAACATCTTCAAAATTTTATTTGTGGAAGCCTTATTACTGCAAATGTTACCAGGAACCTTATCAATGCTACATAACTGGAAACCTGATAAGTCCTGCGGTTAACTGAAACCTCATTATGCTGAAGAAAAGCCATACAAATTAACCGAGCCAACATCTTCCGCGGAAGATGTTGGCGTTTAGCCAACATCTTCCAATCGCCAACATCTTCCGTAACATGTATAAGTATACTATTGAACTACAGATAAATATCCTAACTAAACACAACAGTTTAACGTCTCCCCTGCAACTGCCGTAGCGTCCACACGGCACACCTGGCCACGTATATAACGAGCATAAACAGAACCAGACAGGTGCTAACCCACATACCGGCCTCTGTTAGGTGAACCCAGGCATCGAACCGTGCGTACCCCCTGGCGCCGAGGGTCACATTGAAGTAGGCCCCTCCCTGAGAGCAGGACTGTTTGCCCCCAAGCGGATGTGTTAGGTTTTCTACCTTTGCGCAGGTTACTGCTTCCCCCGCGGACACTAAACTCGCGGAAACTAGACAGTAGACGAAAAGCGCGATTAGTACCAGAGTCCACATGTAGGCGACAAATGTGATATTCCATTTCCTCCATATCTTTAAGCTGAGGAATACCACTAGCGGCGCTAGACACAGCCAGACCCCAATGGGCGCTATGAACACCGCGTAGCAAGGCCCGCTCCTCCCGAATACGATCTCCGTCTGCTCTTCATTGCTGTCCGCGTATAGTATGCATCTGTGGTGCGGAATCTTAGAGGCGGTAGCGGTTACAATTAGAGATGACGTAATGCCGATAAAAGCTGTCAAACTGAACACCAGTGCTACGAGTCCGAGCGTAACCAGCACTAAGTCAACGAACCTACCCTTGGTGAGGAGAAACCCCTTTTCTTGCTCCTCTGTCTCTGTCAGTTTCACAGTATCCATCAGCCTTCAGAAATAACAATAAACTCACTGCTGTACATACTCCTTATTTATATCTTTGTATTTGAGTAACACATCATGATAGAACAGGATCTACTGCTATTTCTGTGAACCTCCTCATTTGAAATATGTATAGTTTTACTGAAATCCTTCAATCACATCTCATAGTAAATACGTCAGCAATTTCCAACATTTTTCAACCGCTATCTAAGCAATTATTAGACATTCTGTGGACCCCTCCCATTGACCGAAATACAAAATTTGAGATCTTGTTTGTGGATCCCTACTGTCGCCATGGCCCCAGGTTGGGAACCAATCGTGAGAAGGTTTTGCTGTAATTCTGGCCAAATTCGAAAATTTATAAATAAATATAATTCCGCGCGTATGTAGCTCTGAGTATCTATAATGGATCCAGAATCCGAAGGGCCTATCTACTGCTCGGAGCAGATAAAGATCCCTCCCGAGCTCCCGGAGATAATGAAGCAGTTCACAAAGGCCGCTATTCGCACTCAGCCGGCCGACCTCCTGGCCTGGTCCAGCGCCTACTTCGAGGCTCTCAGCAAGGGGGAGGAGCCCCCGGTCAAAGACCGACTGGAGCTCCCCCTGCCCCCCTCCGATAAGGGAGGCATGTCGAAGGGACTCCTCAAGGTTCTACACAAGCAGCTAGGTACGTTATATCTCTCTGTCTATCTAGATATCTATATATCTATCTATTAGGAGCTCAAGCAGACCTTGAGGTGGGCACGCTTGAGCATAAGTGGATACGACTCGGGATGACTAAGGGCGTGCTGGAGGAGCTCCTGGGTCTGGGGGGGTTTGACCTCGGGGCCGGGGGCGGGGAGGGAGAGCCGCTGACGCTAAGCAAGCTGCTCGTGCTGGCCTGCTCCATGCTGAACAGAACGCTGACGGACACCATGACCATGCTGTGTGAGATCCAGTCCGCAGACCCGGACGGGGGGGCCGCCAGGGTGCAGCTGTCTCTGTTCACACAGCTGTTCGAGTTCCTCTACAAGAAGGACGGGCGCGTGACGTCAGAGCAGGCGGAACAGCTGATCGCATATCTGACGGATATAGGAGAGAGACAGGAGGAGATGGTGGGGCCAGCTGACTTCCGACACAAGGACTGTCCGGTCCTGGGAATGGTCGTGTAGTAGAACGGCGTCTCCGCTCCATTATCACTTTAGTGTTGCCAGGCTAGCGGCTACGTATATGCTTTTAGTGTTGTATTAATGCTATACTAGTTAGTTATGTTCAATGCTAAAGCTGCTCAATAGTACCAGTGCTAATACAGCGCTAATTATAGTCTCATAGTTTCAATCTGAGAGATAGGAATGTCAGAAACGAGTGGCACATTTCCCCGCATCATAACCCCCATTCCCTCCACGCTCTGGTGGGCTATTGACAAGGACGAGGAGGTGAGCACTCTCGAGAGAGGCCGCATGACGGCCATTGAGTTCTTCCTGTCCACAGCCACCAGCAGCGAGAAGGGGAAGCAGAAGGAACAGGAACTGGATCTGTTCGCCTGGATGAAGGAGCACTCGGATCGCGGTCTCATTCGCGTGTATCGGACAGATGACTCCAGCTCTAAGCTCGTGCAGTGCGTGCTGTCCACCAGCGCAGAGGCGCTAGCCGATATATTCGGATGTGAGGCCATGTGAGTTATGCTACGAACCATGAGATTCAATTGTAGACAACAACAATAAATATTCATAGTACAGATTTATAAAAGCCAAATTTAAATCGGCGTGTCTTTTTAGCTATTATACCCGTGGGAATTTTGAATTTTATTATTTTGTTTTACCATTTATACCTGTTTGGAGTAGCTCTGTTGCATAGTTTTTCATTATTTTCATGAATTTCCACGATTATATATTAATACATGCGAAGAAATCTGTAGCTATTACCCTGTATATCTATAGCTATTACTTTCCCTGTGTAGCTACGTGCAGCTGTATGACGACCTGATCCGGAGGCTGGAGGACATCGAGAACCCGCTGGAGGTGCAGAACCAGCTGCTGCGACAGCTGGGCTACCAGGACCTGCTGCGCATCAAGCGGGAGGGCCGCGGGAACGAGACGGCTAACTACATTAAGTTCTTCTCGGGCCGACCCCAGCTCCCAGAGGTGGAGGAGAGGCTGCATCTCAAAGGAACCTTCAGAATGAAACAGGTGTGCCATGGCCATGGGTGTGCTCTATTAGCTATATACTCTAGTCTAGTCTCTAGGTATTCAAACTTTCCCTTTCGCGTCCCTATTTAATCGGCTCAACCGAGCAATGAGATTCAACTTCAATTTTTTGCCATAAACAATCCTGCGATATTATAAATTGTTTTGGCGTCTCATATTTATAGTTTGAAGACCCAGTTGTATACAGTCGGTATATACTATCCTGTGAACTGATACCTGTGACGCTACAATACATAATACATATCCTATTATAATACCGTTTGTAATATTACCCTCCTCTGTAGGTGGGATGGGCACACCGGTGGGAGTACCGGTACTGCATCCTCTGCGGCAGCAGACTGCTCATATTCCGGTCCGGCGCCAGGAAAGGGAGACCCTTCGTGCTGAACATATACAAAGGGAATGTGGAAGAGCACAAGATGAAGTCCAAGCGAGGCGTGGTGAACGCAGTCCGGATTTACTCCAATGTCCAGAAGGTCTCAATTCTAATCGCTTTCAACACTTGGACCCTGTACACTACTTGGTTTAGAAAAGCTAGCAAAATGACTTACAGGTAGATATACTTATTCCCTATTTTTCATATTAAGTTATTAACCTATTTTTTCTATTTTTTCATAAAATTTGCCCATATTAGCCGGAATTCGTATTAATTGGAGTCATTTGCATGTCTTTGTATAGCTTAGGGGAATTATACCTTGTTCGCCTTATCCGTGTTCCTATTAACGAGTGTCCACTGAATTCTGTAATCGTAGGAAGCCCGATGAGCTGAATCTGTCCTCCTGTTGTCTGGAGAACATTCCCGACCACGTGTTCGTGCACTGGTACAAACACATCCACTCGCTTAACCTGGGCAGGAACTTCATGCGGAAACAGGCCGACCCGTTTCCAGAAGGAACTGGCGATGCGTCGAGTAGACCTCTCGGTTATATCTGTGATCTCCCTAAGTTCTCTCACTTGCGGAATCTCACACTCTCGGACAACGAGCTGGCTGCTTTCCCCATACAGATCTGCAGCATATTAACTCTAAAGTCCCTCAACCTCTCCAGGAACACGTGAGCTATTCATCTTAATATCTCTCTTAAATATTTATTTTCCTATAATATTTGTTTAGCTATATAATATTTGTTTAGCTATAATATTTGTTGTGTTTACTTATAATATTTGTTTACTTATAACATTTGTTTACTTATAATATTTGTTTACCTCTTCTCACTAGACTATGCGAGGTGTCAGAAGAGATAGGGAGATTAAAGAAGTTAGAATCTCTGTCTCTTCACAGCAACCAGCTGACCAACCTCCCTCAACAAATGTCTCTTTTGCAGAAACTGAGTATACTCACCGTATCATTCAACAAGTTAGCAAAATAACTTTAATATAACTTTAACTTTAACGAGCCCTTTATTTATTCGAATTATTTCTTCCAATATGTGACACATGTATTATACACTCTAATAACTCCCCTTTTATAGCTTTTCATCGTTCCCACAAGTTCTACTGAAGATATACTCGCTACAGAGTCTCGTTATATCTGGCAACAAAATCTCAAAGCTCCCAGAAGAGCTGAATAGATTGTTCAAGCTAGAGAAGTTAGACCTGAGACTCAACCCCATATCTGGCTCTCTGCCCGCAGCTATCAGTCTTATGGGGAATCTATATCAGGTAACCAGCCTACTAATACTGTACTAACATTATACAGATGGGAATAAGGTTCTAATTAGCGAGGATTTCTCATCCTAATATAAATGTAGGACATTGTACGTACAGTCGCAACCGGTTTTTCTAACCAATTCTTTGCATGAAAATAAAGTTAAAAAATCCCATACTTAGAATAAACCGATTGAAAATAAAACAAAATTGGAATTTCTTACACTTTTATAATAAATGGTTAGTTAGAAAAAACCGGTGTTAGAAAAACCCGGTTTCGACTGTATTGACATTGAATTGCTTGTTAATTAAAGTAATGACCTATATTAGTATTGATATTCCTATTCCCTTAGCTAGACGTTACTCATACAGAGTTGGATGAATTCGATTCTAACAAAACGCCAGCCCTTCAGCAACTGGCTTGTAACTCTACTTCTATTCAAGTCTTATCACTCAATGACAATGTAACCTTATAGCCCTCTCTCTTATCAGTGTATTATCCGGGTATTAATACTGTGTTGTAGGCCCTGAGTGAGGCGGTGGTATCCGGAGGGAGACTGCAGAGTATCACTATGGACACCTTAGCTAATAACCTAGTTACGCTAGACGTATCTAGGAACGCTCTTAAAGAGCTGCCGGAGTCTCTCTGTGATTTACCGGTTTTGAGAGAAATTAACGCCAGTCGCAACCTGCTCACTCACCTGCCCGCCAGGATATTCTGGCACATGCGGGCTCTCGTAAAGCTAAACGTATCTTCCAACCATTTGCTTGTGAGTAGTTAGTGCACGAGAAAATGTAATTTTTATGGTGGCTAATTAGGCCACCACCTCACTTCTTCTGGTGGCTAAAGAATAAACAACGGCCTGTTTAACAAACCACTGATTACTTAACAAACTTCTGATGCCGTAAAACAATACTATTATTAATAACAAATAGTGCAACGAAATATATAAATTACACAACGTCATATAATCCACAATTTAGGTGGATTATTTAAGCACGAGTAGCACAAAGGCAAAATTTGGTGGCTTATGAAACGCCACCAAACCTGGCGTACTGACTACTGAGAGAGTTAGGAACGCTGTTAAGAAACGGAGACATTATTTTGAGTGTCAATAAAACAATGCCTTATTACTGTTCGGATGTAGGCTCTCCCTGACAGAATAGACAAGTGCCTGCTAGAGCAGCTAGATGCCAGTCACAACTACCTCACTTCTCTCCCAATGGCTCTCCTCCTGCGGTTAGTGTCACTCCTCGAATTGAATCTGAGCTGCAATCGCCTGACAGAGCTCCCTCTCTCGAGCGACACACAGGACATGTCTATCCGACACCTCCTAATGTCCTGCAACAAACTAACGGAGACAGCCGTGGCTGTCATATCCAGCTACAGAACACTCAGAATGCTGGATCTATCGCACAACAACATTTCTAACATTGCTGACCACTTCTTTGCTAAAATGGAGGATTTAGAATACGTATGTTATTCTGCTCCCTACATACAGATATAAGTACAGTAGATACCGGATATAAGAACACCGGTTATAAGAACATATCGGATATAAGAACACTATATTGGAAAACGGTTTCCATATACCCTGTATAATTATGCCAGTTATAAGAACACTATGCAGTTCCCGACGATGTTCTTACTATATCCGGCATCCACTGTATAGATATACTAAGCAATATGTTTGTAGGTTAACCTGTCTGGCAACCGACTTGTCCAGCTGCCTGCCAGACTCGCCACCTGTTTCAAGCTTCAGATTCTGTTCGCACACTCGAATCGCCTGACGGACATCCCGGATCTCTCCCACTGCTCCTCTCTCCGGGACCTGGACATATCTGCTAACGAGCTGCAGGCGCTGCCGCTCGGCGCGCAGGCCTACTTCCCGCAGCTCAGATACCTCGACCTGTCGGAGAACAGAAACCTAATCCTGGACAGATCATGCATAGCCTCCCTTAGAACCATCAGGAGGTAGTTTGAAATAATATACAACAGATCGCCGTAGAAATTTGTTCGTATAGTATAGTTTGCGCATATCGCAGTGAATAATACCCCGAAATTCCTATTATCCGGAGTCATTGAATGAATTTGTATAGGCTAGAGGCATTAAACCTTGTATTCCTACCGATATTCACATATAGTGTTCATATTACGAGAGTCTACTGTAGTTGTACAATGTATGTTCCGTAGACTGATCCTCGAGGGCATATTCGAGGTTCCTATGATTCTCCCCAGCATGATGCCCACCGGGACCGTGGACAGCGGCACCACCTCCTCGCACAACTCCAACTGGAGCTACGGCAGCGCCGAGTGCAGGGAGCTCAGCTCCATCAGCTCCCTGCTGCCCGACGTACAGGTACAACACCCGTACAGGATAACCCAGATTAAGGAGGTCGGGTTCAGGCGAGGGAAGGACGGGCTGTTTGCTATCATAGAAGGTACAGTCAGGTTATTGTATTATCATTCTAGGGATCATAGATTGTTTTATTATGGACATTGAAGGGATCATAAATTATTTCCATTATAGAGAGAATTCATAATGTGCGGAATTTATACAAACTATTTGAGGTGTTAAATTGGGAGGATTGAGCTTGTTTATTAAAAATGTTGTTCATATTAAGTAGAAGAAACAATAAGAAGACTTGACTGTATAATTATTCTAATGGCTGGTTAACTGGCATTCTGTAGGCTATCCGACTTCTGACGTATCTTCCGAGATAGCTCTCAGACTCCCGCACATAATCCTGTCCGAGATAGACGAGACCTCCCACGAGATATCGGCTCACTATCTGAAGTACTCAATTCTCAGCGCCAACAAGCTCCTCGGAAAGGTCGGGCACTTCTCCGCCGCCTCTATTGCGGTCTGCCACATATACCAGGTAGCCACTATATTATAACGACAGTATCTTACATAGACCCTCGTTAATAGGAACACGGATAAGGCGAAATATCGGTTAAGGAATACAAGGTTTAGTTCCCCTATAGCATGCAAGTGACTCCGGTTAATACGAATTTCAGATAATACGAATTAACAAGATTCTACTAATATTTGCTGTTACTTGTTTGTGTATGTATTAACTTGTTTCTATTTGCTAATATGTAACTTGTAATAATTAATATACGTATTAGATTCCTGGGGGCTTTATTCTGAACACTGCTAACGTGGGTCAGGTGGAAGTGGTTATATCTCGTCAGGGCAAACCCATCACTCTCACACAGCTCCACACAGTTAACAAGAACGTTAAGGAGAGAGAGCGGGTGCTGCAGAGGAGGGGCTTCATAACCGAGGATAGAAAGGTTATGGGTAGGTTCCTCATAGCTATTATTGTGTGACATGTACCTTGTTATGAACTCAATGGGAATAGTTTTTTATTGTTCATTATATCCCCGAAACAGTTTGTTTGCAGCGATTAATATAGTTCATTATTTTGAGCAATTTTCCATTAGAACATGCATTAACTTTATAAAGATTCTATTCCCCAATCTGGTATATTAAAAATTATTAGCTAGACCAGGTGGCGTAATATTTCATTAGAAGGAATAACTGTTGTATCGGTCAACATCTTCAATATAAACCAGCTTGAGTTTTGATGTTACTAAATGACCTTGCCAAGTGGCAAGTGCCTGAAATTACGTTTGCAAAATGTTGTCAATTTATAAGTAAATCTTATATATAGAATTCACTATTCTAAGACTCAATTATTATTCAGTTTTGTTTGCAACAAGTAGCTGTGAGTAATTAGGAGGCGCCCCCTCATCAGTGAGGTAGGGGTAGCTGCTGGTATTCACTGGAGTGGCGGGCTTGACATACCAATCTCCATCCGGATACATTGCGTAGCCTGCTGGGTAGTGTCTGAGCGTCGTTTGTAAGTCCGGATTCTCGAATGACTGAGACACCCTAGCGGTTGAGGGGCGGGGTCTCTTGTGAATCATTCCGCTCCTCTTTGCTAACTCTTGACACGCGATCACGAGCCCACCCACGACGCATGGCACGATCAGCACGAGACACGGGATAAGCCAAAGCGGCCACAAATATATGTCAAACGAGGAACTCTCGCAGCTGCCGTCTTGACAGGAGTCTGTCCTTCTAGCGACCCTGGGTAGCTCGCTATTTCCGTAGTTTGATGCCACTAGGTTCACAAGAAGGATAACTACAATATGCCTTGTACTAATCATCTTGTCCTCCTCAAATAGTAGCTACATGAGCTGTTGTTTGCTATTTACTTTGTTATGGTCGATTTCTATTATAGGGCTGTCCCCTACCACTCGCGCTCTGGGGGCATTCAGTCTCTACCCCGTGCTGACGCCAGACCCGTACGCGAACTCCCTCAGACTCTCCGCTCACGACGAGTTCCTGGTCATAGGCAGCAAGAGCATTTGGGAGTTCATTAGCTACGACCAAGCTGTAAAAGTATGTTTACGTTGTTAGTGTAATCTGAAATTGCTAAGTGAATGTACGAAATTTGTATACACCACTTTTCAATTATTGACCTACAGTAGAACCTCTTTAGTTAGTACGAACACGGTTAATACAAACATTATTTAGTCTCATTCAAAGTCTTTTCAATACAAATGACACCGGTTAATTAATAATCCCGGTTAAGGCGAACACATTTAGTGGTCCCCTCGTGTCCGTACTAACGAGGTTCTACTGTAGTTTATTCCAGATTTCACATTATACCTTGCTTACTTATAACTGAAACCGATCTCTCTTACAGATAGTGAAACCGTTGGTAGACAGACCTGCGTTTGCCGCTCGGCTCCTGCGAGACATAGCGCTGGCCTCCGGCTGTCTCGACAACGTAGCGGTGCTGGTGGTGGTGCTGGGCATCTCTACGCCTCTGAGTGGCAGCGACAAGCTGGGGACCGCCGCGGGCAGCTACCTACAGGCCAATGAGCTCAGCGGGTTCAGACGGTCCGGGAGAATGCTGGGTAAGACCAAGTTTGAGGGAATTCAGGAAATATAAGTTGTAACGGAATCTATATTTATCTACTTTGTAATTTTCGAATTTATTTATTTTTGTATTTTCTTTCGACTGTTGTTATTCTCAACGAATTATTCATTATTTTATAGAATCCCAGCCATCTTCATTACAAATTATTTTAAACTTCAATGCAATGAACTTTCATTTTTCAATGGTTATTATTGTGTGATTTGCCCTATTACATTGGATTCTATTACTAGAGAAGCAATGAAACTTACCCCCAGTTATAGAGTCCGCTCCTCGTGTGTGGCTGTCTGCTGTGTGCTGCTCTTGCTAGCGCTAATGAGGCTAGTCATGAGCTACAAGCAGAGACCCCAGTTCCTGCGAGAAGACACGGTATTCCTCCCAGTTCTGCTCTCCGCGGCTCTAGACCTAGCAGAGACCGGCGGCAGGGAAGTTAGGGCCGTGCACGAGCAGAAAAGCTTAGATATTAAATCAAAGGGCGAGACTAAGGAGGGGGCTCAGGAGTTAGTTACGGACGCTGACAGACGATCTCACGCTAGGATAGTGTCCGGTCTGAAGCGCGTGTGGCCTAACCTGAGTGTCATTTCTGAGGAGAGAGATGCCGTGGCCCCCGGCACCGGGGATAAGCCAGATCTGGACAGACCGGAAGTTAAGCCGTTCAAGATATCTTCTTACTCGGGAGACTTTGTGGACATTAGGAACCTGACAGTGTGGGTGGACCCGCTTGACGCTACGCAGGAGTTCACTGAGGGTCTGCTCCAATACGTAACCGTTATGCTATGTGTGGCGTACATGGGAGAGCCGCTAATGGGAATAGTGCACCAGCCCTTCTTAGACAAGACGTACTTCGCTTGGGTGGGCAGAGGCAGGTCTCTCCCGGAGGCAGTTTCTAGCCAGGCGAGCGACAAGCTCCGGATAATAGTGTCCCGCTCTCACGCGGGAGACGTGGAGAAAGTGGCGCGCGAGACCCTTGGGGAGGGTGTGGAGGTTATCCGCGCGGGCGGCGCCGGCTACAAGACGCTGCAGCTGCTGAGCGGCGCTGCGGACCTGTATCTGCACGTCACCAAGATAAAGAAGTGGGACATATGTGCTCCCAACGCATTCATGAGGGCAGTGGGCGGTGCCATGACTACGCTAGAGGGAGAAGGAATCAGCTACTCCGGGGCGGGGGGAGTGGCTAACGACGGGGGTCTGCTCGCCAGCAGAGATAAGAAGCGTCACACACAGATGCTGGAAAAGTTAAAATCTCTCAGAACTAGCTAGTGCAAAGTTAATAATGTTGTTCAGATTGTTGCAAATGCTATATATAATATGCTACACTCGGCATAATACGTACTATGTACAAATTACAATACAATGTTGTTATCTCACAGCAGTAGCTCAATGGCGTCAACAGAGGTGTTAGATTCCGCGGACTCTAAGCCGCACGGAGGAATCCCGGAGGCCAGCTTCCTGGAGGACGTGGACAGCTTCATGCGGAAGGCGGAGAACTCGTCAGCTGAGGGAGTTATAAAGCGACTGGACGAGCAGCACCAGAAGTACAAGTTCTGGGAAGTCAATCTTCTGCAGCGCAAGAAGAGACTCAAGCTGCAAATGCCGGACATTATAAGCACGCTGGAAATGGTTAGGTTCCTCAAGGCCGAGAAGTCCTCTCTCTCCCCTCTCTCCACTCAGTTCCTTCTCAACGAGAACGTGTACGCGACCGCCACCATCCCCCCCACGGACACGGCATACCTATGGCTCGGTGCCAATGTCATGCTGGAGTACACGATAGACGACGCAGAACAGCTGTTGAGGAAGAACCTGGACACGGCCCAGGAGGGACTGAAGAGCACCATCAGCGACCTGGACTTCCTGCGGGACCAGTACACCACCACGGAGGTTAACATGGCCCGCGTGTACAACTGGGATGTACAGAGACGGAAGAAGGAAGGGAAACCCATAAATCCCAAATAGGATATATTGTTTCGTGTCTAGTTGTACTCTAATATTGGTTTGCCTTTATCTAGTGCTAAACAATTTCATACTCTAGTTCAACTAATGAGTTCCAAATGAGTTGACGGTTCAAACTCAACTTGTTGCATCATTGTTTATGACAAACGCGTATAATGACAAATAGCTCACAAACCAAAACATTGATCTCTCTATTGTTTATTATTTCCACTTTCTTACAATTATTTACAAAGAAAGTTATTGTTTGAGGAAATAAGATATCATTATGCGAACCTAACTAGGAGATTAATTTCATATTTAAGTTTGAAAATCTGCGAAATATCACAAAGCCAAAACTTGATTTGTTTATCACACTTTATACATAACATATAATCCATAGTCCTTGCTGTTTATGACCGCTCCTGCCCCGGAATCAGCTTGTTTCCCTTCCCCTATCGATCAGCTCTCCTCTCTGCTCGCGCTGTCCCAGGAGATACGCAGTGCCGGCAAGCAGCTCTCTAAGCCGGACATTCTCTCCAAGCTGGACACCATCCTGCCCCCCTCTCCCCCCCACGCCCACTCCACGCCCCGGAGGTGCCCCGACGAGCTGGCCGTCAGCGCGGACAGCGGGCTGGCCCTCACGGGCTCCTTCTCGAGTCTCTACGAGAGTGACGAGAGCATGTTCTCTCCGAGCGCCAGACGGGCAAACCGGTCTCACTCCATCCGCCCAGCAACCGCTAAGAGCCTAAGGAATGACCGCAGTCGGCGCTCTATTTCCCCGCAGCAAGAGATGTCCCAGTTCCTGCAAACCGTCTCTGCGGAGTTCTCCACCAGTCTCCGGGCCCTGCTGGCCGGCATGCGGGAGGGACCCGACGAGCTGGCCGGTAGCGGGAGTGACGTCACGCTGCCCGAGTTAGAGCAGGCGCCTGGGGAGGTCGGTCAGCTGATCGAGAGCAACTCGCGTCTGCTGAGCAGCTGTCAGCAGCTGAAGGCCAGGATGAAGGCGGAGCGGAGAGAGGGGAACAAGGCTCGCAAGGAGAACACGAGTCTGCTGCTGGAGCGGGAGGGGCTGCTCTGCAAGATGTCAGAGACGGAGCGGGAGATAATAGACAAGCTCTCGGAGCACGGAGCGCTCCTGGAGGCCTACTCGGGGCTGGAGGAGCGGATGAAGGAGCGGGAGCGAGGCCAGCGGGAGGCGCAGGCCAGGATAGTAGCCATGGAGACAGAGGTCAATAATCTGACCTCTCTCCTCTCCCGCGTGGAGCGAGACCTCGCTGAGAGCTCGCAGCGGGAAGACCAGTCTCAGCGCGAAAACTCACACCTCCAAGACGAACTGGTGCTGCAGGAGAGAGAAGTTATCGAGCTCAAGTCAGCCGCGGAGCGGGTGCAGGCGCACGCGCGGCTTCTCTCGGATCTGGACAGGCGTCCCGCGGAAGCTGACACGGGGCTCGTGTCCACAGACGAGATTATGAGGGACGCAGCCGCGCTGTGCGAGCAGCTGGGCTCCCTCACAGACCTGCTCCGCGCCGGACAGAATATATCGCAGGTGCGCTCCGGTCTCTCGGCAGCCCTGGCGGACGGGAACCTCCTCCTGCGGAACATAGCGGCGCTACGCAGCGAGCACGAGCTCTGCAAGGGCGCCCTCTCGGGGCTCCTGGGGGAGAGTCCGGACTTGCTCTCCCGGATAGCGGAGATGGCGCCGCTGCTTAAGCTGGAGGCGGAGCAGCTGGCCGAGCAGCAGCTCGCGTCACAGGCCAGCGCTCTGACGCTGTCGCACCTAGCGCAGCTGCTGAGTGAGCACACGGGACGGGCAGTGGCGCCCGAGGCTCTGATCGGCACGCTGTCAGCTGTGCTGTCCAGAGAGGCGAGTCTCTCCGTGTGCAGCCTAAGCAGCGACAGCGCGGAGCTGGAGGGGCGGCTGCAGGAGTCCGCGGCGCTGCTGGGCACCATGAGCGCCGCGCTTAATGGGGAGCAGGCGAAGCGGCGCTCGCAGGCGCGCACTCTCAAGAAGAAGATCCTGAGAGACACAGGGCTGATACGGGGCTTGAGACAGGAGGTGGAGAGCGTGGCGCGGACAGAACAGCTGATCAGAGGCGATGTGTCCCGTCTCTGCGAGAATGTGGCGTCCGGTAACATCGACACCGCCTCTCTCGGCGTAACTTCGCCCTGTGTGCGGGAGCTGTCAGCTGCTGTGAGGGATAGGAACAACAGAAAGATACAAGCCCTAGAGACCAGTCTGCAGGCTGCATACGAGAGAGGAGAGAAGAGTTTGAAAATGTTAGAACTGAAACTGTCGGATAATGCAGAGCTGAATGATCAGGTGCGGCGCCTCACTCTGGAGAGACCCAAGCTGGAGGCGGTGAATTCGCAGCTGCAGCGGTGTCTGCAGGAGCTGGAGAAACAGCTGATCGCCGAGAGAGAGGACAGCGACACCAGGGAGACCCTGCTCGCCACCAAACTTAGGATTATACAGCAGCACATCCAGAAGTATGATGACGTCATGTTCTCAGAGCTGGACAAGCTGTCCACCCAGGTTAAGGAGGACACAACGGAGCGAGACCTCCAGCAGAGGAGAGAGGACTCCTCATCAGAGGCGGTGCGGAGTCTGAGAGAGGAGCTGAGCGCCAAACAGGAGGAGCTACAGTTCCTACAGAAAGAAGTTACCGTGTACAGAGTACAGCTCTTCAATCAGGGCAACTCACACAGGGAGGAAATTGAAAAGTTAAAACAGTCGAATCAGTGCAGCATCAAACCTGCTCCGGAGAAGAGGGTACACTTCTACGACGATCTCCCCGCCCCCACCCCTCTAACAGTTCCCCCTATGACCTCTCTCAAGGGGAACGAGCTCCGCTCTGCCCTGGGGGTGGCGCTCACGCAGGAGCAGCTCTACGCGAAGGCGCACCTCTCTCTGCAGACCGAGCGGGACGGGCTGGCTCGGGAGAACAGTCTCCTCAGAGACAGAATAGACTCTATACACCAGCGAACAGCTGACCCCTATGGGTGTATAGCCAAGCGCTCCCTCCCTCCCGCCCCTACCTCTGCTCAGAGCTCTGAACTGGCGAGGGAGAATGAGAACCTAGTTGGCCAAGTCTCGGAGCTCAACTCGCGAGCCTCGAAGCTGGCTCACTATAGGAACCTATATTTCGATTCTAAAGCTAAATACAGATCTCTTCTCTGGCAGAAGTCCTACCTCAGTTCGCAGCTCAGTGTCTACTCCACCTATCTCCTCATGTCCGGACTGACCCTAGGGGAACAGGGCCTAGCGAGGAGAGGGCGCTCTAAGTTCCGTGTGTTTGTGTGGGCGGTTATATTTATCCGCCGCCTCTCCCACACCGACTGGCGACAACAGAACATTATCTACCTAGCCTACACACCTGCTATCTGCCTACAGTTCTAATACCATACCTATAGCTTGTATTTAGCTACTCCCTGAATTCTCTTAAGAATTATTTTTATCGCTCCCGTGTATTGTTTGTCAGTGAATAGCTATAATTAATTAATTACTATGCATACGGTATTACAGCGACTAGCTAGCATGTCTTACTACCAGTCTGGAAGCTACCAGAACTCGGCGCCTGCCAGCTACCAGTCTCAGCAGTACTCCGGTTACTCACAGTACGGGTACTCTCAGCCGCAACAGGGCCAGTACGGGGCGGCGGCCCCCGTCAGGTACCCCGTGGGGGGAGGAGGGTACCAACAACAGCACCAGGGCTATACGCCCAACCAGCAGATGAACAAAACTATGCACTCCAATGCTCCAAACCCATTCGTAAACCCCAGACAGGTAAGTAGGTAGATAGTTAGATATGAGTTATATTTTTGTTAAATTTTGGTACATCCATGATCCACACAGTAGTCTCCCGTTTATATGGAATCTATTTGTTTTACACGTATCTGGAATTCGTATTAACTGAAGTAATTTGTGTGCATTTGTATAAGGCTAGGGGATTTCCAAATTAATATATAACTCACAGGAATATTCCTATTGGAGTTATACTACATTATGTAGCCTGGCTCAGCAGCTGAGTACCAGCAGTATCCTACCGCTGGCTACGGTCAGGACTCGAGTGGGTACTACCCCGCTCAGAAGAGCTACCAGCCCCGCCCTCACCAGAGCGCCCCGGCCCCCGCCTACCCGTACAACTACTATTCTACCTCAGCGCCTGCCGCTGCTCACACTGGGTACATGTACGGGTACACTGGCAACCAAAGCGGACAACAACAACAACAACAACAACCGCAGCCAGATATAGCTACTGATAGTACCACCCCAGCCGAGTCTAATATTACTCCGCAACAGCAACAAGCTATACAGAATTGGATTGTGGAGGTTAATTCAGGCAATTATTGAATACAAGTTTTTTACAACAAACAGACAGACAACAATCGAGTTTTAATAATATAGATGTAGCTCTTAACAGTTCTACCCATTAACAAAAAAATAAGTTTGAAATATAAGATTACAACTAATTAACGAGTTTTACGATCATTAACGCTTCTACAATAGAAGCAGTCCCCTGTTGACAGCAGAGGGGCGAGCAGTAGAGGTGCGTTTATCCGCGGAGCCGCGAAGAGCAGATTCGGACCTGCGGTTGGAATTCAGATAAACAAGAGGTTCCAAAGAGGATTCCCAAGGGACGCACCCAGGGCTGCTAACTACTTCTGTGAGGTCTGCAAAGTCAGCTGCGGAACTTCAGATGTAAGCTATGCTGATTGTTATTAATTTACCTTGCTTTGTTAGTGGCTAAGTCTCCTCCGAATTAGAGACTTTAAATACACGCATATCTGTGTCATATTTGTTGTATAGTTTGTTGGCAAGGTGGTGGTAAGAACTCACAAACTAACTGGAGTCACCTCTGTTACATATTTTTGAAGGCTTAATATAATTATTAATTATTGCAAAGCAAAATTCAACTGTGAATTTCAAAAACTCCCCTATCTTATGTAATAGTAATCAATTGCAATTGCTAATTTGGTATTAATTATAACGTAATTCTCCTTGAGATTATCTGTTGATTTCAATTACGGTAGTGTCTTTAAATTTGATGGGATGTGTTTAAAAGTGACACCAATTAATGCACACGTGATATGTTATTAAGACTGCAAAAATAATAAACATTAATATATAGTTTTTCCAATTTTTTCCCTAAAAGATTACATTTTCCTAATTACGCATGTATTCCCCGAACTTGTATTAAATTAGTGTGCATTTACTTTGAACTGTTAAAGATACTAATATCCTATAAGTTATTTCCATAAATTACAAATTATCCTCTCTTCCCTGCTAGGCTTACAACACTCATCTGAATGGGAAGTCGCACAAGAAGAAACTCACCAACCCAATGCCATCAGTGCCCAACACTGGAAAGCTATTCAAGTGTGACGTGTGTGATGTGATGTGTACTGGAAAGGACGCTTTCAAAGCTCACATTGTGGGAACTAAACACAAAAAGGTGATTCACTTAAAATTGATTTAAAGTTAAACTCAAAGTATCTGTAAAAATAAGTTCACTTTCACAATACACATAAACCGATTATTGTACATTCAAATTATAGTAAATATGATTTCTGTAACTAAGAACATGTTTTTGTAATACGTGAAGGAATTAACGTATTACATATTATACGTGATACAACTTATATAAACTCACATAATGCATTTATACCATATCCCCAGGTTGTGAAGTTGTACGAGGTAATGGGTAAGCCTCTCCCTGAGATAAAGGATGCCCCCGTGGGCGTAGGCGACATCACAACAATGGGAGCTCACATCCAGAAAACAGGCAGACCTCTGATTAACTTTGTGAAGAGCAGCAAAGAGCTTCGGATGAGAGGGGAAGACAATGAGGAAGACACTTCTATGAGTGTTGATGCCGAGGAATCTGGGGATGGAGGTAGCATTAGTTAGCTCGCATTAAGAATCCTTATGACTTGTCGTATTTATTCTGATATTCTTTAGTTCTCTCGTCTGGGGTATGTGAGCTCAATCTTCATTCTATAGAGGAGCACTCATTCATTTGGATACATAATGTTTATGATTCATATTTAGGGAAAGAAAAAATCGAAACCAAAGCGGAAGAATAGCAGAGCAGATAAGCCTTTTGCCAGACCTCTGGTATGAATAGTCACTTTGTAGCTAATTTAATGCATGTTACTTTAGGAAAAAAAAAATTCGTACATTTAATCTGGGTACTGTTAATTTAGAAGGTCGGTCTAGAAGGATTTACTGACGCGTTTGGAGTCCCGCTCTACACAATTAGCACGAGAGATGTGTTCGTACCGCCGCCGAGGCCTGGTCAATGGGGATGGAACGGCGAACAGACGGAGAGATACTATATCGAAACAGCTGTGAGTAATTAATAGTAACATTTAAAAATTAGTTTAGATTCTATATTTCGTTTTAGCTTCGTCGGAACAAATACGATGATTTTTCTATCCTTGATGTTCATAGGAAGATCTATCCTTCTCAGAAAGAGGTGTGAGTTTATTTATTTATTTGGAAGTTGTTTTTATTTATTTTGCTTAGCTCGACTCTATGTACGGAACACTGGAAGATGTAGAAAAATCTTTGAACGTTATTTCTCAGAAGTTACACGATGAACAGTGAGTGTAGCAATTACTGTTACTACATATTTACTAAAATAATAACTGATTAACTGAATTATCCCTCCCGTACAACTTACAATTATTATGCGTACGTATTAAACTTAAGGACAACTTAAAAATTAAGCTATTTTGAAGGCTTTCACAATAAAAGGATTATTGTACTTTATTTTCCACATAAAAATATATCTTCTGTAAGAACATATTTAGCTAATTAATATGTAACAAATGCTCTTCGTATTGTGTAGAATGGATAAGTTTAGAGAGTCCCAACAGAGCACTGAAACTGAAGAACAGAGTATGCAAGTGGAGGAGGTTAAGACCGAGGCGACACCAGAAGCAGAGACAGAGGATGTTAAGCTAGAGACTACTGCTGACGCAGGAGAGAACGGAGAGGAGATGACCTCAGATTCCTTCGTGGTGCAGGAGAAAGGCGATGAGACTGATGCGTAAGAATAGCAGCAATACTTTTGAAACTTTAACTGTCATTTTAATTTTATTTATTTAGTAGAAAAACTGATTCGTTGACTCAAGAACAAGAAGATGCCCTTCGTAAGTTTATTATTTCTAGGCAGGGTTGATAGAAATCATGTTTTTAAAGGGATTTTTTTTATTTAATTAAGATTTTTGATTTAAATTTGTTTCTTATCTGCCCTAGCAAGTTATTAACGCTAAGAGGTACGTAATAATTAATAATATCAGAAGTAAAGATTACTTCCCAGCATTTAAAAGGAAGATATTTATGATAATATCCGGCAAAAAGGTGAACATAAATACTATAGGGATCTTTCTAATATGGGATTTTGAGGCTAATTCCGAAACACCTAAACTATAAACTTTAAACTTTCTGTAATTAATTTCAGTTTTGATTTAGATCTTGATTTTTATTAATAAAAATAATTGATTTAAATCAAACAACCCTGTTTCTAGGGATTGTTATACAAACTATTTTCAATAATATTCCATAAGTGCTGTAGCTCAGTTTAATAACTAAATAGAATTAGCAGTGCAATAATCGTAAAGAAAATAGTAATTTACATGCGAAATGTGGCTAGAATTAGAAAATTTATCTTCAATAAGTCTTAAGAAGTACAAGAATTAAAGTGATCGTTTCATTTGCTATTGAGTTAGCAGCTAGATTCCCGCCTTGCGGCTGTCTTAGTTTCAGCCAATACGATATGGAATTCTAGCTTTATTTTGTTCTTCTCATCCAAACTCAATTTTGCTCGAAGTGGAGTTTTATTTTTTTCTACTTCGGAATCAACTGCGAAGCCTAGCAACCCAAACAGAGTGAAGAATGCGTTATTACTCTCACACATCGGATTTTGGAATGTGGCCCCTCTTCCATGTTCCTTCAGCAGTTTGTGTGTCTCTTCTGTGAACTCGATAACCTCACTTCGCTCCGTTTCGATGTCAGTGAACACATCTGTGAGGGCTGATGTGGATATTGAGCTCTGTTTGAATGGACTCACAAGGGTTGACGGTATTTGTTCGCTCACAACACTACCCGTTCTCTTTATTGGCGTAACTCCCTCGCACCTCTGTATCGTAGCAATCCTATCGTTCTTTATCTTTCGTAGGTCGTGTTTATTGGCTACATTTTTCAGCGCTGTCGTGTACGCGTCTTCGTATTGGGACTTGTTCCACACTGGCTGGAATGAGAAGCCGACCATAGCCAGGGCCGCGAACACAAGCGTGTCACTGCATTGAATGTAGTACAGATTTCTGTCTTCCTGGGCCGCGCTCAGTTTAATCTCTTTCTCCACTTTGTTGGTAGGAATCTCAAACGCTATTCCGATGTACTTGGCGATATTGTTAGTGATGTCCATCCACTTTCCATGTGAGTGGCACTTGACGTGATAATCCGGCTTCCGGAACTTAATGCAGATAGTACGACTTGCGTGCGTCTTCCCGTCTAATATCAGTGACGCGTCAAGAAATTCTGACCTAGTTGTCAAGATGCTAACGAATTGTCTGTAGGCTTTAGCTATAGATTCACCGTTTTTTGGCGCGAATAAATGAATGATTTGAGAGATGCCTTCCATCGGGATATCGCGAATGTTAAACTCCAAGTTTTGTTGGAATTGTTTTTTCATTTCGACCCATTTATAGGGATGTGTCAGGTTTGTGTATGATTGTTCAAAGATATTCATTTTTTGTTCTATAAAATGTTTAATATTTTGATCCAAAAAGGCTAATTTATACTAGAAATATGATTTAGCCATTATGTAATGCATAATCTTTTAGCTAGTGACTCTGTACTTTCTAATTAGCCTGCAAGACTGGCTATCATAAAATAACATTAGCTAATACAATTTCCAGAGTGCACTGAAACTATATCTGGCATATGATAACAGTATAATACTCTATCCCACATCCTTGCAACATAATTATGAACTGTATAGTTTTATTAAAATATTTGATGTTCTTCAAGGATTTTCCCCTATTTTAATGCTATAGTTCCCATTCAGCTTCCCTTGACACAACTCAACTTTTATATTAGCTAACATCTTTACAATATTAGTTCAACATGGTACATAATTAATCTAAATATACTTTCATATGTATGCAAAGTATTTGTATTATGTACACAATTGTAAATACTCAAGAGTTCGCTATTGAATATGGATTAAAACCCTCTCCTTGTCATTTATTAAATTACTTATGCTTTTCTCTGATTGTTATTACTACATATAATCTATTGATAATTTCATATATTTATTGCACACAAATTGTCAGCATTGCTGTCTTTTATTAGCAATGATTAAATCTATGATCCCAGTATCAGCACAAATTTAACTTTTGCACCCTATATTATTATAAGGAATTAATTTAGTATTTTAAATCTAAGGTATATTCTATGGCGGCCGCTGACTCTTGTTGACAAAATTATGGCTTGTCAGAAAATGTTCTTTTAGACATATTGTGAAATCGGTTTATCTCAGTTCAGATTTAATAATAGCAGAGTAGGTATTGATAATCATTCAAGGATTATTGCGATTCCGATATTACAGTATACCTCTATTTTTGCCCTTATCTCTAAATCCATTTTTTGAACTTCAATGTATAGTAAATTAGCAATTTATCATAAAAACGTGAATAGGTTGAATATTTTCATTACGTAATTACTATTTACGAGGTATACCATCTGCAAATACTTATGTTTACGAACTCTTTAACCACTACTGCCTCCCTCTGTGCACTGGTAGTTTCTATTTATCCTATATTGTTCTTATCTTCGTCTGGATATTATTTAACTTTTACGCAATATATATTTTTAAGTCATCTGCTCAACTTGAACTTTTCAACTTTTGCTATTTTAGTTCTTATATTTTATCCTATGAATAATTTTTATTATCACTAATATGTAATTCTGTAAACAACAAATACATTTTCTTAGCAAATTTGGTTGAATAACTTAACCTATAAAATTGCTAATTTCTAGGTGTCATTCAAGGGTTCCAAAGAGTTGGAGATGCGGCAAAAGGCATTAACTTAAGTGGGAACCTTCAGGCTGAATTAATAGTCATATGTACAGGTATTAATTGTATATACATTAAGTTGATTTTTTTGAGTGATTTTTTGCTTTCGTATCTAGAAAAACCAACTAAATATCTTTTACAAAGGATAGTGGACATGATGCCTGCTACAATCACTGTAAGTCAGTTTTGTTTTGTTTTGATTGCACAATTATATAATATTACTCAATATTTTATTAAATATATAATTGATTACTTCTTACAAATTGTCAAGAATATGCTCTATTAGATTAACATAAAACTTATTTCTTCTTTCCTCACTTCGAAAGTTATAATAATAGAGAAAGCACTTTCACTTGTGCAATTGTTAATTAATATACTTAACCTCCTAAGCTGTAGATATCATATTGCGTTATTTGAGTACACTATAACTTTTTTCCAAGTCATTATAAAATAACAAAGCACTCCAAAAAATGTCACTTCATGTAGCTTTCTAGATCTAGATCCCACCTACCATAATGTTGTTCCCCCCCCATTTATTCATCATTGTTTACTGAATTGGAATACAAATACACATATACTATACCTTAATACCGCCTTGATCAAGTTGCCATCTACTTACACTCTCTACGAGTAATGTTGTTATTCCTTCGTAAAGACATGCCTCCTGTCTGCTACGCCAACATTAAATAAGTTCAAGATATATATTTCCCCAAATAACATACACTTATATGGAATATACGACCTCCCTTAATGATATCCTCATTCACATCTTGCTTTGTACATAAACTGCTTATTCTGAGCATCAGTCAATATATACTTTATATTATTATATAGGACGTGACAAAGTTCCCATATCAGGTCACTCCTCAGACTAATCTAGCAGGATTCCAGGTTTCCTACTCGGAGGAAGAGATAAGTGTCAGTGTCAGTGTTACCTTAACCTCCCTGGACATACGGGAACAGCCTCAGGAAGAGGAAGCCAAAGGTTTAAATTAGTCACTAGTCGTGGGTTTATTATCTACTCTTAACTTTCTGCTCTCTTCTCTCTGGCTTTGTTTAATACTTTTGTGATTATACACAGGAACACATTCCTTATGTGTTCCTGTGTGTAATCACACATAAGTTTAGAAAACAAAGTCCGGGTTGAAATGTATATAACAAAGAGTGCAGAGCTTATATTTGTGTGTATACTTGTATTTAATCCTGTTTGAGGTATTTGTATTTGTATTGAAGCTATTTGGGAGATGAAGGACATCTGAGATTCAGAGGGGAGATTACGTGTCGTATTTAAACTGTGCTCTAATCTATTTCCTCTCCCACTTAGCGGATGAAAACAAAGGCGTTCTGGATCGGTCTTGCTGCCAGCGGGCGCTTTGCCAAATGAGGCGCACAAAATGGTTTCAGGTTTGCAGAGAACTACACCCCTTGTCATGCTGTATCCAGTTACTGTATTGTCTAGTAGAAATGCTATTCACGCAGTATAATCGTAGTAGAGTGTATATTTATTGGGGCAATCCTGATATTATTAACTGCTTTCCATAATAGACACACGGTCTGTATAAAGGATTTGCTCCCAATGTATTCACGGGGTTATGTTCTATGCTAACTTGTATAGTAGTTAGTCTGGAGATAAATAGTATTTTAACAACAGCGTTCTCTTCTCTAGGGACAGGCCATCTGCTTGTCATCTTACATTATAATTATAAGAGTGCTCAGGGATATATCGAGAAGGGTTCCTGCCTGGACATGCTTGGACTCTTGGGTTAGTTGTGTATTCAACGCTAGGGTTTGTTCGCTTGTTTGTTTGTTTGTTTGTTGGATTGTTTGTTTGTTTGTTTGTTGGATTGTTTGTTTGCTCGAATTGATTGAGGAACTGATTGGAGCTACAGACTTGAAATATGGTAGATATGGGGATATTTCTAGTAACAAGTTTAAATATCTACGAAAATATTTACTGCTTTCCTTCCAAAAGGCGTCAAACAATGAAATTGTCCCAGTGCGGATTAATTAATGACACATTTCTTGAACATTCTAAAAAGGCGAAACTTAATTATATTGATTATCCACTCTCCATAGATACTAGAGCTTTTGTTGCAGAAAGTAATAAGCAATTGTCCACGGGAGTACACCAGACCGGGTGACATTATTCGCAGTTTCATTGCTTGCATTGCTTCAGGGTTTTTCCTACCAGGTTAGTTGTTGCTTGTTTTCAGTCGTATGTTTGTGTAATTAAAATGATCGTTTAGGAGCTCCTGGACTATTGGATCCTTGCGAGAAAGATAAAGTGGACGCCAGCCTACAACTCACTCCTCAACAGCGAGAAGATCTGACATTCAGTGCTCAGGTATTCAGATAAGTGTATATTATTAGTTAATTAAATAAGAATTTACTTATACAGCGATCATCGGCGTTTGTTTTAAATAACCTGGCTAGTTTCTACCGATGGTGTTTTTTATAAACATAAAAAAACAATCGGTAGAAACTAGCCAGGTTTTTTAATACAAACGTCGATGATCGCTGTATAAGTAAACTCATTAAATATTATTGAGATCTCTTCTAGCATGCACTGAGATTGATTTCTTTCAAACAACTGTACAAAGTGCTGGGGTTAGAGAATGCGCCTAAAATGCAAGATATCAGAGATTGTACAACTCCGCCTAGAATGCATATGCGTAGATTCGTGCCCTACAGGAATATGTATAGAGCCAAGAAGAAAACTCCTTCTGTCACTGACAGCTCTGAGAAGAAAACGATTGTGGAAGAATCAACACAGGAGAGCTAACCGACAAAATCAGCTGATATTTCTTATTATTATAATTGGTATACTTATAGGCTCTAGAATAATGGTATCAGACACGAAGCTTCATAGATTTATAGACTCAAATGACTCGACAGTCGCTATTCAATCTCCTTTGATTTATTGTTTCTATTTTCATAGCCCTCCTGTTAACATAATTATACAAAAGTATACACTGCTATATTACTTATACTATTAGATCATAAGAGGTGTATAAAATAACAGGGTTTATTGAGTTAATTATATTACATTTAATTTCCGCATAACGCAATCCTACACCGCTCTGTGCGCTGCTAATACCACTCTGTTGTAGCAGCGTATTTCATCCGCTGTAAGATTCTGCCAGACTTCCACATAGTAATCGAACCCGTCCATGTCGATAACCTCTTTGTTACTCGCCTTACGAATGATGATGACATGGGATTCTGTCATTGTAATCGCTGCTGGAATTTTCAGATATTTTGCTGAATAATACTCTGCTTGTGTTTTGATAATACAGAGAACACTCAAATGGTCGTATCCCGTGTTTGAGTCAAATATACATATCTTGCCGTCTCCAAGGAACGCCCATACAGTTTGATTCCCCGTATGGAGACTAGCTATGGGCGCTACAATATCGTCAACAGTACTTGCCTGACAATGCATATCTACCATGTCTATATGTTCCAGACCAGGTCTCAGGGATATATTTGATTGGGACAAATAGTCCACTCTCTGTTTCAGCTTTACGTCAACATTTTCGAGGTGTGATATTTCGCGACTAGCTCGACACTCCTCTACAGCTGAAATGCTTTTAAATTTGAAATTCAGATTGCAAGGATTGGCTGCTTGTTTCTTTAACTTGTGTGTGGGAGAGATATCTGGTTTTGAGCTTTTCTGTACGATACTTCCGTTTCTGTTAATTGTTTTGTTTTGTTTGTTGTATACCAACTCGGCGAACTCGTATACCTTCTTAGTATGGTAGTCAATCTTCCAAAGGTTTAGCTCTCCTTTGTCATTCAGCCAGATGCATTTCCCCGCGTAGATCATGTCTCCAATCTCAATCACGTTGTTAATCGGGAGCAACTCGTCGATAATCTTTGGAATCCGGAAGCTAATGTCTAGCACTACAATTTGCGCTGTGCTATTCTTACCGAAGCAGAACCAGAGCTCATTCTTGTTCACAACACAGCCTCCACATATATAACTATCTGTCGCATACACTCCCGATTTGCTGAATTTAACGATGTCATACTTCTGATCCTTTGGCCGTAGGAAGTCCCCACTTAATTGAAACTGATATACTACAATGTCTCTTGGTAGAATCAATATGATATTTACATCCATAGACGTTTCCGTTTCTTCTAGTGGAACGGCGATTAGCTTACGAACGGTGTCCTCTGCCTCTTGGAACATTAGATTCATTTGTGGCAGACCGTACATCATTACTACCCCTGGCTCTCCCTTCTGTCTAGTGGCAGCTAGCCACATGAAAGAGTTATACGTCACTATTGAGGTCACATGCGGGTACGCAATGCGAAGGTCGTTATAGTACTCTTCTGTTGTCATTTTCATTAGAATTATGTCGGTCTCCTGCTCTGTTGAGCTTGAGATTATCACAGCGCTGTCCTCTGCGACCGCTGACAACGCTGGTGATGAATAGGAATTAAACTCTATTTGCTCTGTTCGGTGCGGAGAGCCATCACAGCTCAAATCGTATTTCGCAGTTTGGTTGATAGATGGGAACTTGCTTTGCAGGTTAGGCGTGCTGGGTCGGATCTCTGAGTTGTAGCTCCCAGACAGGTCCCTGGCCCCGGCGCTAGAACTGTTGGAGAGCGAAATGTTGTGACGAGTTGGCGGAAATAAGCTGTCCATCAAACTCTTGTTGAGATCTATTCCTTTCTCGGTTGGAAGCGTGGCGCCTATCATCTGGAAGGATCCTGTTATCACCCCGCGTGTGTTTATGTTAGCTGCTTTATTCTTCATAACGAATTTGACCTCGGAAAGTTCTTGAAGAATTTCGCTCGTGCTCGGTCTCATCTGCGGCAACTGTTCCCAGCAACGTTGTATCAAGCTGTACATGTGGAAGGGGATCTCCTTACTGCTACACACGGGACGCACTCCGTTCCTAACCTTTTCCAGCAAATTCCTATCTCCGCACGCGGGGTTTCGCCCGAAGAGCAATTCACAAAGGAAATAAGCATAGGAATATACATCCACCTTTTCGTCCACTGCCAGATGAATTCCCTCTTCGGGATAGAGTTCGGGAGCCATGAACCCGGGGGTTCCTCTGTACCCCTTGAGACCTTTCGGAACAATCATCTCTGAGATACCGTAGTCAGTTAACTTTACGTGTAACTGCGAAGACATTTCCAGATTCAGTACCAGCACATTGGCTGATTTCAGGTCGAAATATATAATATTATTTCGGTGGAGATATTCCAAGGCTGACGCTATCTCTATTGCGATCTGGTGAGTTAGGATTGTTCCCAATATCCCATTCTTCATAACCCCTAGCCCGTACTCCTGGAGATGGTAGTCCAGCACTTTATTCAGAGAACTGTGGACGGCGTACTCCAGGACCAGACATAGGGGACTAGTGGTGACTGCGATAATACCCATTAGATAGTTGTGTTGGAGTTTCTGAAGGAACACAGCTTCCTTTCGCATGTCCAAGTACTCCTTCGATTTCTTGACATTTGGGAAATGTGACCCTGTCCGCACTTTGACTGCAACCTCCTTTCCCTTGTACACATGTTTGTAGACAGTTCCTTCTGTTCCTTCTCCGATCTTTTTCGATGTATTTTTGTTGAAATTAAGTTCTTTATTGGTGATGAGTATGTGATTGGGCTGATCCTTCAAGAAGTACTCAGGCAGGAGATCTTCTACTATGTACTTTTGTTTGCTTATTTCGCAGTGGTATGACTCTCCTTCAATCATAAGCAGATCCTCTATTGACAACAAATGTAGGTTGGCGTTCTCAATACAGCCGTTGCATGGTATCATCCTACAGCAACTCTCCGAAACAATTGTAAACTGCTCCTGTCTAACCAGATTCTCTATAGCATCACAAATATTGCCCAATTTCTTTAAGCTCTCATACGCACTCTTGCTATAGATAGCGACAGAAATAAAGAACCTCAAGCCACCACGCCTCAGCTCAATGGTTTGTTCGTCTACAATCTTTCTCCCCCTCACCACGTGGTTGGACAGAATATTATTCGACAGCTGATCGATATTTGCTTGCGTTATGAGAATATGTTGGTCTCCTATGAACGCTTCAATCCCATTTTTCCACAAAACTAGGTTCCACTCGCTGGGCTTGAACTGGTAATCCGGAGCTTGCTTCGAATGGGAAGTAAGATAGACAATTAATAGTGAAAAGAAATGTCTGGGATCTTCCTCGAAACAGTACAATCGATTGTACTGGGGCGTTTCCATTATGATCCTGTCTCTTCCTCTTGCTTGCATGTAGAATGAGTTCTCGAACTCCATTAACTCTGACTTGGCAATAATGGCTGGCCTGTCCCCATGCAGAAACTGAACAGCTAGTACAATGTTGTCAGTTATCTTGAATGCTAGCTCGTATTGCTCTAGGATCGCTATTATCGCTGTTGTGACTCTCTCGTTTGGGCTATAGCATTGTATTATATCCTCTAACTCGGATAATCTAGCCTTACCGCATTCGCTCTCGATAGTGATAGGAGATGTTTCAACAAACCTCAGAATGAAATCAAAAAGTATTTTGGGCTTTGTGAAGTAGAAGTTATCTAGGCCAGACCATGTATCCTTACAGTGGAATAGATAGCCGCATGATTGAAGAAGTTCGCTGAATTGTGACTTGTCATTGTCACTCCAGGAATGTTCTTTCGAGTTTCTCTCGCAAATACTAAAAAATTCATTTTTCTGAAACACAAACTCTTTTAGTCTGTTATCTCCATTCTTTTCTTTGCCTTCAAAATAGCTGAATACCTTCAGCATGTATTCAGGCACTTTACTCAACTTGTCGCAAACTGTACCTGCCCAGTTATAAACTTCTTTTCGTACAGATTCTGCGTCCCTGAAAAGGAGTGTAGCGTGCAAATTGTGCATTGGTTCCCAGTGTCGGAAATTGGCGATAATATCTCGCTGCACATCCTTTTCGATTTGTTGTGAGAGATCGAGAAGTGTGGTCACCCTCTCCGAGGCTATTCTAAGATTTCTATCAAATATAGATTGCAGCCATTCTTTCGCCTCGATACATCCAACAAATCTTCTGGCAATATCAGTCGCTAAGATGTACAAGGTCCTCTCACTCTCAATCATATATTTAATTGAATTAAACGCGTCAATATTGTCTATGAGCCACACGCGTATCTTAAGAGGAGATCTCTGTGCCTTCATTGAAAATATGGACTCTGTTCTCCTACCGCTATTGTACAACTGCGTATCAAACATTTTTATATTTTCCAGCCGAGGGCTGTCCAACACTAATTTCTTTCGACTGACCCCCAATATATCGAGCTCTAGTCGCTGTAGCACTACGCTAGGCCTGCCCAATAGGACTAGTTGTATAGCGTACATCTTCTCTGAGTTGAGACGTATCTCTTCCAGATATTTCATTATTTTGTCTACTTTGAGGTAGATCTGTCCTTGGATCGGCTGGTACAGCTTGGGCAGGTTAGCTAACGGAGTTTCTTCTATGCTGATTGCTTTCAGTTTCTGTAGGAGACTTAGCTCAGGAGGAAGATCGTTCAAATTGGGATTATGGTTAAGATAGAGGAAGCGGAGATTCTTCAAGCACTGTACGAATACTGGAACTTCGAAAAGATCGTTATCTGATATATCGAGAGAAAAGAGAGTCTTCTCAAAGCAAGCGAGATTAGGCCTCGTAACCTCACACTGCATTACGTTTGAAATCCCGTAGTGTTCATGAGTGAAGAGTCGCTTGTTGTTGGCTATTTTCAGATCACTGAGCTGGCTCTCCCACAGATTATCAGCTGGGAAGTCGTGTAGGTCGTTGTTGTTCAAGTCTAGATTGAGCAGCATACGCAGTTTGGTTACGAACTGAGGTATCCACGTGAACTTGTTCCTGGATAGCAGTAAGGTGCGCAGAGTCATCTTCCATAGTCCAGGGGGGTGTTGGAAGGCGAAGCAGGTCAACGAGTTAGAACTAAGGTCGATTTCCTCCAGTCTCGTGCTCAGGTTCCAGTTTGCTGGGAAGCTGTCTATTCTGTTATCTTTGCACTTGAGTTCTATCATTCTCCTGAACTGGCCAATCTCTTCGGGTATAGTTTCTAGCAGGTTTTCCGATAAATTTAGTATTTTCAGGTTTGATTCACAAGCAGCCGACAGGTACTTAGAAGGATCTTCTTCGTCCCAGAAAGTAAACCGGATTATCTGATTCTTTATGAGCAACAGCTGTTCAATGCGAGGCATACACAGGTATATGAAAGGCAACTCTTTCAGTTTGTTACGTTTGAGATCCAACTTAACCAGCTGATTGGGACAAGGGTATGGCAGGTCAGGTAGAGATTCAATGTTATTATCATTGAGTGTTAGTATACTCAGGAAAGGTAGGGTCCCGTCGAAGAATGCTGGAATTACATTGGCTAGCTTGTTATTAGAGAGGTCTAGAATTATGATATGGTAATCAGTTAGTGACTTGAGAACTCGTGTGTTCAGCTGTGTCCACCGTCTCCAACTCTTCTCGAACCATCTCGCTTCCACGTTATTGTCCATAACACTCGCGCCTTCGATGGGCAACAGACTGTTCATTACCTTTTCCTTTATAGGAACTAAGTTTTTGCGCATTACATAGGATATTAAGAGTTCGTTATCTGCTTCATTCGCTAGTCTCAGTGCATCCTTGAGTATCACAAGTTTCCCTTGAGACCTCATAAGCTCTTCCAGTATCAAATAGATATCGTAGCCATCGGCTCGAGTCGCCAGGAAGTGAACTAGTCGCTCCGCATCATTGTCATCTAACCCCACGTCTAGGAAAATCAGATACTTCACAATTGGTGCGTCGAGGTTAACTATTGCGTTGGTGAGGAAGTCTTCTAATAAGATTGCTCCGTGGTTGTGTAGCACCTTCAGTATTTCCAGCTGTTTGTATTTGACAGATAGCTCTGCTAATGCCGTCAAGGTTTCCGCCTCAAATAACGTCTTGAACTGTAGCAAGAAAAACTCCGTACATACAGTACACCCGTACTTTACGAAGTCCTTCATAGTAGACAGTATTGTATCTTCGGTTAACTCCAACTGTTCTTTCCTACGAACGATCTCATCGTAGTCGTTCTCTTGTCGTAGGAAACTGCAAAGAAACTCCTTCAAATCTTCTTCCTCTATTACTTGTTGAATAACTGCAATCTCTTTCGAGTTATACTGATCGATTCTTATCTCTATTTCTGCCATATTTGTTGAGTTACTTATTTAGTTATTAATGTTAGCAATATAAATAACCATAGCCTATACTGTACAGTCATAAGTTTTATAACTATATGGAGTATCAGGTTATATACAAGTGGGCATAGGGACTCATAATAACTACCATTGCATTATTAGACATCGTATGCTCATCCCTCAAATCAATTTGTAAGAGAAAGCCCCCTATATAACTCATTTGTATACAATGCAATAATACTGCTTGTAAATATTGAAATTTCCCTCTTACTATATAATTACGTACGTAGTTTCATTTTCCTGTATTGGCTTGTTTTATATTCATCAACAAAAATTTGCAACTATACTTTATAGATGCCTCGATTAGTTGTAAGAACGCGCGTAGCGCGGACGAGCAGCTTGTTATAAAGAATCAGTAATGCTCATTAAATGTTGCTACTTAGCGGTTATTAATTAAACTTAACTCTCATTTCGTAACTTCTTGCTGGAAGATGCTAATACTGCAGATGTTAGCAAATTCAAAGTTCCCAATGACAACGTTTAGACTTCCTTATAGGAAACGTATCAAGTCAACGTTTTTTTACAAAATACAATTTCTACTGTTATCATTTTTAAAAGCACAGACCAGATTAGACAACTTGATTGCATTCACTGAACTGCAAAGGTTGTAATCTCGATAGAATGTTTGTTATTATTTCCGCTCCTCTATCTCGACTCTAGAGCGTAGCTCAATTTATTTCCTTTCCGTTTATCGCTTGCCAACTACAGATGTCCCTGTTACTCCGGGTAATATTAAGGTTCTTTCCGCTCGAGCTAACCCTGGTAGCACCTGTCTCGGTACAATCTAATTCGATAGAACTTATGCCTGGGATCCTCTGGGCCTACGCGCCTAAGCAGAAGTCTCTTAAGAGTCGCACGAAGCGGCGAGAGCTGCAGTACATCCTCCCTCTCAACTCGGGGATAACCGGATGTCCCACCTGCGGACACCCGATCATGTTCCCGAGGCTCTGCGGCAACTGTCTCAGATTCGCGTTGGCGCGGGAATGGGAGTACCGAGAGGAACACTACACGCAGGAGAGACTGAATGGATGGAAGGCGAGGTGGGAAGAGATGAAGGGTGAATGGATGAACTTAATAGCCATCGAGGGACCGAAGGGATCTAAAGAGCCGCCATTAGGGGTGGATCCAGAAACAGACTTATAATCACATTGTTCGCGTTATAATATAGGCCCCAATAAATCACTTCTTAACCGACACAGTATAATATAAGCTAAATACTATTAATATTAATGTTGCACTAGATGTTATTAGCCGGCCTCTATTCCAAACTCTTGCGGAGACTGACTTATCAGTTCCCTCTCTACCTAACTGCCAACAGATATATAAATACTCACACCTTCCTTAGATACGCTAACTGCAATAGTTATGCTGCTGCCCCACAGCTAGCCATGAGGTTCCGCAAGTTCTCCAACTCGCCGGCTCCCAGCGATAAGCTAGTGCTACAAGAGAGCTACGTGCGTCGGTTCCACCAACTGCCTACCGAGGCTAACCAGTTCATAAGACTGGCAGTGGAGGGCGGCGGCTGCTCCGGCTTCCAATACGAATTCTCTATCGACGCTCAAAAGGGGACTGATGACGTAGTTATCGAGAGAGCCGGTGCTAAGCTTGTTATTGACGCGGTATCTCTGGACCTGCTAGAGGGCGCGAGCGTAGAGTTTCACGAGGAACTTATCCGCTCCTCTTTCAGGGTTGTGGACATTCCAAACGCCGAGTCTGGTTGCTCCTGTGGAGCCTCGTTCGCTCTCAAAACTTGAATGTACAAATCACTCCCACTTTATAAGTAATAAATAATTAACTCCGCCCTTTTGATTAATTATCGTCACCAAAATGACAAATGAAAAAAATTAAACAAGTCTAAAAATATAATACTTGTCTACCAGGGATAACTAGCTCTGCTTAACTTTAGCAATGAACCTAAGCTCACAGATTTCTATCCTATTTCTCTCTGCATTCCTGCTATCTGCGTTTGGCAAAGCTGCTATACAAGATAAGAATGAGGATCCCTACCTTACTTCTCTCAAGCAGAAGTGTTCATCCACACTCACTCGTTCCTGCAAAGACAGCGTTTCCAATCCGGACAAGAACTACCTCGCCTTTCTAACCTGTCTCGAGACAAACTCAGATAAACACGACGAGCAGTGCAAGAAGGAATTCTTCACTTACAAACTCCGACTCTATACAAACCCTGCGTTCCTAAGCACCCTGCAGAGCGTCTGTGGCGACGAGATGACCAACCTCTGCGAGGGGATGCAGGGCCCTAAGCAGATCGACTGTCTGTTCAAAACAGAGTCTTCTCATATAAAGGGAGCCTGTTCCTCTTATCTGGGCCAAATGGGGCAGGTAACTTATAGCAACCAATATACAGTCGACTCTGCTTAATAGAGTCACCTCGGGACCATGCTACTTTGACCCTATTAATAAATCTATTAACCGAAAATATTTTAAGACAAACTGTCATTCCGTCCTATAATTCCTATGAAATTTTTACCCGATTAAGCGGAGAAATATATTAACCGGTGGCTCTATTAAGCGGAGTCGACTGTATACGTATTACAACATTCCAAGTGACACATCCGTTGGTAGGTGATGATATCCGACTACGCTGTCCTCTCAGACATCGACGGAGCTTGCGCTGCGGAGATAGACTCTCTGGGCTGCACTCTGGGCGTCGGGAAGCTCGGCGTGTTCGGGTCTCCGGTCATTAAGATAGTGCAGTGTCTGATGGCTAACAGCAACAGGCTCTCCGCTAACTGCGCTAAGAAGTTCTCTTCCGAAGGCGGCAAGAGCAAGGCGGAGGTCGAGATGCATGAGGAGTGCAAGTGAGACATCCCACGACACACGCGTGTTAATACTATACGTTCTGGCCGTTCAAACGTTATGTAATGCAATTCCCGAAAGTTTCCTTATGTAGCGATTTTCTGACCATTTGTAATACGAAAAGTTGGTCGGTTGGCCTACCCCTTGGAATCGTTAAGTACGTTTGAACCCATTTATGACACTTTCTAGGATTGACATTTCTAAGCTCTGCCGGGCCGGGGCCGACAGCTTCGAGTGCCTGCTGTCCCGCCTCTCCGAGATCGGGTCCCCCTCCTGTCTGGATACGCTCCTGGAGAGACAGGGGTACTACTTCCGGTCGCTGGACATCGGGCTGGACTTCTACCAGTTCTGCAGCGCAGACGTTAGGAAGCAGCGCTGCGCCGAGAGCAAGGTGATGAGGAGCGGCAGCGAGGGGGAGTTCACGAAGCTGACAGAGCTGCTCTCCTGTCTGGGCAAGGACTCCGCTCTTCTCAGTGAGGACTGCGAACAGGAAGTGGAGCTGCTGAGAGAGAGATTCGTGGGAGAGCACGCGATCTCTGTGGAGTTTGCCAGGGCATGCGAGATCGCCAGGTATATCAACTCGTGTTGTTATCTATAAGATTTATCTTGTTTCTTAGAGAAGAGTTCTGCTCCTCCAACTACGTCTCTCTGCCAGACTGCCTTACGGACTCGCTGGAGGAGAACAGAGATGCGCAGTACAAGGAGTGCAGGGGCCATCTGAAGCTGCTGACGTCATCACACGACGTCACAACTGTCCGACTGCCTCCTCCTCCTCCTCAGAAACAGGTGCCTCTCCCTATCAAGCAGGATGCTGGCAAACAAGATTCTGTTAAGCAAGACTCTCCTAAACAGGAATATGTTAAACAGGATGCTGTTAAGCCAGAAGCTAATAAACAGAATGCTATTAAGCAAGATGCAGTTAAGCAGGAATCTGTTAAGCAAGATGCTATTAAACAGGATGCTGGCAAAAAGGAAGCAGTTAAGCAGAGGGAGTTCCCTAAGCCGGACCTGCTGCTGTTCTGTGGCGAGGAGCTGGACAGCCTCTGCTCCATCTCTCGGGGCACCGACTACAAGAACACTCTCCTCTGTCTTACGCACCACCTGTCTGACCACGGAATGTCACACGAGTGCGGCAGCCACCTGGGGCGCGTCATGTACTTCTCGGAGCGCGGGCTTTCTCCCGACAGCAAGCTGGAGCGCAGCTGTGCGTCGGAGCTCCGAGACGCGTGCAACACGGACAAGGCAGGGAGAATAGCCTGTCTCGTGTCGCACCACGCTACTTCCGAGACAGCAGCGGAAGTGGTGAGTTGTCTTAGCCAAGGGTTGTGCCAAGGGTGAAATGTGGGATATTCCTAATCCACTTTATCCCTTCTTTCAAGCAAAACAAAATTAAGTCAATCGAGCGTGTATAAGTGGTAAAATTGGCGTTTTAATTGTGCTCGTTTGAATCTTTTGCTAACTTCACACTCGTCATGTTAAATCGACACAACTATATATGAGTATCTAACCAAGTCCTTACAGACTACCGTTCCTTAGTTATCTGCTGAGTGTGCTTACGAAGTGGACGAATTCCTTAGGACGTATGCCGCTTCCAAGGAGATGCAGGAGGACCTGTTCCGAGAGTGCCTCCCCTCGCTGGGCCAGCTGTGCCCCTCGCAGGGCCCGCACCACACAGAGCTGGAGTGTCTGAGGGAGCAGCAGGAGCTCGTAGAGCACACCAGCAGCTGTTTCGATCTGCTGGAGGAGTTCAACGCTGTGGAGGAGATTATGCCGTCTCTAAACGCGAATGTGTACGAGAGGTGTCACAAAGCGATTAGCACCTATTGTTCACACCTCAGCTCTCACCAGCTCGTGGACTGTCTCCAGGAGTCAATGACTCTCCCAGGATTTGATTCTGAGTGTAAGACCGCGCTGACACATGTCAAGGAGGTGTCGAATCCTGAATGGAACCTCGACCCCCAGCTGAACAAGAACTGCAAGAGAGACATATCGGTGCACTGCCCACACGTCAAACGCGTTAACGAAGCCATTGAATGTCTCTACCCAGTCTACAAGTCCGGTGTGCTGAATTTGATGTGCAGCGCATATATAGAGCCACTGTTTGACCAGGTCAGGCCATATCAATTAGCCACGATATACTATACAGTAGAACTCGTTAGTAGGAACACCAGGGGACCTTCAAAATGAGTTCGCCTTATCCGGAATTTGTTTAACCAATATCATTTGTATTGAAAAGGCTTTGAAGGGGAGTGAAATAATGTTCTTATTAATCGGGATTTCGTATTTACCGTACTCGTACTAACGAGGTTCTAATGTACATTATTTCTCATTACACTTGTACTATGTTATATCTCAATCCACTGTAGATTGCCTTACAGGGAGATAACAAGCCGGCTGACAACCTCATTGTATCTCAGATTAAGGACTACAGTCCGGTATCCTTACTTGAGACGAGCTGCGTGAAGGAATTGCAGCTTTTCTGTGCGACAATACTACCAGAGAAACACTTGGAGTGTCTGATAGGATTCAAGTTGGACGTGCGGGTGACCCCGCCCTGTCAGAAGGCCATTATCACAGAGGAGATAGACTTTATGGCGAGGAGGCATATGGACGAACAGGTGATGGCGGACTGTAAGGAGGATATACACAACTACTGTATGTTCGATTCTCGTTACGAGGTTCTCATTTGCTTGCAGTCCATGGATAAAGCTGGGGCAATTAGCCCAAAGTGTAAGAGCAAGTTAGAAAAGGTATCTGATTCTCTGAGACTGCTACAGTTGGATAAGAACCTAGCTATTCAGTGCCACTCTGCGGCCTTCCAGAAGTGCAAGCAGAAACTGGGCAACAGCGAGAAACTCGTGAACTGTCTGTCCAAACACATGCGAGAGTTGGAGGCAGGTGGCGAGAACAGAAAGTGCATTAACGATGTTGTAGTGCTGATAGGCCAGGCGCAGCTGGACATTAATAAGGACCCAGATCTGGCTGAGAAGTGTCGGTCCGAACTGAACAAGTACTGTGCGAATGTAGCCATGGGACACGGGGAGAAGATACGGTGTCTGTTCAGACTGAAAGAAACCAGCGATAAACTTATGAGCAGCAGTTGCAGCATTGCTCTCGTGGAGAGACAGGACCTGTGGAGCAGTCTCTCGAAGAGGTACCCGAACATACAGCGAGGGGTAGAAGCGCTCCTGGACGACTTTGAGATTCTAAAACAGACAGTGTACCCCAATATAGTAGGGATTCTAAAGGCGATCTTCCTACTGGGATTGATGATAGGAATAGTGGCTATCTGCTGTCTCTGTAGGGCAACCAGGAGGGTGAGGAGAAAGATCTTGTAAATCTGTAAATAAATTGACTAGTTTTAAGCAGCAGTTGATTGCTAGTATATTTGTTTAGCTTATAATTTGAATGTTGAATTTTAATCTCTTTCTGATATGGTATAAGCTTTGTAATTATATTTTTATTTATAATGCAACCAGGTAAACAAGATAAATATACTGTAATACAAAATACGTTTGATTCGGATCTAGTCACTTATCCATCAATCGACTAATGAAGATATTCTCGGTGGCTTTGTTCTGGTTTCTATTCACGGCAGTGCCTACTCTCTGCCTGAAGCTGAACAGTACTCTCTTCGATGGTTGCGAAGTAGATAAAACCTGTTTCTCCAGCATTCCGGGCAGCTGCTCTCAAGTTTGCACAGCTGACACCTGCACACTACTCTATACCATACAGAATCTCCCCACTGAGAATAAGCTGCGCATAGGGCTGCATTCTGTAGGCAGTGAGTTGTTATAATAACAATCCTATTACAGTAATCTCCCGTTATAACGAAGTAGGATATTACGAATACCCGCTTATAACGAAGTTGTATGTATTTTCCAAATGGATAAAGTTGAGTAGTTTTGATTTTATTCCGCTTACAACTCCATTTATATCGAAATATACAGGGTCACTTAAACTTTGTTATAACGGGAGTTCACTGTATTCTATAATTAGATTTATGCCTTCATAAATGTACGTACGCCTAGTATTATAAGCTAGTTTACTTATACTTTCCTATAGACTATGGGTACATGGCGATTGGATTCTCCGTAGACAACATAATGTCTAACACGGACGTTATTGGCTGTCAAAAGTCGGATGCAAATACAGCGCACGTTAAGGACACATTCAATCCTACGTATACTAACTCTCATGACAGCGACAACTCTGCAATAGCTAATGTAACCTATTCGATAAGTGGAGATGCTTTCTCCTGTTGGTTCACCCGAACTTATCTGCCACAAGATAGCAACAAAGGCTTTATCCTCAATGTAAGCGTATACCACGTATTCTTAGCCGTAGGCGGTAGTGGGATTTTTAGGGCTCCTTCGGTTGCGCTTCAACAGCACGCCAGTACCCCGTGTAAGGCCGGGCCCGTCGACTTACTGGAATTGGGCCTAGCTACAGTAACGACGGGAGGCACTGACTACACACTGGTGCGAGCACACGGCATGCTAATGCTGCTGGCCTGGTCCGTATTGATCGCAACTGGTGTATTCTTTGCTGCCTACGGAAAGAGCTTATTTCCCAATGCCGAGTGGTTCTTTGCTCACAAGTTCATAAATCTATCCGCTCTACTGATAGCCCTGATTGGGATAATCCTTATATTCGTATACTTGAAACGTTGGAAGGTAAACCCTGAAGATTCCGATACGTTTGGCATCCTTTGGGCTCACCAGTTGATCGGTTTAGCGTCCGTACTCATTATGGTTATAAACGTTATTCTATCCGCGTTCCGCTGCCGCCCCGCGGCCCGCTTCAGGTGGATATACCGTCTGGTTCACGGGGGGCTCGGGTTGACCGGAATGGCAATGGCAACAGTAGCGATAGCTTTTGGATTATTTCTGTACTACAAACTGATTGGGAAGGATATTGACAAGGCTTATGGGTTTTGGATATTCATTGGTAGGATAGTGACGGAATGGTTCTTCCATATACCACTCATAATCTATATGGTTGTCAAAGGGATTCAACTTGGTAAAAAGGAGAAAAATGAGAAGATGCCTCTCCCCGAAGAGAATCCATTTAAGATATTTCTGCACAATATATTTGGCCTACCCACTTGTCCAAGGGGGGAGGAGCGAAAGAAGCCTCGGAGCGATTGGCCTGTAATCGCTCTGGCTCTGGTCGCATTCATTGTGTACGTCTTAGTCTTCTATGTTGCTACTGTTATTGCTGTTGCCGTTTCAGAACTGATATAGCAACAATCCTCACTTAATCCCACTGTAGGCCTCCTAACTATAGACTATATCGCTTATTTATTTATACGCTCTCACTCAACTTCGCTTTCAATTACCATTACAAATTTATTTTCTATCAAATAACTATTTCTATTTCTAATATTATTATTTGAATATTATTTTTCGGATCTATACTAGAAACCGGAGGTATACTCTTATGAAGCACAAAAATTGTGTTTGTCCACCAAATTATGCCAAAGGAACGCGGAAATCCAGACATGGCTGTTAGAGACTAGTATTTATCTTATTTACAATTTTTGACCCTTTTCATGTGGTTTTGGTTAAGGGGCCAGTGTACATATTTATTCATTTATAGCTTGGTTCACAATAATAACACAGTTGGGATCATAATTGTGACCTTATAATTATATAATTGTGAATAACACTGATTTAATGAATATTGAATGCACATAAGAGAGAGAGAAGAGAAGAGAACTTTAGTTCTTGCAGATTACACGCTGTGGTAATTGTATAAAAATATTAGTAAAAACTACAATTGAGGATTCGCTGAGTTGAGCTAGCTAGTGTGTTGGTTGCTACTAAACAGGTGTGCTCTCTAAGCGTTTGCGAGAGAGGGACTGTGTGCTGGAATTAAACGAGTGTGACAGGTTTCTCGATATGTTGGCAGCAGAGCCGTGTGTAAACGCGCGACTATACGAGTTCGCCGCGTGCTGCTTGTCCGCCACGTGGCTGTGTCGCGGAGTTGTGTAGCTACGGGGCACACTGTAGCTGCGAGTGAGGGAGTTCTCGTGACCGCCCGGACTGTGGAACCCTTTGAACGAGTTGGTGAGAGCCTCCAGTTGTCGACGGAGACTTCTGCGGTGATCAATGTTGCCCTCTGGAATGTTCATTATGTATGCGAGAGTCTCGTAAGTGAAACTTGGCTCCAAACACACGAGAGCCCCGTGCACCCCCGAGTCCAGGACTTGATCGGCGTACTCCATAAGGTCGATGGACTGCAGCCAGGTGTGAATACGCTCGTTGTCCCAGCAGACCGGCTCCGTGTTCAGACTCTCCAGCCAGAGGTCCTTGTTGAAGCCGAAGTGTCGCAGCAGTTGGATCGCGCTGGTCAGACTCAGCTGGTCGATGCGCGGAGCTATTTTCAGCAGCTCGTCCGCTTCCCGCTTCTGTAGCGATCTGAGGATGCGACCGTCCACCAAATTGGAGTAGAAGAGTTTCGAGTAGCGCGCGAGACCTACTTTAGGCAGCCAAATCTGTGCCACCCAGTAGTGGTCTATTTCGTGGATATTCGGGTGCTGGTTGTTCTGCGGCCTCCTGCAGTCCTCGATGGCCAGCTGCAGCTTCCGCTTGTGCACCGGGTTAGCGATGCCCAGCTGCTCCTCGCAGTCCCGCTCCGAGAGCTCCAGCAGCGTCTGTCCCGACTGTATCACGTTCTGCGCCAGCTGCAGGTACTTGGTCATGCCCAGGCGCACGTCCATCCAGGCCAGCACTGTGATCTGGTTCCAGCGACTGATGTGCACCTTGCGTGTCTCCTCCAGCAGCCCGATCTTGCGCTCCTCGGACCCGAATATGGCTCTGGTGAGAGAGGAGCAGGAGCTCTGCTGGGGGGAGGCGGGGGGCCGCGGCGGGAGAGGGGCCTCCCTCTTGGGCGCCGCCCCCCCGCGAGTGTCCAGGAGCTGGTGCTTCCCGCTGCTGGACACGTCAGGGGGCAGATTCGAGTAGGTGGGGGAATGAATCGCAGAGTGTCTGTCAGTGCTAGCGGGCTTCTTCCGTCTGTTCCGACTGAAAATGCGGGAAAGAGAATTGCTGAATATGTTACCGTTGTTCTTCTCCTTGTCTCCACTGGTGGTGGTCATGCTCCGGGACCTGGCTCGAGGCAGCTGCGTCTCCTCGCGCACTGGGTTCTCCGTGTTCTGTCGGGTGGGCACCGGGGGGGACATTATGTCCAGGGACTTGGAGCTGTTGAGTTGGGCGGAGCTGCTCCTCCTCTCAGACATCCGGAAGCTCGAGTAGGAGCTCTGCGGCGCGGGGACGGGTGCGTGGTTCAAGTCTCTGTCGAGGGACTTCGTAATGCTGGGGTCTGTGTAGCTGTACTGCTTCTTATCTCTCTGGGCCTGGGCCTGGGCGGGCCCCACTATGGCGTAGAGAGGAGACCGCTCTGCGCCCTTCTCTTCTCTCCCGCCGCTGCCCACCAGACTATGCGGCTTCCCGTTTGCCTTCCGGGAGAATTCATTCATCCCCGTTGCTCTGTACTGACTACTCTTGTTGGGCCGCGCGTACTCGCTGGCGCTGCTGCCCTCGCTCCCGCCCGCGCTGCCCTGCTGCATGTTGCTGTAGCTGTGCGAGCCCAGCTGGGAGGAGGCGTGCCCACAGGAGTGCTGGGATTTGTTCCCGCAGCTGGAGTCAGTGGGGGAGCGAGCCCGTCGGACGCGGTCTCTGTCGCTGGCTGTCTCGAGAAACCGCTTCTGCAGCTGAGTCAGCTCCTCTCGCAGCCGGCGGGAGGTGTCTGTCTGCTCCAGGGACTGCGTGGCCAGCTCTCTGCGCTCCGTCTCGAGACTCCTCTTCTCGTTCATGGAGGCTGTCAGGAGCTCGTCCTTCTCGGCCAGCCGCCGGTCGTAGCTCTTCATGAGCGTCGAGGTCTCTCCCTCCCTCTCGTCCAGCGCAGAGTACAGCTGCTTCAGCGTGCCCACCAAGTCCTGCTTGTCAGTTTTTAGCTTTTTCTTCTCCGATTTGAGGAGATTCGCTTCCTCTCTCAACTTGTTAATTTCTAGGTCGAACACTCCGAGGTTCATCTTGAGGTCGTCTTGCTTCAGTCCATCGTACCTCTTGCCCGCCTCCCTAATCAGCCCGATCCGATTCTCCAGTCCGGACACTTCGTCCTGCAGTCGAGACCTGTCCTCGGTCAGCAGCTTTATCTCTCTGTTCAGGTTATCCCTCTCGCTACCGGAGGAGTTGTAGTCGGCTATGGCGTTCGCCTCGCTAGCCTTGGCCTTGCCGGCCTGGTGCAGCTGCTTCTTGAGGGACTCTGCGTGCAGAGAGGTGGAGCTCAGCGCCGAGGCAAGCTGCTGGTTTATCTTCAGGTGCTGAGCCTCGTTCTTGTGCTGCTTGTCGCGCTCCTCCAGGAGGAGAGACTTGACGTGAGTCAGACTCGAGACGAGGGACTCTCTGTCTAGAGGGGGCGCGGGGGGGTCCCACCGCTCGGGACTCGTCGGTCCGGTCTTCCCGTCGACAGTGTCTCGTCTGCCCACGCGGGGCTGAGAGAAGTTAGTCGCGTCGCTCTGTTTGAGAGAACTGGTCAGCTCTGTCAACAGATCGATAGCGTCGCTGAGACATAAACTCTGGCTCTGGGATAACATGCTAATAACAGTGAGGGATTAAGTTAGAAAGGACACTCTTAATATCTTGAAAATAGTGGTTAGGCAATATATAATTAAGGTACGGCTAATTAGAGAATTTACATTAAAATGGTTATTTTGGGCTTCATAATTCTATGACCTAAGTGATGATAATTATTTTTAAGACGTAAGTAAACACGAGGGATTTAAGTCTCATTCAATAGGAATGAATAATATATTCACTAATAATGGGTAATAAGGAAATGAGTTAAAAGGATAAATTGTATTACATCAAACCATAGCATTCTATGATTAAACCTATCAACGATAAAAACACATAAAATCCAGAGTAAAACTCCTCACAAATGAGTGCATGCATTAAAGGTACAATTTTCTTGTTACCTAATTTCTTGTTGAACATAGGTACTTAGGTTAATGTATGAATTTATGAGTATGTTACTCAATAATCGGTCTATCAAGCGTTGAGAGAGCCAACCCTGTAGAAATATATATGGTAATATTATTCCGAGGAATTTGTGAGAAATGAATGCAATTACCTTGAGGGAGGTATCTAATATCCAGGTGAATATGCATGCGTTAGGTTTTGTTAGGATCGGCTGTATAACGAAACCGCCCGGGCCATTTTCTCCTCTAATTAGTAGAGAAGCAAGGAAATTACTCTAAAGTATAATTTCAGACAAAACATACCTGATTAGTCCTGGCTTTGGCGGACATCCGGGGAAGTCAACTGATATACCGACTATGTAGAAGGTTCCATTCTTTACTGCTTTAGTTCGGGTCTGTACAAAATCTCTAAACAATTATGTATTAGAAAACTAATTATAATCCCATTTGTAACAATATGTAAATTGTAAAGAGGTTCAATATATTTTGTTAATTTAATTCATGACTCGTAATTTATGTTCCGTAAGTAGCTAGTGAATAAGTGAGTCGATGATTCAGCGAATGTTATCACTCACGCGGATTGCGCATATAGGGGACAACAAACTGACATTCCAACTTGCCAGATGTGTATCCCTGTCGGATAAGAGTCAGGGCCGACTGAGAGACCGCATCTACGTGTATGTGATAGCCGGGACGGGCGGACAGGGGATAGCGAGACTCGGGAAGATGGGAGGAGACGGAGGCAGCGTATACGCAGTGGTGGAGAAGCGGAGCACTCTGGAGCAACTAGCTGCCAAGTCTAAATATAAATTCGTAGCTAGCGCGGGCACAAACGCGGACAACAAACATCTGAGAGCTAAAACCTCTGGAAACCTGTATCTCCCCGTGCCCCGCGGGACCGTCGTGTGGCGGGCTGACGGCTCACAGCTGCGAGACCTGAATAGCGAGGGGCAGCGCGTGTTGCTGGTCACGGGCGGCAAGGGAGGGGGGCCAGCCAACTCCAGGTGGACAGGCGTTAGGGGGGAAAGGTCACATTTCGTTTTTGAGCTGAAATTGATAGCAGACTCGGGACTAGTGGGCTACCCGAACGCAGGCAAGTCTACTCTGCTGAACAAGATATCCCGAGCCACGCCTAAGATAGCGGACTACCCATTCACTACACTGAGGCCGCATCTGGGCGCGGTGTGGTACTCCGATAATGAGAGTGTGACGGTAGCTGACCTCCCGGGGCTGATAGAGGGAGCGCATCTTAACAAAGGGATGGGACACAAGTTCCTGAGACACATAGAGCGGACCTCATGTCTCGTGTTCGTGGTCGATATCAACGGATACAAACATAGTCTGACACACCCTCATCTGTCCGCCCTGCGATCTATCATTAACCTGGGCAGAGAGCTAGACCTGTACCAACCAGGGCTCTGCGAGAGAGAAGCCATACTCCTGGTTAATAAGATGGACAGTGAGGGAGCTCACGATAAGTACGAGAGTCTTATTAAAGATCTGAAAGCGTATATAACATGTGAAAGCAGCAACGTAGACCAAATACCTAAGTTTAAACAGATTCTACCAATCTCTGCCAAGTATTCTAAAGGGCTAGAGGAGTTCAAGACTGAATTGAAGAAAATAATAGATACAATAAACAGAGAGAAAGAGAAAGAGAGAGAACAAACCGTATCCGAGTCACTTACAATGGAAACGATTAGTATTTCTGATTAAATGTTTCACTAAAATAAATCGTTAATTTCTCACCTCTGTTGTACTACGCCACCTGGTGGCTTTGAGGACACAATATAAATCAAATCCGATTCATCGTCAATTGTCCTCAAAATCTATAGAGTAATTAAATACAGATTAAACTCCGTATGAGATTAATTATGACAGAAGCCACTCGCCTGCAACTGAGCTACTTCTTTATTCCAATTGGGTTGATAAACAACTTCGTCATAGAGTTTATTGCAGAGACGCATCGCATTCACAGGAAGCTCTCCCTAAAATATAAGCACAATAAGAGCTTATATAGTAGGCCCTGGTGTAATTGGGTAGCAAGCAATGAGACAATGAGAACCCCTGTCGTGGTGATTGAGTTCTTGAATAATGTCTCACCTGGCATTTGTAGATCTTGCCTCTGTGCTTTCGCTTGCTGTAGCATACAATGTTATTCTGTAGACGGTAGGTTAAAGGGACAAATAATCGACAATGTGTGAAATTAATCTCGATTCCGGACAATGGGAAGTACTCACTGAAGCGGTTTCTTCTTGCCAACCGTTTGAGGTCATAAGAATGCAGACATTCTGCACACATTCATCTCCTATATTCTTGTAGAAGCGATCTTCCTAAAGAAATATTAAAGCTTTACATATTAGAAATATAGCTTTTATTTATAACTCTTCTATGAACAAAAGCAACAAAATGGCGTATGAGGCAGTGAATAGATTATTAATTATAATTTACGTAGAAATGAAAGATAATTACAAAATTAATCATATCACGCTATTGATGGATCTAGCTAGAGAATTAAAAATAGATTACATAATCAACAATTTAGATCGATGCCACTAATTGGCCGGTGTACTTGCTTACTTGTCTAACGACAGTATACCTCGTTAAGGAGAATGGGTTCTGCTGCAAGGTCATTGTGTGCTAGAACTGGAGAGGCTAAATAACAGAGAATTGTTAATATTAACATAAAAAGACAGTTTAATTAATATTGCAAACTGCAAACTTCGATGAAATAACTAACTATGATTTCACTACCTCCAGTTTAATTAATAATTCGCTAGCTAATCTTTCGAAGAATAAATAAAACTAAACAAATTAAATTTTCTTAATAACGAGAGTGAGTATTATAATTAATTACCCCTTAAACTCTGGTTGGGAGAAAGAAACTCGTCTCTATCAGATCTACCAACAAAACGGTTATGATTACTATAATCAGTAGAACTTCGTTAGTCTGAACACGGTTAATACGAAATTCTGGTTATACGAACACTGATTCAGTCCCTTTCAAAGCCTCTTCAATACAAATGACACCGGTTAATACGAATTCCGGATAAGGCCATTTCGTACTAACGATGTTCTACTGTATATTAGAAAGGAGACAATAGACAGCTAGGAAGTACACTCACTGTATTGAATCGTTTGTTTGTGTTGTGTTGTTTAAAAGAGGCTGTCTCTCATCTGGACGAATATCTACTTACATTATAAACTGACTGATCTCATCATTAAATAAGCTAGCTAGAACCTTTACCTATGTAAATCGGTCTACTTTTCTTTATATACGTATCGTAATAGGACAGGAATCCTTTGGGGAAAGGTACGTAAGATTCAGCAGGTCGGTACTAAGGAAGAATGAGATTAATTAGAAGTGTGAGCCTTTGCTGAATAACAGATTTGTTGTAAGAAGCCGCACTGTTGCAGACTTATACTTTGTTATGAAGTAATACTTACCAATATTTCGAAAAATATCAGTGCGAACCAATGACTGACCAGAGCTATGAATAGGAAGGCATATTCCAACAGGATTATAAAGTAGATCAACGTCTCCTAAACACAAACACGGTTAAGAACCACCTAATGATGGGTTGCAATAAGTAATTTCATTTAAGAGAACAGTAGACCCTTGTTAATACGAACACAATCATATGAAATACTGGTTAAAATTGTCTGCTCTTTCAAAAGTATTTAAATGCAAATTAGTGACACCTGTTAATACGAATTTCAGATGAGGGACAATTTCGACGGGTCCCCTATGTTCGTGACTAACGAGAGTTGACTGAAAATAATAATATGTATCCTTATACGTATCTAGGGATCTGTACATATCTGTTGCTTTGAAATATCTTATTTATGCTGGAATTGAAATAATCATATTAGTTCCCACTCATATCTATAACTTACCCTTGCAGACATGATTATCTTCACAGCAATATATACAGTACTCAGCACTACCGTTAACTAGAGATATAATAAGAGATTGCTTATTGAGTTAGGAGCCTAGATAATCAATTGCGAACTCACCAGAATAGCTAACCTAATTGTACTTCTACAAGCGGTATATGCAACCAATAAAACAAGCATTCTCCAAAACACTACAAACTGTAAAATAAATATTATAAATACAATTGCTATGTCGATGAATAACAAGTACAATATGGCTCAATTATTGACTTAATTAAGCTCTAATAATGTAAATGCAACTTGATATTAAAAGCAAAACTTATAGAAATAATTCAATTGTCGTTGATCATAAAACGGATGCAAAGTTCACTGAGTTTTTGGTGAAAAAACTGACAGATACTAACTAATAAATCAAACTTACCATTACGTCATAGAGTGAAGATTTAAACCCAAATTTAAGTACATCTTCTTCAAAAGTTTCCAAACTGAATTTAATATCAATGAACGAATTTTTCTAAAAATAAAATAAAGTATAAAACTCATTAACAATAGTGTCATTAATTGTGAGACCTGTCTTTAATGAGCTGATTATTTGGGAATATCATTAGTGTTGCTACAAAGACACTTTATCAGTGATGGAATTGCTGTTAGTATGGAATGTATCTTACCATAGGCTATGATCTTATAGATTGCAAATTGTAATAGCTAACCAGAAAAGTATTGCCATCAGGCTTTCATCCAGACAAAAATTTACCGCGCGCCTAGATTTAGCTTGAGCTCGTTCAGACGCGCCTAACTTGCTCATTTTGTATTAAGTCTATGGGAGCATCTCTCGATTCTTATACGCCTAGATTAAAATCCTTCCAAAAATACGGCGCGGCGCATACGCCTGGATGAAACCTTGATTGCCATTATTATTACATGTATTTCGATACAATTAATCGATAAAAAATAACTATAAATCTAATAGATTTGCTTACAAGAACTACATTTATATTAGTTGGCACACAAAATATCTACATATTGATGAATAGAAGTCCGATATCATAATGATGATTATAAACATGGTAATGCTTATTGACTTGTTAGAGGACAAATTATATACCAGCTGATAGCTACGATAAATCTAATAATATCACGTGACTTAATATTATACTTGTAACATCGCACGAGAGAAGGGATTGACAGTGTAATATGGAATAATAATCGGAAATACGAACTCTGGAGAATACCAACAGAACTAACCATACATAAAATAAATATTTACAATTTAATTAAAATTAGTACGCACTAATTAGCCCAAAGTACGCCACATACCGTACTAACAGAGTTAAATGTACTCTAAAATAAAGTTAATTAGCTTGCAAACTGCAAACTTCGATGAAATAACGAACTATTATTTCACCACCGTCACCTGAACCCACAAAGTGACACCTTGTACAATTAATAATTTGGTCAAAAACTTCGTAAATGTTGGCACTGCGCAAAATTAACCAGTTTAACTCATCAATTAAGTCATAAGTTATAGTATAGTTTTAACTAAGTTACTATAGTACTGAAATTGTATAGCAAAATAACATTACCATAAGCTATAGCACAGAATGACACACTGCACTAAATCTACAATGCAACCATCTAGACAAATTGTACTTCAGCAAACTTACAAGACTTGATCTTAATAGTATAACCACAATGTAAAATAGTGCCAGAGAGAAGAATTCCAAAATGATGAGAACAGTGAAGGATCGCCAGTAAGATATGGGATTGATTGTTCTGATTCTATTATTCATATTTCTTGAACATTTGACAGTTGTGCTAAGCTAATTATACTGCTATTGTTGGATAAGTGGAGCAATCAAGGTAAGGCTTATTCTGACTATAAATTGGATACAGTAAAACCTCCAAAATATGAACACTTTTTCTCGGTCCCATATTTTTCCCATTGTTTTACACAGTGTTTACCCTCCAACTTCTGAACACCTCTGAAAAGTGAAATGTGAACACCTAATCTGGTCCCAATTGCCCAAATTATATATGATATGACCTCTTAAAATGAACAAATGATTTTAAGAGGATTTTTAAGCCATATTGGAGAGGGGGGGGGGTGTTATTTGATCTGCTTGAGATGGATTTTCTGGCGGCTAACTGGCAGCTATGTTTTAACACTTATGTGAATGCACAGATAATTCATTATGTGACTGTGATAACTTATAAGTACTATTGGAGGTAGAATCAGGACAGGACACTATGGTAAATCATGAAAAGAGAACACCTCTCAAAAGTGAACATTATGGCTGGTCCCCAGGGTGTTCACTTTCTGAAGGTTTTTACTGTATTTTGTTTTAATTCCCCAATTACGTGACTTACAGTTTGACTTGTGTTAAAATTAATTAATATTAATTTTTTGAATTGGACGAACTCGTATAATGTCTTCGTTGGCATGCAGCAAATAAATTGCGCATCAAAATCGATTGCAATTGTATTGTAATTTTCCATCAATGGTCAAATTCAAGTACAATCTTTTTCTCGGCTATAATGAGAGAAAGCTTGTTCAACGACATATTTGATCAATTTAATAATCCAATTTACAGGTTAGTAGATTCAAAACTATTTTTGAATGAATAGATAGCATCGCATTCATGTGATCAATTCTTGTAATTTGCGTTTTAATTAATTTTCAATTATTCTATGTAATTTGTGATAAAATACATTATAAATCTGTTTTGGTAGAACCAACATAAGCAATATTTGTAGTAGTATACCATGAAAACAACCATTGGGATCTGATTCGGTTCGTCAATCCACTTCCTTGATTCTGGGTAATTTGCAAGACTGAAGGGTCACGTATTTCGATTTGATTTTCATCTCTCCATTTAAGTTGAGAGTAGGACTGCATACCATACTCATATAGTCGCTGTCGCTCTTGTTATCGCCTAAGTAATGTACAAACTATAGATAACAATAGTATTTCTAATTTAAAGTTTATTATATATACTACCAGAAGTAACCTCGGTGATAATTTTGGGCAAATGACCATGAATATATAACAATTGAGCTAAGATAATACTATTGCAATTGACCAATAATATAATAGACGTATGGACCAGGGAAATACAGTTATTTTGCTCCTTGATGTGAATTAGATTTGATGTATTGCGTATCAGACAGTTTTAAATACAACTTAATTTTATACAAACTATTTGGAAAATTATATTGTGCTAAATAAGCGGGACATGAAAACAAGTTAGTAATTATAATTGTTGGTACGTTCGAAACAAGTCATTGAAAATATTACTCAAAATTATTTGCATGAATTACATTATGTTAAGAGCCAACTCAGCCAATAGAACCCTCTACACTAAATTGAATCAAAATCAGTGTTTATTCGCTACTTTGTTTTATTAATGCTTCCATCAGCTGCAAAGAACTAAGAAAATACTTTAATTTGCCTGTTGAGGGCTTCTGTGATGGAGTTCAGGTGGCTGACCCGACTAGAGACACACTCTGGTACTCACCTTGAGAAAGTGGAGATTGGTACGAGGACAGCGGGCTCTCTTGGTTGTTGTTAAAGTTGCCCGCTTCATCGCACCTGTGGTTAGAATCAATGGTAGACACAATGTCTATGAGCTCAGCTGATATTACTCTCTGTTCCGTGGCCTGAGTGTGAGCAGAGCTGTTAATGAGGGGTAGCGAGCTAGGGGGAGGGTCCAGGTTGTTTGGAACTTCTAGCGTAGCCATCGTGCTGGGGTCCATAAGGTCGTATAAACCTTGGTCTGTAGTGGATCCTGGCGTTAGAATACCCAGCACTGGGTCGAACTGGTTAGTGTTAATTGAATCTAGCATGTTCGTGAGGTCCAGCTGTTCCCATTGGTCGGTATAGTCCGGGTACATATTGTCCGTGTAGTAGAACTGTGAGGGGTCCTGGGGGGAAATAACATAGTCGTTTGAATTGTGTGGGATCGGGGAGAGCGGGGACTGCAGAGAAGTAGCCATGTTATGGTAGCTGCTGGGCGGCGGGATAAGATTGTTGTACTGCGGATGTGGTGGCATGAGAGGGTAGTTGTTGTGTAGATATAGAGACGCGGGGATTATGGGACTGTGGTATAGAGAGTCGGGTACATGTCCGTTCTGTATTGCCATGTGAGGTGGAGGTATCTGTTGTTGATGATGCCATTGTTCGGGAGAAAGCATTTGAGGTTCGATTGAGGTCATCTGTACAAGGGTAGTAGGGTCTTCTCCATTCATATGATTCGTTATACTGCTCTCAATTGGAATATCGTTCGTGTTATTGTTTTCCAATATGTTATTCTGTGATTGAGATTCAGTATTTATGTTTGGAAGTGTTTGTATTGTGGGCTCGACAAGCGGATCTTCGTTATTAATTATTTTGTTTTCTTCAATCAGTTCAGATTCCTGAGGAACAGGAGAAGCTGGTTTGGGGATTTCGTTTTTCGGCGTAATTTTGAAAGGTTCGAACTTCTTATCCACACTGACGCCGCTTGCCTCCATCAGAGTCTTGTCGATTTTGCGGATAGAAGGAGTGGAGAAGTGTCTGTGTGTTTTGCTGGGCAGTTTGCTTGGTTGCGAGTCCGCTCTGGTCTTGCTAACAGATTCAGTCTCAGAGTCCGCATCCAAATGACTGCTTCTGACTCGAGACCGCTTTCCGACGGACAGATCCGCTCTCTCTTTCGGATCTCCGTTCTTGCCAGCGTTCGAGGCGTCCTCGTTTGGGAACGAATTGTTTCGGTAAGTTCGCTTCTTGTCCCGCATCCACAATCTGAACTGTAGAAGCGAATCGTCAGGTATATCTTTCAGAAGGTTGGGTGTTCGTTTCGGGATTGTATCTTCTTTCTGGATGGTTGGAATCTTCTGTACTTCCACTGGGACTACGATAGGCATGCTCGTTGGGAAGTTATTCATCGGATGAAACCTCCCACTGCTGCTCTCTTGGGGAGAGGACACTTTGAGCTCAGACAACTCGCGTGTCACCACAGAGCCGTGAAGGTCTTCAGTCATCAATAATGGATAGGGACAAGTCTCGTTTGAACACAGGTACATCGCCTCATTGATTCCAATCTGGAACAACTGTAGTTTGGATTTGCGACCCGATTTGAGACAGAGCAAGCACCAAGCTTTATCTCTCTTTCGAGGGCGCCTGGTTACACCCGTGTTACCCTCAAACGGACCCCAAACCCCCTCCCCTTGAGTGTCTGCCATCCTACAGAAGCTACCGAGTATAATGTGAAGTGATAGCTAGTATAGTTGGCGGTAAAATGGGTCAATAAATAAGCTGAATTGATTGGTTAGGAAAAGTTGATTTTAGCAAAAAATATTTTCAACTATTTATTTTATATTCTCAGTCTATGTTGACTGATGTGTTGGAGAGTCAAATTACCAAAAGAACGAACTTTGTAGCATATAGTTCACAATTTGGAAAAAAGAGATAATCCTTTGTGCATGATTATATACAACCATTGAATTAGGACTAGATTTGATCAACTATATGAATTCACATATTTTGAACGAGTTGAGTAACTATGCAGTTATATCCCATTTAGCTAACTTGATATTCACACATTTATAGGGCTGTTGATATTATTGTTTACTATTTGCCTTCTCCTATTATCTTTCTCTTTGATCAATCCCTAATACTTTTCATGTTATTACTATTGGATTCTTACTACAGTTTTTGGAAAGATCATTTCAAGTCTAGTCTCATTCAATAATGTGACTAATTAGCTTACTACAGCGCTTAAAATGTGATGGAGATTGGAGAAGATTTATGGTATGTGGCAGTAGCTCCTAATTACTCTATAAGTACAAGTTGTACAACGGTAACTCTCCTTTTATTTCACGAGTGTTCTGGATGATTTGGCTACCATTTGAACGAATTCGCTACATTCAATAATACAGTAGATGCCGGTTATAAGAACATGCCGGATATAAGAAAATTCTACTGGAAAACGGTTGCCAATACCCCTATATAATTTATGTCGGTTATAAGAACATTATATGCAGTTCCCAACGATGTTCTTATAACCGGCATCCACTGTATATCATATTTATACTCGTCTTATTTAAAAATGTGCCTCCATTGTAAGATACGTATCTTATATGAGCAACCAAAACTAGGAAAGTATTGATATTTGACTGAATATCATCTTTTACTGCATTGCATAACTATTTATACTAGTGCACTGTATGCCTTGTATTAGTCTCCAGTATAGCGCATGACGCCAATGGATGGTTTTATTTGCATTATTATCTAGCAGTTATTGGGAAATATATAATTACGAACGAATATTGCAATTTTTAGGCGTGCTTGGTATACCCGCATGCCTAGATTATATATGAATAACTTATATCTGGACCAGGTTTTTTTACTTAATTAAATAGTTTACCCGTAGATGACAGGGGCCTTAGGTCTACAAATTTTTAGCTTAGTTTGTATGGACTTTTGTAGACCGTCTAGAAATAGACGGTCTATATATAAGAAGCTCATTTTATATTTGCTTCCGGTGTAAGCGCCCTTTGGGGACACCAGCGTTTTAGGGGCCCCGTCCCCATATCGCTAGCGTTTTAAAGCCAAGGGCCCCAATAACGCGCTTACACCGGTCCCATAATTATACCAGTGTGCCGCGTGGAGGCCAAACCAGGCCCGGCGAAAACAAAATGATAGTAATTATGTATCTAAACATAGGTGCAAAATATACTATAAAATAATTTTTTTATTGTTTGAAGTGTAACAATAGGCCCGCATAACAAATCAATAGCTCATCATTTTTGTCCGGAGGTCCACTGAATGACTGGTTTATTCACTTTATTGTATTGTATTCGCGAAATATGCCCAATCGGATCAGAAAATTAATATAATTCCCTCCACAAGCAAGTCATGAGTTTATATTTAATTGGATATTGAAAATAAATGAATGGGTTGAAAATATAAATGAGGGTTGTACGAAAGTTAAAAAGCCTAAATAATTATAAGAAATTCAAAAGTAGTCGGTCAGATTATGATTATTATTGATAATCTTTCGATTCTCTGCCTTTTTTCCCGAACCACGTTCTCGGTTTCCTCTTTCTATCCTGTCCTGTCGCCCCTGGCGGGAGAGACGCCGCCAGCTCCAGAGAAGAAGGGTCAGAGACAGTGGAATCCGGGAGTGACTCGGGTTGCTCAAAGTCCACAGGCGGGGGCGGGGACTTGGGGAGATTGGGGCTCGTTTCCTCCTCGAGCTCGAGGGTGTCCAGGAGAGAAGGGTCGATCTGACTGTGGTCCTCTATGGACTGGTTTATACTCACCACCCACTTTTCCTCCTCGATAGGGTCAGGCGCTGTGAACAGATACTCCGAACCGTTTGGGAGAACGAGTCTCAGCACATTCCTGCGCTTAGTGTAGTCTACTGCAATGTTGCAAGTTCCATGCAGCACGTTAATAGGCGGCGCCACGGACAGCTCTGACAAGTAATCCTTCTTGTCTTTGTAGAAGGAGAGTCTCGGGCCCCTAAGCACTATGAAGTAGGACTTCCATGTACGAATGCTGGACTTACGCCCGCCTACATCCATCATATTCTTTCGCTGCATCACCCCCTCTGCATATACGGTCTGTAACAGCTTCTGAGCGCGCTTGGGCCCGGTGTCAAGCTCCTCGGGTTTGCTTGGAACATCGAGTGACTCGGTGCGAGGTGGAGGCAGCTCTGTCTCTAGGAAAGGAGGAGCAGTTTCAGGAATAAGCGCAGCTCCTAGCTCCTTAGTCTCTGTCTTCTGGACTTCCCTCGCCCTCTCTTCCTCCAGCCTTTGGAGCTCCTCCTTCTCTTGAGCTTTCTTCTCGATCTCTCTCTTCTTCTCCAGCAGCGAGACCCGTTCCCTCTCAATCTGGCTCTCCCTTTCAGCCTCCAGATTCTTCCTCTTCTCTTCCAGTTCGCGCTCACCTCTGATCCTCTCCTCCTGCTTGCGGTCCCTCTCCTGCTCCCGCTCCCTGGCGACGCGTCTCTCCCGCTCCGCTCCCGTTTCTCGCATCAGAGACTTTATCTTGTCCTCGCTGCTGAGCACCATCTTCTCCAGGTCCTCCTGTCGCTTCAGCATGTCCTCCACATCGTCCAGTTTGTCTCCGAAATCCTCCTCGCCCAGGAATCCCACTTTGTGTGCTAACCAAGCGTCCAGCTGTTCCGCCTCCCTCAGGTACACCTGTGTGTCTAGCTGCTGCTCCAGGCTGCCCTTCATGCTGTCCAGCTCCTGTATCAAACTGTTGTGCGTGTCATTAACACTGTTGGACTTCTCTCGGATCTCTCTACGAGCGAAGTTGCCCTCGGAAATCAGCTGTTTTCCTTGCTCTAAGAACGCCTCGATGTTCCCACTCCTGGCATCCACCTCCGCGCGGTACTCGCTCTGTCTCCGCAACAGAGACTCGGCACTCGTCACGTCGGTCACCACCCCCTCGGCACGGACTTCCTCGCTCAGGCTAGTCAGGAACGAGATCAAGTCCACGTACTCATTCACGTATTTCTGAAACTTCTCAGATTCCTGGAGCTTATTGCCTCGCACACGAGACTTGTTCTTTAGGGAAGACCAGGCGTAATTAACTTCGTTTTCCTTAGCCTTGATGCTCTTAGCCTTGCCAGGGAGATTGTCCCTGAGACGAGTCGCCTCTCCAGACAGAGTTCCTATCTTATCTTCCAGAGCAGCCAGGTCCCTCTCGAGACCTTCATGCTTTCTAATCATAGCCTGCACTGTGAAGACGTCGCTACCAAACTCTTCCACTGACACCACGCGGTCTTTCTCCAGCATCCACGCGATGGTCTCATTCGCGTCCTGCGTGTAGCTGTGCACCTCCCGAGCGTCCGAGAGGGTCTGTCGCCTCATCTCCACCATCCCCTGCAGCTCGCTCCAAATCTCGTCCATCTCTCCCAGGCGAGCCCGAATCTCTTCGCTGTCTGTGTGCTTATCTGCCAGCAGAGACTCTCCGTACTTGTTAATGGTGTTAACGCGTTCATCCATGGAAGAGAGACTATGCGCGAAATCGTTGAATTTTTTCATTATCTTGTCACAGCGTTCTAGGTTTTCTCCCACATCCTCTGACGCTGCAAACCCTGCCTTATCCTCCACTATATCCTCAAACTGCTCAACTTCTGACAGTAATTTGAAATAGCTAGATTTCTCGTTCAGCCTGTGCTCTCGTTTGCTGACTAGAACTTTCACTTCCGCGTAGAGCGCATCCACGCGTTCCTGTTTGCCTCTGACTTTGTCACTCTCGTAGTGGGACCTGTCTAACATCTGTCTGCAATCGTTACCTAACTTGATTACGGTTGTCTCATGCGCCTCCACATCCAGTGCAGTAGAGCGTAGCTCTTTGATATAATTGTCAACAGCCAGTAGGTCTGCTCCATAGTCCCCACTGGCCAGAATAGGGACCTTCTCACTCATCCAGGCTTCCGACTCGAGAGCCTCTGTGTAGTACTTCTGGTAATCAAATGATTGCTTGAGGAGCTCACTCCTAGACGCTGCTTTCGACTTTAGTGTCTTCCAATCTGCGTCTAGTTGCTCGCTCTTCTCTCTAATCGTGTTCTCTGCATAGTGGCCCATCATCACCATGTTCTGTGCAGAGGCTAGCACACTGGTAACGATAGGGTCGTGACTCGCTATGTCAGATTCAAGCGTTTGGTGCGTCTTGAGTAGATTCTGCACAGAAATTAGACTATTCCCCAAGTCAATCGAGCCTGCCTTTTTCGCCTTATCTCGGATCCAACTCAGCTCATCCGCTAAATCCCGTGAGAATATCTGTAGTTTCTTAGACTCTTCTAATTGTAGCTTTCTCTGGGCAGCAGGCGTCTCTAACTCTCCATAGCTCTCTACCACAGCCTGCGTCATGTCCTCGATTTCTGTTATTTTAAAGTGCTTAGCAACACGTAGGGCGTGGACCAGATTGATAAGTGCCTGTATCAACTCCTGGTGTGTATCTATAGAGGTCATCAGCTGATCTTGCTTCTTTATCAAACTCCCAATACTTTGTAGGTCTTTACCCAGATCATCTGAGGAGAGAGCAATCGCTGTTTCTTCGATCCATTCCTCAATGTCCATCACTTTATGTTTGAACTCTTGGAACTCAATAGCTTCTCTCAATTTAAGCGCTTTGTCCTCTGATTTCTCCTGTAACTCCTCCCACTGAGCCTCTAGGTTCCTAACTCGGGTATCGATCTCTAAACTGGCGTAGTGGTTATCTCCTGTTAGCTCAGTTCCGGTCTGACAGGTCTGTTCAAAACGGACTTTGTTGGAGGCCAGTTCTGCCTCGAAGGTGTCGTGTTTTTGTAGTTTAATTTGGAGATTGGTGGGCTCTATGTAGTTCTCTTCAGAAGCAATTTGTATCTTATCCTCGATCCAACCTTGCAACTCATTAGCGTCTCTAAGGAACCTCTGTAGCCTGAGTGAATCTTCCAGTTTGTGTTTTCTTTCTGCTGTCAATTCGTTTATATCTGAATAGCGACCTTCAATGTTGGATACGCGCCGAGATATCTCCTTAGTCTCGTAATGTTCTTCAGCGACCAGCTTCGATCCGAATCTCAACAGAGACTGTACTTTCTCATCTTGAGCTCTGACAGACTTTTCAAAAGCATCGTGCTGTCTCATGAGAATCTGGACTCTGTCCAGGGAGTTGCCTAGCTCGTCTACGTGCAGGAATGTCTCGCGACTGGAGAGTATCTTCTCTATTTCTTCAGCTCCTTTTAAGAACTGTTGCAAGTCCAAGCACTGTTTGAACAAGTCATTTCTTTTAGACCAGCATTCCAACAGTGCTGACTTTTCTATCGCTAATTCCTGGAGTTTCATTTGAATAGTCTCTGAGGCGTAATGTGCCGCGGTACACAGATCCTCACCAAACTTGGTTGTGGATTCATATCGCTCTTCTCTATTCTCTATTTCTGTATTTCTCTCCTGATGTATTTCTAGCTGCTTCTCGGCACCTTGTACATCTTTAGCCAGCTCGTCTGCCATCACCAACCTATTCATTTTCTGATACAAGGTCAGAAGGTCGCGTGCATTGCTTAGGAACTTTTGGTACTTCTGTGAGTCTTTTAGTCTCACTTTTCGCTCATCCGCTTTCTCACAAAAGAATTCCCAATTACTAATCACTGAATTGAATCTCTGTTCAATGTGTGCTGCAGACTTTTGGTAGGATTCGCTCAATTTCTCCGCCTCACTATTCAACTGGTCCAGGCCTTTCTCTATCGCGTTTAAATCTACCTCCAGACGTTCATGTTTCCTCAGCAGCGCTTCCACTTCCTCGAGATCGGCCCCCAACTCACTGGGGATGCTCAGTAGCTTCTCCGTTATGCGGATGTCCGTCTCGTCCAGGTCTCTGAAGAAGGTGTGAATCTTCAGCGCTCCTTCCAGCTTCAATTTGCGTTGTTTCGTCTCTACACAGAGCAGGTCCCATTGAGACTTGAGACCGTCGAATTTCTCCTGGATGATGTCCCCTTTCGAGTGATTATCCTTTAGCAGCTCCGAAGCCCTCGCGCCCACCACATCCAGCTGTTTCACATCTGCCTCCAGTCCGCTATAGAATATCTCAAAGTTACGACACAGATCAGTACAGTTATCCAAGTCCCGTCCTGTGTCTTCTAAGTGGACGAATTTGAGTTTATCTCCGATCCACTCTCTCCATGTCTCTACAAGTTTAAAGTATTTGGACAGTTGGCAGGTTTCGTCCAGTTCGTGTCCCCGCTTCTGCGTAAGGTCCTGCAGCTCCTCCCACAGGTTAATCAGCTCCTCGAGCTCCTTCTCGATGTCACTCCGCGCGAAATGATTCTCGCCTATCATCGTCTCGCCGCGGGTACACAGAGATCCGATCAGCTGATCGTGTGCATCTAGCTCAGTTTCGAAAGCTTGATGCTTTTTCACTTTCCTCTCTAGCTTTACCATACTGGTTACGTCACGCTCTGATATCACCATTCGTTTCTCGCTGATCCAAGATATAGCGTCGAGTATGTCTCTGAAGAGGATCCTCTGCTCCTTGGCAGCCTCCAGCTTAGCGAGTCTCCCTCTGAGAGCCGACAGGTTCTTATCTCGCCTCTGCATCACTGACATGAAGCGGCGGTGAATCTCAACTTTAGATGAGTGGTTCTCGTTCTTTAGTGTTTCCACGAATTCTTTAAAAGCTTTAATTTTCCCCTCTTGCGTTGAAACCTTCTTTTCAACAGAATCGTGTTTCTTCAGTAGCGAGTCCGCTTCATCGACAGTGGCAGGGAGATCTTCATTAGCGATGTACACCTCGATTCCAGTGCTGAATACGTCGATACTGGCTGCGTCCTTCAGGAATTGTTGGAATTTGAGGGACGCCTGCAATTTGTGTTCTTTCTTGCTCCAAGTGTCTTTCAAGGTGTTCGCCTCGTTCTGAAGGAGAGTTATTTGGCTACGAATCTCGGCAGGTGCGTTCGAGCCTTGAGCAATAAGCCTGCTCCCATTCTTCGTTATATTATTCGTTTCTTCCATGCGAGCATCAATCTCTGTGGTTTTAAGCTCTGAGTGCTGTACTATCAGGGTGCTGGCCTCTTCCACTGTACTAATCGGCTCCTCTGTTTGCATCAGAGAACGAGCTGACTGGTAGTACAATAGCATGCGCTTTACTGTATCGGAGAACTTGAAGAAATCGAATGCGTGAATAAGATCTTGTTTTCGTTTCAAGCTAGCCTCTTGGAGCTTCTCCCACGCCTCGGTTAGCACTCCCATAGAGTCGCGTGTCTTCTCCCCCCTCTCCCCTGGGTACAGCGTTTGCAGCTGGAGAGATCGACTGGCGAGCTCTTGCACCTGTTTTTCCAGCGCCGACATTGCAACTTCAAAGTTCTCCAGCTGTCTCTGTCTCTGCTCCACCTCTCTCCTGCCCTTACCAACATCCGCCTGTCTTATTATTGTTGTCTTATCTGTGATCTGTTTCAGGAGATTATTCGCCTCATAGACAAACTTGAGAATTGTTAGAGACGTTTCTAACTTGTTCGATCTGTTAGAAACCGCGTTTTGCAGGAGATTCCACTCAACCCTCAAGTTGTCCTGCGTGTCCTTAATACTCACGGTGTCGGAGTGCCCCTCGAATACCAACTTTCTAGCCAGGTTATCAGCCGAATTGTATCTCTCTGCGTTATCAGTGAGATCTTGGACAAAGTCGTCAAAGTTTTTCTTCAATTCTTGTCCTTCTTTAAATTCCTTTCCATAATCTTGAGAAGTAGCGACGAGCAGTTTGTCATTTATCCAGGCCAGACATTCGTCCGCTTCCCGCATGAACTGATGGAGCTTCAGTGCCTCTTCCAATCTCTCCTTTCTCACAGTTATAAGCGTTTGTAGTCCGGACAGCTGTTCGTTCAGGGCAGCCTGCCGCGTGGTTATATTATCCGAGTTGAAGTGTCCCTGCGATATCATCCTAGTAGACTCCTTTTCCAGGCCCTGTATCACGCCAGTGTACGCCTCCACGTCTACCTCCATCTCCTGGTGCTTACGCAGCATTTTAGCCGTAGTGTCCTGGTCCTTTCCGTAGTCTGTGCTTGAGGCTATCCCTGCCTTCTCGTTCAGCCACGCATCTGCCTCGTTAACCTCCAACAGGTACTGCTGCTCTTCCAGGGAGTCCTGTAATCGCCCTCTTCTCAGTGCAGTCAGCTGTTTCAGCTCCACTAGCACCTGACCCAGCTCCTTGCAGTGCTTCTTTATATCTTCGGAGGAAGTATGGCCCTCTCTGCACAAATCCTCTCCTTCCTTGATTACCTGAAAGCAGTACATTATTATAATTAATATACAGTACAGTCAAGTTCTTTCATAATGAGCATTAAAGGGACCAAAAGTTGTGTTCATAATAGAGGACTTCGTATAAGCGATCTCAACTTAATACTAACTTTATGTAAGTTGTTAAGTTGGGACCTTAGGGCTAGTTTTTCATATTAAGCCCCAGACGAAAAATTGTTCACATTAAGCAAACTTGACTGTAACTGCCGTGTAACATGATGTATGACATTATATAAGGATAATTGTGTGTGTGATATTTACTTGTGTAATCCTCTGCTCGCCCGCTTCCAGAGCCGTCTCGAATGTGTTATGCTTCTTGATGAGGCTGTCAACAGAGTGCCAGGAGTCCCCCACGTCTGAGGAAGCGACCACCTGCATTTGCTCTCTCACCCACGACTCCTGTTCCTCCACCTGACTCAGGAACTTCTGCAGCTTCAGAGACTGCTCCAGATCTCGCTTCCTGTCCAAAATAAGATCTTCCAGAGAGTCAACAGAAACAGCGTATTCACCCAGCTTCTTGTCGATCAGCTCAGAGTTGAAGTAGGATTTAGATATCATATCTTTCCCTTGGTTACTCAGTCTCAGTAGCTGTTCATTGTGCACGGATAAATCTGACTCTAACTGCTCGTGCTTCTGAATCAGTATTTTAACTCCAGTCATGCTGTTGCCCACCTCTGCACTGGACAGCTGCGCCTCCACGCGTTTCACCCAGGACAGCTCGTCGTCAATCGACCTGAATAACACTGTTATTACTTGCTTTATATAAAGGGCGTTCATACGTTAAGTAACGCTTCCAATGTGTGACAGACCATCCTTTTTATATTAAAATGGTCAAAAAACGACATAGAGAGGATGTATCTCTAATTTTGGGATTTTCTGTTACCTAACTTTTGAACTGCTCCTATCAGGCTTTCATCCAGGAAATTTTTACCGCGCTCCTAGATTTTTTTAGAGCTCGTTCAGTTTTATTTTGTACGCCTAGATTAGTAATCTTGTATTAAGTCTATGGGAGCAACTCTCGATATTGAGGCCTAGAATCGATTTTTGTACGCCTAGATAAAAATCCTGCCAAATTACGCTCCTTTAGGCGCGCCCAGCACGCCTGGATAACACCCTGGCTCCTATCATAACTTGATTGTAAGTATAACTTGCTAAAAATGGTCAAAAAGCGCGACATACCGTATATCTAATTTTTCTTTACCTAACGTTTGAACAACCAAATGTTAACATGACAGAATAACTTGCCTGAACAGGTCCCGTTGCTGCAGCGCTTCCTCCAGTCTCTCCGTCTTCTCCTGCGTGGCAGCCTCGAGGTCAGACCACTGCTGGGAGAGATTCCGCAGTGTGTCTCGAATCTCAGCTGATTTCGAGTGGTTAGCCGCGAGCAAAGTCTCACCAGATTTCTTGATTGTCTCCAGCTTAGCTTTGTTCGCGTCAATATCCGCTTGGAACCCCTGGTGTTTCTGGATCTTTCTCTGTATGTTACTCGGGTCTTTGTAGTTCTCATCCGTCGCGATTTCCATCTTCTTATCCACCCACAGACCCAGCTCCTCCACCATTCTCTGGAACTCGTACCAGGACTTAGAGCTCTCCAGCCTTGCCTTCCTATCGCCTAGCATAACCTCTATATCCTCTCGCTGGGTGATCATAGTCTGACTCCGCTTGCTTATACCAACCGCATCGTAGTGGCCCCCCTGCATCAGCTTGTCGGCCTGGTCCAGAATCTCCTGCAGCTTCTGCTGCTGCACTGCGTATATCTTATCGAAGTACTCGTGCTGTCTTAACAGTGTGTCCACAGACGCCAGGTCTTCCCCGACATCCTCGCTGTTGAGGGCTGCTTCCTGCGAGTTCTGTATTGTGGTTGCGTAGTCGGCACTGCGGATGAACTGCTGGAGTTCCTTCGCCTCGCTAAGTTGCTTATTCCTATCCGCCCACGAGACTTCAAGCGCGTCTCGCTCTTGTGTCAACAGATTAATCTGCGCTTGTATAAACTCCGTCTCTCCGATTCTGGAAGCCTGCACCTCTTTCCCGAGACTTAGCAAATATATAAACTTGTCTTGTCGCCCGGTAATTTCTGTCCTCAGCTCTTGATTCTGCTGCAGCATCTCTTCAGCCGTTATGACGTCACTCGGCATCGCTTTAGAAGCTAACACATCCTTTGTCTCATCCACCCACTCCAGGAGCTCTCTCGTCTCAGAATTGAAACTGTGCATTTTGAAAGCATCCCCCAGTTTCTTCTTTCTCTCGCTGGCTTTAGTCTTAAGTCTGTCCTGCATGGAGGCGAGCTCTGTGTGTCTTGCGTTAATCTCCACCGCCTCTTTCGGGTAGAGAGCTTGCAGCTCTCTGCTGGTGCTCTGAATCGAGGCTAGCTTGTCTTCTATCGGCAACAGCTCTCGCTCTATGTTCTCGTGCGAACGCTGCAACGCCTGCACTGCTGCCAAGTCCCTACCGATGTCCTCTGAGGAGAGTACGGTATCTTTCTCCAGCACCCACATGCGAGTCTCATCACACAGCTCGTGGTAGTGCAGGATTCTCAGCGCTAGACTCACCAGCTGTTCCTGGCTCTCCCTCAGCTGCTGTAGGGACTGCCACATGGAAGTTACGGACTGTTGTCGCTGTTGTATTTCTGCCGCTTGTGGGTGGTTATCCTTCACTAGCTTCTCGGCTTGCGAAGAGATCTGTGAGCACCTCGACCCGCTGGCCGCTAGATCGCTCTCAAACCGACTGAAACGGCTGGAAATCCCTTCCACATAATCTCTGTTTGAGAACGGCTCCGTTACTTCCGTCCGTATGAACGCGCTCCGCTCGCGCATCCACATTTCCAGGATTTCGCACTCCCGATGGAACCCGAATAGCTCAATGTATTTCTCCAGCTGATTGTGTCGATTAACCGCAGACTTCTCCAGTCCCTCGTACTGCCCCACGATGCCCTGCACCCTGGCCAGGACGCTAGGCGCGTCCAGCGCTTTCTGCTTACTCACCATTCCAGCCATCCTGCTGCCAGCGCCAGTACTGCGTCGGGGACTCGGTTGGACTTTCTCAACAATCTTCTTCCGTTTGACAGTGACAGGGACTTGTACTTTGACCATTTTTGTTGATTTCTGCTCTGTCACGAGCGGATCTATATCTCTGACATAGTTGGCTGGCACGTAGCCCTGCTTCTTGTCGCTCATCCTCCGCACCAGCCACCAGTCCGAGTTGTGCTTCTTGCACAGCTCGAAGATCTCTCCCTTCCCGAAGCTCATTCCCTGCCCGGTGTACGAGTACATCGTTATAACGCGCGGAGTAGTGACCTGCTCCACAACCTCCTCCTCCACTTCTCTCTCCTCAGTCACCTCTTCCTCCACCTCTATTTCTTCTCTGGTTACAGTATCCTGCGTCTCTGGTGCAGGCGAGGTCTCGTCCGCTGTCTGTATAGCCCCCAGGAGGATAGTTGATGAGCTGTCAGATATCTTCTTGCCCATGCCCCTCAAGCGGTCTATCTCGCTGCCGTAGCTCTTTATCTCCTCCTCCAGCTTGCTGTGGTTCTCGAGCAGGTTCGTAGCGGTGCTCTTGCTATCTCCGAACTCGCTGCTGGTCACCAGCGGCTCTCTCTCGCGGACCCAAGACTCGGCCTCGTTGGCGTCTGCAAAGAACTGCTGGTACTGCTCCGCCTCTATCAGGAGCTGCTTGCGAGTGCCGGACAGCTCGTTAACGCGCCGCCACTTCTGCTGGAGACTGCTGATGCGCTGGCTTATAACGCGACTGGCGAACTTAGCTTTCTCCTTGAGGCCATCTCCCTGCTTGCAGACCCTCTGGAACTCTCTCTGGTGCCCCTGCAGCTCCGTCTCGAGCCCCTGGTGCTTCTGCTGCAGCTTGAGCACGCTGGTGAGGTCGCTCCCGTAGTTCTGACTGCCCGCCAGGGGCTCTCTCTCGCGCAGCCACGAGTCCTCCTTGTCCGCCTCTGTGTAGAACTGGTGCACCTACAGTAGTTGAGAGCAGAGTAAAGGTTCCTATTGCCTATAACAGTGGTTCTCAATCTCAACCTTCCTTATACAACAGTACCCCTTGTATAAGCTGACGTAACTTTGGTACCCCCAATATACCGTCAAAATGATTTTTACTAGTTGAGTATAGAAATATTACTTATTCGCGTTATAGCAACTGATTTAATACAATGAGTTATATTGGAAGTTAATTGATTAGGGAATTGCTGTTCGCATAAACTTTTTATTAAAAACTTTTGGTTTTCTCAAGTAGCTAGCTAGGCATAGCATGGACCTGCAGTCGGAGAGAACAGACAGCATCCACTACACAGCCTGGAGAACCGACAGGTACAAGAGATTCCTCCCTGAGCTAGCGCTAAAGTCCTGCAAAGAACTCAAAAGTGAAACTATGATACAAGCTAGCCCCGACGCGCAGAGCGCAGCCGACCGACTGGAGCGCATGATGTACTCTGCGAACCTAAACCGGAACCTCGTGGCGACCTATCTGCAGGAGCTGTCCGGGCGGAGAGACGCGCTCAGGGAGGGACAGCTAGAGGAGGCCAAGATGGAGGACTACCGAAGAGAGATTCTGAAAAGCAGGCTGGCACACGCCGATCAGAAGCGGGCGCCTGCTGCCATAAAGGAGACCCAGCCAGAGCCCACGGAGAGCAGGTTTGTGCTGCTGAACGAGATGCCAGTGGAGAGCTACGGGAAGAAGGACAAGAAGAGACCTCCCATAAAGCGAGACACCACCCAGTCCAGCCCAGCTAGGAATAAGCACCGACCCATGTCTCCTGTGTTCTTCACGGAGAGTCCAGATAAGCCGGTCGGCGCTGAGGGAGAGAGCAAGGAGGGGCGGTGGGAGCCTCTCTCCTACACGGCCATGGGGGACATGGGGTTCAATTTTAGAGTTGCTCCTGGGAAGGGGGAGCTCTGGGGAAAGACACCCAAAATGTGGAAACCGATCAGTTACTAACTCTCTTATACGTCACTTACAATCGTACTTAATGTGGATTTTATATGACACTCGTATTTGTTGTGATATGTCTTACCTTCATATTATCCTGTAGTCTATTCATTCTGTTGGAGGACAGTCTCTGTACTTCTTCCAGCATATTCTTAACCTCCTTCTCCCGGTTTGATATCTGCTTTGCGTTAGCATGTTTCTGCTGTAAGAACCTATCCACTGTCACAGCTATGCCATTCACTCGGTCTGCCATGACGCTTATCTCTGTCTCCACTAGTTTGTGCTTATTCAGTAGCTCCTGTATGCTCGTCAGGTGCTTGCCGTAGTCCTGCGAGCTGAGAGCGGTTAGCAGATGTTTCATGGCGTCCCAACACTCGTCCATCTCGTGGAACACAGCAGTCAGTTCCTGCAGTCGCTGCAGCTCTTCCTTCTGTCTCTGCAAGTTAAGCAGGAGCTCTGCCCAACTCTTATCCACCGTAGACTCCTCGGATTTAACCGCCTTTACACTCTCAAAGTTATCTCTCGAGAGCTCCTCTGCAATGGCCCTCACGTCGGAGATGCGGCTCTCCCTCACGGACACCTCTGTCTGGATGGATTCGTGTCGCTTCACAGCAGCCTCCACGCTGGCCTTGCTCGGGGTTTCCTTCTGGATGGATTCGTCCAGCTCCCTCACCACCTGGTGCATGTCTCCCAGCCAGCTGAGACGCAGCCGAGCTTTGCGGTGGAATCTATAGGCGAGCATATAGCTAGCGTACTGTGCACTCTCGTTATAAGGTATAACGAAAGGGCTTTGTTACTTCGATAAGCGGAGTCAAATTAACTACATTATCAAATGTGTAATCATCCGAAATTGGTATTAATTAATTGTGTTGAAAAAGCTTTGAAGGCGACTGAAGTAGTGTACGTATTACCGCGTTTCGTATTAACGAGGTTCTACTACTGTATATAACTTCGTTATAGCGGGTATTTCGAAATATCCGACTCGATATAACGGGAGTTTACTGTAATAAAATAAACATAAATAAATACAGTATACATACATACCTGGCTGCCAACAGCTGCAGCCTCTCCTGTCGGATGAGCTCGGTTCTGAGAGCTGTCTCCCTCTCGTGCTCCGCGGTCTCCAGCTGGTCCCAGGCCCTGTTAACGTCCGAGATAAGCAGACCCTCCGGAGGCGTCCAGCTCTTCATCAGCTGCTCTCTCAGCTGACTCTGGATGTAGAAAAACATTTCTTCCAGTTTGACTCTATTTTCGTGTTTTGGCGGTTTCTCATCGTGACGGTATCTGGGAATAATAAATATCGTATTTACTCGAATAGTTATTGGGTTTTTTTCGCCATTTTGGAACAAAATTAGTTTGTGCATTTTCGAGAATATCACATGTTATTACAATTCATCGGTTGATAATCGTATTGCTTACTCGGGGCAGCGGTAATAAATTATTATTTGCTACTTTTGGATGGCGAGTGTAGGTGATTATTCGAGGGGGAGGGGGGCTACTATTCGAGTATATAAAGTAATAGAAAGCTAATCTTGTATAGTAAGAACTGACTTGTTGAAGTCCGATAGCAGTTTCCGCATGCCCAGTAGGGAGTTAGGAAATGATCGGTTCGTGAGAGATTCAATCTTTCTATCGATCCACTTCAGGAGCTCAGTGGCTACCTTCACATACTCGTTCTTACTCCTATCCACCTCCATTAGGAACATCAGCATTTTGTGCAGCCTCTTGCCCCCGGTCTCTTCGTGCTTCAGCTTAGTGAAGTAGTGGTACAGCGTCACCACATACGTCATCACGCTCTTGTCGTCCGGTCGCATCACATCCACGTCCTCTGCGTCCAGCAGCTGTTTGACGCCGAGTCGCCGCTCTGCCACGCGAAACGCGTTGTTGAGGTTATCCTGGTGTTTGGAAGGGATTAGTCGCTCGAAGTCTAACAGGTCGGGTCGGTGCTTGTGTATGAGAGCGTTGAAAGCTAGTCCGTCCCTCCAACTGGTAGTGAAGTTCTGTACATTCACATTTGCATAGCCCTTCGTCTTTATTTGACACCACAGTAGGAGGGCCTCGTTTGCGGATTTTCTCTCGTTTGACTCAGTTTCAAATACAATATCTTGAATCTGGAATCGCAGGATTACTGTCCATATCAACCCAAGAGTGAGGGTTGGGGTCCCATCGACTATGTCCTCTGGACCTATGCCCTCCAATCGGACTTTCTTCATCTGGAGAAACTTGAGAACTTTGGAGACATTCTCCACCATGTGTAGGCGTAACTTTCCGCGATTTATGGTGAAGCTCTCTCCTGACATTATCTGTAACACCTTGAGAAGGAACACGCCGTCTGACAGATCTTTGTAGAGATCGTCACAGTGCAAGCCTACTTTATCCAGATGGGAATTTATCCATTTCGTGAATGTCTTTTTCTGAGTGTTTTCTCGCTGCTTTTTCAGAACCTCAATTCGGTTCCTTTCGAAACCGTATTGCAGGTGTGCCATGGCAGATTCTGTACCAGTAATTCAATGGAATAAAGAAGTTGCTAATTTACGAATATAGTCTAAATATAGACAATCATAAGAATAAAATACAAAGAAAAATAATATTTTTAAGAACAATTTAGCACTGGTCCATGTCAATAGCCAGGTGGTATACGTATAAGCGGTCTTAGACACAATCCAAGTGCTCGCAAATCCACAATTAAAAGACGATGGTTTCATTTTAAAGGTTACATATAAACACTACCATTGCTTCCAGCGTCTGGCCCTCTTTTCATCAAATTTCATTTATCATTTACTTTGTTTGATCTTGGATAAAACAAAATAATAACTAAGTTACAACTCTCTCCCATTATCGTTTTCATCTTGATAAGCTAGTAATATCGTATTTATTCGTATAAATTATTACTAAATAGCCCCTCGAATAATCGACCCCAGCCCCTAAGTGGTTATTAAATCATAATCGCGAATAGTTGCTAAATATACTTACACCTAGGTAACTAGAAAATCCGGGAACAAATTAATTCATACGTTACAAGTTACAACACCTAAAACACTTGAGTAGCAAATAGTAGCTCAACCCAAATCATAAACACCCTGTGTGGGCGGCTAATAACTAATACTCGCCTTGGGCTACTACGTAGTACATATTCGTGTAAATACGGTATTAGCTTTTCTCTCCATCTGCTAACTACAGTTATGGCAGATATCTGAACTGTGTATGCTAAAAGTTTTGGTGTAGAACATTTTGTGACCTATAATAGAGTGCATCATATAGAAATGTTAGTTATGTTTATACATACATGTTGGGGACATAAAATTAAGGGTCGTTACCTTCCGAAACACCTTTCTGAAATGGTTTAACACCTTTATAGTGATGATGATGACGTGACAAAAATCTAAAAATTACTTCTGTGCCGACCGCATGTTCTTTTGGAGGCTCTACCAATCAACCAACCACCAAGTATAGTGCCTTCCAAAGGATCATGCTGTCGGCACAGATGTAATTTTAGATTTTTTAAGGGCTATCACCGTAATTACCGCTAGTTATATCTATCCTATACTACTACTTATAATGAGAATGGAATATTTTTAAAAATTTTAATTTTTTTAATGAGAGCAGATTCTATAACCAAAAGACATAATATTACGCTCTGACTCATTAGGTTTTATTTTATTATCACTAGCAATCAACAGGAATTACGAAATGACACTCACCAAGAGGCACTGTTCCAGGAACCCCAAGCTGATCTCCACGGTGGGTCGCTACTCCCGCACTGCTATGAAGCGCAGGAGAGGAACCTTCCACAGAATAAAGGCGTACAAGCCTCAGGTGAAAGTAATCGAAAAGAAGAAACGCTTCGAAATAAAGAAACTAACCACTCAGGGGGAGCCGCAGCAGAGAAAGGTTTATTTGAAAAAGTCCCATCGCTGGTACCCGACTCAGGACTCCCCCAAGAAGAAGAAATGCACTCGCCGACAGAACCCCACCCATCTGAGGGGATCCATAACCCGAGGGACTGTCCTCATTCTGCTGGGGGGAAAGCACAAAGGGAAGCGAGTTGTGTTTCTGAAGCAAATGCCAAGCGGCCTCCTCCTGGTGACAGGCCCCTATCCGCTGAATGGGATCGCTCTCAGACGGGTGGACCAAACCTACGTCATCGCTACTCAAACCAAAATAAAAATAAACGACTTTGTAGTTCCCCCTGCCGTGACTGACTCGTATTTCAAGCGGAAGCGCACAAGAGCAAAGAAGGGAAAGGAAGGTCTCTTCTCTCCGGAAGAAGCAAAGTTCCAAGTTACTTCCGAGATGAAGGAGATCCAGAAACAGGTGGACACACCTGTGATAAAGGCGATTCAGGCGCGCGAATATGTGGATGCATACATGCGAACAAAGTTCTCTCTCAAGAAGGGACAGTACCCTCACGAGATGAAGTTCTAGTCGAACTGCACTCTGATATATTAGGCTATTGTTACTAAGTAGTTTCTCTAGTGATTGTTGTTGTTGTTGTTAGATGATATTATTATTATTAGTCTCTATAGTAATAATATGGGAAATACGATTATTTATTCTCATTACAGTTATAGAATATTGGACTCTGCATACAGCAGTACCTGCAATGCTATGCCACAAACTCTCGCGGCTCTTGTCTCCGCTTCACAGCTGTCTCTCTCGCGTGCGACTACTCTCCAGTCCCTCAGATCTGAGCTCGCCAGGAGACTCGGAAGCTCACAAAGCAGAGTACAATGTTAGCCAAATAGACTCCGGCGAGTATCTCGATATTAACAAGATTTGGGAGAGAGTGTCCACTCGGGAGCCTATCAAACCTCAGAATTATAAATTCTCCAATAACAGAGTGAGTTCATTTATATAACAATATAACTCGGTTATAACGTACTGGGTTAGAACGTGCAAATTTGTTCTAATCAAGTTTATAGATTTAGAGTAAACTCGGTTAGTACACTCGGATAATACGTACTTGTTCTACTGTAATTAAATGCTTTATATTAAACTATGATTTTATTAATATAATCCGTATCATATCAACTACAGTGTGTTTATATTAATTCCATTTACAGAAGCTCCCGGGCCCAACCCACCCAGCTGACTCCTTCTTCTCCAGCTCCTACCTCTACGATCCGATCTCTCAGAAGTTTGTTAACCAGCTGTTGGAGGGCGGCAACAAGTCCAAAGCGCAGCGGTTCTTCTCCCAGGCTCTCGACAGAATCAGAACTAAGCTCATTCAGGCAGAGCACCTGACTAATCCGGACACGCCCTCAAACCCGGACAGAATAGATCCTATCAAATACTTCCACAAAGCTGTCTCTAACTTAATGCCGTTATTGGAGACCGTGAGCGTGGGCTCTATGAAGCAGTACTCTGTCCCCATTAAGATGCGCGACAAGCGACGCATTTCTATGGCCATGAAATGGCTCGTCTCTCACGCTGAAGATATTGGAGCAACAAACGAAAAGAAAGATTCAAAACTTGCAAAAGTATTCGAGTTAGCCTACAATAAGCAAGGCACAGCTTACAACACTAAAATCCAATTGGCTAAGCAATGCGTGGCTAATAGGAGCCATGCAGCTTTCCGGTATTTCAAACGGAAAAAGGCATCCATCAGAAGAAGGGGCAAGCGTTAGTATAGTAGGCATTCTATTGGCTTTAATCACTTATCAACTTATGTGCGAAATAGTACGAATGAATACAGTCAGGTCTGCTTATTGTGAACAAGCCCTATGGTCCCAATTAACAACTTTTGTATTAAGTTGAGTTCGCATTATTATGAAGTATCTCTATTATGAACACAAATTTTGGTCCCTTGAATGTTCATAATACAATAACCTGACTGTATATGCAGATTCCATTTTGTACAATCTATACATGTACAATTTGTAAATACATTTATTTATTTATTTATTTATGAAATACTTAGCATGTCCGGTTCTCTTTTGGATGTCAAATCGCACATCAAAGATCTCGGATACCTTCAGGTGTTCGTATATCCGATCTCTGACATATCAGGAGAGCTCTATCACAGGATTTACAATTTCCTGAGAGACAACTCCACTCTCTTGGTGTTGCCACCGAAAGGTCTCACTTCTAATCCGGGGCTGTTGGGTCCCGTTAGAGCTCTGTATAACTTCGAGAGACACCTGGCTCCTTGGTCCTACTCTGTTAAATATAATAAGTTTATGTCTCACAAGCAACTGTCGGGGCTGGTGGGCGTGGCGCAGTGCTCAGAGCTTTCTCAGGTGAAATACAATAACTGCTAAATACATTCCTACTAGCCATATACAAATTTCATGTTTAATAACTTAATACAAATACTTTTTGTTCGATTTCACACATTGAACTAAAATATAAAATGTATAATATGTACAGTCTACTCCGCTTAATTGGGACACGTTTGTTCCAGGCCTCTTGTCCCGATTAAGCGGAGATCCCAATTAACCGAAAAACTTTTGTAAAATAGTCATTTACCTTGATTTACACAAATCTTGGTCTTAAACCTGTTACAACAATTCCTCCAATGCCTGCGGACCCTTGATTCTTCTCAAACCCATAGTATGAGCCGTAATATTCTCTGGACAGTTTGATAGTTCCCTGAACCGCAAGGTCATAATCTCTGGTAAATTTCGATATAACGGAAATCAATAAGAAATAGACAATATTTAGATATTTTGTCCTGCCTTCATCAGTATTGACAAAGATTATTAGAATTTGTTCCGATTAATATGAATTTTCTATTGAGCGAGCACCAATTTTGAACCAAATTTGTTTAGTTTGTCCCGATTAAGCGGAGTTTGTCCCGTTTAACCGAAAATTTAGTAATAGCTTCTAATGAAAGGATTCTGTTCTTGGGGCGTTGTCCCAATTAAGCGGTTGTCCCGATTAACCGGAGTCCCAATTAAGCGGAGTACACTGTAGTTAGAAACAAGCTTAGGTTTTATGTGATAACTAATTGATCATTTTAAACAGGAATCTAATATTTCTCTGAACTGAGTGTTCAGGACGTATAGAGACTTGGCTTATGGGTTACTCTATTCTATTTACTGCAGGTACAAGCTATCCACGAGACGGTATACTCAATCTCCAACTGCTACAAGGGGGCCGTATGCCACTCGATCTGTCTGGTGTTCTGCACCACTGAGGCTGAGCTGTTCTCTCCCAATGACTACTCCCCCTCGGAAGACCCGGACCCAGGGCTCTCCTTCAAGCAGAGCCTAGAGGAGGCATTCGCCCGCCTCAACACCTCAGGCATAGAATATGTGCTCATCAACATATCCTATAGAGCCCGCGATGACTCGCTTGATGACTTCATAAACTACCACAAACTGGAAGAGGTACGTACAGTCAACTCTCGTTATAACTAAGTGCTTGGGACCTGTAGGTTTCTTCGTTATATCAAGATATTCGTTATAAGCGGATAATAATTAAAGCATTTATTGCTCTGGGGGAAAATCTCAATTTCGTTATAAGCGGGTACATGTATTTCGTTATATCCGACTTGGTTATAACGGGAGTTCACTGTATTGTTATTCCTGTGTTTATAAGTGATCTCATTTCTCTGTTACAGGTGCTCTCCTGCTTCACTCTTGTTTTGAATTCCACTCTCGAGTCTCGGAGACAGGCGCAGATCAAACTGCTGCAAACTGAGAACTTTGACTCAATGAATAAACTCAAAAGTCCATTCGAAGAGGCCGACATAGAAGTTAAAGACAAAAAGTAACATTTCAGTTATAACTAATTCCATGCTACTTATTCCTGTGTCCCAGACTCCTAATGAAGCGCTACAAGGCTCGCGTCTTTAAGCACATCGCCGACCTGACTCTGCAGTGCGGGCGCCACGAAGAGGCGCTGCACTACTATACCACAGCTGCCGAACAGCTGAGAGCCAGCCAGGACTGGATATGGATGGGGGCGGCCTGTGAGGGGCTGGCGGCTACGGCCTATATAAGGGACATGAAGCAGCTGAAAACAACCACACTCGTGTCTCCCTTGGGGTCCGACATGCCTATATCATTCTCAGGCAGCTTGTTTAATCTGAGAGACAGCGTGGAGATGCTAGCTCTGGATGAGTTGGAGAGAGCGGGGCCTCAAGACGAACTCTCTGACACAAACTCTATTGGCGACAAAGGCTCATTCGGCGTGGAAGCTATAAATACAGCGCTGATGCCGGATCTGACGAAACCCATCGAGCTGAAGAGAGACTTTATAGGCTCTAAATTCACCGAGTGCGTCACTTACTATAAAAAGGTTACAAGTTGTTCAGTACTTTTGTGCTCATTATTGGAATTATACTTATATATCGACCGACACATTTTCTAATGTTATTTTCAGGCACTCGAAACTTTGTCGAAAGGTTTTTTTTGACATCAATAATTTACCTTTACGAATTTTTTATATTGATAAAGTGTTGCCCGATATGTAAGTAAGTCAGGCAATAATTCATTTTACTTGTTCTTATTCTCCGCTATTTATAGGCCGGAATATCTGGAAGCATTCCGCAGATGGAGGCTCTGCTGAAGCTGGCCAGATACCTTATCGAGCAAAAGGTTAATAACTGTAAGGTTCAGTGTATTATACAGCCATTTGTAAATACGCACCTAATCCTGGAGCATCTCCGCTCCTGGATAATTCCTTGGTACTAAGGTTATATCAGTACAGCAGAATCAAAATTCGTTCAGTTTAATAACGCAATGGGACCAGTTTAATGATTTGCTTATTATTTAAATTAGCTCTATAAGATATATTCTGTTCATAGAAGCTAATTAAAGCTTAATTTCCAATGTTTTTAGAGGAAATTAGACGCACACGCTCAACTGCGGAGAATAATGGAAATTCAATGCAGTTTGGATGGAGTTCTAAAGGTATACACAATTGTATATATTATATTATTAATACTCTTGTTGTTGTTATTGTTGTTGTTGTTATTGTTGTTGTTGTTGCTGTTGTTGTTGTTGTTGTTGTTGCTGTTGTTGTTTCTTTGTTTGTCAGGACTTTACATATTAATATTTATGATTAATTAACTCCCTATGCACAGATGGAGCTACTGTCGGGAATAGCTGAGATCTACAGAGAGATTGGGTTCCACAGACTAGCTGGCATATACTATAAATGGGCAGTCACTTGCTCTGGGAAGGAAACCACACTCGAGTATGCTAATAAGGCCTATCGGATGTTGGAGTTGGCCCTCCCTGGATACAATATGGATATAAGGAATGGCTGCGTACAAACACGTAAGATACAACCATAATATCACTGTGTGCTAAGTTAATGTTATTTGCCTCTAGCCACCAAAGAGAGGGGCTGGCCACTGCTACAATCTCAGATTCTCTACCTCATGTTCAATATAGCTAGACGGACCAAGAAGGAATCTCTCACATTTAAGTAAGGACAATGAACTCCCGTTATAACCAAGTCCAACATCCCTTCGTTTACTTTGATATAAGCGGAGTATAATCATTTACTTTATACGTCGTGTGAATATACAAATTTTACTACACTTTATAGATGGATTTATTATTCTAGCCTGTACAACTGAACTTGTACTACAGAGTTTGGTCATTATACATACCGCAATACTCTATCTAGGTATCTACATTTGCTTCTGAACAACTACAGTCAGTACATGTACTCGGATCAGGTTAGGAACCTGTTTAACCGCTACAAGAATAGAATTGATCTGATAAAGAGAGAGAACCAAGAACACGCCTATAAATATCAGCTGTGTTCCATACCAAGAGTCAGGTCTGTCCTTGAATAGATTTATACACCAAATGAAGGAATTACTTATTATTGGTCAAACACCTTTCTAATGTAATTTTCAGGCACTGGCAAGGTCAATTTTACAACAAAAATTAACATTTGCGAAGCCGGGTTTTATAACATAAATGTGTTGGCCGATCGATAAGTAATCTCCTATCTCAATAGCTTTTTAGTAGAGTATTTAATTTAATTTATTTATTTAGTTTTTTCCGGCCCAGCCCCTTGCTCCCTGACCTTCTTCCCAAATTCAATCTTGATGTGAAGAGTGCGGCCGATAAATTATCTAAGAACGATTCATCTACACACGGTTACTATTCACATAGCGAAACTACTTATAGAACTATAAACATAGTTTATTGTACACGTATTTCTAGTGTTTTGGATTCAGCATCACAACTGTCCGACTAATGTCACTGTTTTTAACTTTCTTCCCATCGAGCTTAATATAACTAATATGGTGAGTGTTATAGTTTAGTATTTACTATTTACTAATCATATATAGTGAACTCTCGTTATAACGAACTGCTTGGGACCTGTAAATTCCTTCGTTATATTCGGGTAATAATTAATGCATTTAGTGCTCTGGGGAAAATATCCATTTCGTTATAAGCGGTCATTTCGTTATCGCCGACTTCGTTATAACGGTAGTTCACTGTGTTAATTACTACGTGTATAAACAATACTTTCCCTTTTGGTGCTATTTAGAGATTGATAACAACTGGTCCGGAATGCGAGTTGTCTAAAACAGGCGTTTATCTTCCTCCTTTTTGTGACTCGCATTCTTTTGATCTTCCTTGTAAACCAATTCAAGAGGGAAGCCTCAGAATCCTAGGTTAGTTCTTTTTCAAATTCTATTAATTAATAATATCATGCATTGCCAATGTAATCCATTTTGTTCAAGTATTGTAATTCTACACTATTGATATTCTTATTCATTTCCCATAATACTTTAATCCAACAATTTATAATGGAAAAGCTCACTACTCAAATGTATACAGTAAACAAATAAGACTTCATACAATGGCTACATATTTGCCTGATAATTCTACGCCTCCTAGTGTGAGATGCCATTTGTGCAACCAGTTAGTCAAACCTGCGGCTTTGGCAGGCCACGTCAACCACACCTGTCTCGCCAGACCTAAGCCCGGTCAACAGGTATCCCCTGGAACCTGTCCTCACTGTCTGGCTGCTGTTCCCGTAAATACGATGGAGACTCACCTCCTGCACTCCTGCCACGTACTCACTCTCCCCTGTCCCTTCTGTCAGTACCGCTTCCTGTACATTGAGCAGCACCTGCGGAAGAAACACGTAGACAAGGAGCGGACCAAACCGTTCCGACAACTGAGGGACCCCCGGGACCCCTACTACACCAAGAAGTCTCCTGTCGCTAAGCACACGCCTAGCTACTCAGACCTCAAACAGCCCGAGTGTCCGCCCTCTTTCTCCAGCTGTCCCGTCTGTCATACATACATGCGCGAGAAGAAACTTGCCAGTCATGTCAAGTCTCACTTCAAAATATTGTGTCCCTTCTGTAAGAAAAAGTGTGATAAATCAGGGCTATCGACTCATCTGGTTGGCAAGTGTTTGTATAAGAATACCTCTAATAGCAGTTCTGGCCTTGTCAAGTGTCCCGGCTGTAAGAAGCAGGACTCGGTTCATAAGATCGCTCAGCACCTCACCCTCTCCCACCTCACGCTATGTTGTCCCCTCTGCTCTGGAACTCTAGGCTCCAAACGCGTTATTTCGCACTTGAACATGTGTAGTGGGAAGAACGCATCTCCCAGTCTAAGCCAGTCCCCTCTCAGGCAGGGGGTGTTCCAGAAATACAGGGAATCCGCGGGAAATGACGAAGCGTATTCAGAATCTGAGGATTCCCTCACAGAGGACAGCTCTGATGATGATGATGATGATGAGTTCGAATATTTCTATGAAGCACCTGTCAATTTAAAATCACACAGAAGCAGCCATTCAGGTCGTAAAAAGTCGAAACCTTTCCACGCGCCTTTCCAGGACCCGACCGACCCGAGCTATGTCTTGCTGCCTGCTGCCCAGGGGAGCGGCAAGAAGGGAGGACACTCAGGGGATCTCGAGTCCCCTCCATACATTAGCATGGGACACAAAATCAGTTGCCCGATTTGTAACAGTGATTGTCCACTTAGGATGATGGGGCGTCATATCATTGAGAACCACATAACTCACCAGTGTCCCATTTGCAAGAACAATTTATCTAACAACTCATTCAAGGCTCATCTTGAGGAGTGTATGGGGAGATATGGGGCCAGGGAGGGCAAAGGCCGGCCTACATATTCCTGTCCCTACTGCTCTGAGGCTAAATGCCAAAGCGTTAGGGAAATATCGACTCACATCCATCGCAACCATCGTCAGCTAAACTGTCCATTCTGTCAGGAAGCATACAGCCCACACAACTACTGCCAACACGTTAATAAGTGCGCTAGACTCAGTGTGATAAGCACACAGCTGATTCAAGACAACCCTAGTCTGGATCCCGAAATGCTACAACTGTACCAGCAGCTACAAATAGGGTCTTCTGAGGAGAGCTCTTATTCAGAGGGTGATTCGGATACGGAGACGCCTCTGCCTACGAAAGGACGCAGAGTCAATAGTTCTGCTTATCCTGCTGAGAATGCGAAGAGTAGTAGGGGGAAAGCCAAACAGGAGGCTAAGGCTGACAACTGTTGTTGCTTCTGCCGTTTTCAGTGCAGCAAAGTGCCATTGGAAGATCATATAGTTGAATGCAGGAGTATACCAGTTGGAATGCAGGTGGTGTCTGTGGGGAATCTATTGGGCCTCATAATTAATTCAGCGTCGTAACTAACTTATTTTCAGAATAGTGATCTGATGAAATTATATATAACTTTACAACTTCTATTTTTATGACGTCATTATAATAAATTCTTGATTGTTCCTCTTTTTATCTGAACAAGAACCTAATTATTATGATGGTTCCTATTCATAGTATAGTTGACTTGTTTTCTAACCATAATAGAATACTGTAAGACGATCTATTCATTACTTGCTCGTTTTAGAATTGCTAATTCGAGTGTAAACCATTTTCGACATTCCATTTGACAATTCTATTTCCATGGCTGATTATCTGACCCCATTACAGCCCAATTTGAATCCCTTCACTCCTAAATTAAAACCAGTTGTTGCTCAAACAACAATCGATCCTTTCAAAACAAAGTGGCACTGTCCTATCTGTCTGAAAACAATGCCTCAATTTTACCGTGACTGTCACATAAAACTCCACGCTTCCTTCTGTTGCCCTAAATGCAAAATTGACTTTCCTCTCAACTACCTTGGGCTTCATCTTATCGACTGTATGGATATTTTCTCGCCTCACCAGTTCGTCTGTTGGGTTTGTGGCGCTGCTGATTGCACCATGCGACACATGAAAGCTAAGCATATGCCTCTGCTGACCTGTTCTATCCCTGGGTGTGGGAAGCCTTTCACTCCTGACTCTTTTGCCGGGCACATAAAGGGTTGTATTAGAACCTACACTAAGCGCATTGAATCATCTGTTCCCACTACAAAACCTACAGCTCCCAGACCCAGTGTACAGAAAGTACAGACAACAGATAACAAACAAGTTCAGTACAAATGTTTATTCTGTGCATCTGTATTCTCAAAAGAGGGCTTGCTTCAGAAGCACGTTGAGAGGGTTCACATTAAGCACACGTGTCCTGTCTGTTCTGGTAGAGACATTACAGAGGCCAACTTTAGCGACCACATTACCAAATGCTTACAGAAGCGAAAAAGTGAAGATCGTTGCCCGATTTGTTCTAAGCTGTTAGCAAAGACAACTGACCATATACACAACGTGCACACTTCTTTGATGATTTCTTGTCCTTCTTGCAAGCAGAAATTCAAGTGTGGGGCTATAGCAAAGCATATAATAGCCTGTCAGGAATCTTCTAAGTTATGTGAGACCTCAAAATCGGATTCAACACATGAACCTGTTCAACACTCAGACTATACGCCAGTGCCATCTCATTACGAAATACAGAGAGGTTTAATGAAAAGTGATCTCACAGCAAATAACTCCAGGCCAGTTTCTACTGCCACTCCTGCAGCTATCTCGTTTTCGGAGAAAGAGTTTCCTCCGCTTAATCCACCCGGTCCTTCCAAACGCGCCACATTTTCAGAAGTTAAGCCAAAAGTATCCAAATATTCCTCTTGTGATATTAAACCGGTTCGTCCTATGAGATCGATTTCACCGAACTCAAACTCAGATCCTGAGTTAACTTCTCTCTTTAACGAAAATGACTGAATTTAAAAGATATGCAGATATTAATATGCGAAAAATAAATCTTACATTGCATAATGCATATACTTGACAAATGCTATAATCGTTGTATCTCATCAGACAATGTCTCAACAGATACAGTCCAAAGTTAAGCTAAACTAGTTATGTAGTAACGAAGAATATTTTGTTACTTGTACTAGAATATTGTAAATGGAATGAATTACTATAGCTTTGAAATTTACATTATGAATTCACACGAATATATTTTTGAGATAAGAATTCAACAATGCGAAATATACAAGTTCTTAGTAGATTATATACGTAGACAAATCAGTGGTTACTCTCCACATAATTGTTTCGTTTTGTGCTGCGTCTTAACACGATCATGAACACAACCTCGTATACCAGCACTATCGTGAGGTACAGCACAATCATTATGTTCAGAACATATAGTTTCTGTAGATCGAAGGTTTCTTTCGCCTGTTCTATGTGGAATATTCCTATTGCTATTATGTTAAACAAGACTGTAATCACATTCAATATCTGAGATGTGAGTAATAATCCAAAAGCAATTTTGTAGAATTTTGTATCGAGCATAGCGAAAATAGATCCCATAACTGCAAATATAATCAGTAGCGAGTAAGTAATTATCGTGATGATAATCTCTGCTCCTAGAAAATTCAGCTCACCGGGCACCTGGACACCCATTGAATTATACACAGCTATTCCCGATAATATATCTGTTCCTGTCGTGCCCGTGAACAGAATGAATATTGTACTCAATAGGTTTAGTGTAATGGAGACACAGCCCATCACAATGAGTGCTTTCTGGGATACCATTTATTCAACCGCTTTACAACACGCCTGATTTCGTTTGTCCTTTTATATTATTTCTCGCTCATACTCTTTGCACCTACTATACTATTCCGGATTCCTTCTTTCTAGATCGACTACGTAAATATATTTCTACTGAATTTCGGGGCAATAACTAACATATGTTGTTATTTAGTGCTTCTTATTGGGTACAATTGGATTCCATCAACATTCTTTATGTAAACAGAGACCTTACTAAGTTACTCGTTTCTTCCGAAATGATTGAAAAGTCTCGTTTTATGGTATCGCTGAGGAGATAATAAGATCAGAAACCTGTGCATAAGTGAATATAATTTCTGATTAAACAAGTGGTACATATCCTAATGAGTGTTGACTAAACTTTAAGACATGGTCACAATTAAATTATTTGTTCAACTGACTTTTGTAGTTGCACAACTAATTACTCAGCTCATGTTACATTTATAAACTAAGTACAATTAATTTATGCAATAGTTCTAAGTAGGTAGACAATTAGAAACCATTTCATATAATTCTCCTGAATTTCAAATGGCAAGCTTTCTAGATGGTACAAGCAATTCTATAGTAGAATGTCAAATGTGCCATGTTTTCATGCATCCAAACGTTATGGAGTATCACCTCGCTTCTCGACATGCTGGTACAACTGTCAACGATTCAATTTCTGAGAAATCTGAGAGCATTTCTATTCCTAGTGAGCCTACTGTACAGCAGAACTTTAACTGTCCTATTTGTTTCATTCCTATACCTAAGAAAAGGAAGAGGTACATTGAGCATATGAAGATACACACTAAAATTTGTTGTGTATTGTGCTCCATTAATGTAACTTTGGACGGTTTCATTTCACATATAGAAAAATGTAGAAAATCACATAATGCTACAACTGTATGCCCCATATGCAATGTGCAGCTAGACACAGTTAAAAAACAAAACAAACACTTCAAAGAACACATTTCTGTCTTTAAGTGTCCTCTTCCGAATTGTTCTCAATCTATTGCATTCAAAAGCTTAGAACCACATCTAGGTAAGCACTGTGAACAGTGTATCTCCGAATATGGATTAAAAACTAATCCTCATTCTGGGTGTTCTACTCCCAAAACTCCAAATAGTTCTCATAAAGTTAACTCGCCTACTGATATACAGAACGGAATTAAATGCAGTTTGTGTGCAGTAGTATTAACCGATAAATCAGAATTCAAACCTCACATGAATACTCACATCCAACACCAATGTCCCATGTGTCAAACAAGCAACTTAAATGAATCTGAATTTGAGTCTCACCTCGCGGTCTGTTTAACTAATCAACCCAATCCCCTACAGTGCCCGAAATGTACACGAATAGACAACGCACCTATGCCACTCGTTCGTCATATCCATCACTCCCACTGCTCTAAACTTATAAAGTGCGATGGCTGCCATAACACTATCCCATGCTTCACTATAAGAACTCATCCCACTCAATGCTTGAAGTGGGATATCCCTAAACTAACTGGGAAACAGAAAAATGTTCTTCTGGGCAACAATATTAATTGTCTCGTTTGTAAGAAACAGTGCAAGAAGACACAATTATCTTCACACTTCCTTTCCCATGCTATTTACCAATGTCCGTGCTGTTCTTTGTTAATAGAGAAAGTAGCCGAGTTTGCACCTCACATTAGCAGCTGTCTTTCTTTAATGGCTTCTAGCAGAACAAAGTATACTTGTCCTGTTTGTTATAGGAATTTTCCCAAATCACATTTCGGAGAACATGTCCGCGCCGAGCACTCACACCTCTGTCCAATTTGTGAAACAGTAATGTCAAAGAGTGAATTCACCTTCCATGGCTTACTGTGTACAGTTATTCATAACGAGCTTAGTATTACTCCTGCGAAAGACACAGCTAAAGACAATCTTTCTACACATAACAATCCAGCACAACAACCATCCAGCAGCGCCCCTCTCCCAGCCTCTAAGTTCTCCTGTCCCTTCTGTCATTCCCTGGAAACTGATAATCTCGATCAAATCCGTTCCCATTTGCAATCCTGTGTAATAATAGCATCTAATTCTAATCTACAGGTTGTAAATCTACCAGACCTTGTTGGATTGAAATTAAACTAGGATACCTATCAATTGGTTGTCTCGGATAAGAGTAATTAAAATTGAATTCCAAATTATTCCTTAAATTAATTTTGTAACGTTGGTACTGAAGAGTCTGTGATTAAAATAATCTTATTTTCACAAACATTTTACAGACACTATTTGGTGAGATTGCCCCATAAACAGCTTAGCTTCTTATTTGTTTTATATTTAGACTTCAATTAATAAATTTAAATTAATTTATTAAAATGCTTTCTAATATCTAAACCAGGGTATCAAACTGGTTGCTCACGAACACTTCCAGGCCGCGTAGCTGGAAAAACAATGTAAAATTCCAACACCCTGTTTCATATCCAATTTATTTGTTCTGTTTCTGTAATGTGTTTAGTAATGCTCTACCCTTTAATTACCTACCCTTTAATTAATCTCTTTGGAGGTAGTATATCATAATAATTTATAATAAGTTACAGCTGTTAGATTACAATTGTCCTTCGATTTCTAATATGAGTTCCGCAGCAGAAAGTTATCCCATTCCTACCTTGGAATTATCTCATGATCGAATATTTCAACCGCTGGTGTCTGATGATATTATTTCTGAGCCAACAAACAGTTCCAAACCTAATTCCATCGAATTTCAATCTGATTTCTTAGATGGAATAGATTATTCCGCACTCGACTCGATTCTGAATTTATCAGCAGACAACCTGACTACTGCACCTGATTTTATTGGGCCAATGCACCAACCTCTATCTACTATTGTTAACGTAGATTCTAGCGATCCCTCTCCTATACATTATACTAATGGGGCTCCTTTTACAACGCCGAATTATCGAAGATCTTCGATACAAACAAAGAACGATTACAATTATAAATCCTTTCCCTGCCAAGTATGCGGTAAATTTCTTTCTCACAACAAAGAGTTTGGATTTGAAAGCAAATTCTTTTCACACTTCAAAACTCATATTAACATATTTTGCCCATTGTGTTACGTTTCCTGCCGGATGCCGGATATAGACCAACATATCAATAACCACACATACTATGAATACATCACTCAATGTCCCATATGCTTAATCAAAATACCTGGAATGTGTCGACACCTAAAATTACACATTGAACCCATCAAGTGTCCGATCCCTGCTTGTGCTCAATATATACAATTCTCTGATTTCAGATATCACGCTAGTCAGCATGCAAAGGACATTTTTCCTAAAAGAGTCAAAGTATCGACAAATATTTCAGCTAAGCTGACTAGGAGTAGGAAAAGATTGAACAAGCCAAAATATTTTCATCCAACACAAGTTAACTGTGTCAATCATATTCCCATTAATTATAGTAAAGAACCAGCTGATCCATATATGGTACCATCAAAAAGACTAAAACCTTTATTCCCCGCTGTGAAAAACGATGTAGGGTATTGGGAGAAGCATACCAGAGGTATTGGAACGAAACTAATGAACAAAATGGGTTACGTGTCTGGTCAAGGCCTGGGTCTACGGGGAGATGGGCTCCTGGAACCTGTTGAGGCCGTCCTACTTCCAAGAATAATAAGTTTAGATGACGCCTTTCGGTTAGGAAAATCTGATACTGTTAATGACGACGATAAGAAGACTACACAACTACAGGACACTGCAAAGCAGTTAGAAGATAGAATCTTAGATCGAAGTTTGGCTGATAAGAGAGAACAGCTGAGCAATATAATTGATATTATTGAGGCTCATTGCGATTATCTTAAGATTATTCAAAATAAAATTGAGAATGAAACAAGGAGACTTGATAAACTGCCTAACCCTTCAAAAGATGTAATTGAAATCGATTTTAGTGATGAGGAATCGTTTGAAAATTCGCTTGTTGATACTCTCGTCATATCAAGTGATGATGAGATTTGAAACGGCTAGTTATAATCGGCTTGTTTCCCTTTTATATCATTATATTACTTGAGCTTATCAATTAAATGAACACTCTATATTATATACAAATGTTGAGGATGATTTGTAAGATTTATTGAGGAATCGTTTCGCTCCAATTATGGGACAATTATTGATATATTTATTCATAATATTAATTGAGTTGTGTAAATTTGAGGTTTTTGTTTTCTTGTCTCCACTCGTACTCATTCTTACATACTTTTAAATTATTTTTGTGTTTATCGAATAGTTCAGTTTAGAATTATACAGATGTCATACCCTGGGTTTATTCCCATTCTCACGGGGATTAACAGTCCCATAATGGAAGAAGGTTGTCCCTTCTGTTTCCAGTATTTCTACCTGGCTGACATCAACATACACTTAACGCAATGTAATTCCAACCCAGCTAACCACTCCAATCCCTCTATTACACCGTGCTTTTCAGAAATAACCAACAACTCTCCTCACTCAAATAAACCCACAGTGGTGCATAATCAGTTTACTTTCTCACTAGATGAATACGATGAATACAATGAAGAAGAATTCGCGATACAAGATTCGTTCACTCTAGAAGATACAGTAAGTGATATTGCACCTCCTTTGCTTCTCAACTTTTGTGCGTTTGATGAGTCTTTTGACACTGAAATCCCTCCTTCTCCTCCCTTAAATCGTTTCTGCGCTGTTCTAGATTATTTTGAATCACAAAATGAAGCAACCCCGTCACTAGAACATGTGTCCAACTCGAATAACAAAGAAATTATAAACGTAAACTCTTCACAATCCACAGACGAGGAACAAAGTTGTAATGCGGATCCACAGACAATTACATCTCTTTCCTTGAAGGTATCAGTTCCTACTCAATCTCTAGTATTATCCTCCCATACATCCCAACTAATTCAAGAAACGATTAAAGATATATCTCCAAGCAATATCAAACTACATCCCCCTGATTTGCCTACACACACAACGCTAGATAGTGACATATATGAATGCATCTCTTCATTCAGTTTAGACCGGTCAGACAGTAACAGTGTTACTCCACTCAAGATAAGTCCTAACGTCTCTGACACTAAAATCGTACAATCTCTTGATAGTAGTAGTCTACCAGAAAGTTATAAATCTTGCAGTATATCAGAGAAATCCTCTGAAATGAAATCTATAACTAAATCTGAAGTGAAGTTGTCCACAATTTCACCAATAAGTTCTTGCAGTATTATTTGCAATATACCTCAAGTAAAACCAGATATTCAATCAGAAAATTCCGTTCAAAGTAACCCGCGCAGTATTTCTCCAAATACACTTGAAATTCAATCCCAAATCAATTCTGCCAGAATCACATCTACTAGATATAGTGATTATTCTAGTATTTTCTCTAGCAGCCCTTATGATAGCTCAAATAGTTCATATTACAGTAGATCGCACCAATACCGAAGATCCAGTTCTTGTGGTTCTTGTGGCAGTTCTAGTCGAAGATCTAGTTATAAATGCGACAGTAGGGGGAGTAGATCTAACAGCAAGTCTGATAGCAAGTTGGCTAGTAAGTCTGACAGCAAGTATGATAGCAAGTTGGCTAGTAAGTCTGACAGCAAGTCTGATAGCAAGTCTGACAGCAAGTCTGATAGCAAGTTGGCTAGTAAGTCTGACAGCAAGTCTGATAGCAAGTTGGCTAGTAAGTCTGACAGCAAGTCTGATAGCAAGTTGGCTAGTAAGTCTGACAGCAAGTCTGATAGCAAGTTGGCTAGTAAGTCTGATAGCAAGTTGGCTAGTAAGTCTGATAGCAAGTTGGCTAGTAAGTCTGACAGCAAGTTGGCTAGTAAGTCTGACAGTAAGTCTGATAGCAAGTTGGCTAGTAAGTCTGACAGCAAGTCTGATAGCAAGTTGGCTAGTAAGTCTGACAGCAAGTCTGATAGCAAGTTGGCTAGTAAGTCTGACAGCAAGTCTGATAGCAAGTTGGCTAGTAAGTCTGACAGCAAGTTGGCTAGTAAGTCTGACAGTAAGTCTGATAGCAAGTTGGCTAGTAAGTCTGACAGCAAGTCTGATAGCAAGTTGGCTAGTAAGTCTGATAGCAAGTCTGATAGCAAGTTGGCTAGTAAGTCTGACAGCAAGTATGATAGCAAGTTGGCTAGTAAGTCTGACAGCAAGTCTGATAGCAAGTTGGCTAGTAAGTCTGATAGCAAGTTGGCTAGTAAGTCTGATAGCAAGTTGGCTAGTAAGTCTGACAGCAAGTCTGATAGCAAGTTGGCTAGTAGATCTAACAGCAAGTCTGATAGCAAGTTGGCTAGTAAGTCTGACAGCAAGTCTGATAGCAAGTTGGCTAGTAGATCTAACAGCAAGTCTGATAGCAAGTTGGCTAGTAAGTCTGACAGCAAGTCTGATAGCAAGTTGGCTAGTAAGTCTGATAGCAAGTTGGCTAGTAAGTCTGATAGCAAGTTGGCTAGTAAGTCTGATAGCAAGTTGGCTAGTAAGTCTGACAGCAAGTCTGATAGCAAGTTGGCTAGTAAGTCTGACAGCAAGTCTGATAGCAAGTTGGCTAGTAAGTCTGACAGCAAGTCTGATAGCAAGTTGGCTAGTAAGTCTGATAGCAAGTTGGCTAGTAAGTCTGATAGCAAGTTGGCTAGTAAGTCTGATAGCAAGTTGGCTAGTAAGTCTGACAGCAAGTCTGATAGCAAGTTGGCTAGTAAGTCTGATAGCAAGTTGGCTAGTAAGTCTGATAGCAAGTTGGCTAGTAAGTCTGACAGCAAGTCTGATAGCAAGTTGGCTAGTAAGTCTGATAGCAAGTTGGCTAGTAAGTCTGATAGCAAGTTGGCTAGTAAGTCTGATAGCAAGTCGGATAGTAATTCGAACAGCAAGTTGGATAGTGATTCGAACAAGTTGGATAGTAAGTTGAGCAGTAGGTGGGATAATAAGTGGAGCAGCAAGTTGGAAAGTAAGTGGAGCGGAGAGTTGGAAAGTAAGTGGATCAGCAAGTTGGATAATAAGTCGAACAGTAAGTTGGATAATAAGTCGAACAGCAAGTGGGATAATAAGTCGAGCAGCAAGTGGGATAATAAGTCGAGCAGCAAGTTGGATGGTAAGTCGAGCAGCAAGTTGGATAGTAAGTCGAGCAGCAAGTGGGATAATAAGTCGAACAAGTTGGCTAGTAAGTTGAGCAGTAAGTCTGATATCGAGTCTAATAATAATTCGAACAGTAAGTCTGATAACAAGTCTGATAGCAGGTCTCGCGGAAAGTCTTACATCAAGCCTCGTAGCAAGTCTCCCAAAAGATCTTATAGCAGATCTCGTAGCAGGTCTCCCCATAGATCTCGAAGCAGATCTTATGATATATTTCGCAGCAGATCTCGCAGCAAATCTCGCAGTAGGCCTTATGATATATTTCGCAGCAGATCTCGAAGTAGGCCTTACAGTAGATCTCCCAAAAGATCTCCCAAAAGATCTCCCAAAAGATCTCCCAAAAGATCTCCCAAAAGGTCTCTCAGCAGATCTCGAAGTAGGCCTTATGATATATTTCGCAGCAGATCTCGAAGTAGGCCTTACAGTAGATCTCCCAAAAGATCTCCCAAAAGATCTCCCAAAAGATCTCCCAAAAGGTCTCACAGCAGATCTCGAAGTAGGCCTTACAGTAGATCTCGCAGCAGGTCTCCCAAAAGATTTCATAGCAGATCTCGCAGTACGTCTAATAATAGATCTCACAGTAGATCGTACGATAGATCTCATATTAGATCTTATAATATATCTCACAGTAGTTTTTATAATAGATCTTATAATAGATACCTCAGTTACAGTAAGTCTCGCAGTGATTCGCGTTCATACGATAGTTTAGTTTCCTCACCTGATCGGCCTTCATCTAGCAACCGACAGAGCAGTGTCAAGTCAAAAGAGGTTGTTTACCAATCAGAGCTATATTACAGTTATAAGGAGAGTGATAAATCGGTGAGAGAAAGTTCTTATTCCAAACTAAAAAGAAAAATATCTCCTTCTCCAGAGCGTTCTACATTGGGTAAAGATTCAAGATATGATTCTATGCGAATCTATAAACGCGTCAAGAAAGACTTGAACAAGTCCACTGCCACCTCAAGCCATATCCCGAATATTTATCCCACATTTTCTCAAACTACTCTACCAGGTTTCCCTTCAATCTGCAATAATTTGTGGAGTGACAAACAAAATGTTAAATCTTACTTAAATCAACCGACCAGTACCTCCACTCCTGCTCTACCTCGTTTTGACAATACGAACAGTACTCTTCAGTTAGCAAGGCAGAAAGTTCCTAACAACACAGAGCCCCATATATCGGAAAGCCCTAAAATGTATAACCTACACCAGTCTAGCCTTCCAAAGCTTGCTCCTAAGTCTACTAATAACGACCCAAAAATTTCCTCAGAAATAAATAACGTTATATTTAACACAAAGAATGCACCCAATTATTCGAATCCAAAACAATTAGAGGATACTAATGAGAAGTGTACGACTGAAACAAACGTAGATACAATTCAACCGAGCCATCCAAGTCCAAATACCAAAAATCTTTTTATTTTTGGAGATAATACCTCCTACCTTGGCTTTCCTTTTATTTCTCCAAAAAGCAAAGAATTTATTTGTATGTTGTGTAAGCATCAGTCTACTACTACTTGCTATGGCAGACACGTGATGAACCACATCAAAGTTATTTGTATTTTTTGTGAAAAAGTGATGAACATCTATGTTTTATTACCTCATCTATTTATGGAGCATTCTTTTCCTGAAGAGGAGCTAACAAAATGCCCCATTTGCAATAATAAGAAAAAAAATGTTATATCAAGTTATTCAAGACTCTTTAGGCATATTCTCACTCTCCACTACAGGCTGGAATGCCCTGTTTGCCCTAACGCAGTTGGTTTGTTTAATTTTGAAAATCACGTTGATAAATGTGTGGCAAAAATAGTGAAACGTAATTTATCTATAATTAATTTGGATAATTGAGTTATGTACGAAATTAGTTAAAATTAAATGAACGTATTTCCACTTTATTATTGTTTACTAAATCGACGAAATATTTACTAGCACAATTTCTAAATACATTGTATCTCATTTTCCTTTATTTTGTATGGATGAAATGCAAAACTCCAATTTAATGAATATAATTTGTTAAATAAAGCCAAATTGACAATCCTCAAGTAATTAATTAGATAAATTTGAAACTTTAATTAAAACCATGATTTTCTCAAAAATTTGATTCGTTTTGATGTTTCTGACAACAGGCCACAATGTGTTCTCTCATTTCGTCTTGAGACATCACTGTGTAGCAGAATACACAATTGAGTGGCAAGTGTTTTTTAATTATATGAGCCGGCATATTTTCGAATGTAAAACGGAGCGTGCACTTTGGGCAGCTGAATACTGTGCCAAAGGACTCTTCGCTGTCATTGACTTTTTCAAGATAGCAAGATTCAATGTGCTTTTCCGCTTCATCGAAAGATATGTCTTTGTAACAAAGAGGACATTCAGCTATAGGGTGTGTTATTATGTGGTCTCCCAATTGAATATAAGGAAATTCTTTCTCGCAAAAGGGACAAGTACACTCTTGTTTGGGTCCAAAAAAACAAGTCTTTGCATGCTCAATAAACTTTTGTACCACAAAATGTTCATCACAGATCACACATTTCTTAATTGGATGTGAGAACTTAATATGTATAGCGAGAGATAGCAGGGAAGATTCTGTGCAGATTAGCTCGCAGTTGGGACACTGTAGTTTAGGTTTTGATGCCATGCAGTTCTTACAATGCTGGAGGAAATGCGGTTCTGCGAAAGAGTTATCGCATCTAGGACAAGTGAGATTAAAATGCATTTCACGATAATGGTGGATTACTCTATTCATATTGGACGTGTAGTCACACTCGGGACACTTGTAACCACTTTTGGGATCCAATGACAGAGTGGCATCCGTTTTATCTGTAGAATTAGTATCACTATACAAAGTTCTAGTTATAAATGGAAAAGCGAGTGATCTGTTTGCCTTCTTTATACCTTGAAAATTCCTTTTGTAACGAGTCTCACAACCGCTTATGCTTCTAGATACGCCGCCTCTAAGTGTATGGTTCGAGTCTCTATAATGTTTGAAGCGGGCAGACCTTGCGGATACACCTTTAGATCTTTTATTAACTCTTCTTCTCTTAACCCGCAATCGACAGGTTCGTTTCGGTGACATATACAACCTCTTTGCATACAAATCGTACAAGTATACAATATCTAACTTACCAGGTTTGTGTTGATAATCAAACGATTCAACAAAAAATGGAATAGTTGGCACACACTTTTTAAGAGGTGAAGTTTCAACTTTATTTTCACAACCTTTTTCATCCAAACTCATATCCGACTGTGAAACTTCCACTACATTATCACACTCCACCTCTTTTATTATAGTATTTTCATCTTCTACGACTATTACTAATCTATCATCTTTAGAACTAATGCTCTCAATTTCTGTTAACTCAGAATTGTTTTCTGATGATCCTTTATTTGTGCATTCAGAACACGAGTCACTTTTTATAGATATCACTCCAGGGTCTCCTCCATCTGATAATGTGTCACAGAAATCTATAATTATTGGAGAAGCGATTGGATCTTTATTCTGTAGCAGTGTGTCTTCCTCTTCTGATACCCACTCGTGTTCACTCTCATCGTCGCAACCTAAATAATATTTATTTACTTCCTTCTCCCAGTCACCACAGCCAACATCCAACATTTTTAACTTGGCTGGAAAGGGGTGACCAGGAGAGTTCTTTTCTGAGCGATGATGTATTTGGCAATCCTCTCCTGGAAGGTTATTCTGGCAGCAAGGAGGTGAAGGTTCCATAACGTGTGATATATGCGTGAGTTTCAACAAATTTCAATCTCAAGTTTTATAGAAATCAGAGATAGAAACGTAAAGGGTTTCTATCAACATTTGACTTTTTGAAGAACTAGAAGTGAATATTGAAGTGCTACAACGTCAGTTATGAACCCACAATGTTTATTTGGAATTTAACGAGTTCTCCAAATAAATACTATTATTTCAGTATTTACACAAAATATAAACTTGATTCTCAATTGAATAATTGAGTATATAATCGAACTATTTATTATTTTCATTATTCATTCGACTTTCTTTTAAATTAACGAATGTTGAGACTGTATCCAACGAGGTCACCTGTATTGATAAATTGGAAGTTTAAATCATTCTCAAGTTCAGGATCTTTGTGACTATTTATCAAGTTAACTTCGTCCGTACTTGTATCGATATTATCAGTTTCATTACTAATATTGTTACCATTCGATTCTTCCCCATTTACTATAGGAGCCGAAATTCCCAATGTTTTAAGATCTTTTTTAACAATATCACTACTGTTGATTGCTGTATTGGGTCTATTGGCTGTATTGGGTCTATTGTTGGGTGTATTGGCTGTATTGGGTCTATTGTTGGGTCTATTGGGTGTATAGGGTCTATTGGCTATATTGGCTGTATTGAATCTATTGGGTGTATTGGGTCTACTGGGCGTATTGGGTGTATTGGGTCTACTGGGCGTATTGGGTCTATTGGGTCTACTGGGTGTATTGGGTGTATTGGGTGTATTGGGTGTATTGGGTCTACTGGGTGTATTTGGTGTATTGGGTGTATTTGGTGTATTTGGTGTATTTGGTGTATTGGGTGTATTGGGTCTACTCGGGTGCTTAGATTTTATCACAGCTGTTACGGGTATTGGTGAACTTGTTATATAATTACTCAACTCTTTTTCGTTTCTGATATTTGATAGTTTATTTGAAGTTTCCAGTTTTGGTTTGTTTGAAGCATTATTTGAGGGTAGTCCTTGTTTGGAGGATATTGAAATAGATTTTGAAGGTAGAATTTTGATACTTTCTTTTGATTCGGTTTTTGGTTTAGCTTTGGCTGTTACTACTGGTCGACAAGTTGTCATTCCTTGATTCAAGGGTTTGATTGGTTTCGATTTTGCTGACTCCTTATTGGTTTGTAACTTACCAGGATTTGAGGTTAATTTGTCTGCTTTCCTTGGGGTGGCATGCGTTGTATAGGCGTGAGCAGAACTAATTCCGTCAGAGGTACTAGGTCTAGAGGAAGAAACAACTTTCTTCGTAGTTTTCTTGCTTGGATGGATTTCTCGCATGTGATCTGCTAGGGCGTGTGAGTATTTTAGATTCACTCCTTTACATTGAGGACATCGCTCCAAGCTGTGCATCGAATGTGCGTGTGAGATTACTTCTTCCACCTCTGCGAAATTCTTCCTGCACTCCGGCACTGGACACGAAAACCCGTCGCAGCGCCTCTGCTTAACAACTGAAGTCGGACTGGAGAAGACAACCCAACTATCGTCACCGCCTAGCTTACCGTGTGAAATGTTGGATGAGAGAGAATCAGTGTCCGATGAATCGGCTAAGTAGTCAGCTGTTCTGCTCTGATAATCTGACCTTCTTTGCGCCCTATAATAATAGTAGTAATCCGCATCACTCCAGTTATATGCGTCGTAATAATCTCTGTAAGAATAATAATCTTTGTAAGAATAATTTTCTCTGTCAGAACCCCGGGGCCGCTGGGGCGCATATTCATTCCTATAGTAGTCTGTATCCCTGTAGGTAGCATGTGCTTTAGCTTGCATATGATGTACTTTCATAATGTGAGTATCCAAATTGTCATTTCTCACTTTTGCAATGCAATACGGACACGGCACTAGTTTCGAACTCATTCTCTGTTTGGAAAGTAAGCTTTGTTTGTTCTCTATAGAGAAACTTGTTTATGAAGTAGATGTGTGTGCCTATTTATCAAGAGAGATATATTCACATAGGTTTCTAGTTACTGTGAAACAATAGAATGCGCAAGCTTGTGGTCATTTAGTACCACATTATTACATTAATTAACGCGATTTCAGCCTAAATGAATGGAGTGAGTATATACAACACACTACACGCTGATCCTAGTAAGCTAATATTTTCAGTTCTATACCGGGTATATATGTAAGCTATTTTAAGACTGCTAGCGCTCTAATATAAGGCTTCTAAGTACTGATTTTTTTTGAAATTCTATATTTAAGCTCCCAAAGAGAATAATATAGTACCAAAAGCTTAGTTCTGAAGAATTGAAAAAGATTACAAGGATCTGAATCACTCTAATCCATTCTACTACATCCCCTTGAGATTAGCTAGGAAAGTCCTAATATTAAAAAGTCAAATTTTTCGTCGGGATTGCTCCATTTTAGAAAAAACGGACGGTTTTCCCACATTTGAGCCACATTCTTGCTCCCAAAGGTGTCTAGATTTTAATTAAGTACGAAATCGGACAATCCGAACTGTAACAGGTCTAAGTATACTTATTATGGTGCTATATTCCAAATCTCAGCGATAAAACTTCAAAAAGTTCCCCAAAACTAAGCTTTGAAATAGTGGCATGCTATAATTAGTTACGGTGGTCTTCAAGTGGCAGAGAGGATTTTCGACACGTCTACAGCGAAGAATATTGATTCGGGAAGGAATTAAAATCGGCCATCTTGCTGGAATTCAATCACTAATAGTGTCTGAAAGTTAGAACTAAGCTCCAGTTAGCTTTTGAATTTGGATTTTCTCAATTATGATGATTACATGACACTCCTTATATGGGCATTCGAGATTATTAGCAAGGTAACCATTTGGTTTTGAGTGATTTTTGACTTTGCAATGATTTAGAAATGATATATCAATGTGATTAGGAATTTAGAGCTTAGCTCTAGAGTCTCCCGTTTAGGAGATACAAATTTGCATGTGTCATCAAAATTGGTCACATTCACACTACCATATAGGGCAATCTCGAAAACGGTGCGTCCTAGGCTCACAAAATGTATTATTCACATATGGGAAACCATGTGTTCTGATCATTTTTCACTAGTCTTACTTGAATTTATCTCTTTTCCTCTCTGAGTTACAAATTAGTTAAGAATCCGTACCCTGAAGACCGCCGAAGGGCTATAACTTTTGCAATTTCCACTTTTATCTAAAAATTTTTGTTGAGTTGTGCAAAAATTTTGTCAGACTATCATATGTCTGAATATTGAATCGTTGTAAATACAATAAATAGTTATTTTAACGTGGGCAACACCTTTGGAGTTATAAAACCGCGTTATAATATTAAAAGCTGCTCTACTAAAACAGTTATAACTCTGGAAATAATGATCGGATCGATGAAAATCCAAGTCCCATCGATAGATACCATCCTTCCGCAGTGTCTGTAAAAATATCGTAAAAATCGGTGAAATTTTAATTCCTTATTATTTTGGGCCGAAATAGCGTTATAGGTTTCTAGTTACTGTGAAACAATAGAATGCGCAAGCTTGTGGTCATTTAGTACCACATTATTACATTAATTAGTCTAATAAGTAATAACAGAATACTGCTAACAGTGAGGACATTTTGACACCGTGTATACACAATACTTACTTTAATTTTGGGGTATCTTAAATTAAGCACTCCTATTCTATAATAATAATTAATAACAAGGTTTATGTACACAATGTTCAAAATCAATAAATTATTGAAAAACAAAAGAAGCAGAATAACATAAGTGATCACTCCCAATCCATGGTCTATAACACTCTCTATTTTTAATTAAATGTCGACATATCTTCTAAATTTATTTGCCCATGTAATAGTATTTTATTTGGAAAATTTCCCACATGAAATTCCCAATCCACTAAACTCAACACACTTGTTAATACGGTATAAACATCCCGCTTTATTGAATACATTTGTCCACTACATATATAATGTTGTATTACTATTAGCTACGTATTAGAAATTTGAAATAAAATAGCAATAAATTGCTTATTTTCAGGTTATTCTTATGAGCTGTTTGAAATCGAGCATCAAGTGATATTTCCCCAACACAAGCCCTATCTTGAGGTGGATGTACTTCCGTACTTACCAATGCTCGCTACTTCCATCAACTTCCCTTCAGAGCTCCTTGATGGGGAAATGTAAATTATTCCTCTTAACTTTTATTTATTATTTTGTTTACAAATTGTTAATTACAGATTGGAAGATTACGAAATTACAATTGAAGCAAAGGAAGGAATAACCACTTATCTTGAAGCTAATTTCGAATGGCCAGCTGGTAAGTAGTTTTATATTCAGGGTTTCCTAGAATAGAATGGTAACAACTTTGTTGGAATTCCCATACAAGTTCTATGCAACTCTGCAACAAAGTGTGACTGTATTAACCTGTAATAGGAGCGAAAGAGTATTTACAAGTTACCCTGGATAAGAATGTAATAAACCGACTGCTTCCTCTCACGCCCGACACCACACGGGCCCTGCCCATAACTCTGCAGGTGGGGCTCTCCACCAAAGATAGAATAGTCCCTGGAGACAGGAGTAATCCATTGAGCGATTTTAATCATGTTAGAAGTGATTCTATCGTTTCTAGTCAATCTGACACACACAACCAAGTGATGTGTACGCCTAACCAAGCCTCAGAGACGGTACCTCTTAAATTGTCCAAACCAGTTAAATCAATTCAACGAAACACGACTGTATTATCATTATTAATTAATGAAGGTAGTATAATTGTCAAATATTTTTTGTTTTAAGTATCGCGTTAGGATATTGAGCTGTTTGTGTAGAGAAAGGAGTACTGAATTCATTGAAGAGAACAAGGAGAGTGAGGTCAGGGTCTCTTACTAAACATGCTGCCAATATCCCAGAAGTCAAAACTCCAGAATTATCGCGATTGGAAAAGAAGACAAAGAGTATAACTAATATAGCAAACTCAGCAAAGAAATTTGGGAATTCTAGCTCAACCACCAATCTCCACGATCAAGATGAGAATAAAATTTTCGCATCAAAGGAGTCCCTGGAATCTATCGATACAGATCTCCAGTTTGTGGTACGTATATACCATATACCATATACCATATAACATATCTTAAACAGTTATATACGTAGTAATATTTATAGTAGACTCTCGTTAATACGAAGACCAGGGGACTGTCGATAATTGTTCGTAATATCCGAAATTCGTATTTACCGTAGTCACTTACTTGTATGCATTTCTATAGGCGAGGAGAATTAAACCTTGTACTCTTTAACCGATATTTCGCCTTATCCGTGTTCTTACTATCGAGAGTCTACTGCATATTATTCCTGAATCTAATTAATGTTGCTATAAATACTCAATTTAATTTCAGGCTCCCAACCCCAAACTTCATGTCGCGAAGCGCTCTTCTATCACTGTACAGGATGAATTTCCGGATCCTATTCCCACTTCCCCGCCTCACTCAGCTATCGCCAGATCAGTTTCTCAACACTCCTTCAACACAGCCTTCCAATCCAAATTCTCATCTTTTCCAGAAAAGCCGAAAAGCTGCACAGTAGAAGGAGAAATACAGATTAAGTACAGCGGCGAGCTTTCGCATCACCAAGGCTACTACAGGGAATACAATAGAAAGATTAGCTTTAAGATAAATCCATCTCTGATGTTCGGATACTTTGACATAATCCCATTTCCAGGGTAGGAGATTAACCAAGTTCTATAAAATATGAGTCGTCTTATTCAATCTGTTTCCCTAGCAATCCACGGATGTGTTCTTTCTGTTTCAGCGTGTTCAACTTGTCCAGAGACACTATCATACTTACATGTGCCATCAACCAAAGTGAGCCAATATAATAACCATAACTTATATGTAGACCGTCTATTTCTAGACCGTCTATAAATTAAATATTATTACCCATAGACGGCAGGGGCTTTTGGTCTACAGAATTTATAGACGTTCTACAAATTTTTTGCTTATTTTGTATGGGCCTTTATAGAACGTCTACATATAAAGAAGCTCAATATAATAAACAATAACAATTTATAAATACCATTCTATGATACAGTAATGAGTTGTTTATAGAGAGTGTGCTTGACGATTTGGAGAGCACAAAAGAGGTTACTCTATTCCCCCAAAGCTGCAAGAGGTACAAAGTTCAACCATATAGTCAATGTTCTGCTTTACTCATATACATTCTTTTACAGATTGCAAATTGATATCTGGAAATTCCATTTAGCTAAACCCAAAGAGTCCAATAACTGGGAGGTGAGTAGATTACACATCAACACAATTATTTCCAGGAATGAATTGCATTTTTAAGAAGTTATCCAAGCTGCATGATAATATATTAGTTATATTTGTCCAATTGTCAATCTTAGTAACCAAAATGAAAGTATGTAGTTAAACGTACTCAACTAATTGGACATATTATTTATCATAATATTGCAGCAAAGTGTTATTAATAACCACTTTTAGGTTCAAGAGTACATCGAGTATGCGCAATTACTTACAAAACTGATTAAATTGACCTGGAGACTGGTGAGTTTAACTATTGTAGTTACATTTCCGATAATTAAATTATTAGATCTGATATAACGTAAATATATGTGGTTTCAGTACTACATAGTAAGGCAATAAGGAGATTATAATAGAACGGTATTGTACGTATAACGGACTAGTATTCAGTATTAATAACGTCATGTTAATGTACAGTTAGATGAACACGATGTGAGATGTGGGGAAACTTCTTTGCAAGGATTTCAACTGACACCGAACATGCTTGTTAATCTGAAGAGCGAACCAATCTGGTTTGGTGAGTTTCTGAGATTTAAATTACAGTCAACTTCGCTTAATAGAGCCACCGGTTAATAGATTTTCCGCTTAATGGGGTCAAAATTTCACAGGATTTATGGGACGGAATGACAGTTTACCTATTAAGCGAAGTCGACTGATATCTGTATATAGCTTTTTCTGTAAATTATGAAATTTGATTCCAACAGATATCCAGGTGAATGACAACATTATATTACCAGACTACGAAAATAAGTTCCTTACTGGACAACAAACACAACTTTCTATCATTCTTTCAAATTATTCAAGTGAGTTTTCCACAGATTTATCAATCACTAAACTACTTTCAGGAATTTATAGCCACACATTAAATAGCATGAGTAATTTAATAATATAGATTATTAATTACACTATAATTTGTAGACGTTGATATCGGACCAATATCGGTAATACTAAAGATATACGAAGACAATATAGAATCCGTAGACTGCGAATCGACAGGGAAAGCTGCTGTGTGGCCGACTTCTAATTGGACAATAAACAAGGTTCTTTAATACACTATTTAGGTCCAGAGTGTATGATTTGTGGTACTGTAACATAATATCCAGGGCCTTGCACTGTTGAAGTGTTTAATGTAGAAAGCTTACCTCCAGGCCAGGTAGATAAATGCAGACGGTTAAGAAGTAAGCTGCACCTGTGCACATGTAATTGATATGCCCAACATTACTGTTGACTTATTTAAGTCTAAATATTAAGCACGAGATTATTGTGAAAGCTTATTCAGAATTGTAGAATTTGTATTCAACATTAATGCGTATTCTAAGCAAATTTGAAACATAACTTTTGATTTTCTGGTTTACAATCAGCGAAATGTTGATTAACCAAATATATTAACTCACCATTGTAGCATTCATACGAAATGAGACGAAATAATTAAAACCATTTCGACTAGCCATATAATATATTGTACAGGTAATATCTGAAAAGTCAGTTCTGTAACAAAGCATGATGTATGCAGCATGCAGATATTTATGTGAGAAATCCAATTTGTTTGTAGCTACCACTTCAGTCGAGAGAGAGCATTGGTTGTAACATTATCTTCTTCTACCATGGTACGTACAGATTGCGTGTAATAACAACCAAAACAGATAAATCTCCAGATGGGAGTGGCGCAACACAATCTCACACATGTCCAACCCACAAGCACCAGGTACAAGAACTTTCCTACAAAATGATTACTGATATGAACCAACTATATTTTAACCAACATTCTCATGCAAAACCTTTGGTAAGTCCACAAAAGTCTAATGCTCAAACGGAATTCTGGTCTTCCACACACTTCTGGCTGTCGAGTCCCTTCTACACCTTTAATCTTTACCATAAAAATTTTATGGCTTAATCAGAGAATATTCACGAATAGTTAGAGCTATTTTTCATTGATGAAAAAGGGGCGTAATATTTATTCGGAACTAGATGTGATACAAACGAGAATTATTTATTTTTTATTTAAATTTATTCGCATGTCAACCCAATGAATTGTGCTGATTTTGAAATGTACTAGTAAATTAATTAATATTAATTCATTTAACAAATTCCTATCAGCCACACTGAAAGAGAAATTTATAAATACAGTACAGTGGTCATTAATGAAATCAGAACTATCAGAGTAGCCTAACTATCACATTACCAAAGATGTACGTCTTGGCATTATTACTCTTGGTTTCATTCTTCTAGTCCCTATTACGATGTAAGTTCTAAAAATTAAAAAATTTCCAAATTGAACTTGAAAGAATGTAAATTTATCATAATGTCATAAAAACAAATTTAGATATGCTGAATAACCGAGTTGTGGACTTAGTAAGAACGCTCATTTCATTGATACTTAATATGGGTCAATACGTTTCAATACAAACAAAATCACTGATTATTTAAATTAATTATTCCATTTCAAGAATTATTCAAATTAATACATTAAAAGTTATAACTATTTGCAAATATTTGGATTGGTTGCTATTATGTTGAGAACTTGAATTTTATCAAATACAATATTCCCAGAGTTTTTAACTATCTGTAATGGTTATCATAAATTACATAGCATAATTCATAAATTCTTGAATTATTCAAGAATTAGTCATCTTAGAATCTATTAGAGTTGTTAATTTTACACTACTAATGAAGTTTTTAAATTTACTGCTACTTTGGCTTGTTCCGTTTCCAGTACCTCCTCACATCATCGTGTCCATCTCTAGTAACTACCATTGTCTTGCTTGTGCTGCTTGACCAAATAAGCACCCCTCTGGTGTCTGCATAATTCTTCAGAATCTCGAAGTCCTGTCCTGTCTCGAAGCAGTTGTATAGCACTCCCTCATTGCAATCCATTCTGTCCCTCTCTGTTTCCCAGAGAATTATCTGATGCTCCACTGTCGCGGGGATCACTGGGCTCTTCTTAAGCATTGCAGGGTGTGCGTTTGCTCGCAGGAAACCTATAATCTGACCAGAGGTTATACTGTTGACTAGCGCCTCGTGGATGGACTGGCGTGATATTAAGCCTACCACCATGTTTGGGAATCTGTATAGGATCTGCAGGAAGAGACTGAGTATGCTGGTAGTTAGGTGAGAATTGGTGTAGGCAGTGACTCGGAAGTTGGTTTCAACTAGGAGATAGCCTCTGCTCCTGCTCTGAGGATTCTCGTCCTTCGCGCCAGAAATTAGATCCACAGCCATGCGAGTTGGGTAGAATCTTCTAGACTTGCGCTTTCGCTGGTACACCAACCCGAACTCCCTGAGGTGTTGCAGGAATCTCAGTTGAGTGTCGCTCATTTCTTCTGTCGAATAATCACTTCCAACCGTAGATATGCTGAGCTGAAATATGAAGATGAGCAACTCTACCAGATCCATGCTCCTCTGCTCGCACGTGCGGAGATACTGCAGCATGAAGAACCACACTTGTCTAGTCTCGTTCATTAAGAGAAATTGGAATCCGCTAGGCGTGATGCTAGGCAGGTGGCTTTCTCTTGCCCTGTGCATCAATCCGGAGTGTACTAGGATCTCGACTAGATCGCTGTTAACCTCCTTCTGTGTCTTTTCCGGAGTTACCATAAAGCTAAGGATAGTCTTCCAGCGCTCGTTTGCATAGGTCTCAAGCTCTTCTAATCCTTTGCCGTGTTTGTCTTGTCCCAGCTGATCTGTCTTTGGCAGCTGGAGATTTCTGCCTGAGAATATCTGTTTTAAATTCTGATTGAATTGCTCGTTGAGTCTTACACCATCATCTGGATTCCCGTGTATCTCTACCTTACACATTATACGCAAGTTCAGCATACGGTTAATTGCTGTTCTTGCCTCCCCCACTTTATTCTGTTTCACCCATGATAAGATAAGACCGATTGGCAACGGCTGTGAAATGTAAGTCATTCTCATTATAAAGTGCCGCCCTATTTCTTGAACCTCTCTGAAAACCATCAAACAGCAAGCTGCGTTTGCGTAGATACGCTCCAGTGTCACCTTGGGTAACGTTAGGAGATAAGAATGCAAATCTTGAACTTTCAACTGGACATTTAACTCAGCCATATTTCAAGTATCTAATTGTGGTTCGTTGCTACAGTAGATTTAAATACCGACTTTATCAGAGTTCAAACCACTTTAGTATTTCTAATACTATTTGTGGCTCTTAATTTGTACAATAAGCGACGAGAGTTTTTACTTAATTTAATGAATTATTAGGATATCATAAAATTTGGATCACATGTATTGTTAGAATTTATTTACTTTAGTATAGTGGCTCAATATTCATTCAACCACAATAAAATAATTACAGGCCATTGGAGTATAGTAAAGTCATTGTTTAATTATTATCGGATACAGATTTTCTTAAAGGAGAGGTATGTTAGATTGCGATGAGAGGATCTTGGTTTGTACTTTTAAACTGTTAACCTAAGAGCTATTAAATATTAACTTCGTTCTGGCTACAGCAAAATTAATTTTTCCTTTTAATAATAACGATGCCCCGTGCGGCGTTATACACAATAATTATTAGCTTAGTTTATACTATATTTAATACGTAATACCCGTAGTATATTACGTAGTATTTTTTACCTAATTAGGACTAAAAAGCGTTTCGTTTTATTAAAAACAATGAATATTTTGTGCTTAATTCTTACTTGTTTGTTACTGTTTCATAAGTAATTAACTTATAATTGTCTACTAAGTGAAATCCCCTACCTGTACATTGGTTTCAGACTGAGGAACGTTTTCAATTTGAGATGGTTCACATTTTGGTATCAATTCGAGCACATTCAGTTTCAAAGTACAAATAGTGTCTGTATATCTAAAACTATTAGGAGTCAGAATAGGGGCAGAGCACTTTATAAATCAGTATAAATAGAATTTAATGAAGATACAAAAACAAAAATATTGAAAACATAAATATAAAATTTGAAAACAAATATAATATGAACTCTGAATATGAATCGATCTGCTTGGGTACTGAGATACCATCCTGGGTATTTGACACTATGATGATGTCCAATGCAACAACCTGCAATCCTCCGAACAAATCAGGCGAACATGCACTGAGCCGCATCTTGAAAAACAACTGGACAGATGCAAATTTGACAGTGATACACTGGCTCAAATTAATTGATCAGAAAAAAATCTTACAAATAGATTTTCAGGAATTCATGAACATTTTAAACCAAAGCAACCTTTCGTCCAATGAAATCTCACAAATCAAGGACGCCAGAAAGAAAGCACAGCGTGCTAAGAGCTCACTAAAATGCCACGCAAGCAAAAGAATTAAAGAGCTGGAGCAAATGCAGGAAATACAGAAATTAACAAAAATTAAAGATGAACTCGAGAATGAGAAAGTCGAGTTATTAAAAGATATAAACACACTCAAACTCAAGCTAAACAGTTGCTAACTTCTATTATCTACACATACACACGCTGCTAATTCAACAATCGCACATGGCTCGCTTCTATTCTAATGCCATATCATGTCAGTATAATACAAAAAAATGTGCTCTGTTTCCAATAAATATCTTAATAAACGCTTTATTAATAATTAATGTTCAGCTCTCATAATATCCGAGCTAGTTTATACGTATAGCATCATTAGCATAGCATGAGCAAACACAGGAACACAAAATTCAGTTACATGTTACACTATCATGAAAATGTGTTGCGAATCTGAAATCGAAATTAGCATACTACAAGAACTAACAAATTCACTAAATTTACTAGAACAACTCATAAATTATATTTCATTAATTTTAATGTTATAATTAATAATTAATTAATAATTAATAATATTACAAGGTTGACTAAGCATTTTAATCAAGTTTCAGTTCGCCTTTGGGTCAATACAATGTTTATATTTAAAATTCAAAGTTTGATTGGAGTATAATTACATGTGAGATTAATTAGAGGTACCGTATACTATGGATACGAACATGTCCTTTGATATTCTAATGACATAAAGAAGTCAATTAGTCAATTGGAAACATTGTATATTTTCACTATTTGGAGATCAATTCCATACTTGGCTTTAAAGATGCAGAAGCTTTCACATAACAATCGAACGAATATTCTTAATTAAATATACCAATGCAGTATAGTGAAACGGAATTAATACAATTTCTCTTGGGACTTGTAATTTATTGGTTTTATATTTATCCCTCGTCTTTGTGATCAGTTTAATGAAATGTTTGCTAATTTCAATGTTATAACAATCACAAGCTATCACGACTACATTAATTTACTTTCTGTTTTAAGACTAGTCAAACAACATTTCGTATTCGGAGATAATTTGATTTCTTTGAATCTATCACTCCATCAGAGCATTTCGACATAACCAAATACCATTTAAAACAGATTAGTAGGTTTCTATGAAAAATAATTTATAAATCCTCATAGGTTACATATTTGAAACTTACCCGGACACAAAATTCAAGCGAATGGATCAATCTTTCTCAGTAGTTATTGTTATTGTTGTTATTGTTGTTGTTACAAATCTACGTTTATACACTCGTAGGGTATCAATATCTTTCGTTCATGAATATGTAAAGTTTCAAATAATTCTGTTTAATTTCGCTCTATGGTCAATAGTTAACAAACTTTTTATTTGTGGATTTGGTTTATTTGAAAAATTTGTCTAGCGATTAGGTACTCAGTATTTTATAAAATCTAAGAGAAATTGGGAAAATAGTTTAGTATATTATCTATGTTGAAATATAAAGTATACAAGTTCTCTTACTTTAATGTTATCGGTCACTGAATAAGCGTTTTAATTCTATTTCTATTAATATAACACTGCAAACTGGCTTGATATAATTATAGTCGGTTATTACAGTTTAACAAAAGTAAGAATTAAATTAATTAAGGGAAATCTACATCGTAGACATAATTTTCGAAAAATTTATTTATATAAAAGCAAATAAATAAACTAAATTCAATAGAAACAACAATAAGTGAGAAAAATAATATTTCAACATGCAAATGGATTTCTTAGATTCTAATAACATAGTTGAATCTGTGTGGCCTTGGCTTGCAGATAATGAAGATTCTCCAAATGTTCCTGCGAATCGGAAAGATGTTAGTCTGATTTTGAAAGATAATTGGTCAGTCCTTGGATTCAAATATTGGACAGAGCTGGTAGATAAGGATAAACTCATTAAGATTGACCTCACACAATTCTATGAAATGTGTATTTACCTCGAACTGACCTTAGAAGATATAAATTACATTAAAGACATTCGCAGAAAAGCACAGAAATGCCGCAGCTCTCTCAAATCACAGGCAAAGATTAAGATATCTGAAGTGAATCTCGAGAGGATGGTAAATTTGCTTTATGAAGAAAAAGCGAACCTTCAACATGAGAAGGTTGATCTCAGTAACGAAATTAGTCTCTACAAGAAACTCCTGGCGCTGAATTAAATGTTTGTTATTTTAATCATTACTCGTCACAAACTGCCTAAGCTTACGCATTTTCATAATTTGTCATTTGCTAGTTCTTTCTTGTTTGCATATATTAAATTGTACAACAAAATTTGTTCTTCAATGTTATTCAAATATTACATTTTTGATATGTGCAGCAACATTGATCAATATTTACGTATATTTTCAAAATAAAAATTTATGTTTATATATTATCATTGATAAGCAAGCCTGTTATTTATGCAGCATCTACTTGAGAACTCTTTTCTAATAATGCCTTTAAAAAACTATTAACATCAGATGGTAGAGTAAACTGTATTTGGTTCGTTGAACGGACAGCATAATTATCACTGAATTAATTGTGTCCAATTAAAAATTTTAAGGACTCTTGAACTTGCAATACAGTGTTAAGTATATATCACATTTAGCACTAAAATGCGAATATTTAAATTATCATGGTATACATTTATGTACATAGAAAATAGAACTAACTACACATATATTAGCTTATAGGACACATAACTGATATATACTCCCTTACCCAGTACTAATGTAAAATACAAAATGTTCAGTATTGGCAACTACATAACAAGGCTACATCCATCTCCATCTGTCCTTGCGTTGAGAGAGAATATCACCAGGTCTGCAACCCACCAGCTCACAAAGCTGAGGCTACCGATCAGCAGAAGAACAGCTAACAAGAAGTTGATTATGAGACCGCACATCTTGCATTTATCCCCACAATCACAGCCAGTGCAGCAGTACACGTAGCAGATAATGCAAGGCATTATAAGTATCAGACAGAACAACACCAGTTGAGGGATTGCAAACTCATAGCGTTGGATATAGAAATTGGCAGCCCCCGTTCCACCAACGAAAATACTCATCAGCAGAACAGCTAGCCACCTTGGGGCTCTGCTATTGCACTGGTCTAGCGTCGAGTCGTAGGAGTAGCAGCTGTCCAGAGTGCACTTCCCTATCGAGTCAGCGACGAAGCAAGAATTACACACACAGGACCCATTTACACATTCCACGTTATTACCCCCAGCCGGTACAGTCACGGCAGTGCAGTTAGAAGCCGCACTACAGCTCGCAGCAGCCTGCACTAGCTCTGTGTAGCTAATCAGCAGCACAAGCGGTATTACATAGCGTAGTAAAGCCATTAGTGTAATTAGAGTGGAGGGATGTAATCTTGGTTGACTGCTAAACAATTGGTAGTAAATTAAGGTTGTATATCTACTGTAGTTAAATGGCAGGATAGTGAAAGTGGACTAGAGCCATATATATTGTGTCTGCAATATTGTATTTGAATAGGAAGTTAACTCAATTTGATTATTATCTAAACTATCATTACTATGCAAAAATAAAGAATGTAAGTAAAGTAAATATTAATTGAATTTACTTTATACAGCGATCATCGCTAGTAAACTCATATTTATTTACACGACTACAATTGATTAGAAATAACCTTACTTTACTGGACCGAGTGAGCAAATTCTAAGTTTCAGTTTGTGTTGTTCTATTAATATAATCTGACTTATTAAAATGATCAACTAGACATGTAGAATCGTAATGCATATATTGTGTCTGAACAAAGTATACGCGAGAACTCTTTTGATTCTTTGGTTCATTACTCATATTCCACTCTGTCTCTACGGGCAGAGTGTATCACAGTCTGTGAGACAATCGGCGACAAGACCATTCAGCTATGCACCCCACACCCCACACACAACTCTCCTTTCTACCGCGACTACGATATTCCCACAGACTTCTTCACTTAGCAGTACAACTCTGCTCACAACTCGAACATTAACTTTGGCAACCTCTTCTGCTTACCCCACCCCCACCCCCACCCCCTCTCCTATTCCCACATTATTTATCAGCGTGCACGTACCTAATTATGTTTATGCTGGAGAAGAAGTGTTATTTAACTGCTCGGTAGAACCAAGTCAAAATGCGACCTTCAATTGGCGTTTGCAAGATGAGATTGTAGCAGTGACAGCTCAGTACATAACTACACTGCGAGACAATACCAACGATTACTACTGCTGCGAGGTGAATAATACGTTCTACGGCGCTTCTAACCACTCATGTCTACTAGTTCCTACCGTGTACCTGATTAGTTCAGTCACAATTAATTACATTCCTCAAGCTCATAACAACTTGTACTCAACCCTGTACTGTTTTGCGCATTTAAGTAACAGTTCTCTTCAAGCGGAGTACTATTGGGAGTTTGTTGGGAGGTCTGGAAACATAGAAAGTATACACTCACAGGTAGAAATGAATATAGTGTTTATTGACACATTTTGTTGTATAAATGGTTATTTGTAGACAAGTGGGTATGGCTTGAGTAACAACAACGGAGTATTGACAATAACCGGAACATCTCTAAGTCTATCCGGAGTATACACCTGCAGTTCTCACCTCACAGATCATATAAGCACTTTACGCAGTAACTCTGCAACAGTGCAACTATTCTCTCAAGTCAGTCTCCAATTAAATATTATTTCCTCCACCAACTCAGGGAGTCAGCTGGGAGTCGAGATCGGAGGCAGTTTACAGATACACTGTATAGGAACTGGATTCCCCATACAACTACTCACATGGCAAATTGATGGAAATGCTATTGAACACTCTCCACTCAATATAGAAATATTGGAGATATTAAGAATAAACCCTGGTAAATATCTTAAAATTAGCGCATATTACTATTCTATTTAGAAATATTATTATACAATCAAATACTACCTAGATATGACTGATGGTTATGCTACTGAAGCTGCTCAAGTCACGGTATCCATTTCCATTCACAACATTCAGAATCCAATTAACAAACTGACTTGTGTTGGTAGCAACTTATTGGGGCGGAGAGAGAACTCGACAAGTGTGGTTCTATTAGCCCCACCCTGTATCCCTGAAGGTGTGAAAGTCCGTGAGTTGGGCGAAACTTGGGCTGAGATAGAATGGACAAACAGAGTTACTTGTTTCGCGGGAATACAAAATGTAATTCAATTTACACTTAATTTGACAGATTTAAGTGGAAAAGAAATAGCGCTCATTACTTCTTCTGTAAACACACAAGTTTCTAGCTACAGTTACAACTTGTCAAGTCTAGCATCAGATTCATTTTACAAGGTTTGAGATTAATATTAGTTTTTCCGAATAATGGTGTTCACTTATTAAGAGCAAAGTTTGCACGAAATTTGCTTGCTAATAGGCGAACTTGCTATCAGAGGAACATAATTAATATTATTATTATTATAATATTGTTATTAGAGCGATTGCTATTAGACGAACACCACTGTAATGTATTATTGAATATAATTCACTTAGGTAAAGATATCAGGAGAGAACACATTTGGTTATAGCGAATACAGTATTCCGATTACACTACACACACTGGCGGCTGCTGACACTAATATAATAATGTTCCCATTCGGCATAACACCAGGGGACTCGCTAGTCCCACACGGTACGTACGCTCAGTCCCCCGCTGTCTCCTTTAAGCAGAAGGTTCCGATCGGAAGCCGCCTCTCCTCAGTTGTCTACCTGTCCCCTCTCGGGGTCCTCTCCTTCGACAAACCGTTTCACTATTGGGACGTGCAGGCGTTGGGAGCTGGCTCCGGTTTACAAGGTACAATGCTACTGCTAAGCTTAGCAAGTAGTGTACTGACTTTACTATAGACCTCTCCATACTGGCTCCGTTCTGGTCTGACGTTGACTACTCTTCCCACGGCAGTCTCTTCTACCAGCTCTACGCTGACTCGCATTCCCAGATCCTACACAACGCCACTCAGCTGGCGATTCAGAGCGCCGGCGCTCCCGTGTCCTTCGTAGCGAGCTCTCTGCTGGTGGCCACCTGGTCGCGCGTGCGGCCGCATGCAGGCGGACAGACGCAGGCATTTAGAGAGAACTCATTCCAGCTGGGCCTGGTGACAGACCACACGAGCACCTACGCTCTGTTTGGGTACAAGCGAGGGGACATGAGTTGGTCCCACGTGCTGGGTAACGATCCTCTGATCGGCTTCTCAGCTGCTTCTACTCTCTCGCAGACACACCCTCTATCTCGCACACCAAATGCCCACCAGATAGATCTCACTAGTTAGTAGTTATACAGCAGAACCTGCCTAATCCAACACTGGTTGGGACAGGAAAATCTGTCGGGTTAAGGAGAATCTCGGTTTATATAGTGAATTTCTATTATACAACGCTCAATGGGACAGGAAGTTTGTATTGGATTAAGAAGGATTCCGGTTTATAGAGGGTCAGATTACGCAGGTTCTACTGTACAAGTTATAATATCAATATAATCTACTTTTATTACATTTCCATAGGTGGGGATGAGCTTACAGTTGTTGGCTACAACGTGAGCTACTCCCTGCCCGAGATATCAACAGCAGATCAGCTGTGTGCCGGCTGGCATCAGAGCGCCAGCAGACTGGAGGTGAGAGCTCCCGCGTGTCCCTGTGCCCTGCCACAGGCAGCTGCCGATGAGAGGTTCGGAAGGGATGAGTTCTCTCCTCGAATATCAGATACTGAGTGCTATGTTTCTATATTTGAGTATGCTGGACCCAACCAAAGGTATGGATATATATTTGTACAGCAACAGAACCTTTATCCTACTTAGGAACGCTCGTTTAAATATACAGTATACTCTCGTTAATAGAACACCAGGGGACAATCGAAATATGTTCGTATTATCCGGAATTCGTATTAACCGGAGTCACTTGCATGCATTCGCATATGCTAGGGGAATTAAACCTTGTACTCCTTAACCGATATGTCGCTCTTACTATCGAGAGTCTACTGTAACCAGTTGTTAGGTGCTGCTACTCCAAGCGACAGATGGCACTCATAACAGACGGGATATTCCGAGGGAGCGCTATACCGGCTGCAGAGAGCTATACAGAGCACAGGGCCTATGAGAACTGCTGTCTCCTCTCAGACTCCTGTCACAAATACTTCTCTAATAGAGCCAGCAACAACTGTAGTCAGTATACACCTACTGGATTCGTGTGGGGCTTTAATCTGGCTCATGTTATTACAGCGGATAGCAAACAGTACAGAGTCAATGGACTGGGTTTGTTCACTGTTTATCAAATTGACTTTCAATTAACTTATATCGCTTTACATAGGAGAGTATTGGTTGATGAATACTGTTGCTCCATGTCCAATACAAGTACAAGTTCGCACTGAATTTGTACAAGGATTTAACCTCTCATCCTTCACTGCTATCTCTCTATCAGAATCGATCTGTGGTTCTAGCGTATTTATCAGTTTGTCTTCCGACAAGACAAAACTCGTGCTATACCTCAACAACACTGAGATAGCACTGACAAGCCAGGAGCTAGCTGCAGGCTGTCTGTTGCTCACTAACCTCTCAGACGTGAGTTGTTGGGTACTATGCATATGCCATATGCTATATGCCCTTATGAGCTCTAGTTTGTTATATAAGATGCAATTAGGTAGAGAGCTACAGTCTCAAGTTCTCTTTCGGAGTGTCGCTCAGAGTATGGGCTCTAAACAAGGTTCTTAACTTTAAAATGACATTTCCGAGAGAGATCTGCTATAACAGGACTCGGGGTCTAATCGGTCAGTGGGACGGAGATGCTAGCAATGACCTGTTGATGCGGAATGGGACTCTCCTGTCTCCGAATGTGACAGACAGAGAGAAGGAGGGGTTTGCTGAGTCGTGGAGAATAGCAGAGGATGAATCCTTAATGGTATACGATACAGGAAACTATTCAACTTACAAGTGAGATTCTTATTATTTAATGCATCATTACTTATTGATTAGATTTTTAAAGTGTAAAGTTGACCCTCGATTTGACATTAATAATACAGTAGATGCCGGATATAAGAACAGCGGTTATAAGAACATTATAATGGAAACGGTTGCCATATACCCCTTATATAATTTATCTCGGTTATAAGAACATTAAATGCATTTCCCGACAATGTTATTATATCCGGCATTCACTGTTCTTATATTATTTCATGTTTGTAGCCCAACTGACTTTGAGTCTACAGCATTCATAGACGAGCTCCTCTCAGCCGGAGTCTCCCCTGAGCTACTAGAGCAGTGCAGGGAGAGGAGAGCTTGCTTGTTCGATCAGCTGTTAACTGGACAGGAGCGACTAGCTAACTCGAGTAGAGATATCTCTCTCATTAGTATTGAGACAGAATTGGAAATAAGTAAGTAGTAGTATTTGATAATTAATTATAGCAGAATTAATCCCATAATAAAGTATAGAATATTTAGTACAGTGTATTAATCTAGACACGTACCCACCCTATCTGATTGGTTCTCCTGTGTTGGTTATCAGCACAAGAAAAGAGTTCTCCTACTCCCTGACTGCTGTCAGCCTACACTCCCACCCTATGAGTCTGCACGTGTCTTCTCCGATCAGAGATTCCGTGCTCTCCTTCTCTGACGAGGTGTATAAGCTCACGGGATGTATTACTCAGGAAATCGGGGAGTTTGGCATTAGTTTCCACGCAACAGACCTGACCACTGGACTGATCAGCAGGGATCTCTCTCCCGCGATTCTATTCTGCGTCTGTCCTCTGTTGGCTCAGTGCTCGCTATCTCCGCGACAAACGCAACAGGCGTTCTACAACCTCAGTTGTGGTTGCGAGAAAGGAGTTAATATTACTGAGGGACACAACTGTATTATCAGTAAGCTAGTCGCAATATATAGTAGAGTTCGCCTATTAGCAATTTGACTCATAGCATTTAATGCTAATTATGTTCCTCAATGCAATATACTAAGGTAGAGCTCGGTTATTACTTATAACAACTCGCCTAATAGCATTTAATGATAAATATGTTCCTCAATGCAATATACTAAGGTAGAGCTCGGTTATTACTTATAACAACTCGCCTAATAGCATTTAATGCTAAATATGTTCCTCAATGCAATATACTAAGGTAGAGCTCGGTTATTACTTATAACAACTCGTCTAATAGCATTTAATGATAAATATGTTCCTCTAATGTAATATTCGCCAATATACAAGTAGCAAGAAAATCTCGTACAAATGCGACTTGCTATTACGATAACTTTTATTGTAAACAATCCAAACGAATTTTAACAGACACACATTTACAGGTCCTGACTGCATCATTCAAATGGACATGTACTTTGTGATTGATGGTAGCAGCATTGTGGGTCCAACTAGATTCTCTGAAGAACTAAGCCTAACCCTAGGTCTGATAGACCGATTCAACTATCCGGCCGGTACCATTGGCAACAGGGTTGGGTACCTTGTGTACGCAGAGGATGTTGTCAGCTATACTGACCTAACTGCAGACTTCAGTGCCGTTATAACTCAGTTAGAATCAGCTACATTTCCAGGCGGAAATACAAACCTAACTTCGCCTCTAGAATTCCTATTGAGCAACGTCTTCACTGCGAAAAGCAGCACACAATCTCTCGTTGTGTATCTTACGCTAGGCTCTCAGAGTAGCTCTGTGGAGATAGAGACATTAGCTAGTTTGAGTGAACAGCTGGAGAGGGAGAGGGGGGTTAGGGTTGTTGTCATCGGGTTTGGTTCCGGTGTGAATGAGACCCAGCTGAGAGCTATAGCTACTGGAGATGCTGAGGATAATTATCTGGCGTTTCAGTCTATTGCAGAAGCTCAGAATAACGAATCTGAGATTACTCAACTACTCTGTCAAACAGGTAGGACAAATGTAGCAAAGTAAAACAACTATTCATACAAAAACTGAACTTGACTATTTACTCGTGAAGGAATTAGTGTACAAATTAGTAATTAATTGTTTGGTTACTCACACTACTCCCTAGTTATACCTGCTACTACATCTACAACACAATCTACTGACACAACATACCAAAGCACCACTCGCACACCTATGACAACTCCAACTCCAACTTCTAACTTTGTGCTTGTCACACTCAAATTCACTTTCTCCTACGCCACACTATACTCGCTAACCAACGGAGATGTGCAGGGATTCCTGTCTGCTATTTCTCGGGGGCTGGACCACAAGGCCCCGATAGGCACAATATCAAGTGTGGACGGTTATATAGAGGTTAGCTTTGAGATCGATAGGAATGAGATTAACCCGCTTCAAATACGATCTATGCTATACCAATCTGAGCTGAGACAACTGTTTACCTACCTAGTTGAAGTAGCACTTACAGGTATACAGCTAATAAGAGAGTTATATAGACTGTACATACATATTAGTTTAATAGCATGGCTCTATAGAGTACAGCTCAATAGACAGTATTTCTCTTGGACTGGATTCTAACGCGTTTTCATTCGTGGCAGCCGCTGTTTGCATTTCTCTGGTTATTCTCTTGCTGTGCACTCACACGCAATTGAAGATTCTATTCGCTGCTAAAAAGACGGAAAGCGAGAATATTGAGAGTGAAAACGAGTCTGAGTTTTACGACGAAGTAGCGCCAATGCTAACCGAGAGAAGAACGAGGATCACAAGACCAGGCTCAAGCATGCCGCGGAAAAGGTTTAACAATTTGCTTTTGCAAATACTATAAACAGTAGACTGTCGTTAATATAAACACGAGGGGACCGTCGAAATTTGTTCGTATTATTCGGAATTCGTATTAACCGAAGTCATTTGAATGCTACTGTATAACTAGGGAAATTTAACTTAATACGGATAAAGCGAATATCGGTTCCTTAACCGATATTCGCTTTATCCGTATTAACGAGACTCTACTGTATTAATGTACGTATGACCATAGTAGGCTATGGTATGACTGTTTATTTAATGTAGTTCTATGGATGTTAACCCAGAGCGAGCTGGCAGTGTTAAGAGCGAATCTGCGAGTTTCCACGGGAAGAGTAGCGCCAGTGAGATCCCGCTCTTCAAGCCGCGCGCCCGCATAATGTCCCGGCCGCTCTCTCCCGAGCAGATCCGGGACCTGCTGTTGGAGACTCCTCCCTACACCATACACCTAGAGTTCGATGCACTCCCTAACAATCTAGTGTCAGGTATGTATTCGTATTCACACACTCTCTGCTACAGATTATTGTGTTATGCTCCAGTGGATGAGATGCCGCCAGGAACTGAGGCCAAGAATCGGTACCCGAACGTGCTCCCGCCCCCTCACAGCCGGGTCCCTCTCTTCCTCAAGTACAACATGCCCACTTCTGACTACATAAACGCTAGCTTTGTCAGGGGCTACAATATGATGAGTCGAGCTTACATCGCCACACAGGGGCCTATGTACAACACAATGGATGAATTCTGGAGAATGATTTGGTGAGTTTATAAGGTTACAACTAGCTTCCTATCTCACATATACACTACAGTATATGCCGGATATTAGAACACTGGTTATAAGAACATGTCGGATATAAGAACATTCTACTGGAAAACGGTTGCTATATACACTATATAATTTATGGCGGTTATAAGAACATTAAATCAGTTCTGAAAATTGCTAGGAAAATAACACTACTACTATGATTGTACTTTCATTAAACTAATTTAATTCAACAATGCAAGCAGCACGCACGTAGCTAGACTATAAACTCTCAAGTATTTGTTAAATCGCTTTAGAGGACACTTATGCATCAAATTGGCTCAAAGCAACTTGAAATCTACATTTCTTAAGCAATCGAGTAATTTTCAAAAGCTACCTTCAATCTTTAGCAATTCTTACTAATCCGACTAAATCTAATTAATTGGAATGTTCATGGGCAGATTCCTATTAGGGAGCAACGTTGTGAAGTTATTCTTATGCTGACAGAATTGGTAGAACGCGGTGTCCACAAGTGCACCCACTACTGGCCAGACCAGGATGTATCTGAAAATGCTATTTTCGGAGAGCTGGAGGTCACTGCTTGCGATAAGGACTACAAATCTTACTACATCCTGTCACGATTCAAAATCAAACTAAGAACTGATACAGAAGCACGTAATTAGGACACATTAGTGCTTAATAAAATTCGTATAGTAATTCAATAGTATTTGTTAGAACAAAGAGGTACGAGAGGTTAACCACTTTTGGTTCAAACAGTGGCCGGATTACGGTATTCCCGAGACCGGCATTTCGATAATAGGTCTCCTTCTGGACAGCCGGACTTACGCTAGGAACAGCCAGAGTCCAGTTCTGATGCACTGCTCTTCAGGTATTGTGTTATATAAGGAAGGATAAACACAGCACATAGTGGCCTATATGGAAATATTAAGTCATTATTAATTGCTTAATTTACAAATATTTAATTCAGAAATTAGTTATGATTCATAAAGAGTCATAAGCACAAAAACAGTAGAAATGCTTGCTATGTAATGCAATTGAATTAACCCATGCTCTTATACAAAATCGTCAGTACACCAAAGTACATGAAAACCAATAAAATATTTATTGGTAATAATAATTATAATTATCAATTTGAAGATAATAAGATTTAGATACCCTCATGTAGAGATATACAGTAGAACCTCGTTAGTATGAACACGGTTAATACGAACAAACAGTTCGACAAAATCAGGTCCTTACAATAGCTATTCAATGGGTACTCCGGCCAATACCAACTCCGGATAAAGCGAACAGATTTTACCGTCCGTTGGTATTCGTATTAACGAGGTTCCACTGTACATTGTTTCTGTAGGAATAGGACGAACAGGAGTGTTCATAGCGGTTGACGTTGGTATGCACGAGCTGGAGAAGAAAGGGCGAGCAGACCTCCTAAAGATAGTATCTCTGATTCGGCAAGACCGAGGCGGCATGGTGCAGACAAAGGACCAGTATCTTCTCATTTACAAAACTCTCCTCGCTTATTCGGACTTCTTAAAGAAGGCGCAACAACCTGACTAACTTAATACCAAACTCAAATATTATTTTCATAATTAATATTTTTATTCCTATTATTACCGTATGATGTATAATTAATAGTTACTATTCGTATAAACTTCTCTCAACAGGCTAGTTAGAATGTCTGTATACTTCGACTTCGAAATACAAACCTCTTCTCACCAACAGATTTCCAGCCACGAACAGACCGCGTGGCATAACACATTCGCGCTTTTAGCCGTCTCATCGAAAACAGAGTTTATCCAGCCGGGGGGAATAATAACCGCAGGAGTGGTTAATGTGTTTCTAGACGAGGGGGAGCTTATTGAGGACGCTACTATGCAGAGACACTGTATGGCCTCGCTAATCAAGTGGCACCCTCTCCTCAAGGTTAGTAGCCAGGCTGTCAAACTGTAGATCGTAAGTAGGGGTTGTGTGAAGGCTTATTCATACATCGGCTAACACCTTTCAAGTAAAATCAGGTTTCGCAAAGATGATTTTTTGTTAAAAATAAATAAAAATGCCGAAAGTTAAATTAGAAAAAGTGTTGGCCTTAGCTTATTGTAAAATCTTCTGTTGAATTAACAAAATAACTTCTCATAATCAGACCTGAAGTAGCTTGCTATAAGCACTACATTGTCTGGTACTCTGGACTATGAATAACAGTATTCAGTATTGAGTGTGCTCTGTTTGCAGGTTGTAGCGGTCGGGTGGGAGAGCGGAGAGCTGTCTCTGTTCAATGAGCCCGAGCACGCCTTCTTTGAGAACCCCTCTGCACACAAGGCTGCTATAACAGTGCTAGAGTAAGGCAACTGTGCTGACAACTAATGTATGCAGTATTTGAGTGTTGTCATATAGGTGGTCTTCTGGAGGGAGTAGGTTGGTTACGGGAGATCAGAATGGAATGTTGTCTGTGTGGAACGTGACACAACACGGACACCTTATCAATACGCCCATCAAAGTGCTGGAAATGAATTCGCCAATATCCCATTGCCTGCTACACTCTCCTGATTATACACCAGAAACTAATTCAGGTAGAATGCAGTGACTAGTTACTAACAAGACACATGTCTGCTATTATGACTCTATCTGTTAGATTTCGACTTCACTGGATTGAAGAATGAGCGTTCCAGGGTAATTAATGTCTGACAGAGTGCATATTACATATAAGCTGGTTATTCAGTGTATAGTATTACCCGTAGAGCTCTGGCGAACATGTGGAACTCTACCTTAGCACCAGGGATGGCAACGTGGTATTCTGCGATGAGAACACAGATAATCATGTTGTGCTAGTTCAGGAGCAGGAGATGCTGCTTAGAATATTCCTATCTGAAAACGCATCTGAGCTCATCACCATCACTCAAAGCTTATTCCTGTCAATACACGAGATTGTAGAAGGTGTGTAGTGAGGTACAGTAGAACCTCGTTAGTACGAACATTGTTTATACGAAAATCCGGTTAATACGAAGACTATTTCAGTCCCCTCAAAGCATTTCAATGCAAATGATATTAGTTAATATGAATTCCGGATAAGGCGAACGATTCCCTGGTATTCTACTGTATTTGGATAATATATCCCGGTTACATTTCACGCGTTTGGCATGTAACATAGTGTACACTTGTTCTGACAACAGATTATGATAGGTCCTGCTATCTCTGAGACTACAAGTGTTAAGCTGAGTGGCAGACCGGATATGGCCAAGTTTGAGTGGATAGGAATGGGTCTGCTGGCAATGACGAGTGCAGATTACGGAGTCCGCATTTGGGACTTGGTACAGAACAGTAATTACATGCTAGAGCTGAGCAGCTTTAACTTGTCGATGGAAGACGTGGCTACCTGTGTTGCTTACAACCCAATCAAGTCTCTGCTAGCAGCCGGCACCAACAATCAGAAGATTGTTCTGTGGAAATACACGTTTGCTGGCAACGATTCTCATGGTAAGAGATTGTGTATTCTTATTCGTCTATTGCACAGTACAATACAACCGTATATAGTTTTCAAGAGCAAAGGTAATTCGTATTTACATACTGTAGTTATAATATTCATAAATATTACGTATTACACAAAGAAAAGTGAGAGTATTGCTAATTGTTGTTTTCTTAAAGTAAGCACATAATTTGGAATAAATAAATAATTTTACGTGTAACTCTATACAAATGATTTATAGATTGAGATAACATATTAACCTTCAGCCACAAATTGAAAGCCAATTTGGAAATTTATTATAATTATCAGCAATATGCATCTGGCTCAAAGGTTACATTTGTAGATGTATAAAAGACACCGTCTATATGTTATATACAAAAAGGTAATTCATTACATTATAATTGACAATTTGCTGTGATGGATAATAATAACAAAAAGTTTGGAGCATCAAGCAGCTCTAATTTCAGAACTAAATCCAGTTCTTTAAATGAGATAAGAGACTTATTTTCCCGTCAGTCGAGCGTTGACTGTTGCAGAGATTCCTTGAGATCGCGTGCTAATACGATTTGCGAGGGAGAGGAGTTCTCCTTTAGAGACAACATACAGTCCGTGCGGAACTATATCAAGTGCAAGTTCCAGTTTCTGAAAGGTTTCATTAACCAGCTGGAAGATAAGATGATGGAATCGCTCGACGAGATAGATTTGAAATACGCCAAGAAACAACTGGCAACGAGAGATAAAATTGAGGAATTAAACAGTCTTAAAAGCAAGATTGATGAATTAATTAAGGAGAACAGTCTCCAGGTTGGAATCAACAGCTTATTCGCCAAAAAAATTGGCAACAATGAAGAGAAATCTGAAGTTTGTGTTACCCTACAGTGGCCGACAACAATTGAGTCTTCTCTCCATCAGCTTGAGGCTGCGCTTAAGATCACAGAACATAACGACAAGTCTCCTCCTGTCGATCCTCTGTCCCCTCTGGACGCGGTCAGGATTCCCTCTCTCCACTCCTTCTGCAGGATGGGACAGGGCTCAGGGGAGATGGTGTCGCCACGCGCTATCACCATAAGCCGAGACGGGAATATACACTGCACGGACTGGGAGAACAATATGATATTAAGCTTCACACCTTTCGGGGAGTTCACACGCGCTATCACCGACGTTAAGCATCCCTACGGCGTGGAGGCACACAGAGACAAGCTGTACGTGACGGAGGCTAACAACTCGTTCCTTAAGGTCGGCAAGGTAGGGAACCATGCGTGCATAAAGTCATTCGACCTTAGCGGGAGACTAATAGCCAAGGCTGGCAAGTGGGGATCGGCTGAAGGGTGCTTCAAGAGTCCCTCTGGTATAACTGTTCACGAGATTAGTGAAACGCAGAGCGAACTGTTCGTATGCGACACTGAGAATAACCGACTGCAGATATTCAGCAATGATCTGCAATTCATACGAGTGTTCGTTCAGGGAAAAGTTAAGCAGCCAGATGACGTGAAAGTACGGAACAGCCAGGTGTACGTGCTGGACAAGCGGAGCCCGTGTCTGCACATATTCAGCCTCGCTGGGGACTCCTTAGCGAATATAATATCCCGCGGGCCCGGGAGGGACGTGGAGTCCAGTTTCTTCTTCACACTGGACGCCAGCGGCTGCATCGTGCTAGGGGACCACGACAGACACTGTCTCAAGATATTCACCCCCACTGGGAGGCTGGCTAGATGTATAGGCAGGCCGAACTCAAAGACAGGCGAGTTCTGCCTTCCTCTCGGGATAGCCTACTCACCGAATGACCAGATGGCCGTGGTGTCGCTGAGACAGACGGGCTGCATACAGCTATTCACCATCAACATGAGTGTATTCTCCTTGTAACATACTACAATATACTTGTGTCGTGCTCAAGTTTACATATCTGTTTATTATAAAACAACACACGCTCATTCAAATCCCCATTTGTTAACATAATGACATTATCTATGCTTGTACTACAAATGAAAAACTGAGTTTTGTTTGTAATAAGAATGTACTACATTATATTGTATGTAAGTTTACACTCAATTAAAATGAAATAAACAGGCTCAATTGTGTATTCTTAATAAAAATATTTATTAAATAAGTTATGAATTGGAATGAAACTACATTCACTTGATATTTGATATTTGTCCTAATTAGGACAAATATCAAGAACCAATGTATAATTAATAAGCGTAGGTTCACTGTAACTGTTCCATTAGAAGCCTGGGAGCCGGTGACTACCATCCAGCTGAGTGGCTGCATCAGCGAGGTTGGGTTCTGCAGAAAGAGAGACATTCTCTCTGCTAACAACTCCACTTCCGTATTCATACTGAAGCAGCACGTTATGAGCACCCACTACAACCAGGAGATGGCAGTCGTGCAAGTGTCAGCTCACGAGCTATCCATCTCAAGCCATAACACGGGTTGGTAATCAGTTCTGCTGCTGTAGACATAATACCTATACTAAAGTGAAATATAATATCAGAACAATTCTGATATATTGAATCTTTCAACAGAGCAATAATGTGTGTAGAAAACAGCTTGAAGATGCGGACAGACATTCAGATAAAAGGTGTGTTTGTAACCCGGGAGCATGTGACGGTGTGGAACGGAGACAAAGTGCTCGTGTTTGAGATTATCCACGGCAAGGCTCACATCAGGCCAGCTGGTAGCTTCTCTTCCAAATCTAGGAATATTATGCTCTTTGATCAGAGTGCACTCGTCATGTTACCAGACGTACTACAGGTACGTACACTGTGAAGCATGCTGTAATACAATACACTTGCATTAATAGTTACACAATCTTGAAAAGGACTAATTTTGAATAATTATCACATAATTGTTATCGGAGATTACACGTATCAACTGGACTTCTTATACTTTCTAAATATAGGTAACCACACTCCAGGGTACTGTTAAACAGAACCTCAGGCTATCGGAGGGAGAGGGGGAGTACACTTCTATATTCGTGGAAAACGGATTCCTGTTAGCAGCGACCAGTAAGAACTGGCTGCGCGTGTGGAATGTGTCTCGGAGAGAAGCTAAGCTGATTCACAACAGAAAGCTTACAGACCTGTTCCCTTCTATTGAACAGATTCATTCTATAAAATGCAATGCCACTGGCAACAAGATTAGCATCATTATGCTAACTAAGGTGTGTACGAATATTCAGGAATAGAAACGCTCTACAACTTTTAAGTTTGAACTTAACTTTATAACGGCCGCAGATATATGAATAAGATTTAATACCAAAAACTCATATCAATACAGGTATTTGAAAAGTGAATTATAGGTAATGAGAATAACTCACCAACAATAACAGTGTGAATTAAATAATTAGTTTATAATATTCTTATAGGAAGGGTTCCCAGATAGCAAAGTGCTGATCTGGAATTTGGAGAATGACACGCTTGCATACATAGACTTCTCCAATGGAGAAATACACTTGCCTAAAACCAGTGGAGTTGAGCCTAGCTCTGGTCAAAGGGAATTCAAAGATCAGGTAGTAACGAGATTAATATTCATTATTACTATTTCTTAATATTTCTACCGATAACAGAGCGAGCACATGTCGAAGCTACGAGACCTGGCTCCGGTCTCTCACTTCTGGGACGCGAGGGATCCCAGGCTGCTGGTGTGCGAGAGCCACACACTCAGCAACATTTCTAAGAAAGGGAAAATTAGAGGAAGAAGAGCGGGAAATTATACAAAAATGAATGCGAGATTATTGATTTCACTATTCGTTACGTCAGATAGCACCATTGTCATACACGACATTACCGCTATGCAGTCTAATGACCTAGGTACGCACATATAGTAGTACAGGTAAACCTCCCAAAGCGGCACCCATCGGGAGAATGATTTTGTGCCGCTTCTCGGAGGTTGCCGCTTTGGGAGGTTGCTCGTAAGGTAAAACTCCCAAAGCGGCACCCATCGGGAGAATGATTTTGTGCCGCTTCTCGGAGGTTGCCGCTACTCGGAGGTGCCGCTTTGGGAGGTTTACCTGTATTACTATAGTATAATGTTATGACGCACATTCAGGCCTTATAGGGTGCGATGTCCCCAACTACATACTGACGCAGAAGCGAGCGAGAGAGACCGCTGAAGGAGAGGAGTCTGAAGCTTCACAGAACAACAACAACAACAACAACAACAACAACAACAACAACAACAATAATAATAATATTGCTCGTAGACCTCTAAAGGACTTTGTTGGCATGGAGGTAAGCTATAGACAGCTGTTCCAAAGGAGTTAGAATAGGACGTGCAATGTGTTTCGAATTTTGTGTGATTATACGCTAACAAATTATACTTTACGCGCATGGACCAAACCCTGTTGTTTGCTATAACCGCTTTTATATATTGCAACTGTGCAGGAGAACGATAGGGAGTCCATAAGAGCCATGTCCGACTACAGCTACCATTCTACTGTCGGGGACATGGACGCAGCCTTTCGCTCCATTAAGCTTATCAAGAGTCAGGCGGTGTGGGAGAACATGGCGAAGATGTGCGTTAAGAGCAGACGGCTAGACGTGGCCGCTGTCTGTCTGGGGAACATGAAGCACGTGCGAGCGGCGAGGGCACTCAGAGAAGCCAAGAACGAACCCGAGGTGATAATAAGTATTAATTTATACTTAAGTCATCAGTTCTATAGCAAGGATAAGCTAGGTAGAATAAAGATTCTCAGCAAATCATTATAATTTACAGAGAATCATATTAATAACTTTGCTGCTATCATACGTACATACTAACATACAGTAATATATTTCTGATTATATTACAGAGGAAGTTCACTTTTATAAGAGAGAATCGAAATTCCATTAATCAATTCCATTCCAGGTCGATTGCACACGTAATTTGGCAAACAATGCAATGTAAGCTGATCGGTTTAATAACATCACTAATTACCGTATTAACAGTTGTTATTCTCCAGAATTATATTCTGCTAGCTCAGCAGACAGCACACGTATTATAGCCTACTCAGTAACTACTATTCTACAGTTCGGGTACTATATAGCAAGTCGCATTTGCACATAATATTCTTGCTATGAACTTGTTATTAGAGGAACTAAATTAACATTAAAAGCTAGCAGAAAATAACTTGCTAATAGAGCAATTGTTATTAAAAGAACACTACTACAGTAGAACCTCGTTAGTACGAACACGAATAATACGAATTTCCTGATAAGACGAACAGATATGGACCGTCCATTGGTGTATGTATTAAGAGAACACTACTGTATAGCTATATTGTCAGGTTGAGGCTCGCGTAGCTATGCTGGCTCTCCAGCTGGGCATGTACGACGAGGCTGAGGAGCTGTACACAGCCTGCGGTCGGTACGATCTGCTCAACAAGCTGTACCAGGCCACGGGCCAGTGGGAGAAAGCGGTGCAGGTGGGAGAGAGTCAGGACAGGTATTAGCAACTTATTTATTAATAGACCGGTATATACCGACCGGACTTTCATCCAGCCAAATTTTGTATGCCTAGATTTAATTTGCACACGCGCATAAATTACACATTCTATATTACGCCTATGAGAGCATCTCTAGATTTTCGCGCTCCTATAAAAATTTCCTTATAAATTCCCGGATGAACTTTGATTCCGACCTCTTAGAATGCATCTGAAGAGAACTCACTTCAAGAAGGCCCAGTTCCTAGAGTCTATCGGAGATATAAACGGAGCTGTGGGGGAGTACGAGAAGTCGGACACACACCACAATGAAGTACCACGGATGTTGTTCGATGACCAGGACAGACTAGCGGATTATATTCTCAATTCGAAAGATAGAACACTCAGGAAGTGGTGGGCAGAGTACCTGGAAAGTTTAGGTAATATTATAGTTTAATTTCATTTCTTATATAAATAATGCAGAAATGTAGTTACAGTTAGCAGTTGATATTGCAATTAATTAATACAGTGTAACTCGTTTATTACATAACTGGGTTAGTAGTTAGTACGTACTTCGGCTTAGAATGTACTAAATTGTACTAAAGTTTATAAAGCAGTACGATATACATTACTCGCATAATACGTACTTATTTTCCATTCCGAGGGGGTACGTTATACCGAGTTCGGAGTAATACTGTACTACATTAGGTGAAATGGACAGTGCAATGCAGTTCTACGAGGCTGCGCAGGACCACATGTCCCTGGTCCGCATGTACTGCTACTTCGGACAGTTCGAGAAGGCGCGCTCCTACGCAGAGAGGTGCGGCGATAAGGCCGCGTGCTACCATCTGGCCTCTCAGCTGTTCGAGCCCAAGGACGCACAAACCGCTATGCATTTCTACACTAAGGCTAAGAGCTACAGGAACGCTATCGCTATTGCTAAGGAAGCCGGACTCGAGGCAGACCTGATGACGCTAGCTCTGCTCGCGAGGCCCGCGGACATGCTGGGCGTAGCCAGGTACGTACTACTGTAGTAACGTATCGTATAATGTAGCATATACTGTAGACAGTAGAACCTCGTTAGTATGAGTACACGGTAATACGAAATTCTGATTGATAGGCTAATAAGAACATATTTCAGTCCCATTCAAAGCCTTTTCAATACAAATGACACCGGTTAATACGAAGTCCGGATAAGCCGGACACATATTGACGGTCCCCTGGTGTTACTGTATAATGTGTGTAGGTACTTTGAATCGCGAGGCCATCACGAGAAGGCAGCCATCTTGTACCACAAGGGCGGTAACCTAGGATACGCTATAGAGCTGTGCTTCAGAACTCAGCAGTTCGAAGCGCTTAGACAAATGGTGGAAGATCTAGACCAGAACACCAACCCCAATCTCATCAACAAGTGTGCAGAGTTCTTCATCGAATTCGGACAGTAAGCGGACTATTATTCGCATACAACTTTATAGCATTTTTAACAAATCTTTTCAGGTGCGACAAAGCAGTGGAGCTGTTGCTTTTGGGAGGAAAGTACCTCGAAGCGTTGGAACTGTGCATCAAACAGAATGTGTACATCACGGAGGAACTGGCTGAGAGAATGACACTAGCCAAAACAGAGGAAGAAGATCCCAACACTGCCCAGAATAGAACTAGGATCCTAGAGAGCATAGCGGACAGTTGTATGCGGCAGCAGTCGTACCATCTAGCGGCTAAGAAGTACACACAGGCTGGACAGAAGACAAAGGCAATGAAGGCCCTACTCAAGTCTGGCGACATGGAGAAGATAATATTCTTTACGAACGTCAGTCGTCAAAGAGAAGTATACGTGATGGCAGCTAACTACCTGCAATCCCTGGACTGGAAGAAGGACTCTAATATCATGAAGCATATCATTCTATTCTACACGAAAGGAAAGTCTTTCGATAGTCTGGCTATGTTCTACGAGCATTGCGCACAGGTACTTCAGTTAGTGTATTTCTACACTTATATCCCAAATGTAATTGTTGAAAATTCAATTGGAATATCGTCAATTTGTTACTAATTTTATAGACAACAAATATTTAGAATAGAATATGTAAACTCGAAATTCAAAATTCATCCCTTCGAATATCATCCGTTCATACTAGCCTATTGAATTTCTATCGAAGGGCCGTACAATACGTATAGTTTATAAATAAACACTTATACACGTACACCTCCAGGTGGAGATAGATGATTACCAGAACTACGAGAAGGCAGTGGGGGCTCTCAGCGAGGCTCTCAAGTACCTAACGAGAGCTAAGAGCATGAGTGCGCAGGAGCTCGAGGGACGGGTGGCCCTGTACAAAGAGAGGATCGGTCTTATCGAGAGATTCCTGGAAGCGAGAGAGCTGTTCCAGACAGACCAGCAGGCAGCTGTCTCTCGCTGCAGGGAGCTACTGGAAGATCCCAAGGTCGATGTTGCTATCAAAATAGGAGACGTGTACGGTATACTCGTGGATTTCTACGTAGCCACTGGTATGTTTTAATTTTTAACTGAATACCAATTACAGTAGATTAGTCAAAATTTGTTCGCCTTATCCGGAATTAGTAATAACCGGTGTCATTTGTATTGAAATGGCGTAAAAGTTGACTGGAATAGTATTCGTATTTTAACGGAGATTTCGTATTACTGAGCTGAGGTTCTACTGTAGATATGTTTACTTCTCACTTAGGAAACAACCAACAAGCATACACTCTGATAGACGAGCTAAAGAGCAGAGATCCGTCTATAAACCTGAATTACTACATAAGCAAAAAGGCGATGGAGAGCATCGGCCTGGCTCTCGGACTCTCGGTGGCGGAGGCCGGAGAGCCGCAGCTGAGCCAGCAGCAGAGTCAGGTAGAGGACGAAGATATATTGGAGGATTTAGTACAGTCCCCTTAACACGCACCACTTAGCTAAATAGCTATTATAGGATCTGGCAGCCCAATCAGCTTACACTTGATTTGTTATTTATTGTGACTGATAACAACTGATAACATCCTATTATGTTTCAATATGAAATGTATTATAATTATATCATGCTGAGTTGGTAGGTAGATAACTGTGTATAGGAGGTCACTGTACTGTCCTGGTTTTTATAGCGGCGCCCACAGTGGCCAGGTATTCCTGCAGAGAGTGCTGCTGCACGTACACCAGTCCGGAGGCATTGCGGAACTGTGCGCTAGCGTGCTCTTCTACTGCGCATGCGCCCAGGAGCGTTTTAATGTCCTGCAGCTGCTGCTCTTGTAGGATTATGCATTTCTCGGTGAACGGCCCGTCGTGGTCCGGATCGGGGAACTCTGCCCTCGCTTGGCTCGAGAAACATTTCATGAATATTTCGTGGTTCTCTGTCATGTCGCTGCGCCTGGTGGGCATTATGAGATTGGTCTCTGCGGCTGTGAATCGGAACCACACATTGCGGTAGCACCAGATGGTTGGGTTGTAGCCCTCTGCCAGCCAGCGGTCCGAGTTGAGACGGAGCCCCCCTGTGAAGGCTTGGAGGTTCTTAAAGTGTGTGTCCGGACCAGAGCCCTCCGGGTCAAACGTCACCGTTAGGATATCTGGCCGTATGTTGTCGATACGGTCTGCGATCGCCAGCATGTCTTCCTGCGAGGGCTGCGGGTTGAAGAGATCTCCTTTGTAGAAGGAGAGTCGCAGGTGTTGCACGTGCTCCAACGGAACACCATGGATATGCCACATGCGCTCCGCCTCCAGCTCTCTGATGGTGCCCTTGAACAGCTGGACATCTCCGCTGTCCTTTGCCCCGGGCGGCGCGGCGCGTAGATAGTCTACAATCGTTTGCAGCTGAAGACTAACCTCCTCACTGGACTGAAGACGGTACACTGACTTCAGGGAGAGTAGCATGAGTTCCTTCTCGATACGGGTCAGTTCTTCTGCGAGCTTGGCACTGAACGCCTCTTTGAAAGCGTCCATCAAAGGATACTTGGAGTCGGCGAATATCCTATCTGTCGCTTGTTCTATGAACTCGAAGTCTACTGCTTCTAGCAGAGACAGCAAGTACTCGTTACTGACAGCAGTGAAGCCGCTAGTCCCATAGGACACGTGGTGTACGTTATCCATAGTCCTCATTTCCCTCAGGAGGGTGCCGTGGGATAACATGATGTCATCATGGTGTGGTCCATTCTCCTCTATCACCTTGCCCGAGGGCGGCGGAGACAGCTTGCAGTGAATCCTGCTGTGTACAGACTCCAGCACGGTAGCCAGCGGCTGCGTAACTCTCTTCAGGAGAGCAGACCCGCTCAGCGACGAACTCAGCTGTTCGGCGGTAATACAGATTATCTGTGTGTTGTGCTGCAATGCGATATGGCAAACCGTCTCGTCTATAACCTCCTCTGGTAACGCGCCCTTTTCAAACGCCAGTATTCGCACAGCCTTCCTAGACTCCACTTGTGAGGCGGCGCTGTGAGTGAGGTAGTACCTGGCGCCCGGCAGCCCGTGCAGACAGCTGGCAGGGTAGCGGGCGGCGGGCGGGCTAGACAGGGTCTGAGCTATTATCTCAGATTTCTTCTGACCAGCTGCGCAAAGGAATGCCCGCGCTTTGGGATTGTTTTTGAGTCCGAAACATATCGTGTCTGTGCCGATAGTCCAAGCTAGCTTGTTTCGGGCATTCTGTATTCCTCCTAGGTCACAGGCCGCAGCCGCCGCGCTGGGATAGTTGAGCTCAGTTATGTGAGTCACTGTGCACTGACTGTCCTGCATGTTGAATGCAATATGTCCGTCGGGGCCTATGCCGTAGAACGCACAGCCTATCCCACCCAGAGACTTGATCTTCTCTTCGTACTGGTGGCACTTCTCTCCCATCTCCTCCAAGGCGGCCTTCAGCTGCTGCTGGAGAGCCGTTAGAGTGTCAGCCGGCTTTTCTCGCAGACTCAGGTACGACTCTTGACAGGAAGCGAACAGATGCGAGTATTCCTCGGTGGGAATAGTTAGAATTCTGTCATCGGGGATCTCTAGTAACGGCTGGTAGTACTGTTTGATGTATCTGTAGAAGCTGTTATGCGACTCTGGGAAGAAGTCGTCCATCTGAACGAATGTGAGTTGAGAAGTATCCGGAAATTCGCACATCTTCCCCTCGCTATCTGGGTACCCGTGGAGCTTGAAGTGGCTCAGCCAGCGAATCATGAACTCCGGAGTTTTGCCTGTGGGCAGAGAGATAACTCCTTTCGGATTCTCAACGACCCATTCAATGAACGCGAGCGCTGACATCTGGCCAAGTTGGAGCGGGTTGGTGGACTCGAATAGCTTTACTGGCTCAGAAGGATATTTCTCTTGCAAGCCTGTTTCTTGCAGGTTCTTCTGTTCCACCATGTATAATTTGCAATCCATTTTTTAACGTAAGAGTTGAACTGAATTATATTTCTTTAAATATATAGAAATTATTTGTGTGTTAGCGCCCATTTATACTAGTATACTAGTATTACGTCTGTTTTGTATTGCATCACAAGGTTCTAAAGACGTAGGTTACTTGTAGCAAGTTTGTAAACGGCAACAATACTCGATCGACCAAAGGTTTGGATAGAAAGTAGATAATAATAAATATTATTGCAAATATTCCTCCTCTGGTAATGTATACTAATAATAGAATCCAATAATGATCTGCCTTCTACGTTTGATAATTATTGAAGGAAAATGACCGCTCGTATTAGTTGTGACGAATATAATGATACATATTTTTCTGTAAAATGATACTTTAGCTACTCAACACTTATGGAGATAGTTCTTACAGGTAGACTAAAATATTATAATTCTATTCTAAGATTAATATAACTCCTTGCTAATTAATGTAACGTCTTTTACAGTTGCAATTAATGGAGTATCAGTTACAATGTAACTTGTGAAATAAAGGAGCATTATTTACCTATAAATCAACCTTATGGGGCTGATTCTAATTAACTTATCTTAATAGACATTATCAGTTCCCCATCCAATTTTCTTTACTATAAACAAGTATTCTATTTAATCTAATACAGTTCGCGTACTGAAGTCGCGTTTTGACGAAATATGATTTTGCTATTAAAGAACTCACTCTACATCAAATGGCTTGGGGTGAAAAGTGACTTGCTAATAGGGTTGCTAAAGTATATACTAAATATTGTATCAGATAAGAATGTAGAGGAAATAATAATATTATTTCAAATCAGTTATACAATTATTAACTAATTAATACTTATTTAATTAGGACAGTTACAAATCTTTACTTACAGACATGCAAATTGGCTCACTCCACTCGCAAAAAAATCCAAACGCCTATTGGATCAATCATAACGGATTCTGGCTAACATATTTTACGATAATAGCCATTCTCCATTTCTCTCTGATGAGCATTCCTTTCTTATCAACCGCGGTGGCATGGACTCTCACAAATGTGTTGCACTCGTTTACTTCATATCTCGCATTTCACTTTGTGAAAGGAGCGCCGTTTGACACGGAAACAGTGGATGGGGGAGCGATAAAGTTTCGCACTCATTGGGAGCAGATCGACAAAGGCAAACAGATGACCTGGACAAAGAAAATGTTGATTGTTGTGCCAGTGTTCTTATTTATTCTAGCTAGCTTCTACACAGAATACGACATCAACCATTCCATTGTAAATATAATCGCTCTCTTCGTTGGCGTCCTTCCGAAGCTACCTCTATTCCATTTAGTAAGATTTTTTGGGATTAATGAATTTTGATTTAATGTCCATCGTTTTTGTTGTTGTTTGACTGTATGATCCGTTAGTAACTATTTTGTACAAATATCAATTATTATCAGTTTTGGCTGTCTTAATATTTCAGTTCAGTGTTTTTAAAATCCTATTATTAAAGTGTGAACTCTAACGGATTCTGTCTGTGGAAATTAGTTAATGAATGCGAAATATTGAATCCCTCGAATACAACGATTCCATACAATATTATACAAGTATTAATCTAATAGTAGGTATAACAACTTGATACTTTACTGTGACTAGAGTTAAGTTACACATGCCCGAGGATCGACTTGAGCTAAAATAAATTTACATTATAAATTAATTGATTCAACACTCAGCAAGAAATGTAACAGTTCAATTGATAATTCTTACAAATTTGACTGATTTAATCTGTCAATTATTGGAATAAGGGTCTTATTATGAGGCTTCCCAATTAATCTACATATAAGGCAGCATTTTGAAAATTTTGAGTTAAGTTAATCTATAAAAAGGAATTTACAAGGCTAACCTATTTATTATTTAACTATAGAGTTAGTTTTCACTTGATATGAACATATTAGTCCGTATGTTTTATTTTGCTAAGCGATCCTTTAGCAAAATGAAATCTAAAGTCCCATCAAATGGTGATGCAAACGACTGGGAGAGATGAGACCATATAATCAAATTTAATTAAGCTAAACTTGTTTCTTATTAGTAGTTACAGAATGTATAATTGGGATCTTGTACAGCATAAATTGGAATCCCTAAATGATTTAGTATACGTAGATGGTCATATTGTAAAGATATTACTATGATATCTATGATAAACTCCCTCCTGACTCATTTTATAAGACTACGTATATTTTCCTATAGTATAGTGCTTTAAATGAAATGATTTATAAAGATAATGGTTGATGAAAAATATGTTATCAACGAAGATTACGTACTGTTGTCGCCCCCTTTGGCTAACCAACAGTCGTATTTTACAATAAATGGAGGGCCGGCGTTTAGTGAAATGGACGGTCCAATCTGGGACTGTATAGAAACGCCTTGGAAAACACGATTTAAGAGGAGGCTTCCTTGGTTCTTCAAACAAGAAGAGTGAGTTTATAACATAGCCAGTTATTTATAAATATTATCCATATTTAGTTAGGAATGAATTGCCACTGCAAAGATTTCAGACTCGTATGTTTAATGTTTTAATAAACTGTAATAAGCGTGTTTCAAGAAATCCATGGTATATTAATACAAATGGTTCAGAGTTCATTTATGTAACTCGTACCTAAATATATGTTAAAATATATATATATTAGTAAGTACCTTTGATTTTGGGTTAATTTGCACCTTTTAATTTAAGCTTCATAATTTAGTATTAGCTGAGCTTTAAATATTGTTCAACTTTATATGGAGTAATTCTCGCAATTTATGATAACTAAACTACGTATTGTTATTTGTCATATATATAGTCCAATATGTTTTCATATAATTTTATAATAAGATTATTTATTCAAGACCTTCTATAAATTCAAAATTTTGAAATAAATTTAACTGCTGATCCTCTCCAATACCCTGCTTAATACAAATTTTAATTAGAGCGTATTTATTCAGAAATTTGACAATTATTCAAATTTGCAACATTATTGAATGCAAGATACGAAAGAAAATTCTTCCCTTTTGAGCCAGGAGACATTGCGTGCACTAATCTACTCACATTCTGACTGTGCAGGGTAATGTATATTATATTACTAACAAACAACCAATTAATTCAATCAATTCACTCGCCATTATAATTTGATACTATATGCACATCGATTGAAATTGATATAATACTGTATCTCATTATTACAATCACTTTCTAAAAAAATGCGTAAATTACTGAGTTACGTTAAAAGGTAAGCTTTATGATAATTATTTATTTTCCTCATCACAATTGCAGAAATGGTAATTACGTACAGGTTTATAGCAAATATTGAGTTTGTTGTTGTTTAGGCGACGTGCGGATACTGTTGACCACTGTGAGTGTCATGAGCCGGAAACTAAAAGCAAGAATTACAAAAACAAAGAAGCTCAGACTAAGCTCATAATAGCAGCTTTGCTCGCACTAACTTTTGCGATTGCAGAAGGAATAGGTACGCTACTATTATAACAGAGTATACACAATAGTTTGTTAACTAAAACACTTTATAGGCGGATATTTGTCGTCAAGTCTCGCAGTGCTCTCAGATGCAGCACACATGCTCTCTGATTTCTCAGGCATTCTAGTGAGCCTGCTCTCTCTCTGGATATCTCGAAAGAGAGCAACAGAATCAATGTCATTCGGATTCCATAGGGCAGGTATGTATCTAAGTTAAATACAGAACAACCGCAATTATCCGAACCTTCGATTAACCGAATTCTTCTATACACACCTTGCTAGCTAACCCATAATTAGTCCAGTCTTAAAATATAAATTATTTGAAAATATGTAACTGGTCCCAACGAGTTCGGATAATTGCACTGAAATAACATTTTGCTAAACCATGCTAACTTTCTATTTTAATAGAGATAATGGGTGCTGTGATTTCAGTCCTGATAATCTGGTTGGTAACGGGAATACTTGTGTACGAAGGGATACAGAGAGTTATTCATATGGACTTTACTATTGATGCAGATATAATGCTCATTATATCCACTGCTGGTCTCTACGTCAACGTATTGTAAGTAGCAAAATAATAACATTAATATAGCTATTATAAACAGGGTTTATCCAGGATCGTGCCATACGCCTAGAGGAGTATAAATTGGGATATGTTTGTGTTTAGGAGCGCGAAAACTGCAGAAAGTCCCTATAAAGTAATACAAAACTACCCCTTTTAGGCGTACAAAATTCCTACTCTAGTGACCTTATAAGGTTTAAATTGTAGTCTTGTATAATACCCTGATTATGAATTAACCCTGCCTATTCACATAGCATGGCTCTTATCCTACAAACACATGTCCACCATATGGAGGGACTCCACAGCCATCACGGACATGACGAAGAACACGGACACGAGCACGACAATGACACTGTACAAGGGCATGACCATTGTAATGAGGTAGAACACGATAATTGCGACGGACATGAACATGAACATGAAGATGAAGTTAATTTGACCGCAGTGAAAGTGCATAAAGGGAATAAGTTCAAGAAAGCTGTGACATGGGCGAGATCTCATCTGAAACACAAACACTCACACGATCACAACGAGAACATTAACCTAAGAGCTGCACTCATTCACTGCATTGGAGACATTGTACAGAGTATTGGGGTCATCATAGCTGCTTACATTATCCGATTCAAGGTAGCTATTGATGACCTAATAAAGTATTAATGCAGTCAGCTTAAAGAATGCTGTGTAGAATCCGATTGAATGAGTATTATAGGACTTCTAACAATAGATTTGTTTCCTTTAGCCTGAGTGGAAAGTAGTCGATCCAATCTGTACCTTTATCTTCTCAATTCTCGTTCTCTTCACGACACTCAACATTATGAAGGATGCAATCCATGTGTTAATGGAAGGTAGGATATCATATTACTAATAGTGACCTAATACCATACAACGGGATGTAAGATTATCATTCATGTCATGACACGTTAATTAGGAACTCCGAAGAACATTGATTACTCTGCTGTTAAGAGAGCTCTCACGGCAATAGAGGGAGTAGAACAGGCACACACACTCAACATTTGGTCCATCAGTTCGACCAGAACTGCTCTCGCGGGACACATCGTCATACGTAAGTTATATATATAAGCAGTAGACTCGGTAATACGACACAAAATTGTTCGTAAATTCGTATTAACCGGAGTCACTTGGTGCATTGGTATAGGCTGGGGAATTTAAACTTTGTACTCCTTAACCGATATTTCCCTTTATACAGTTGGTATTAACGAGTCCACTGTACTCAATACAAACATATAATAATTAAATTAAATTCCTTTGTAACCATATAGGTCCTGAATACGACTCACAAGAAATCCTAAAGAAAGCCTTCCAGCTCGCTAAAACTAAATACAACATAGACCAGTGCACGCTGCAAGTGGAGATATACTCACAAGTGATGGACGTTTGTCGCGGCTGCCAGAGCGAAGCTGACACTGAAACGACGCAAAAGAAGAACGGCATACTCAAAATATTGACGTGCTAAGAAGAGCTGTTGTTTAGCTTTTATAGTAAACTGAGATTAAATACGCTCGTCAACTACATTAGTACATTTATTCCAAGAAGGAGACACACAGAATAATATTAATATATTATCAGAGGCTTGCTTACATATTTTTATTCTCCTGGAAAATACTATTAATGTCAATGTAATCTCAATATAGAAACTAATGAAAGTCTATAAAAATTATTTATCGAAATAATGCCATTTAAAAATAAATGAGAAACATTCGTGTTAAATCGAACACAAATGAATTAAAAAGATTATTGCTATTGGTTCACTTAGTTTATCTTCTCATTGTTCTTCAACGTATTTCGCATACGCACACAGAGTCTTGTATAGGAGGTGGTACTGCTCGCGAGTCTGTATCAGCCCGCCCCTGTCCTGTCGCAGCAGACTCGCAATGCGGAGAATATCCACAGAGCCTCTCTTCTCCAGCTCCTGCATTCCAATGTCCACTGCCAGCACCACGCCCGTCCTGCCTGTCCCGGAGGCGCAGTGCACCACCACGGGGTGGCTGCTGCCGCGAGGCTCTCCGCGGGTCTCCAGCAGTAAGCTCACCAGCGACCTCGGGTCTGCGGGCACTCCGTACTCCGGCCACTTCCGGTACCAGTAGTGAGTCACCTCGTGAACCTCCTCACTCTAGAGTGAATACCATAAACCCATAAATAGACTATAAACCATTGAATTGTTCCTATAACTAACCCCTCTATGTGTAAGTATGAATTTGGATACTCGGTAGTCCTCTTTCACCAGCTTATCTGTAGCCACTATCAGTATGTTCCCGGATTTAAGAGAGTCGGTAATATTGTATTCGGGCCAATACGGGTAGCACTGCTCTGTGCCCTGTTCGATTATTTCTGTAAGCATTATTATAGTCTCCACACTGTGTTCCCTGTAAGACGGAACAATACATTAACTTAAGTTATATTTATACCAACAAATAATCTATATTATTAAACTCTATTATTGAATGTGTTTGTGTTTGTTTGTTTATCCGATTGTATTAGGTGATAGGGGAATATAAACTATATTTGAGATAGAAACTAAGTTTAACTAAAATATTTATCAAAAATATTTATAAATAAGCAGATCACGAGTCTCGCAACTACAAGTTTCTAATATGATTATTATTGTTGTTGTTTACAAAATGGGTAAACAGATAAATGAAAGGAGGCCTTCGTTCTACGGTGCAACTGACCAGACCATCCTCCAGAAGTCCTGCTCCGTGTTGAACATGGGAGCCTGAGTGGCGATGTACTCCCTGGGGGCCGTCCCGTACCCGCGGATAAAGCTAGCGTTGATGTAGTCCGAGTTCGGAAGTCCGTACTTGAGGAAGAGAGGCACGCGCGAGTGGGGAGGGGGCAGGATGTTCGTAAAGCGGTTCTTCAGCTCACAGGCAGGAGGGATGTCGTCTGTTCATATAATACATGTAACACATAGTATATTACACAAGCAATTGTAGTAATTTATATAATTTATAACAGTATTCCTTACATGGCATGGGTGTATCTGGCAGAAGATTGAACTCGTTGTTGATGTAGTATTCTCTCTCTGGTGACAAGAGTTGAGATATAGACAGGGAAGTGGATTCTATTGCATCTTTCGAGAGAGAGTATTCCGGCGAGTAGGCTGATATCGCAGCACGAGTCCCGCGCAATACATTTCTAGAAAAGTACCAACAAAATAGAACAGAAAATACCAAATATTACAGCTACCTCTCAGGAGAGTTGTGAGGAGATTTAACTGAGTCTCTCACGCGTTTAGCGCTGTAGTATAGCCAAATATAAGCCAAGCAGAGCAGTAGCAAAGTAGAGGAAACAGTAGCGCTTATTCCAGAGATCAGGATTGTGGTCAAATTGTAGTTTCCTCTCAATCTGGTATCCCCTAAGGATTGGCGATATAACAGCAACGTAATAATATCTTAAATTCCTGTAATGCCTTGTAACTAACTCACTCTGACTAGTAATGACACTGATAACAAGTGTGTAGTAAGCAGACCAGTTAGTATTCACGGGGCTGAGTAGCAGCCCAGCTGTGAATCTAGGTTCTATCTGGAAGCGACTGGAAATGAGGAGCAGCTCAAGAGTTCCCGTAGCTCCTACGGTCTCCGCGATCTCTATCTGCCCGAGAGGCGTCTCTAATACAGCCGCCAGAGCCGTGTACATGTCCGAGAGGGACCTGTTCCTTAGCTCGAGAACCAGCCTCAACTCAGATAGCGTCATGCTAAATGTTATGACAATTATTTCTTCATTAGTTGGTACTCTGGTGATTGTTTTATTCTCAGGGGGTCTATTGTCTATAAGAAATAAAATGAGACCGTATAATATGATATCCTAGAACAAAGGTTTATTCTGAATTCTGGCTTTGCTGTTGAAACTAATTCATACAGTACAAGTATGATAGTACGTATATGAAACATTTTTTTTTTTTTAAATTTCAAATCTTTTGGTTAGGGTTTTATGAATGGATTGAACCCCGAGCAAAAATTAGTAAATAATTTTATTAAAACAATACTCTAGGTCATAAGTGGTCTAAAGAGCAGGTGCTATGAATACATAGTTATTATATAGATTTATATAGCATGTGACAATGTGTACCGTACCACCTATGTTAAAAAAATTATGCTCCTCATTGTAGAATTAAATATTCATTTGATAAAATTACTGATTCAATGAACCAGGAAAAGATAGATAAGAAAAAACCTAGAACTAGGAATTTCAGTTTTACATATGTTTTCCCTAATTGAGCTGATTATTAGGTTTTCCATAATTGAGCTGAGTATTATACATACAGCCATTTGTAAATACGCTCCTAATCCTTGTCTCATACAATTTTCATACGCCTAAATCACAAATTCGTGCTCGTGGATAATTCCTTGATAAGTAGATACTAGTATAAAACTTAGTTTGAAATAAACATTTACCAAGACGAAATATGTTCATAAGAGGTCTACCGTATTACTATCTCGCTCACCTTGACAGATATCTCCATTCATAACTTGCATACCATTGCGAAAGCAGTTTGGGACGCATACGTAGGATCCTGGGTTGTTCATACACAGTTCCAATTCTCCACAGATTGGCAGAGCACTGATGCATTCGTTCTTGTCGACACACGCGCCCTGAAAAGCAATCGATATTATATTTAAGTTCTTTGTTATACCCATTGCATTGTCGATCGAGTAATTATCAAATTACCCTATACAGTTTAAACCGTTTTTTCTAACCAATTCTTTGCATGGAAATAAAGTAAGAATAATCCGATAGTTAAAATAAACCGATTGAAAATAAAACAAAATTGGAATTTCTTACACATTTAGAATAAATAGTTGGTTAGAAAAACCGAGTATGTAGTAACATTGTAGTTAGAAAAAACCGGTTTCGACTGTACCTGCGAATTAGCAGTGTATCCCTGGTTACATTGGCAGTAGTAAGACGCAAATGTATTGTTACAAGTAGAGCTGATGGAGGGACAGATGCCAGGCTGTAGAGTACACTCATCCAAATCAACACATGTTCTCCCATCGCTGCTGAGCTCAGTTCCCCTCGCGCAGTAAGTGCATATCGTATCTGCACCTCTCACAGCGCATTCGTTGTCCTGACAGGAGTACCCGGACGGACACAGAATGGTGTTGGAGACCGCCTTACAGGTGGACTGATCGGGCTGGAGAGCGTAGCCTGGGTCACACCCACACGCAAATGAGCCTATCAGTACATGCGTGAAATAACGTTGTTAAGCTGAGCTCATATTTTCCATAACAGACATGTCCATAACAGACATGTCTATAACAGACATGTCCATAACAGACATGTCCATAACAGACATGTCTATAACAGACCTGGGGTAATAGTAATATGTAATAGTAATTGTATTAGTAACGATTACATTTTAGAAGTAATAGTAATAGTAATAAGTAATAGTGTTTCAAATAGGATGTAATAGTAATAGTAATAGTAATAGAACCTTTTGTAATAGGAATTATCTATTACAATTCTACAACTTCGGACTGGCTTATTTGATTTTTCGTGAAGAAATAGGAAGTTGTTAAAATATATTTAAGGCAAGATGATTATCGATTTGAATTTGTCACTTTATTGAAATTAGTTGTTTGCTTTGGTTAGATAATATATGTTTTGTTTGTGTGGGATAATCAAATTAAAATAATAAATTTCAGACATTCTGAATCATAGCAGAGTCTTAGTAAATGTCTAGTAATTTGTAATAGTAATATTAAAAGTAATAGTAATAGTAATAGTAATAGTAATAGTAATAGTAATAGTAATAGTAATAGTAATAGTAATAGTAATAGTAATAGTAATAGTAATAGTAATAGTAATAGTAATATATTACATATTATTATAATGTAATAGTAATAGGAAGAAATATAAGTAATAGTAATAGTAATATATTACATTTTAGAGTAATTGACCCCAGGCCTGGTCTATAACAGACATGTCTATAACAGACATGTCTATAACAGACATGTCTATAACAGACATGTCTATAACAGACATGTCCATAACAGACATGTCTATAACAGACATGTCCATAACAGACATGTCTATAACAGACATGTCCATAACAGACATGTCCATAACAGACATGTCCATAACAGACATGTCCATAACAGACATGTCCATAACAGACATGTCATAATTTAGCAATGGAAATCGAGGGATCTTAGGATTTGAATAAAATATTCAGAGAATGGTTCCTAAGCATGTCAGCTGGTATATCCAATATGAACGCAGCTTACCAATAGAGTTATTGCATCGGTGTTGGCAAGGAGAGATTATGCTATCACACTCATTCATATCAACACATTCTTCTCCTGCTTGCATATAACCAAGGGAGCAAGCACACACATAACTACCGTACGTGTTCTCGCACAGTCTTGTAGACCCCAAACACTCTGTTTCACACTCATCGAAATCTAAAACAATAAATATACGTAAAACTAGTAAGACTACTAAGAATGGCAATTACCTTCACACTTTAAAGATGCATCATTCTTCTCTGTCCCAGAGGGACACGCCCCTGTAGAGCAGGCGGTCTGCAGACAGGGATCTGTAACTGCGTCGGAGCAGTAGGTGCCCTCGTAGAGGAGGGGACACTGGCAGGAGGATCTGGTGTAGCCACTCTCCCCCAGGGAAGTCCCGGGGACAGCCTCCGAGCAGTAGCCTCCGTTATCGCAGTGACACACAACTACGTGCACACTCGCAACACTAGCCCCCACAGAGTCATTCGCGACTATTGTCACATTCATGGAGTCAGGAATGCGAGTCAGTCTCAGCTGCAGGCGCTGTCGGGACGCCGTGACGCTGTCCAGCGCCACGTCTGCGAACGCAGAGAGCGGAGAGAGGGAGACACTCACGGAGAAGGGGTCTTCGTCCGTCACGTTAAACTCGTAAGTGGTCAGGTTGTCCAGAGAGAGCAGCAGGTAGGGAGGCGTCACGATGAGAGGAGGAATGTTATTGCCCTCTTCAACTGTCTCCTGCGTCTCCACCGAGATGAAAATGGTCCCCATGGCTATAGAAGTGTCGTTTGTAACGACAGCGTCAAACAGACAGACCTGCTCTCCGTTACACAGCTGCTCTACTTCTGAGGATATGTTAGCGCTCTCAATGAACTCGTCAAGGTAGAGAGGCGAAGCATCAGTTGGACTAGAGTACAGTACAAGTTAGATATAGTAATTATACCAGAAAAGTAGTCTCAATTAACTCAAAATTACTTGTTTTCAGAGTAGTTTCCTGTATCGTATACCATTAAGGATTCATCCTCTGATAGTCTCCACGAATTGGCAAACTCCTCCTTCTCTCTGTCTGTCACATTCGGAGACAGGAGAGTCCCATTCCGCATCAACAGGTCATTGCTAGCATCTCCGTCCCACTGACCGATTAGACCCCGAGTCCTGTCCTTACAAGTATCAGGCAGAGAGAAGTTCATAGTTAGCAGCTCTATGCTCGCGCCCACATTCAGAAACGCTCCGTTCTTGTACACTACTTTTATTTCAGATTTCTAAAATAGTATAGGAAGATTAATAGTTGTGTAAATATTAGCATTAATTAGAGCATTCGAGAGATAGCCAACATAAAGATTTTTGCGGACCTCAACTATCTCCCACACATTTCAATGTATTTTGTCGCATACCCTAGTTATCGTACTAATACCTTTGTTCCATTAGCCGCGAAGTATTCAATGCTAAGACAGTCAGTCATCAGCTCTCCCATTGATCTAATGTCATATGTCCGGTTCTGTTGGTCCACGAACAAGGCCAGTTCGTCTCTCCCCAACAGAGACACGAACACGGTAGAACATTCCTTAACTCTAACGGCTATGCCCGTGAACACGGTTGCTGCTGTGTCTCTGATGGGCTGAGTGCGAGCCTGCACTTCGAAGTCGCACTCCCCAATTGGGAACAGATACCAGTACTCTCCTATATAATGTTAAAACAATAATAAGTATGTTACAGTCAGGTTCTGTTAATCTAAACATTCAAGGGGCCAAAAATTGTGTTCATTATAGAGATACTTCATGATAAGCGAAGTCAACTTAATACAAACCTATGTAAGTTGTTAAATTGGGACCATAGGGTTTGTTCATAAAAAAAGTTTTTCATATTAAGCAGACGAAAAATTGTTCATAATAAACAGACCTGACTGTACATTAATTAAAAAACAAATACAATTAGAAACCTACCTATTCCATTGAATGTGTACTTAAACCCGTCCATCGAGATAACGTGTGGGTCCCCAAAGCCCCAGGTGAAGGGTCTGAACACGTACCCGGCGCAGTCCTGACTGGGTCTCCGTGTGTAGAACAGGTCGCACTTGTCGGACAGGAGGCAGCACTGCGTGTAGCCCTCTTCGTCCCTCTCTCTGTACTGCTGAAAGCTCTCGCTGGGGTGGAACACAGGATTGGTAGAGAGAATGGAGCCTCTCTGCTTTCCGGATTTAGTCACTGGGGTGAACACTAGCGAAGATACGAATCCAGCAGAAGGGGAATCTGGACTCAAATCGTAACAACACCTAGATAGATACATAGTTGATTAGCAGTATAATAATTGATTAACATAATACCTCTGGTAATTGCCCTGAACGCTAAATCTTGAAACGAAGCAAATCACATGAGTTTTGTAGATTCGTGAATAACCAGCGACATGGTCAAACCTGTAACGACCGTCAACAGTAGCTTGAAATAGATTGCAAGGACAGGCAAATGCTTGTGTAGCGGAGTCTGGGAGGTGGTTATTAATATTCAGGTCATCGCCAAACCACTTGAAGCAGGCTAGTTCGGCAGGGTTAGCTTGGCTTAGGTTTAGGGAGATCTGATAGCCAACTATTGCAACTGGACTCGCTATATGATTAATAGAACACAGCATGAATATTTGTGAAAAATAAGACAGTAATTACACTCACATTCTGTCTTCAATAGACAAGCAATCTCGTGTGAACTAGATTGGTGAGATAGGAAGTGATTGCTGTAAATAACTCCTCCAGCGTTAAATCCAATTACGGGAGAGGTGGGGTAGGTCGCACTACTGGACCAGGACATCTCTCCACAGTTATAACCGAATAGAACAAAGCTCTGTTCGTAATCAGTAACAATGGCAGCTTGGAATGTGTTTACTCCTGCGAATTTACTTGCATATCCCCATGGTTCCACTTGTGCCCATGTGGCCACAATGGCAGCTATAGCTGTGAAATTAGTGTCAGCGTTCGCGTGTGAGCGGGAGAGTAGGGTTGCTTCTCCTATCACCTGGTCATGGACTGCGTCAGTTCCAGACTGATACACTCGGTAGGAGATTGCGCCCCTCTCTCTGTAGTCTATGTCGGACCAGAAAGGAGCCAGCAGGAAGAGTGCTGAACAAAAGTAAATATAAAACTCAAACACATAAATAACAATCTACTAACTCTCTGTATTCTCCAGTGGGAAACTAGTTGGTTGGAACAAATAGCTCCTCCTGTCGAGAGAGAGAGTCCCGAAAGGAGACACATATACGGACTCTATCCTACGAGTCCCCATGGGTATAGCAGCAGCTGCTTTAAGCGCGGGAGACTGTGAGTAGTATCCGCGCTCCATCTCACTGTCTCCGTTCTCTTTCCCGTGGTAGAACATAACTTTATTGCCCATTGGTAACGTCACCACTGTGATGTCATCAGTGAACTCAGATACTCCATATTGATTGCTGGCTGATACACGGATCTAGACCCAGTATAATAAGCATGCTGTGATAGTGTCAGTTTATTGGTTAATAGAATAATAACCAACTCCACCTGATAAACAGAGTTTAGCATGAGACCAGTTAAGTTGTATGTGTGGGACTCCTCCACATTTCCCTCCGATAGAACAGTCACCTGATTAGCCACGCCCCCTGTCTGAGTATACGTCAATAGGAAGCTGGTTATGTACAGGTATTTGTCTTCGCAGTTGTTGTTCAGACTCCACTCCAACAGACTCCATTCAAACCCGGACTGCACCTCCTGCAGCTGAATAGGGGCACATGGCCTGCCCAGCCTCTCTATCTCGAACACAGATTGGTTAGAGAATGTCCCGAGAGAGTGTACAGCAATACACGTTATTAGTTTGATGTCTAGAGTTACTCTCTGGAATGTGAGAGAAGTCTGAATATGAGAAAGGCCGGTAGATACATTATGTGAGTTTAAAACTAAATAGAACAATTGTTGGTAAAACTAGTGTAAATAATATGTATTTATGTTGTTACTACAGTATTTCTTCGAATAGTAGCCGGCAGAATTTAGATTATAAAATATATTAAGGAGAGGCTGTTATTTGTTTCTAACACTCACTAAAGGTGCTACACAAGTAATGGCCTGTTTAGATTATGCGAACTGAATTGTTGGTGACTGAGGCTAGGCGAAGAAATATGGTACGTATTATGGATTCACCTGGTTCTGTTATATTCGTTATAAGTGTCACTTTAGTGTAGTTAGGAGCAATTCCATTCACTAGCCAATGAATATGTGGAGTTTCGAGTCCAGTGACGTTGCATGTTATCTTGAAGAGAGAGTTCTCCAGCAGAGAGAACACCCCTCCCTCAGGCTGCTGCAGAGACACCTGAGCAGGGGAGTATATCTGGACTGAGGTAGATGCGCTCTTCTTCGTAGTATCTACGCCATCCAGTGTAGCACTACACACGTACAGACCAGACCTAGCCGGGTCTGTGGCCATTATAGTCAGGATGTTATCTACGAACTGAAGGTAAGATGTGCCATCTACTAACTCCTGTTGATAGTTGTTATTGTATATATAGGACCAAGCGTAACATAGCCGTCAACCGTTTGATTGATTACACAAGTCAACTCTGTTAGAAGAAAATTCGTTTTATTTTGTTCAGCGGTAGTGACCAGTTCCAAAGAGGAAATATAACCTATTCTAACCACAAACTCAGCTCGAGCTAGCAAGTTAGCAGAATCATTAAAGCCTTTGAAGGCCTCACAGGCAAACTCCATCACAGGAAGTGAGGGAGCGGTAAAAGATATTTTCTGAGAATCATTGTATACGTTACCATCGAGAAACCATCTGAAAAGTACAGGGAAAATGGGAACAGGGAAGAGCAAGGAACTGAGTGATACTAAAAGCATTAAGTATACGAAGGAAGGGCCAGTTATAGTCATATTATATACAATAGGGTCGAGAATACCAATGCTAGAAGCTAACTGATAAGAAGAAGGTTGAAAGCTTGAAAAAGAGGGAATAACAGATACAACAAAAGTACTAGAACTCAGTTTTGTGAACTGACTTTGGACGGGAATTGCAGAAGAGACACTAGGCACTGAGGATGTGCTAAGAGAAGGAGTAAATGAAGAAGAAAGAACCTTATCAGGAACAGGTGTAGATGTGGAGTTTATAGCAGTGAGTGGGAGAGATGCGGAAACAGAAGGAGGAATAGAGATCTCTGTTAAAACACTGGAATTTAAGGAAACAGTAGAACTAGGAAAACTTGAACTGACAGGCTGAAGAACTGAAGAAGTGAGTCCGCTTTCAGATGTAGAGATCAGCTTTGTGAACTGACTTTGGACGGGAATTGCAGAAGAGACACTAGGCACTGAGGATGTGCTAAGAGAGGGAGTAAATGAAGAAGAAAGAACCTTATCAGGAACAGATGGAGATGTGGAGTTTATAGCAGTGAGTGGGAGGGATGGGGAAACAGAAGGAGGAATAGAGATCTCTGTTAAAACACTGGAATTTAAGGAAACAGTAGAACTAGGAAAACTTGAACTGACAGGCTGAAGAACTGAAGAAGTGAGTCCGCTTTCAGATGTAGAGATCAGCTTTGTGAACTGACTTTGGACGGGAATTGCAGAAGAGACACTAGGCACTGAGGATGTGCTAAGAGAAGGAGTAAATGAAGAAGAAAGAACCTTATCAGGAACAGGTGGAGATGTGGAGTTTATAGCAGTGAGTGGGAGGGATGGGGAAACAGAAGGAGGAATAGAGATCTCTGTTAAAACACTGGAATTTAAGGAAACAGTAGAACTAGGAAAACTTGAACTGACAGGCTGAAGAACTGAAGAAATGAGTCCGCTTTCAGATGTAGAGATCAGCTTTGTGAACTGACTTTGGACAGGAATTGCAGAAGAGACACTAGTCACTGAGGATGTGCTAAGAGAAGGAGTAAATGAAGAAGAAAGAACCTTATCAGGAACAGGTGTAGATGTGGAGTTTATAGCAGTGAGTGGGAGGGATGGGGAAACAGAAGGAGGAATAGAGGTCTCTGTTAAAACACTGGAATTTAAGGAAACAGTAGAACTAGGAAAACTTGAACTGACAGGTTGTAGAACTGAAGAAGTGAGTCCGCTTTCAGATGTAGAGATCAGCTTTGTGAACTGACTTTGGACGGGAATTGCAGAAGAGACACTAGGCACTGAGGATGTGCTAAGAGAGGGAGTAAATGAAGAAGAAAGAACCTTATCAGGAACAGGTGGAGATGTGGAGTTTATAGCAGTGAGTGGGAGGGATGGGGAAACAGAAGGATGAATAGAGGTCTCTGTTAAAACACTGGAATTTAAGGAAACAGTAGAACTAGGAAAACTTGAACTGACAGGCTGAAGAACTGAAGAAGTGAGTCCGCTTTCAGATGTAGAGATCAGCTTTGTGAACTGACTTTGGACAGGAATTGCAGAAGAGACACTAGTCACTGAGGATGTGCTAAGAGAGGGAGTAAATGAAGAAGAAAGAACCTTATCAGGAACAGGTGGAGATGTGGAGTTTATAGCAGTGAGTGGGAGGGATGGGGAAACAGAAGGAGGAATAGAGGTCTCTGTTAAAACACTGGAATTTAAGGAAACAGTAGAACTAGGAAAACTTGAACTGACAGGCTGAAGAACTGAAGAAGTGAGTCCGCTTTCAGATGTAGAGATCAGCTTTGTGAACTGACTTTGGACGGGAATTGCAGAAGAGACACTAGGCACTGAGGATGTGCTAAGAGAGGGAGTAAATGAAGAAGAAAGAACCTTATCAGGAACAGGTGGAGATGTGGAGTTTATAGCAGTGAGTGGGAGGGATGGGGAAACAGAAGGAGGAATAGAGGTCTCTGTTAAAACACTGGAATTTAAGGAAACAGTAGAACTAGGAAAACTTGAACTGACAGGCTGAAGAAATGAAGAAGTGATTCCGCTTTCAGATGTAGAGATCAGTTTTGTGAATTGACTTTTGACAGGAATTGCAGAAGTGACACTAGTCACTGAGGATGTGCTAAGAGAAGGAGCAAATGAAGAAGAAAGAACCTTATCAGGAACAGGTGGAGATGTGGAGTTTATAGCAGTGAGTGGGAGGGATGCGGAAACAGAAGGAGGAATAGAGATCTCAGTTAAAACACTGGAATTTAAGGAAACTGTGGAACTAGGAAAACTCGAATTGACAGGTTGTAGAACTGAAGAAGTGAGTCCGCTTTCGGATGTAGAGATCAGTTTTGTGAACTGACTTTGGACAGGAATTGCAGAAGAGACACTAGGCACTGAGGATGTGCTAAGAGAAGGAGTAAATGAAGAAGAAAGAACCTTATCAGGAACAGGTGGAGATGTGGAGTTTATAGCAGTGAGTGGGAGAGACGCGGAAACAGAAGGAGGAATAGAGATCTCTGTTAAAACACTGGAATTTAAGGAAACTGTGGAACTAGGAAAACTCGAATTGACAGGTTGTAGAACTGAAGAAGTGAGTCCGCTTTCGGATGTAGAGATCAGTTTTGTGAATTGACTTTGGACAGGAATTGCAGAAGAGACACTAGGCACTGAGGATGTGCTAAGAGAGGGAGTAAATGAAGAAGAAAGAACCTTATCAGGAACAGGTGGAGATGTGGAGTTTATAGCAGTGAGTGGGAGGGATGGGGAAACAGAAGGAGGAATAGAGATCTCTGTTAAAACACTGGAATTTAAGGAAACAGTAGAACTAGGAAAACTTGAACTGACAGGCTGAAGAACTGAAGAAGTGAGTCCGCTTTCAGATGTAGAGATCAGCTTTGTGAACTGACTTTGGACGGGAATTGCAGAAGAGACACTAGGCACTGAGGATGTGCTAAGAGAAGGAGTAAATGAAGAAGAAAGAACCTTATCAGGAACAGGTGGAGATGTGGAGTTTATAGCAGTGAGTGGGAGGGATGCGGAAACAGAAGGAGGAATAGAGGTCTCAGTTAAAACACTGGAATTTAAGGAAACAGTAGAACTAGGAAAACTTGAACTGACAGGTTGTAGAACTGAAGAAGTGATTCCGCTTTCAGATGTAGAGATCAGTTTTGTGAATTGACTTTGGACGGGAATTGCAGAAGAGACACTAGGCACTGAGGATGTGCTAAGAGAAGGAGTAAATGAAGAAGAAAGAACCTTATCAGGAACAGGTGGAGATGTGGAGTTTATAGCAGTGAGTGGGAGAGACGCGGAAACAGAAGGAGGAATAGAGGTCTCTGTTAAAACACTGGAATTTAAGGAAACAGTAGAACTAGGAAAACTTGAACTGACAGGCTGAAGAACTGAAGAAGTGAGTCCGCTTTCAGATGTAGAGATCAGCTTTGTGAACTGACTTTGGACGGGAATTGCAGAAGAGACACTAGGCACTGAGGATGTGCTAAGAGAGGGAGCAAATGAAGAAGAAAGAACCTTATCAGGAACAGGTGGAGATGTGGAGTTTATAGCAGTGAGTGGGAGGGATGCGGAAACAGAAGGAGGAATAGAGGTCTCTGTTAAAACACTGGAATTTAAGGAAACTGTGGAACTAGGAAAACTCGAATTGACAGGTTGTAGAACTGAAGAAGTGAGTCCGCTTTCGGATGTAGAGATCAGTTTTGTGAACTGACTTTTGACAGGAATTGCAGAAGAGACACTAGGCACTGAGGATGTGCTAAGAGAGGGAGTAAATGAAGAAGAAAGAACCTTATCAGGAACAGGTGGAGATGTGGAGTTTATAGCAGTAATTTGTTGAGGCGAGGAAATAGAAGGAGAAATAGCTGTCTCATTTACAATACTCCAATTTATGGATTGAGTTGCATTGCTCGAGAAATTAGCATGGCTTGCGCCTTCTAACAATGTCATCGTTAGAATCCATAACACCATTGAGTGTACAAAATAATACATTATAAATTCAGAAATTTGAAGCTTGAATTTTGATACCTAAATCACTTACTTGTACTTTAGTGCCTTGACTCCAAGTATGCATATTGTGAGACGAGTTATTAATAGCACTTAAGTAATCACCACAGGTTTATTGCTCCTTAGCAAATCAAGCGAGTTGAATTAGTCAGCATTTGCAACATCTTATATTGACAATTTGACATTTGAATACGCTATATAAATTCAAGAAAAGAATCATAAATAAGTATATCAGTTCTGGCTAAATAAAATATAATCCATTACCATTTTTTGGTAGATTATAATTATGAGCAGTGATGGATCTAGACTTTCACCTCAGGGGGGGGGTTAACGAAGTCCAATTGAAGTCAGGGGGGGGGGGGTAATTTACATTTCGCTATAGTTAATTAAACCCCCCCCCCCATGAGAGGGGGGTCAGAAAAAATCTCAGGGGGGTCTTTTTTCTCAAAAAATAATTTCAGGGGGGGGGCTAACCCCCCCCTGAGGGGGGGTATAGATGAAACCCTGATTATGAGTATACTTATCCACCGATGATCGGTGGATAAGTATTCTCTATAATTATATGCTTAGCTATTACATATTTTCCTACTACAATGGGACAGTGCATTTATATAATTCACATAGAAGTGTAATGATATCATTTTTGGAGAAATAGTAAGATTTAATTAAGATTAACTAAATTCTAACCAGATCAATGAGATGGTACTTCACTGCAATAGCGGATTTAAGTGAGTCAGCTGTTGGTGATAAGTGGCATGCCACTGGTGAGATAGAACTACCGATAGAATTACACTGTCCTTTACTCCCGCAGTCAATTTAATATCAGCTGGAAATAATAAATAATATAGTATATTTACAAATGTGATCAGATGAATTGGATATACTGTTCAGAACTTCAGACTTTGCAGCAGAAATATCTGCCAATTGAAAACTTCTCAAATACTAACTCTATCTGATAGTTGTTTGATTGACAATGGTTTAGCATCGTAGAATTATATAACTGGATAGTTGTATCCTACTGATGCAAAACAACTGTAAATAGAAAAATGCAGTAAAATTAAACAAACACACTACATAAAATAAATATACAAATTCGGAGTGAAATAAATATGTGTAACGGCACTAGGTATTAATTAAGTGTACATAAAACTAAAAAATATCGAAATTAGAAATCCTTTATAAAATAAAAAAATATTGATTGCTTTACACAAGCCTGGCTTATTATCTCATTGTTCTTCAACGTATTTCGCATACGCACACAGAGTCTTGTATAGGAGGTGGTACTGCTCGCGAGTCTGTATCAGCCCGCCCCTGTCCTGTCGCAGCAGACTCGCAATGCGGAGAATATCCACAGAGCCTCTCTTCTCCAGCTCCTGCATTCCAATGTCCACTGCCAGCAGCACGCCCGTCCTGCCTGTCCCGGAGGCGCAGTGCACCACCACGGGGTGGCTGCTGCCGCGAGGCTCTCCGCGGGTCTCCAGCAGTAAGCTCACCAGCGACCTCGGGTCTGCGGGCACTCCGTACTCCGGCCACTTCCGGTACCAGTAGTGAGTCACCTCGTGAACCTCGTCAAACTATAGCGATTATATAGTATAAGCACTGCATTTTCTACACAAATTTACCCTTTTATTAATAATAACATATGTATGATGGAAGCATTTAATAATATATAGAATATTTCTAACTAATTTCAAAGAATAGCAAAAATTGTACACAAACATTACCACACAAGAAACAGAGCAATATATGAATAACATCAGATTAGCGCAGTTATATAAAACCCTTTCTCTACTGGATAGGTGGTACACTGCATCATAATGTCATTTGAAGTAAAAAATTTCAGTATTGATTCAGAAATCGAAGAAAAGCAGAGAGAATTCGATAAGCAATTGGAGAAAATAAATGAATGGGTGGCAATGCAAAGAACAGTTTTCCAGCTATGCATGAGAGAGTACAGGAAAAAGCACGTAGAAAGAGAGGAAGCTCACGCTCAGCAAATGCGAGAACTGTTAGGGGTACGCGGCCTTATAAATGAGGCGTACAAATTCAATTCGAATAACATTCAGCGCTTACGAATGACTGCACAGGCAAAAACAGACATTGAAGAGTTAGAAAGTAGTAAAGAGACACAACGTGCGGTAATAAGTTACAACGATCATCCTTTCGTTAACAACTTTCCTTTCTTCGAAGTGAAATACGTAACTCAGCCAGATTACACTAAGAAGGTCGCACCCGTCAGAAGAATACTGCAGGAGCCAGATAAAACGCAGCGTCTGGTGTACGGGTGCGACTCGGACCACAATGGAAATGTGTACATGGCCGATTATACCAACAACCAGGTGTATGTGGTCAACAAACAGAATAGACAGACTCTCAAACCAATTGGGACGGGGAAAATTTCAAAACCGTGGGGAGTCAAAGTTAACAAAGGATTTATCTATGTGACAGAACCTGAAAACGGCCGTATCTCTGTATTCAACAAAAAAGGAGATTTACATTACAGCAAGCTTCTCGACAACAGGGGGTTCAACCCGAATCAGTGCACCTCGAGGCCAGCTGGGATTGACGTGGATAAGGAGGGGAGAGTCTACCTCGCTGATACAGGACAGAAAAAGATACATATACTAGATTCCAAGAATCTTATGCTTACAGGTGTGATTCAGTGCAAGTCTCTGGTCTCTCCACTAGATGTGAAGGTTGTCGGAGACAAAATATATGTCCTAGACAGTGACGAATTCTTGGTAAAGGTATTTGATAAAGATGGAAAGCTATTAAATAGCTTAATTCCTAATATTGACAAGTATTCGCCGGAATTCTTTGCTGTGGATACATTCGGGAATATTTTAATCTGCAATCAAAAACAGCATTGTATACAGATATACGATAGCCAAGGAAACCTCTTTCATCAAATACAATGTGGACTTTCTTACCTAGGCGGTATATCGGTGAAAAGGAATGGAGAAATTACACTAACATGCTTGGGAGAGGAATTAATTAATATATTCTAATTATAAATTCTACTAAATTAGTTATTACCATAATTAGGTGCTAAAATAAGGATAATTGTAAACGTATACCATAACTATTATTTTATATATTGTATATTTTTTAATATAATTACTGTAATAATGTGAATTTGTGCGATAAACTACTTGAATTGGGGAATTATATTTCCAATTATTAAATAAATTTTTAAAATGTAAATAACCACTTCCCAAATACAATTCGTTCTTTAAATATACCAACCCTGAGAAATGAGAAAGTACATATTATACGTAATATTGGCGTATAACTCACGTCGATGTGCCTTAATATGAACTCCTCTATCTGATAATCTTTTCTGATTATTTTCTTTTTCGATATAATATCAATTTCTCCAGAGCGAATAGAGACAATGGAATCTTTATCTGGCCAGTAGGGGATGCACTTATCCCTGTCACGCTCTACCATTTCTGTCAACATAATGATTACCTCTGTATTGTGTTCCCTGGGGAAATATTTAAAATAAACAAAATAATAAACAACGTATAATTACCACATAAACAACTATGAAATATGATTTAGATACTCGATAGAAATAAACCTTACATTTCCCTTATAATTGTTGTAATTTACTATTATATAATAATACAGTAAGCAGTTCTAGGTGCAACTGACCAGACCATCCTCCAGAAGTCCTGCTCCGTGTTGAACATGGGAGCCTGAGTGGCGATGTACTCTCTGGGAGCCGTCCCGTACCCGCGGATAAAGCTAGCGTTGATGTAGTCCGAGTTCGGAAGTCCGTACTTGAGGAAGAGAGGCACGCGCGAGTGGGGAGGGGGCAGGATGTTCGTAAAGCGGTTCTTCAGCTCACAGGCAGGAGGGATGTCGTCAACTGAGCGAATAGTGCACAGTAGCAATTGACAATGGAATAAACATAACAACATTACCTGTGGCCAAATGCATTGGGATATTATCAAACTCTTGGTAGACCTTGAGAGGAGGGTCTTCGGAAAGCAGGTAGGACAGAGAGGAGAAACTGAGCAGATTCGACTGCACATCCCCCTTAGGCCAATTCGATACTTTAGCTCTAGCTGTTACTGGCATTGGCTGGGATACAACAGCTCGTTTGTCCTTCAAACTTTTCCTAAATATAAGGAAAATATAAGTAGAAGTATCGAAGTTAGATTATCTCATTAGAATTACAAAAAACACAGCTCTGTTATCCGGTTCAAATATAATATAATAACATTATTTAACAGCAAATAGCTCTATTATAGATGGGCGGCACTCACAGTTCATTGAGTAGCAACTCCTCTCGGACTGACGCGTCTCTGTCTTCTTCTCCGAAGCAGGATTCTAATCTGCTGGAGGACAGGACCCAGAGGCAAGAGAGCGCCAATAGGAGCAACATCAGGAATCCTATGCTCATCAGCCCGACTATAATTAGTGTGGTTAGAGGGAGGGACTCGTCTGCTGGAGTTACGGAGATAGCTAGATAGAGAAATAGTTTGAAATATGTAAACTCTAGTACACTTGTAAATATGTATTCCCGTAATATTATATCATTCAATAAACTAAGATTATTCAACATTACCTCTTAGATTTGAAATTTGAATAAATTTGTTAAACAACTAGGTAAGCATTATAATATAATATTCGTTATGAACTATCACACCAATCTACACACGCCCAAATATCAATACACAATAGGGTAGGTAGCACTTACTATCTGCATATATCTCGCTAACATAGCCAGCATAGGGTGCCCAGTCAGACAGGAAGTCTGTCTGTAGAATCCCAACCAAGAGTGCTGGGTCCACTTGGAAGCTCTCTGAAGTTAAAACCAACTGCAGGCGTCCGTCTGGAGTCTGTGTCTGCGAGAATACGATCTCTCCCTGCGGTGTGTACGTAATGGCGCTAAGAGCCGCGTATAGCGTGGCGAGAGAGAGACCCCTACTGGCCAGACTCCCCTCTAGAGCAGTGATGCTTAGACTGAATAGGATCACCAGTCTCTCCGGCTCTATTGGACTCCGCACCACGCTCTCGTTTCTCACTACGGGGATACAACTCCACTCAAGCGTACACAAGTCGAATATTAAATGTGCTAATTGTACTAATTAACCCAATGATGCTATAAATAAAACCCTCGGGAATAGAGGTGCCCGTAACTGGGAATTTGCCCGGATCTCAGAAATACATTGGCTAGTGCATATGCAACCCAAATGTGTTTAATCCATATTTTCTAGATTCATTCAAAAATTATAAACGGATGTTTTTAAACCAATGCAATATCAACACTGTAGTAATCTTTTGGGCGCTTGAACGAAATACGTATATCTATATTGTATTCGATATACAATACTGAGTGAATTTAAAATTTTCTAGTGATATTGTAAATGTTGTAACTTGTAAACCATAAGTTATCAGAACTGTAAATATATTTCACTTTCTTTATATTGAAATTCTTTACTGTTTCCAGCACTTTTCTATGCAACCTAGTTTCAATTATATTTGTTCTAATTAAAAGGATTTTACGGGAGAATAGATCAGATGTTCTGTAAAGGATTGTCTCAACGGCATTTCTACCAGCCCTGCTAATGATTCAGGTTTACACTTATACTATTGGCGAAAAACTGAGTTTATACCATTAATTAAGGCAATATCTATTCATCAATTGATTACCCTACAATACAGTAAGTTGATATAACCTTATTGAAACTAGGAACTTGATCAATACAAATTATTTCCAGCTAACAACACTATTTCTTATCGTATTACCATTTTAATTCTCTCAATAGTAAAACAATACCTACTGCATACATAATCTCAATATTGAAGATTATAAATATGCAGATAGATGGCCCTTTGAATTAAATATTTTATACTCCTCAATTTATTGTGAATCGATGGCAAACTTGTGTATACTCTGGGGTATAATCTGGCTGATAATTTTATTATTTATAGCCTGGCCTATTGGATTTTTAGCTGCTCCTTTCTATGTACTTTTCATTCCATTTGAAGCCTGTTGTAAATGTACGAAAGAGGTTACAAGATTTATTTATTGGCTCGTTACCTTCCCCAGATTAGCTGCTAAGAATATGGTGGGAGGCCATCCTGTTACCTGTAAATAGCTAGCAATAATTTCATTTCCCATGCATATGTATGTATGTATGTATGTAGATATATTTATTTCAGTGTGTGTTACTTATTACTATTATTATACTTCGTGTCTCACTCCTAAGTTGGTTGAGTATATAATCACATCACGAGTGGAAATTTACATTTTGTACAAAATAATGAAATTTCTTTATAACAATCTGTCTCTATAATATCCCTAACTAGAACTGGCCGGGATGAGAAGTAAGTAGTACAATGGACCATTGGCTTAATGAATACGTCCGTTTTACCTGTAACAAATCGGTGTTAAGATAGTTTACCCGGAATACATACTGCTTTATAAACTTGGTTAATAAATTATTACGCACTAACCCAGTAAATTATAACGAGTTATACAGTACAAACAGAGTCAGGTGTACATACCAGCACATTCTCCATTGGGCAGTATGTAGTTAGTGGGCAGGTAGCAGTAGGAAGCGCAAATGAAGCTTCCAGCTGTGTTTGCGCACAGCTGAGCTGCGCCACACCCTGTGCTCATACACTCGTCAACATCAACACAGACACCCTACGTATAGGGGATATAATGTTAGAATAGTAGTACGTGTATATTCAATTGTGAGTCACAAACCCCAGAATTCGCAGTGTATCCCTGGTTACACTGGCAGTAGTAAGAAGCGAACCCGTTGACACAGCGAGAGCTCGGAGAGGGACATATGTCAGGCTGCAGAGTGCACTCATCCAGGTCCACACAGAACATGCCGTTACTGCTTAGCACAGTCCCGATCTCACAGTACTCACACACCAATTCATTCCCCACTGTTATGCACAGATTATTCTCGCAGTTGTAAGGAGGGACCAGCCCCTCCGTACAGGGCTCCGGGTGGTTTCCTCTGCAAGTTGACAAGTCAGGCTGTAGGCTGTAGTTAGCATCACAGCTGCAAGAGTATGAGCCTAAAGGCACACATAGTCAATATAAACAGAGAATAGGGCTTAGACGATCCTTAAATCGCGATCCGATCACAATTCATTTACGATCCTTTGATAAATAAATCAGACAAATATTGACAGTAGTATGTTTCTATATTTAACATAAGGACTCGTCTTATGCTCGAATCCAATTATGGTCCTCAAAAGGATCGCGATCCAAATCGTACAATCATTGATCAAAAGACCCTAATGCTCTAGAGACACAAATAAAATGATAAATTGGTATAAACCTATGTTGTTGGTGCAAGTGTGCTGACAAGGGGAAAGTAGGAGAGAGCACTCATCAAAGTCTTCACACTCATCATCATACAATGCATAGCCAGGCACACAAGAGCACTCGTAGCTGCCGTATGTGTTGTTGCAGATCTGTAGCGTCTTATCACAAGTTACCTCGCACTCATCGACATCTAAAGATACAAATATAAATAATATGAACTAAACATGACATAAATTCCAATAAATGCAGGCTTTCGAAATCATTTATGCCAATTAAAAACTACATAATCAATAAACTAAGATTTGGTAGCCTGTTATTGACAGGTTTGAATGTTGCATTTAGAGAACAGATGTTAAAATAATTAACTTCTCCTCTCAAATGCTCTCACTTATCACATTGTCTCATCTCACCTTCGCACTTTGAAAGATTGTTTTTGAAAGTGCCTAGCGGACAGATCTCAGCCTCACAGGCGGTCTGCAGACAGGGATCTGTAACTGCGTCGGAGCAGTAGGTGCCCTCGTAGAGGAGGGGACACTGGCAGGAGGATCTGGTGTAGCCACTCTCCCCCAGGGAAGTCCCGGGGACAGCCTCCGAGCAGTAGCCTCCGTTATCGCAGTGACACACAACCACGTGCACACTCGCGACACTAGCCCCCACAGAGTCATTCGCGACTATTGTCACATTCATGGAGTCAGGAATGCGAGTCAGTCTCAGCTGCAGTCGCTGCCGGGACGCCGTGACGCTGTCCAGCGCCACGTCCGCGAACGCAGAGAGCGGAGAGAGGGAGACACTCACGGAGAAGGGGTCTTCGTCCGTCACGTTAAACTCGTAAGTGGTCAGGTTGTCCAGAGAGAGCAGCAGGAAGGGAGGCGTCACGATGAGAGGAGGGATGTTATTGCCCTCTGCAACTGTCTCCTGCGTCTCCACCGAGATGAAAACGGTCCCCATGGCTATAGAAGTGTCGTTTGTAACGACAGCATCAAACAGACAAGCAGCATCCCCGTTACACAGCTGTAGAATTTCTGAAGATATGTTAGCGTCTTGAAGAAGTTCATCCAAATAGAGACTGGGGGTATAATTCGGACTAGGAACAAAGGGACACATATTAATAGAAATATAATATTAATAACTAATTAGGTCTCACTTGTGAGTTGAATAATTTCCTGTATCGTATACCATTAAGGATTCATCCTCTGATATTCTCCACGACTCAGCAAACGCCTCCTTCTCTCTGTCTGTCACATTCGGAGACAGGAGAGTCCCATTCCGCATCAACAGGTCATTGCTAGCATCTCCGTCCCACTGACCGATTAGACCCCGAGTCCTGCCTTCACAGTTATCAGGCAGGGAGACTGTTATGGTGATCAACTCGCCCTCTGCTCTCAGGTTAAGAAATCCGCCATTCGCATACACCACTTTAACTTCTGCTTTCTAGGAATATACAAAGTTATAAATTCTCAGTTACGAATAGCACTTTCATATAACTTACATGCGTGGAATTAGCTGCTACATACTCAATATTAATACAGTCAGTCATCAGCTCTCCCATCGATCTAATGTCGTCTGTCCGGTTCTGTTGGTCCACGAACAAAGCCAGTTCGTCTCTCCCCAACAGAGACACGAACACGGTAGAACACTCCTTAACTCTAACGGCTATGCCCGTGAACACGGTTGCTGCTGTGTCTCTGATGGGCTGAGTGCGAGCCTGCACTTCGAAGTCGCACTCCCCAATTGGGAACAGATACCAGTACTCTCCTAAGTAATGTTAATTAACAATAGTTAATAAGTACATTAATTAAAGAACTAATACACTCAAACCTTCGAGATCCGGGACTTCTCAGATACGGGCACCCTTATTGATGTGAAGCAAGCTAAATATGTATTAATTTAACCAATAATGTAGTTTAATGACAAAATTCTATACGAAATACATATCTTAAATTATCCACAACCCGTTAAAAACATTAGTTTTTGATTTTTGAATGAAACTAGAAAATGGGATTTCACATGTACTAGCCAATATTAGATAACATTGTATTTCAGAGATTCGGGCAAATTCCCACTAACGGGCACCCTCCGGACGACAGTGCCCGGATAAGGGAGGTTTGAGTGTACAATTAGAAACCTACCTATTCCATTGAAAGTGTACTTAAACCCGTCCATCGAGATAACGTGTGGGTCCCCAAAGCCCCAGGTGAAGGGTCTGAACACGTACCCGGCGCAGTCCTGACTGGGTCTCCGTGTGTAGAACCGGTGGCACTTGTCGGACAGGAGGCAGCACTGCGTGTAGCCCTCTTCGTCCCTCTCTCTGTACTGCTGAAAGCTCTCGCTGGGGTGGAACACAGGATTGGTAGAGAGAATGGAGCCTCTCTGCTTTCCGGATTTAGTCACTGGGGTGAACACTAGCGAAGATACGAATCCAGCAGAGGGGGAATCTGGACTCAAATCGTAACAACACCTAGATAGATGGGAGTCCGTTTTAATTAAGCTCGATATTGTTCGTTTGATTGTACGCATCGTAATATGGTGATAGGGAAATAGAAACCACATTTATATTTGAGATATAGATAGGTAAGTAAACATAGGCGCAAACTTTTGACCTGTAGCCAAAAGTGCCAGTAGTGCACCTCAATACATCTATTTTTAGACTACGAATACCATCATAATTTTCTCAAATTGATAGGTATCACACTTCTCATTTTTACTACACGAGCCCTTCGGTCTCGGTCGCGGTCGCTTTGCGACGGATCGGTGCTACGCACCTCAAGTTAACGGCCGCTTTGCGGCCTTACTCCTCACCATTTCTGCCATGGGAATGGTAGAAAGGGACGTTATATACATCCCTTTATAAGATTTCCATAGTTTTAACTTGTTTTTCATGTTAGAAATTTTTAAACGACGAAATTCGTGTTCAGCATACTTGTTTACCTATAATACCCGTTGAAAGCAAACTTCTAGGTTGATTTTGAATTTTCATTAATTTGTTTACTTATTTGTGTCAACAACAACAACAAATATTCATATTACAAAATTTACAATGTTAACAGTCAACTCCCGTTATACCCAAGTCGGATATAACGAAGTACCTGCTTATAACGAAGTAATTCAATGGTCCGGAAATCCTTCTATCTTATTGCATTATGAAAACTTCGGTTACAACGAAATGGATATAACGAAATTCCGCTTATAACGAAGTCATTTAAATCCCATATAGCATCTAAGCTATTGATTTTACTACGGTTATAATGAACTCCGGTTATAACGAATTCTGCTTATAACTAACTCCGGTTATAACGAAATCCGTTTATATGAAACTCCGTTACAACGAAATGCAACTTGTAATGAACTCTTTTAAGATCGAACGCCGCTTATAAGTTATAACGAACTCCGGTTATAACAAACTCCGCTTATAACGAAATGAAACCAAGGTCCCGAGCACTTCGTTATAACTGGAGTTGACTGTACATATGTATAAGCAGATACCTACATACCTTTGGTAGAGACCACGAACTGGAAATCTTGATACAAAACAATAAACTCTCTCTTTATAAATCCTGCTGTAATAAGCAACATAATCAAATCTGTATCTCGAATCGAATACCGCTTGTAAGTAGTTACACGGACATGGATTGGCACTGGTAGCTCGGATGCGTATCTTGCGGTTTAAGTTTCTATCTTCTGTCAACCAATCAACGCACTTCCCAGGCTCGAACACATCAGACGATATTTTGTACCCCACAACAACAGGCTCGTCCGCTATTAAACAGTGTTAATACTAATGGACTATCCTGTACGAAATATTGTAGTTATTCTGTATAATTAGTTTATAACTCACGACTAGGCGATGGACAGGCGATTTGATGCGATTGTTTGCTATAAGAGAGTGCGTGGTTCTTGTAAATAACTCCTCCAGCGTTAAATCCAATTACGGGAGAGGTGGGGTAGGTCGCACTACTGGACCAGGACATTTCTTCACAGTTATAACCGAATAGAACATAGCTCTGTTTGTAGTCAGTAACAATGGCAGCTTGGAATGTGTTTACTCCTGCGAATTTACTTGCATATCCCCATGGTTCCACTTGTGCCCATGTGGCCACAATGACAGCTATAGCTGTGAAATTAGTGTCAGCGTTCGCGTGTGAGCGGGAGAGTAGGGTTGCTGCTTCTATCACCTGGTCATGGACTGTGTCAGTTCCAGACTGATACACTCGGTAGGAGATTGCGCCCCTCTCTCTGTAGTCTATGTCGGACCAGAAAGGAGCCAGCAGGAAGAGATCTACAAAGGATAAAATATAATTATAGAAACCTAGTCAAAACCTTATCTTTCAACTGTAAGGACATGCTAGGGGATGAACGAATGAAAATCGACCTTTCCAACAAGTAGAATATGCACAGTGCAATTCGGTATAAAACGTGAGGTTGTTTTGATTGGTCATAAATTATTTATTTTTGTATTCAGTAAACAATGTCTGTGAAGGTAGAAGTACAGAATGGGAAGATAGAGAGTTGGAGGATCTCCAACCTATCGAAGAGCGAAGAGGAAATAATTAGAGATGTGTTCAGGGATGGATCTGGCAGTAGCTCAGAAGACAGGAGTACAGAACAGAATCGAAGGCCACCGTTCGCCCCCCGCTGTCAGACCGACATGGATAACATGTCTGTCAAGCCTCAGATAGGAGACGTTAAGACGGAACAAGAAGATGTGTATGAGCTCACGAAAAAGCAAGTGGATGCGTTTAAAGAAGTGTTCAACTTGTTCGATCTTAACGGGGGAGGCACTATAGATGCGGAGGAGCTAGAGAAAGCTCTAAACTCCGTGGATATCATGCTAACACAAGGGGAGATTATTGACGTGCTAACAGTCATAGATGAGGATGGAAATGGAGAGATCGATTTTAACGAATTCCTAAATCTCATGACGTCAACGGAAAAGTTCTTAGAAAACAGAGATGGCAACAGCCAGTCGCTCCTCTTCTCGGCGCTGACCAAGTTCATGCGCACGACCGCGCTCTCCTCTCTCACGGAGATCGAGTGGTACTACCACAAGAAGGAGCGCAAGTACCCTCACGTGGTGGCGCACTACGCAGCCGGAGCCAGGCTGATCGGTCTGACGGAGAAGCAGCTCGCGATACATCTCGCGAATCTGCGATTCAAATACAAGGAGGGAGACAGCCCCTACTGCCAGCCGATCTGGCGGCTGCCGGAAGAGAAAACTAAACCAGGGATGAGGAAGATGAAAGGCAAGATAAAACTCAAACTGAAATTCCACAACAGCAAGAATGAAGAGAAAAGTAGAGAAAAGAAAGACAGTCGGGTGAACAAACGCGTGACGCAGAGCCAACAGTTCACCAGAACAAGGAGAGATATCCCCATCAAACTAGACGTTAAGCCGTTAGCGAGATTAGCCTATGTTAGCTTAGCGGAAATAGAGCGCTGCAGAATTAATCTATCCCCAACTCTCACCTTTGAAGATGTCCCACTTATCCGTAGAAAGATTTCGAAAGCACAGGACGACTACCATAGAAGGATAAAGATAAGACGCAACAAGCTGTACACACAAAACCCCAACTTATTCGATCTAGATGTTCAACATATTAATTCCAACATTCTTAAATTCAACTTCTGCCAAGCCCTCGATTCGTATGGAATATCAAAAGGAACAAAAAATAATTCCAGCAAAAAGCTGAAGCAAATATCGGGGCCCTGGCAAACACTGATGAGAGTTAAATATGGATACATATATCGCTCTTCTTAACTGAGACAAATTGTATTATATATTATATTGAAGTATTTAAAAGTGATTGATTTGAAAATAAATCTTGTAGCTTCACTTAACTAGAAATCTATCCAATCTGTCACGAAATGAAATACTTTCGAAAACTTGCATAGGGACTTACATGTAAAGTAGTAATTTGGAAGAAACGGACGAGGATACCAAGAGTAGTGCCTCCTGTCGAGAGAGAGAGTCCCGAAAGGAGACACATATACGGACTCGATCCTACGAGAACCCACGGGTATAGCAGCAGCTGCTTTAAGCGCGGGAGACTGTGAGTAGTATCCGCGCTCCATCTCACTGTCTCCGTTCTCTTTCCCGTGGTAGAACATAACTTTATTGCCCATTGGTAACGTCACCACTGTGATGTGAATAGTGTACTCAGATTCTCCATATTGATTGCTGGCTGATATATGGATCTACAAATAATACCATTTAGTCTACGGTTTAATTGAACTAGAATTATTTGTGAGATTTATTAATAATTATAACCTGGTAGGGAGTGTTAGGCATGAGTCCAGTCAGATTGTATGTGTGTATATTTTCACTTGTTTGTATTCCGTATAAGACATACTCAGTTAGCACAGTCACACCGTTTGAATCGGTGTATTCCAGTATGTAGCTAGAAGCGAACTGAAACTGTGGATCGCACTCCGAGTCCAACTCCCATTCCAACTCAATCCAAGTGGAACCAGATTCTAACTGCTTCAACTCAACAGGCGCGCACGGACTGCCGATTTTATCTACTTTCACAGCTGTCTCCGCTTCTGATATGCCGAGAGAATTGAATGCAGAACACTTAATAGATTCCAAATCAAGCTTTACTTGTATGAATGTAAGAGAGGATTGTATGTAAGCAAGGCTTGTAGACAGATTCTGTGAGTTTATAACTACAGAAACATTAATCAGGCTACTGATCGATACCTATTAGTGTAAATTCCAAATTGAATATTAACTGACCTGGCAGAGTTACGTAACTTGTAACAGTTACTGACGAGTTGTCAGGTACACGGTCATTCACTAACCAAATAACATTAGGAGTTTCGAGTCCAGTGACGTTGCATGTTATCCTGAAGAGAGAGTTCTCCAGCAGAGAGAACACCCCTCCCTCAGGCTGCTGCAGAGACACCTGAGCAGGGGAGTATATCTGGACTGAGGTAGATGCGCTCTTCTTCGTAGTATCTACGTCATCAAGTGTAGCACTACACACGTACACACCAGACCTAGCCGGGTCTGTTGCCGTTATAGTCAGGGTGTTATCTACGATCTGATAGCCTACTGTAGATACTAGTATTTCGACAGCGTTAATGTACCAAGTCAGAACAACTTCACCAGATACAGTAGAAGAAGTGAAGCATTGAATAACAACTTTATCCAAGTTATTCAGGTCCTGTATTCTGATGTCAAAAGTCACACTATTAACAAACGCAATCTTAACTACAGCTGTCTCATTTCCAACAACTGTTGTGCCCAAAAGAATCCGGCATGTGAAAGATTTAGTTTCATAATAAGTCATCTGGGGAAAAGTATAACTGAAATTTGCAGAATTAGAAAGAGTAATACTTGTATTTGTAACGGTCAACCATTTGTACGCGTACGCCATCATTCCTGCTGGTAGTGGTATAGTGTAACAAGTTAACTGTATTGTATCGCCTGGGTATGCTACATCAGTAACATTGAGTGTAATATTAGGATCTGGTGTGGTTCCGCTGAGAAATAATAAGACTAGGAACCCCACTTTAAAACAGAAATTGATGGGATACTGCGTGTCCGTCATTATAGCTCTAAAAGCTATTATCTGCTGATACAGTAAATTCCAAACTATGTCGGCAAATAAAAAGACTAATCATAAAAATTGAGAAAAATAATGCAAAATCGTGAATATTCATGAAAAATCCTGATTTTTCATGATTTTTTAAGGAACAGAATTATGTTAATGGAAGTTGATACAAAATATTTTCAGTTATTATTTTATAGGGTCAAAATATATTTTACTCTGTAGCATAATATACTACATGTATCTATTTTATTCTAGTTGCATACGTATTGTATAATAAATAGTTATACCCTCAAATAGTATAATTTCCGTTAATTGGATTCTCCGCTTAGTTAATACTATCTTTGGACCAAAGTGATTAATTGATCACATTTTTTGCTAATCTAAGCTAAAATAATTAATATGGCTTTCGGATAAATAGAGTACTTTTTTCCCTAAAAAACAGATATTTAAAGTGATGTTTCACCTGTCGCTGATCTGTCTGCATATTTAGGCTAAACAAGGAATTCCTATTATACTATCTGGTACATTAAATATTTGCATTAGTAATTTGATATTTGCAACCACTTGGCCAGCAGTGGGCCAAAGTAGTATAGTAGAATCTGGTATAAAAGCAATACACCCGGTTCAGCTTGGAGAAACAGTAAGTATGCACTTACAATGTATTTACATTATTTTACTGGTCTCGATACTTCAGCCAAGCTGGACTGCCGATAATTTAGCCGAACCCTCGGTGATAAACGGCGGCGGGAGCAAAACCGTGCTGGAAGGGGGCAGAAAGGATCTGAATTGCATTTTCAGTGGATTTCCTCAGCCAGTTGTTACGTGGAAGAAAAACAATGTCATAATTAGAAGTGCGCAAAGGGAATACAATTCAATTTTGACAATAACAGGCGCTACTGCAAGCGACGCAGGCGTTTATAAATGCGAAGGGGTAAACAGCCAAGGAACTGCTTCAGCGACTTACACCCTAACCGTAGAGCCTAGAGAACAAACAAGCTCTCAGGCGATTATAAGCACCACACCACGATCTAATGGCGGAGGTACAAATATAAAGGGAACAAGAGAACCGCAAACTACACCTGCCAGCTTGACAATAGGAACCAATATATTTATGACACAACCATACTACAATGCGGGTACCCCTAACCTAGTGGTGTACGTACCGAGGGGGAGAACAGTCCGGCTATATTGTAGGGTGACCACAAATGCCGCACAACACACAGTAAACTGGTACCGGGGCAGCGCCATAGTACAAACAGGAGGGAACACTTATCGGAAAGAGAACTTCGGTTCAAACGATGCTGGTAGATACAAGTGTATCGCTTATAGCAATAGTATCGCTGATTCTAGCACTAGTATTGATATAAAGGTGTGCAGTGTGGTGAGAATAACCAGATCCCCAAGGACTAGGTACTATGCACTGAGAGAAGTGGTGTCGCTGCGAGTTGAATTGAGCCCACAGAATGACTGCGTTTTGAACTGGTACCGTATCGAAGGGAGCTCTAGTAGACTGATGAGGGAAGGAGACGGAGTGTACTTCCAGAGCAACAATAAGAGGATGGATATTAACCCTTTGGTAGAAAAGTATATCGGAGCGTACAAAGTAGTGGTTAGGTGCTGTTTAGTAAACCATCATATTCCCTTCAGTATTAACGTATACGCGGTCATAAGCACTGAACAGCCGAGAGGGACAACTCCATTCATTGAAGGAAGCACCATACACCTTCCTTGTGAGTACTACGGCTATCCATCGCCAGTCGTGAAGTGGTACTTAAATGATGAGGAACTAAATCCCTCTAATTCCAACAAGTATAACCTGAGCAGTCATAACGTACTAAGGGTTGGGCCGTTGGGTGCGAGCGATAATGGCAACAGAATAGAATGTCGAGTCACACAAAGCGATCTGAGACGAGACATAGAATACACCCTGGAGATGGGACGGCAACCAGAAATTGTAACGACTAAGTGTAAAGCCAATCTCTGTGTCAACAGCAATGTAAAATTAGTTTGCAAAGCAGCAAGCGTATCTGCATTAACTTACAGATGGTACAAATCACCAGTATACAGTACTAGCTTAACAACTTCATCCAAATACAATGTCTATAGTTATGGAAGGTTAGATATTCTCAATCCTAACTCGAATGATATCGGTACGTACGTATGCGAGGCGAGGAACAAGTTCGGCGCGATCTACATTGGATGCGAGGTTAAGGCTCCTGTGGAACTGAATCTGGTGAGCAGAGAACAGAATATACTTCTAACACTGGGAAGGAATGCCTATCTCTACTGTAGAGTTAACGGAAGTTTGGGAGCTACAGTGAGTTGGTACAAGGACGATAATCGAGCTCTGCCCACCGATGCTGATATCAATACAAGAACAGGCGGTCAGATAACCGTCTCCGTTCTCTCGTTCCCGAGTGTGACCACACAACATGCTGGGATGTACACGTGTACTGTGTCTAGTTGTGATAGCGAAGTTAGGCTGACACATCAACTTAGAGTCAGACAGAACGTGGAAATAACTCGAACGCCTACCAAAGTATACTTCTGTAGCGGCAGTACGGTCACCTTTCCATGCGCAGCAATAGGTTTCCCTCCACCAGACATTAACTGGTATTTCAATAATGAGATTATAACAAGTGGGGAGGACGGCTTTCAAATTGACGTGCGGAATACACTTAGCATTATCGATGGTCCAGCTAGCAAGACAGGGTACTACACATGTAATGCCTCCAATCCATTCTCCTGGAGGACATACAGGTTCAGGGCTTTCCTCCAAGATACAACTCTGCCAACTTTTGAAACCACTTCGCTCTCGCTGCCCATGCTTAACCGGGACTTCTGTTTGAATTGCTTGCCAATAATCCCAAGAGTGGAATACACATACAGATGGTACAAACGATACACTGTTTTATATAACTCGGCCAAATATAACCAGAGCAACGCATGGCAGCTGTGCATCACTAACTTTAATCTACAGGACATCGGGACCTATTCGTGCAGGGTGACCAACTGCATAGGACCAAGTAGGAAGACGTTCAGTATCAGTTCCTACCAGGGTCAAGATGTTGCGCCCTCCATCTCAACTACACGAGCAGAGTATAACGTTATACAAGACAGGACTGTGAGGTTGTTCTGTAAAGCTACAGGCTCGCCAGATCCTTCAATCAGCTGGTATTACGAAGGGGAGCTAGTAGTGGGAGAAGAAGGCCACTTCTCGCTAGCTGAGCTCCCTAACCTGAGGATAGACAGGGTCCAGAGAAGTCTTCATACTGGCAGTTACGAGTGTAGAGCGAGCAATAGAGTGGGGACTGATAAACTAACGATTCAAATGACTGTCTATCAAACACCGAAGCTAATCTCAATCAGAAGTCAGAGAGTAGATATTGGATTAACGGCATGCTCCAACTGTTCCCTAATACAGGGATATCCAGTCCCTACAAAGGTGTGGACTAAAGATGGCATAGCAGTCGTTAGCATGGGAAGAGTGATAATTGACGAAAATACACTGTGCATCACAAGCGTAATAGGAAATGATCAGGGGGTCTACAGGTGTACAGCTACTAATAGAGTGGGGTGGGCTTATGTCGAAGCAACCTTGCAGGTTAGAACATGCGGTCAGCTTAAATTCGATGCAATACAATTAAACCACGTAGTAGTAGATGGAAATAGCCTAGCAATTAACTGTCCTATACAACCCAATTTCTTCGAGTGCTCAATGGTACTAACCTGGTATGAATTAACACACGGAACAAATGGGGTGAAGAAGATGATACAGAGCTCGGATCCTAGACTTAATGATGACAGTTTGACTCTCCAGCTGAATATGAATGGGGCTGGGTTGTACCAATGTGAAGCCTATAATCAATACGGTACAGTTGTACAAAACCACAGAGTAAAAGTAGTCGCACCCCCGTGGGTGGTGCCTTACGAGGAACAACAAATATTCAGAGTTAACTCGAGGGTTAGTCTCAACTGTCCCGTCCGTGGCACCCCGACCCTGTCGTATGTCTGGCTGCTGGGAGGAAGAGAGTTGATTTCTGGAGAAAATCTTAGAATCGATAATCAACAGTTAACAATCATTAATGCTTCTACCGTCGATATATTCCACTATTCCTGTAGAGGCAGTAATCTGTATGGACAAAGAGAAGCAAGGTTTGAAATAACGATTTGTGGATTAATTACCTTAGAATTAACAGAAGATCATGAAGTAACGGAGAAGACTCGAACTTCATTCATTTGTTTCCTCCAAGGAAATATAGTCGCGACTTCCATCGAATTCTTAGTTGGAGGAAAGGACTTAACAGAGTTACCTTCTAAGAGATTCACTTCTAGACAGCTGGAAGAGAACAGAGCCGAGTTGAGAATATCGACCAGAGTGGAAGACACGGGACCGATTACTTGTCGAGTTATCACACCGTGCGGCACCTCCGAGATAATACGTCTGTTAACAGTCAGGCCTAAGAAAAGGGACGGGCTTAGAGTGGTCGGAAACCAAGTAACACACCCAGGAACTGTTCTACCCAACTGCCACAATCAATTCACGTTAAAATGCCCAGTGCGTGGTAAGCCCAAGCCAGCTTACGAGTGGTTCCACAACAATACAAAGATAGCATTCAACGCCCACATCGTATCAGCTAGGGGCAAGAAGGAGATTACAGTTCACGACCCGGATATTAACGACGCTGGAAACTACCGCTGTAACGCTACGAATAACCAAGGACGAGTGAGCTACACCTACATCATATCGGTACAGCTACCATACAGCACTTATCAGACACACGTAGTATTCGAGGGAACGGGCTTAAACCTCACTTGCAAACCAGAAGTGCTTGCTAACCGAAAATGGAGCAAAGATTTGGTGAGGTTAAATGAGGTTAATTTTGGTGATTCTAATGATTTGGTAATTAATGGAGTGGAGAGCAGCGATGAGGGCGTGTACCTTTGCTGTGCCAAGTCTGGGGATGATATCTACAGATACGTCCACCAAGTTAATGTGCAGGAGTAGAGCGATAGCACGTACCCTTCTAATGAGAATTGATAAATATGTTACGTGTATTACTTAATAATTTGTATTGTCCCATTTCTCAAGTTTAAATATTATTCAACGAGTTATAAATATTATTCAACATGTTACAAATATTACTATGCTAAGGGGGCTATAAATTGTTTGTAGAAATGTAGAAAATATTGTTGGTTATCAGCTCAACTACTACACTACCAAATATGGCATAAAAGTAAACTTTTGGTTTAATCTACATAATTACAAGTTTATGGTCTAGCAGACTAATAATGAAGAGTAATGCATATCAGAGTTGAATAGTACAACATTTAATATGACTAAGAACTGGAAATATAAAACTTCCAGTAAAACACAATTATCATTTTAATTGACACCGAGATGTTAACTGTAACATAGGGGAGGAGCATTGGTGGCAAATACATCATTCAATAGCGCCGGCCAAAATAAAACTGACCTAGTACTGCAATTGATGTAACATTCTAAATTAAAGTATTGTCAAATAGTGTAATAGAGATTGAATATTCTCTGATAAATGCAACTTCATAATTAACCTCTTAAAATAATCAAGCATTGCTAATCACATTTAAAACAATGTGATAAATATATATTGACAAATTTAAATTAGATTAAATTACAACCGTGTTCATTAAAGTAATAGAAATATCCTTGGAATGTAACTAATACCACACTCAAATTAATTGCTGATAAATTATTCTCAAAGGTCACAGAATGCCTTACAGATGGCTAGAGATACCCATCGTATTTAATCAAGTTTTAAGCTCAAATAAATTCTTGTTAATAGATAAAATGTTTGTAAATAACTCATAAGTTGGGTTGAGCTAAGGCAGCGTTTCTCAACCTTTTTCAGTGTGTCGCCCATTAACGAATCGCGGCAGTTCCCATCGCCATCGTCCCCTCCGATTGTATTATATTTCCCTGACCGGAGGGCGGGTTCCATTTCTAAGTTAAACCGCCGTTTTATTGCCCACGTTGAGAAACACTGAGCAAAGGCATTATTCTGAAATTATTTCTGCAGAAACCGATTCAAAAATTGATCTGATTAAACTCAAAGACGAACACAAGGTTTGTTACATTCGAGTGAGATTAATTAGTTATGAAATATTAATTTGAATCAGTTGTAAATCAGATCGTGTGAGATTACTCGCAATATGGCTCTGCAAACACAAATTAACTTGCTTACACCACAAATCTAATTAGTTATTAATTAGACAATATACTAGCTAGCTAGTTAACAGCTGTTAATCCTAAAATTTGCTCCATAGACACAGTTTAACACATAATAAACAAATACATATACAGTTGACCTTTGTTAGAAACATGAATAATAAGTAGCTCTGTCAGTGAGTACAAGTTGAGAGGGTTCCATGAACTAACGAGTCTTAGTTAATAATTGTATTTACCACAACTATATATTTATACACACTAAATTAAGTCCCTAGCTAGTGTCCAGTATGAGTATTTAATTAATAAATTAATTAATAGTAATAACATACGTTGTAAATGGTACATTTAATTCTTACCTTGAGTAGCATACGGTCTCGGATTGTTACAAGATTGACACTAAAAGGACTATAATCGTTTGACACATAGATAGGATAGGGTAATAGTGTTGTTCTGCCGAACATTATGCTAAATGAACAAAGATTTGATATCTGAAACTGACTCAGTCCAGTACTCAAAGCAATTGTTTTCTCGAGTCACAAGCGTATCGTTATACTCAGTATTACTTCTGAGCTCAGAAACATAGTCTTTAGTGAAAGCCAGGAAGATAGCGTCTCTACTCTCGAATAGAAGCGAGAACAAATCTGAGGTGATCAGAATGGGTATGGTAGGAGTGCGAGTTAACTGTTCTATTTCTTCTTTGGACATATTGTACCATTCCTTGGGAATATCGATGAATAACTTTGGGAGAGGTTCTACTTTCACGGGTTTGCTTTCTGGCGTGGGATCACGGCGTTTTATCAAAGGTTGAGCCGATTTAGGGTCTCTTTCAGGGGTTTTGATAATGTCACTCGGAAGAGTTACAGTCTGGAACAATTCACAGAGAAAAGTAACTCTCTCTTGCAGTTGAGAAGTAAAACTTTCCCCACTCAAGATTAGTTGCTCCATCTTTGAGGTGTTACAATTCGCGATAGCTTCAACAGCTGACTTATGTCTCTCCTCCTCGCTCTGACACAGTCTGTCTAGAATGTTCCTATTCGCGATGTGTCCGAGATTAGGCCTGAGTTTAGTTCGATTCGCTTCCCTTATTTCCTCAAACTCTGCTAATTTCTGAGAGAAAGTATCAACAAGAATCTTCTTCTCAGAATGTAATACAAAGGTTATCTGGTATAGAACTCCAGTGAATATAGCGAGCGGCAAAAGAGACAGCGTGCTATGCAGTTTCTCCATCTGTCCCCTGAGCTCATCTATGCAGGACAGACGGTACTCCTCCAGCTGAGTTCGGTAGGAATGCAGTCTCTTGTTAACGTTAAGCATACACATCTCCGAGGTCTCAGGCAGGGAATCGATGTGGAGAATAGATTTGGAGCTGCGAGACTTGTAGAAGCTGTCACTCATCTGGAATAGCAGATCGTTCTTAGAATACAAGAGCTTACGGATCTTGGGGAGCAGAGAGGAGCTATTATTAGCATCATTTCCACCCTCAGTTCCAAACCCAGGGTGCTTCAAGAGCTGGTACCGACTCAGGCCCTTCCTCCTCTGGTTCATGTAGTTCTTCTCTCCGGCCAGTGAGGGGCTGTTTGACGCCGCGGTGAATCCCGCGGTGCTACGATTCGCAGAAGAAGGCACTCTCTCCATGTCGATAACCGCAAGTGAAGGGGTAGCCGACGGGTCAGAAGACGGGGTCATCGAGTCCCTCTTGGGGGGGCCTTGGAGGATTGAGCGCGTGACGTTCATAGCAGATATAACGTCAGAGGTTATCTTCTGGAATTTGACGAGCGTAGATCCCTTTTCAGAGATGGAGCTGTAGCAGTAGAGGTAGTCTATTCGCGTCTGTGTTTTCTTGTAGAGTTCGTCTATCGCGCAGTGAATAAGTTCATAGTCGGGAATGTGCATATCTTCAAATTTCTGCTGAAGAGATTCTACCAGCTGTGAGAGCAGTTGCACGTGTTGCTGAATCTCCTCTGCTTGAGAGTTGCTCGCAGCGATCTCTATACGAATCTGGAGTTGTATCTCGTTGAACTTTGCATTGATTTTCTCCATGAAATTAATGTCAACAAGATTATGATCGAACTTATCAGATAATTTCCCAAATGTATCCAGGGCTACTTGATAGTGATGGCTCTGTAGAGTATCAATGTCTGCTTTAATCGAAGTTTCATAGACATCGATATTCTTAAGAATCGAGTCGAGACCTCGCGAAAAAGTCTCAATTTCCTCTGGTGCAAAGTTCTTTCCTTCAGAAAATGTTTTTAGGTTTTTCCTAAATATAGCATTTGCTTCTTTGACTGTGTACAAGGTATCATCAATGCTAACGCGGAAATTCTTCATTAGACTCTTCAGAGTACGCACGTGAGCTGACTTAGCCGCTTCGGCCACTTCTACCACAGCCTGCAGCTGGGTGTGTCTGTTCATGCCACTTTTGTGAGACTCTATCTCCTTCAGTTTCTCGCGGAAGTCAGCTGTCATCTTCTCAACAGTCGGTGTTAGCTCCTTGGCCAGTATTTCCCTCTGCTTCTCCAGCGCAGTGTCTATCACGCGAGAGTGCTCCTCGAAACTCGTCTCGTGCTCCCTCAGCTCGTTATCCCGGGCAGTCCGTATGTCCAGGTTTATGTTGCTCTCTCTCGGCTCGTGCAAGTGCAGTTTCAGTTCGAGTTCCGAGCTCAGCTCCTCGTTTTTGTCTCCCACCACGCGTCTCGCCCGCTCCGCGCCCTCCCGCTTCCAGACCTCCAGCTGGTTCAGGTAGCACAGAATCAGATTCTTCTTGAACGTGAACAGTACGTTGTCCGGGAATTTAACATTCTCCACTGCCAGGTCCAGTAGCAAGCTGTGTTTGCTCGTGGCCTAATACAACACAGATTAGTTTAGCTAGAATTATGTACTTACTGCTTACCTGTGTGATAAAGCACACAGGCTCGCTATTCTCAATATTCATATCGGAGCGAATGAGCCAATAGAGAGTGTTGCCCCCGTCGGTGATCAGCTGTTCCGACCTCACACAGGCCGGCTTAGCGGCGGATAGGGACTGGCTGGATGCCCGGGTTACTCTCCCACTAACGTGCAGCGAGTCTTTCGTTTTCCTCGGCATTCTGGGCGGCATCTTGGCAACAGACAGGCCTTTCATCACGGACTCTTCGTAGAGAGACAGCTGTGAGGGCGTATAAGGAATCAGTGTATCAAACGATTAATTGGATTTAATAGGGAACTTACGAGCGAGGATACTTGCTGTGGATAGTCCTCTATGATACTCTCCATTTTCAGTTGGAACTCTGTGTAGCCCTCAGAGATAATACGCAAATACTTCTTTGCCTGTAACAGAGATATACTTAATTAATACAGACTGTATACAGGGGAATAATATCGAGTACCTGATTGAAGTGTAGTTGTAGGTCAGACTTGGTCGGCGCTTGTCTTAGTTTGTCCAGCCAGAGATCGAGAGTTGACTCCAGATGATGGCTCTTGGCGTTGTGCTCTGTTCGCGTTGTGTCCAGCTGTTCCTGTACCTCTCTCTCCTTGCTATTCAGTCCGTCCTGGTGCAGCTGCCAGAGGGACAGCCCCTCCCCAATGAAGTCGGTGATGTCATCCAGCTGAGACCGCTGCATGGACAGATGCGAGTCCAGCGACTGCTCCACGCAGTGCACCATCTCCTCGGTGCCGGCGTGCAGGTCCTCCACGGGCGGCAGCAGTCGGTCGTTCATAACTTGGAATACGTCATCTTCCTCACATACCTATGTACCGTATCGTAGTTATGCAGCATACAATCATTAAATCACATTCATAACTACAAGTTTTGTTTGAAGTCACATTCAGTGACATTCTCATTCTTTGATTTTATCAGATTACTTCCCAATCCCACCCTGGGAGTAAAAATTAATTCTATAATTCTCTAAGGATGTCTGTTATAGACGTATGTCATAGATATGTCAATATATCATATTGTAGTGATGCACTATACAATAATTGTGTCATTGCAGTATACCTTGTCGATTACGAGTCTGTTCTTAACAGCAGTAGCCTCTTCCAGACAGTACTCGTGCACACGAGAGAGACAGTCGTTTAGCAGCACAACGTAGCGCGTGTTCAGAGTCTCTATTCTCTCCTGCATCTTTCTGATCTTCCTCTCCCACTCCTGAACCGACCGCTTGCACACTACGGGGGGACACAGGTTGGACTGGTTGAATATAAACTTCGCTCTCTCCTCATTCATTACTCTCTGCTCCTCAGAGAGTTCCTCTAGGATGCCACGGAACTGAGGGGGATGCTGCACGGCCGGGTCTGACATGAACTTGTTGAACTCCTCGACTGCCCTCTCGATCCTCAGCTCCTTCCAGAGCTCCACCAGAGAGAGCCAGCTCTCCCTGCACCTCTTCTCGTGACCTGGGAACAGAGAATAGAATTAAACAATCAGTGCTATTTCTAAAGTGGGATTAAAATATGGTAGAGAATACTTTGCCCTCCAAATTATAAATACAAACATTTTATCAAATATCGCATAAAACATGACCTTTTAAATCATTTTTTGAGTTCAAAAGGTCGCAATTATTTCATAAAAATTAAATGAGTGACACCGCTATCATAAACAAATAAAAACAATCTAATTTATTGCTTTGTGAGAACAAATTCGAGAAGAATTTAGAGTGTAAAAAAAACAATTCCCTGTTGTAAATTGTTTATATACTATTTGAGTATTAACATAAGTGGATCATAGACTATACAGAGAATAACACCTGCTACTGCTATACTATAGTAGACACCAACACCTGCAACAGTAGCACGAAAAGTATAAATACAGGCAAGTTGCGAGCAGAATAGATACTCTTATTGGAGGGACAGTGGATCCTTTAAGAACATCAGATGCGGCCGTTGATTGTGTCGCGAAACGACCGAAACCGAAGGGCTCGTTAAATAGATTTAGTAATTAAAATAAATTAGTTATTTACCTGTGTTCGAAATTCAAACTTAATTAAGATAATACCGTGTGTACCTATGTACGAGGATCTGAGTCTGAAGAGCAGCTGGTTGCAGCTCCGCTGGTTCTCTATGAGAGTATAGTTCATCTTCCAAGCCTCCTCTTCCAGCAGAGACACGCACTGCGGAGGCGTGAGGTAGCCCACGCGGGCAAACCTCTCCGAGAACTGGGAGAATGCGATGTTGAGGGATGAGCTCTTCTTGCGCTCCATCTCGGAGAGAGTATCACTGAATGTGTGAATGCTGGACTGGTGGAGAGCACTGAACGCTACTGTTTGGTCCCACACGCTCTCCAGCTGTGAGAAGCTCTGAGAGAGCAGGGCATCCTTCTCTGAGAGAGGCTGTGTGAGCTACCATGGATATAATAAATAAATAAAGAATTACAGTTTTAACTACATGTACAGTAGAACCTCGTTAGGACGAACACCAGGGGACCATCAGAATTCGTAATATCCCGAGTATTAACCAATATCATTTGTATTGAAAAGGCTTTGAAGAGGACTGAAATAGTAGTCGTATTAACCGTGTTCGCACTACTAACGAGGTTCTACTGTAACTACAAAGCAATACCATATCAATCTGAGCTGTGATATCATCCATGTGCTCCTTGAGGCTTTGCGAAGCCTCCGCTATCTTCCGCTCGTACTCAGAGCTGAGGCCAGACAGCCGGTCCCGGAACTCCTCTCTGGCTCTCTCGTGTTTCTCTCGCTGCTTCCGCCTGACTCTCTCCACGGCCTCGGAGCTGCTGCCCGCGCGGGAGACGCAGTCGGGGAGTCCGCTCACCTCCTCCAGCTCTTCCAGCCTCTCGGCGGTCTCGCTGTCGCTCTGAGCTCGGTACAGAGTCTCCAGCATGCTAGCTAGTCGCAGGATATATCTGTTATTATTCATAGCAAACACTCATAACGATATAATTCCATTCCATAACAATAAGTGAATTGAACATTCTCATTAGTAATTAGAACCAATTATTACACAATCTATAGCACTCTATACTGTATATAAATATATTGTCACAGCTCGCAGGGAGCTAGGATCTGACCTGGAAGGTGCCGGACTTGGTTATGTACTTGACACCTTTGTACGGCTTGAAATCCTCGGTGTACATCTCCAGGCGGTTAACCTTTATGCCCGAGGCGGCGTGCAGCGGCAGAGAGAAGTGCACACTCAGCTCGGGCCGCGCCCGCACCGAGCTGCCCGGCTGGATGCTCACGGACCCGGCCAGGTTAGCCATCTTCCCGGGGACCAGTCGCCCGACCCGCCAGCGCACCACGCGGGTGACCGGGTCAAAGGTGAAGCTCCCACACGTGGACACCAGATTGACGTTTGTCACCTCTTTCGGCATCGGACAGATAACCTCCACGTCCTCAAGCGTCTTCCCCACCGTGTTCTTAGTCCCCGCGCGCAGCTCCATGCGGCCGCTGGACTCCCGAAGGGTGAATATGGGCGTGACGTAGATGGGCAGACACATGGTGGTGCAGCTCTGCGCGCTGGCCTGGTACGTCATCAGACGGAAGGACCCGTCGGGAGGGACGAAGGAGACGAGTCGCTCGGACTCCCAGCGACGGTAGCGCGCGCAGGGGTGGAAGCTCACGTCCTCCAGGACCCGGGGGTTCATGAAGGTCAGCGTGAGGTCAGGCATCCCCGAGAGCTTGCAAACGCAGTCCACGTATCCGATAATGTCGCAGGAGACCACGCCGCCACTCTTGTCCACAATACAGTCTATCTCCTCCGTTATGTCCATGTAGAACTCGTTGTTGACGTACTTGACTCCGGATCGGCGCCATGGCATGTTGGAGATCTGAGAAGCGGGCAGGTGAGAAGCCATTGTTTCTTTCCCGGTTAGGTTATGAATGACGTCAGTTACAATATTGGTTGGCTGTATGAGCTCCTTGAGCAGGTTGGGCTCAGTAGCCAGTGGGAATCCGTTGTCGAGCATCTCCTCTAGGATCTCGTATATGAGCACTATCTTCTCTCTGATTTTCTGCTCGGTACACTCGTGCAGGTATTCAGTGAAGATGCTGGTCATTCGGTGGAGGAACTCTATCACAAAGAGAGGAGGGATTTCACCTTGTACCACGGCCACGAAGAATATATTGTGCTTGAATATGTGTATGAGGTAGAAGCTCCCGCCCGATAGCACGGGCATTATGTCGTCTGGAGAGTTAGCCTTGGCCTGAGCCTCGTAAAACACATCGAGAACATTTCGTGATAGGACTTTCTTCCAGTGGCGCTCTAAGAACACGTCTCCCAGGGAGCTTATTAAGAAAATGCTCTGAATCATTTTCTACTATAACTAATTAATTAAATTTACAGGTAATTTATTACTGTAGAGTAACATCAAACTACTGAATAATAACTGTCACCATGAGAAAACTGTAAAATCATGGGTAGAATTTCGCCCAAAATGTTGAAACAAAAACCAAAGTAATGCCTTGTTATAATGCTAGCTAAGAAGTGAAGTAAGTTAGCGTAGATTGATACTATAAATGCCCACAAATTATCAAGATATTTGCTGATTATAAAGTCTGTTAAAGTTAAATAAAAGGTCTCAAGTGCAACTTAATATCGGTGACCAAGTACTGCTTTGGAATACCAGAAAGAAAGAATGCAACCATGCACGAATGTCAAATATCCTTGGATTGGACCGTTTGAAGTTGTTAACATATCTGCCAACCTTACATGGATTTAACCATTTTGGTGGCTGTTCTGTACAGGCTTAAAATGATATATGACATCCGGACCGGAATTTTCAGCTGGGACAAAATTACCGATTGTGGGTCTAAATTGGAGCCCCGTACAAGGAATGACTCAAATATTTTGGCAGGTATGAGATATAATACACCGATAATTAGAATATTTCGGTAGTTAAAATTTAGCGATAGTTAGAAAAATCAATAGTTAGAAAAGCCAATGGTAATTAATAGTCAGATTGGAATTTAATAGTGCATCACAAATAGTTAGAATAAATCGATAAGTTAGAATAACCCGAGTGAGAAAAAACCGATGGAAATTAAGTGTAATTACGAATTAAATAATAAGTGCAGCTAAAAATCAGAAGGAGCACACTCCCATCCCGTCTGTGAGGAGTTTTGTATTTTGGGTGCTTTGAAAAGCATATATTGAAATCAGTTGCAACTAACTCAGGTCTAAATATTGGGGGGGGGTCCTACCCCCCAAACTTTAAGGTTGGGGGGGTCCGATCCCGAAAAAAAGGGAAGTTGGCGCCTATGGGGCGTTACGAATATAACGAAGTGCCTGCTTATAACTAAGTCGTTAAATGTTTCGGAACATTGAACGACATCGTTATAAGCAGGCACTTAGTTTTTTTTAAACATGTTTTAATTAAAAAGTTTTTTTTAAAACATGTTTTTTTAAAACATGTTTTTTTTAAAATATGTTTTTTTTAAAACATGTTTTTTTAAAAACATGTTTTAATTAAAACATGTTTTTTTTTAAACATGTTTTTTTTAAAACATGTTTTTTTTTAAACATGTTTTTTTTTAAACATGTTTTTTTTTAAACATGTTTTTTTTTAAACATGTTTTTTTTTAAACATGTTTTTTTTTAAACATGTTTTTTTTTAAACATGTTTTTTTTTAAACATGTTTTTTTTTAAACATGTTTTTTTTTAAACATGTTTTTTTTTAAACATGTTTTTTTTAAAACATGTTTTAATTAAAACATGTTTTTTTAAAAACATGTTTTTTTTTAAACATGTATTTTTAAACATGTTTTTTTTAAAACATGTTTTAATTAAAACATGTTTTTTTTTAAACATGTATTTTTAAACATGTTTTTTTTTAAACATGTTTTAATTAAAACATGTTTTTTTTTAAACTTGTTTTTTTTTAAACATGTTTTTTTTTAAACATGTTTTTTTTTAAACATGTTTTTTTTTGAACATGTTTTTTTTTAAACATTTTTTTTTTAAACATTTTTTAAACATGTTTTTTATTTTTATTTAAACATGTTTTAGGGGGATGGGGGGTGAACATCATATGGTCTCATTAGGATGAAAAGCGTCCGTATGTAATAATATCACAAGGTTAATCTAAGTATATGTTGCAGACTTGCAGTCCAAGTGCGTTTCAACGCCAAACGTTTCAGGCCGCATGCGGCCAGAAACAACTAACAATATAATCACCAATTCCAGAGTGATGAAGTAGGAAATCCTATCAGATCTAGTCCAACTCTTCTTAGCGTATCTTGCTGTAAGGTAATTGCAGAGACCAGCTACTAGTGCCAAGCTCAGTAATAGCAGACTGTACCCAGAATTAACTAGGTTGTTATCAGGGAATGAAAGAAAGGTTCACGAACGAACTTATTGAACTTGAACTGAACGAACTGAACGCCGGGCATTTAAGGGATTCACGGTGAACGAACTAAACGAACGCCAACGGTTTCCGAACGGAGATTGAACGAATTGAACGAACTGAACGAACTGAATTGAACGAATTGAACGGATTGAACGAACTGAACTGAACGAACTAAACTGAATAAAGATAAATTATAAATATAGATCCATTAAATATAATAGGTGACTGCAAAAGTGCTAATCCCGGACATCCCTAGTGGACTCATGTCTGTTAGCTTAGATTCTAGCTTCTAGCTTCTTAACCTGAACTTCAATAACAGTTTGGAGGACCGAACAGTCTATCATAAACGGAATAGTTCGTATCACTTACTGTACACTGAACTAAACGAACTAAACGAATTGAACGGATTGAACGAACGCGGGTTAGCCCGTGAACGAACTGAACGAACGCTGGTGGAGCTGAAGTTAGGAGGTGAACTTGAACGAACTGAACGTGCGTCAATTTAAGATGAACTGAATTGCGTCAATTCTGTCCGTTCGTGAACCTTTCATTCCCTGGTTGTTATGTACCTTTGAATTCACAAGACTGGTTTGAAGTGATCGTGTGAAACAATGTTAAATTTGTTTCCGTTGACAGATTTAACGAGTTATTGGTGGATGTTTGACTGATACATTTCCAACCATAATTAACATTAATATATATGTAAGTAGTAGCTCCAAACAATGTAGCAGTTACCCATTCAATAATGTTCAGTGAAAATAAGTATAAGCTCGAAACATAACACGTCTCCGCATTATTTTCGACCTGTGTTGGTATAGCTCATTTAGTCCCTATATCCTAAACTTAGCAGCTTTATAGCTAACTCTCTTGTTGATAACTTCTGAAGTAGAAACACAAAGCAGAGACAAAACGCAATGGTGTACACAAGATGAATAAATACAATATTGTCGGAAATAAGATCCACATTTCTATAATGTTTCTCAAAATTTTAAGCTATAAAATATCGCAAACTTCACTTAATTATAACTTTGTGCTCTTACTCTAGTCAGGAGACTTTGTATCTAAAATACAGACACTTACCTAATACAGTAAATGTCGGATATAAGAACATATCGGAAAGAAGAACACTATGTTGGAAAACGGTTGCCATATACCCTATATAATTTATGTCGGTTATAAGTACGTTCCCGACGATGTGCTTATAACCGGCATCCACTGTACTGTGAGACAATATTATCTATGCAGATGGTTATATGCGGTAAACCAAGGGAGACTGCAGACATAATAATTAAATTTAGTAACGCTCCCTAACAAAATATATTTTCAATCGAAACAAATTATGTTTATTAAGAACTCTAACCACAATATAAAGTCCAAGATATAACATGTATAATAATGCACACCGTACCAGAAGAAAACAAAAATTCTCTCAATTGACACATAAAATAATATTCCACTAATAATCATAAATATATGTTTAATAGATAAAATAAAAAACTAGCATACCACAACAAATCGCGAAATCACAGCCGTAGACTATAATACAAACAAAACATGGTGCATCGCAGTGATAATATCTACAGTGCATGCTAAATACAGAACCGCAGTTAACTGAAATAATCAGCCACAGTCATCGACTTTTGCGGTTGAAAGTGTTGTTTCTTTGGAGGTTTGTAAGACGGGAAGAACAACAGAATTACAGTAATATTGTCCATAGAGCCGTACTTAAGGGCCTTCTCAACGAGAAATTCTGCCGTGACCTCCTGAGCGCCGCCAGCCTTGAAGTGCTCGTCTATGAAAGTGGGTATTTTGTCCGGATTGAGAGCGTCCCACAGACCGTCACAAGCCATGACAATGTAGTCTTCTTCTCCGTTCAGTTCGATAGTGTTAATATCCGGTTCTGCCGTGATGCTCGGCTTCTGCTGCAGATCTCCGATGGCCCGCGCGACCGACAGCACGCCGTTAACTCTCCAGGCCCCGAGGTACACCACCACCCCTCCCGCCTTCTCGATCCGCTCTTTCTCGGCCTCGTCCTCTGGCTTGTGGGGAGTCATTACCTATCGGAAACAAGCTCATTACACGCCGTACAATATACAGTCAACTCTCGTTATAACGAAGTGCTTGGGACCTGTAAATCCCTTCGTTATATCCGGATATACGTCCCGGATATAATAATTAAAGCATTTAATGCTCTGGGGGAAAATATCCATTTCGTTATAAACGGATATTTCGTTATATTATAACGAGAGTTCTTCGTACACTATATTAATGAGAGATCTACCTTCACAGCTTTGCCCTGTCGGTACAGAAACGCCTGGGAGTCCCCTGCCCACCCCACGTGCATCCTATCGGAGCCCCGCATGTACATAACGAGAGCAGTGCTTCCGCACTTCCACTTCTCCAGCTGTCCCAGCTCCTCGAAGGACTGGTCTATGGAGAGGAAGGAGTCCCTCATCGCCTTGCTTGTGTCGGTGTCTATGTCAGGGTGCGTCAGCAGCTTGTCGAACAGCTGATGGTACGTGTACTCGGCCGCATTTAAGCCCCCGTGTCCGTCGAACACACCACACAAGGTCCCCACTTTGTCGTCCAAGCACTTTCTCCCCAGCAGCGCGTCCGTGTTGAGACACACGAAGTGTCTGTCCTCCATGCTCCTACGCTTGCCCCGGTCTGAGTACACACTCACGGTAATGCCGCTGCTCTCCAGGGGGCGCGGCGGCTGTGTGTCCTCTGCCAGCCAGGAGGAGGAGAACTCGCGGAGAGCTGCCACGAACAGATCGTGGATCCGAGGCACGTGGTACCTGTCGTAGTTAATCTTCTCGGGCAGGTCCTTGGGTCTGCCTATCTTGCACTTGTCCAGACCCTCCTCCGAGAGGATCTTCTGACTCAGTACGTGCACTATAGCCGGCACGTAGGCTATGGGACAGCCCAGCTTGTATATAAACTCCATAGCCTCAGAGACCACGAAGGGAGACAGCTCGGGGGCCCTCAAGGGGACGCTCTCGTCCCAGGGGTCGATGCGCACCGCCCTGAGCTGGACAGGGGGCTCCCCGTCCGTACTCGGGTCTGTGGGAGGGGCGGCAGGTGGAGAGGACATCTTCTCGAGGAAATCTTTGAATGTAAGCGTTTTGGGCTCACCCCCAGCACTAGCCATCCTAACTAGCTAGCAGAGTCAGTTGCGTTCCTCTTATCATAAATCATTTAGCGTTATTAGTTAATAATTAATTAAATATGACACAATGTAAGTAATACCTATAACCTACAAGTAACATACAGTCGCGTAGCGTAACTTTCCAGTAGAGTTGAGAAGAATCTAACTTCATGGTTTCCTTAGTAGCATGTAAATCGAAAATATCCCACCCGTCAGAATTAATAATTTCATCAGCCGGCCATTCCACTTCCCATTTATCTCCACGCTGCGCATTCTGTCCTCGAGTTGGAACATTCTCTGCTTCACCTGCGCCATCTCGCTGTCCGGCTGTCGGCTGCCGAGTGGCTCTCCTGACCGCGTGACGTCACTCGGTGGGTTTGCTGGGGCAGAGGAGATAGCGGGGCCAGCGGAGGCGGGGTTACGGAAGTCGTGTCCGGTTATGTTTGGGGGAGGGGACTCCATGAGCACTCGGTTCCTAGGCTCGTACGTGAGGTCCGGGGGGTTCTGGGCGGGCGTGGGGTAGCTGGTAGAGGTGGGGCGGAGGGTAATAATGTCAGGCGCTTCCATCTCGGTATATGGATTAGGAGAGATTTTATCTAGTGTTCTGTTATATAAATTATGTAATTCTATAATAAACCATCAGTTAGGAAGTAGCATAATTTCACTAGTGGAATGTCAGTGAAATTATCTTGGATCTTTAGGATACTTACAACTAACTAGAAATAATTCTAAATGCAGTTTGCAATGGAGCAATTATGATCGTATTTCCCCAAAAAGGCGCTTACATCCAGGTCAATAAAAATGGCATTGGTATGATGAAATTTAACTAAACACATTAGTTGATCGCTGGAGTGTAATTCCATTAATTTTGGCAAATTCAGTATTATACTGTCGGTGAGAACCATTAGAACCGACCTAAATATTATTTTCTGGATTTTCAAAAAAATTCAGGACAATTTTGGCCAACGAAAACAATAAGCGCGCTTATTCGAACCAATACGGTAATTGAAAATATTCCAATCATTACTAACAGATATTGACATGATATACTGTTGCTTCGACCATAGGAAGATGTATAAGAAATGCTACTGTCCATTTTCCATCTCTAGCAATTGTATAATTTAGACTATGCATTATGAGCCACAGGTTTGCTAAGTCTCAATTGTATGCCTAATCTCACCAAATTATCTATTAATTAAAATTAGTATATTTATATACTAGGTTAGCTAATCTTGGTTAATTAAATATTTTCTCATTAGAACGACTCTTACTCTTTTGTTTTTGCAAAAAAAACGCAAATAACGATTATTTACATAATTCAAGTGGTAGAATCAACAAATGAATTGGAAATACACTTGTAATCATTATTTTTGGCATTCGCAATACTGTTTTGAATTTTTCCTTTCTTACAGCAATAAATATGAGAAAACTAATAGTTTATAACGAGCTGAGATAATTAGGTTGATCTTATTCAGTTATTCAATCCCTATGGCTGTAAGCAATGGATCATGCACTGTTATAATTCAATATAATCAGCGTGTGCTATTGACCAGTGTTCGTTGAATGGCACACGTTCTGTTGTGTACAAAGGGATAACATTAAAGGTGCCAGGATGCTCTGCTCATTTAGCTATAAATCTAGTTTCTAATCAAATAGCTACTGTGCCATACGAGACTCATAAAATTATATTGTAAATACACAGTTACAAGATAACATAAGATAATTGATACACTGTAAAGAAATGAACCAGACAGGAGCCAGACAGGAGGTTGAGAACTTCTACCACCTCCTAAATCAGTGGAAAGAGACTCGCTCTCTCATTGAGAGTCAACTGTATTCCGTACTCTCCCATACAGACAGTCATAATATCATGCAGGAGTTAGACAAGTTGGAAGGTGAGTGTTTAGTTACTTATAAGCCTCTTTACATTCAATAGTATCAAGATAATTAGTTGTGTTTAGAATGTCTGAAGTTGACACCTGAGTGGAACAGCTGTAGAAATCTTAGCGACGTACGATTGGTAGGTTGGTTACCTTGAGCATGCCAACACTATATAATATCCTTCACAATCTATATGTATGTTTATTTGTCAACCCTCAGGCAATGGTTGGTACAGATAATTCTCGCAAGTCACTATTGGTGAATAAATATCTCTATGGAACACTGGATGTGGATATACCAAAGGACAAAGGTATGTATGAATACATCTAAATTCGTTTGAATAAAATGAATAATGTTATATGATCTTTCATTTAGAAATTCGTCACAAGAAGGATTTCTATCTGGATGGAAACAATCAGTTGATGTTGATACGAGAAATAACCGGGGTGCCATCCAAACAGGTGTTTATATCAGCTGTTATCTCTTAGGAGAATAGATATTATTATATATTCAATATCTGCTAGGTCTCTATTTGGGCAGATGCAATGATGTTTGTATTCAGCTTAGAGAATATGGATAGTTTCAATTCGGTTTTCACTTCCTATCAACTGATGGGAGAACACAGGTTTAGACATGGACAAGATACAATTCCATGTGTTCTCATTGGGATCCAAGGTATAGCAAGAAATTAATTTTGATATAATTCTGCAATTATTATATTTAACTCCTTGTATTTCTTGTATCCGGTCAGATAGTTCTATTCAGCGGAGTGTTACGCACTCAGATGCCCTGAGTCTAGCTACTAACCACATGAACAATTCGCCATACATAGAGGTTATTCCCGAGACAGGGATTAATGTAGACTCATCTTTTCAAAGAGGTGAGAGTGTGTTTGTGAAATAAGTAAATGTTCCGATTGAATGTTTGCATTTTAATATTTGTATCTGATTAAGTGCTCCTTTCAATGAGGCTGAATCCAAATTATATCGATATTGTAGCTGTCATATAATCGCTAAATTAGCTTCAACAAAACCTTTCAATGTAACCTTTCTAACACTTCCTTACTATTCCAGCTTGTAAGTCTGTTGCTGCCAGTCGTATCGCCACTCCTGTCGCCAGGAAGAGCAAGAGCAGCGAGACGCCCATGAGCGAGGCAGCGCTTAGTATGAACGGGAACGGACCCTACAAACTAGTTCGCCAGTCGAGTCTCCCATCAAACAGTGCACACAAGCGAAAGAAAGTCAACAAAAAACTTAATCACGTTAGTCCCTATCTCTATAAGTGTTTATGGATAACAGTAAATCCGTATAGACATCCACTTTCCAATGATTCATTATATAATTTATATTCAACATAGCACCTCGATTACCATTAATTAATACAAAGTAATTAGTTATATACTAGATCTATGCATGGCTGCAATCGACAAAGAAATGAAACTTCACAAAAGCTTTATAGGCAGATTCTATAAACGAATTTGTGATGTTTCTAAGTTTAATCGGACATGCTCTTGGATACAATAATTATTCGACAGATAACTATAAATATTAAATGATACTCTCAGAGACTAACTCGCGTTTATATTGTGCCTCTAGATGAAATCAAATTATGAGATGACCAACGGTGTTCCCTTACTAGGGACAGGAAGGGATATTCCTATTAAAGAGGTAATTCCATTGTTACCTTATATGATATTTTGCATTTATAGAATAGGATAATACATATTATCATTTATAGAGTAAGGTTTTGAAACGTGGAAACAAACGCAAGAAAGATTGGCGGAAGAAATTTCTCGTCCTCACCCAGAGTACACTCACCTATTATCCAACCACACACGTTAGTTAGTCTATTTAGCAACTAATATATATCGACCAACACCTTTCTAATGTAATTTCAGGCACTGGTAAAGTCATTTTCTTAACATTAAAATATACCTTTGCAAATATTGAAAAGGGGTTGGCAATATATTTCAGGTCGATTTTTAATTATAATAAAACCTTTTGAAAGTGAACACGCCAAAGTGTTCACTTTTGAGAGGTGTTAACTTTTCATGATTTATCAAAAAGCAATGGGAAAAATTTGGGACCAAGAAAAAGTGTTCATATTTTGGAGTTGTTCATTTCTTGAAGGTGTTTTTTGGAGGTTTGCTGTACAACTAAAGTGTAATATTCTACACTATATTATTATTGTATTATAAAACAACTATTGATAGTGCGTACCCCTTATTCACAGGATTACATGGATCAAGTTAACGGCAAGTATATAAACTTACTGCACTGCACTGTGAAGATCCCTGGCAAGGACCCCACTGGTGTGACTCGCTCCACCAACAGCACCCTCCGGACCGCAGACACATTTCCCCGGACCCTCAGGATGCACAGCATAACGGAGGCGTCTCCGCAGAGAAAGACAGATTTCCTTCAGATAGAGAGGAATACGGGAGTATGTTTATTTATGTTGATTAATAGACTAGACTCTCGTTAATACGAACACCAGGGGATAGTCAAAATGTGTTCATATTATCCGGAATTCGTATTAACCTTTAACACTAGTCACTTGCATGCATTTTTTAGCTAGGGAAATTAAACCCTGTACTCCTTAACCAATATTTCGCCTTATCCGTTAATGAGAGTATACTGTACTTGTATATATAGTCATTGTAGACTATTACAGTGCAAACCGGTTTTTTCTAACTAACAATTTATTCTAATTGTGTAAGAAATTCCAATTTATTTTATTTTCAATCGGTTTATTCTAACTATCGGATTTTCTCCATGCAAAGAATTGGTTAGAATAACCTGTTTCGACTGTACTATAATTATTGCTGATTTGTCAGTTTATCTCGGACGGGGCGCTCTCAGACATGTCGGACGATGAGGAGATGTTCTCCGCGAGTGCTGTCTTCTCCAAACCCGCCAGCTTTGTTAACCCGCTCTTCACGCACAATCCTATCAGTCCCATCGACGACAGTTTCCTCAACAGACTCTTCAAGGGGTAGCATATTCTAAATAATACAAATATTTAATCTAATTAGTATCCATGGTATACTTTGTTATAATTAAGGAAAGATAACTTTTCTGAAACAGAGGAGGACACAGCTCCCACCACTTTCTACTCCAGTCCAGATCCTCACGTCGTGTCTGCTGACAAGAAGAAGACTCCTAAGATATTCAAGAGCGGGCATAATCGCGGCAAGAGCGATGCTACACTTCAAAAGTTCTTGGTCCCAACTGGTACAGGTTTGTTAACAGTCTAAAGTGTATTCATTCTCTACTGAGGTGGTATATGGTGATGTCATTACTTTTTTCTTTTAGAGAATCATGTGGGAATCTTTGAGTTTCATATTATTTCGTTAGACGGTAGATGTTGGGTGTTTGATGCAGGGTCTTCTGAGGTAATTTTTTAATTAAGAGATTTGCAGCTAAGTATACTATAACATGCTTTCTTTAGGAACGCGATAATTGGATTAAACTAATTGAACAGCAAATTCACGCAGCTCTTATTGCTACAACTGGGAACAAGAATACGGTTAGTATTTTATTCGCTTGTTGCATTAACTTACTAATACTCACTGTAATATGTTGTTATATCTACAAATATCCGATCTAACTCAGTTTCGCGTACAAATGCAAACTTTGCTTCAGTATTCCATTTATATATGAGTAGGGAAATTAATTAGCACATTCCAATGTCCTACTTCGGTAACTGCTTATTTCCCCACACTTGTAACTAAATATATTGTTTTGCAGCCTAGCAACGCTAGCAGCATATAGCAATGTTCCACTGAATTGAAATTGAATGGTATCCTAAGCCATTTCTATACCACAATATAATTAGGGAAACTATAAATATTTGATGAACGAGTAAAAATAGTACTTTCCTCGGCTCAATAAATATTGAATATACAACTGCTATATTTTCCCATCTCTTGTTAACTACCCATTCGGATTCCCCCACAAATACATATACTGCGTTATAACAACACTATCATCCTCACATGACCGGCTCCCCCGAACTCCGCCAGCTCAAACTGGAGCTGAACCCCCTGCCCCTAACCACCTGGGACATAGACATTCCCTCTGTCTTGCTCTCGGTTAGAGTGGGGAACATTTCCGGCGGGTACAACCCGGACCTTTTCGATGAATCCGTGGAAGACTTCTTTCTCTGCCACATCTGTAAGGGCGTTCTGAAGGAAGCCCTGCTCACGCCTTGCGGACACGTGTTCTGCAAGGTCTGTCTCTACCAGGCCAAGTTCTACAGCCAGCACACGGAGACCAGGTGCCCCATGGACAACAACCCGATCGTGCTGGACAAGATTACGGAGGAGGACTTCATAAACCGCTGGGTCCGTCAGAAGCGGATCCAGTGTCCGCTCAGGGCGAAGGGCTGTGAGTGGAGCGGTGAGCTCGGGGACTGCAAGAGACACCTGAACACCGCCTGTCTGATGTTCCGCGTTAAGTGTTCGCAGGGCTGCGGCGCTGTGGTGATGCGCTGCGAGCTGGAGTCGCACACCGGCAAGCAGTGCCTCATGCGGAAGGTGGAGTGTCAGTACTGCGCTGACGAGGTCTGTCTGGGAGAGATGGACGAGCACTGGAGCACAAAGTGTAATGTGTATCCCACCCCCTGTCCCAACAGCTGCCAACCCATGACAGTGGAGCGGCGGAATATGAAGCGACACCTGGAAGACGACTGTCCCCTGTCCGTCCTACCCTGTAAATACAAGAAGTACGGCTGCGAACACGCGTGCTCCCGGAAAGAGATGCCCTGCCACCTCTCCACCGACATACAGTCCCATCTGGGGCATCTTAACCTGCACACGGAGCTCATAGAGGCCTCCCACACGACTGCGGTAGCGCGTCTCGAGACACGCATCGACTGCTTACAGGAAGTGCTATACAGCCTCGCCAACAGGTCGCCCTACGTATGGGAAGTGAGGGGAGTAAGCGCCAAGCTGGAGACCGGTGCCACGCTATTTAGTCCGCCTATATACACTAACAACGGGCTGAGATTCAATATGAAACTGTATTGCAATGGACTGGATGAGGATTCCGAATCTTACATTTCTCTGATCCCCTGTTTCTCTAATATACCCACTGGGCAAGATTCGCCTCTCCAACTGAAGCTGCATGCTTCCCTGTTGAACCAGCTGAGCAATACGCTGCACCACGTAGTGCAGACGGATCTAGCGGTGACAGGGGCCGAGGAGGTGGTCAGCCCGCTGCTCGTCAAGTTCCTGTCGCACTCACAAATCAGACAATCTTCTTGCTTGTGTGTCTACATGCAGAATGATGCGGTCTATATAAGAATTAGCGCTACCAACATCTCAGAAATCCCTACCACATGGCTTCGGAATGTTTTCTAGTCTATCATCCTTGAAATTTATTTTCTCGAAATATCATATTTTCAAGATTTACCACACACATACTCCATATTCTGTTTATTATATAAAATCTTTGGTACTAATCTTAGTTGTACACATAAAAAGTTATTTATTGAGTTGTAAACGGATGGTTAACATTAACATGATCGTATCCTGTTTAAGATTGACAAGCCTGAAATTTACTAACTAGTATACGTATAAAGTTACTATAAAGTTTGACGCACAATGCTGAGGTTTTATGTTATACGTATCATATTATGTCTACCGTATGTGTCATTAGATGATGACTGAGTGGGATCTAATTAATTCCAACTTCAAACAATGCACTCATATTTCGTTGTTTTCCATTACGTATATGTAAGAGGTTATATTATACTGTACTCTTGTTAGAAGTATAAATATGGGCGGAGCAGTTAGTCGCGTGTTGGACGCGCGTAGGGACCGTAGAATCGCTAACTACGGAACTTACCGTCTGCTCCTAATGGGACTCGACGGGTCTGGTAAAACTTCGATTCTGAATCACATCAAAACTAATGACTGCGGTCATCCCGAGCAAACTGCGTTGTTTAACGTAGAATCCTTGTCTCTGTCTGGCTCCCTCACAGTGTCGGTTCGGGACTTCGGGGGCAGGCCCGAGTACAGGGACCAGTGGGCCCGTGGCCTAGAGGGCGGAGACGCGCTTTTGTACGCCGTGGATAGTAGCGACACTGTACGCATGCAGGAGGCTATCAATGAGTTAGATAAGTTGTTGGGGAAAACACCTCCACTCAAGATTCCCATTCTAATCCTAGCTAATAAGCAGGACCTGCCCACTGCTATTCCCGTGGATGAAATGCGAAACCGGTTTTCAGCTCAGCTGGAGCCGCGAGAGGACGGGCTGTCGGGTTTGTACCCCACCTCCGCTGTCTCGGGACAGGGCATAGGAGAGGTGGTGGAGCGTATGAAGCGATATTTTAAGAAACAATAATATATATTTGGTTGTGTTTATGTGCGGACTTGTAAGTATTTGAGTTGATAATGTAAATACTAATTATATTGGTAACTTTTAAAATTCGCCCAATTCCCCCAATAATTACTTTGGAATTACTTGTTTATTTCGTTCATTCACCCTACTATATTCGTTGCAAGTGTTCAGTTAATAACTTTGTCAATACGCTTTCCAGTTATCTGTCGGATGACAGATTTTCTGAACAAGACTCCGAGACTCCAGGACATGGGTCCCAAGGGGGGCTATGACGAGATCCCGTTTGCTCGCATCATTCGTAAGAGGGGGCCCGGGGGCCTGACTCTGATGCTCGGGACGCTAGGGCTCTGCTCTCTGGGCTGGGTGGGGATATACTACGGGAACAGAGAGCGCAGGAGACAGCGAAGGGAAATGTTTGACGCTCGCATTGCCCTGTACCCTCTCTTGCTAGCGGAGCAAGACAGGGATATTCTCAAACAGATGAAGGACTTTGAGGAGGCAGAACTGGAGATTATGAGGAACGTCCCGGGATGGAGAGCAGGGGAGAGTGTGTACTACAACGCTAGGTGGATTAAACCGACACAGAGTAACCTGGACCAACTGTGATACATTCCTATTATTGTGAATCTGCATTGATTTATTCGCTCTATAATATACTTATTCGTATATAATTTAGTTAGCTAGCTATAATATCAGTAAATAAACTAAAGACTAGACTTAATTAATTAACTTAACAACAATAATGGTATAAAGTAGCGGTTCTATTCAACTTGTTATTACTTGTTTGTATTTTTTAAAAATCTTAATTTATATTTAGTATGAAACATGTTTATAATTCTATCTATTTAGGTCCGACAATCTATCGTTAACACTTCTGAGGTTGCCGGCATTAGGAATGTGAAGGGAAATCACGTCTGCTGCGACTGCTTAGCTCCTGGTAAGATACACTGTTACATCAGCCATACTGTTCAAATAATTATCCAGGAGCGCGAAACGCTCTTTTGGAGCATAATTTTGGAAAAGTTGAATATGTGGAATCTTTTCCTATATCGTAACATTAATTTGTGATTTAGGCGTATGAAAATTGGAACATACCAGAATTAGGAGTGTATTTACAAATGGCTGTATAATACACTGATACTGTTGTTATACATTATACATACTGTATAATATAATTCATATATTACGTTTGTATAGATCCTGAGTGGGCGAGTATAAACCTTGGAACAGTCATTTGTGTGCACTGCTCCTCTGTGCATAGACAGCTGGGCACACACGTGTCTCGCATTAAGTCCCTCGAACTCGATGAATGGACGTGAGTACTCATTAGCATACAATGTGTATTTTGTTATTCTATTGCTCTGTGTGTTATTAGTGTGCAGCAACTTTCGCTTGCTCGTTCGCTCGGCAATGATTTAGCTAGGAGTGTGTGGGAGTGTACCAGCCAGGCCAAAGGGTATACCCACCCTAACTACACTTCTTGCACCAGGTATGTTAGATACTGGGTTCTAATAACTCTGTTTTTTATAAACCAAATTTCTGGCTACATTAAATAGGAAAGAAAGAGAGACATGGATTAGACTCAAGTATGAAGAGAGAACTTTTTTAGAAGAATTGATAATAAACGACATAACATTACTAGAAGTGAGTATATAATAACATTAACTTGTTACTTATATATAATTATTTCATTAAATTTACTTATCGCATTAAATTACCTTGTATTTACTTCTTCCCAGAGATTGAGATCGGCTGTAGAAGGAGAAGACCTGAGTGAGGTATACTCCCTGCTCCCATACTGTTCTCCTGAACTGCTTAACCACCGGGATCCCATCAGCAAGCAAACGATACTGCACACCAGTGTCATTGCAGACAACTCTTCACTCTCTCTCCTGCTTGTTTGGGTAATATTAATAGTATGCGCCTTGTATAATAAGCACAGAAGTTTGTAGCCTCATTGTTTTAAGGCATTGGTATTCGCCTAATCTATATATTAAAAGCGGAATTGTTGTGTGTGTGTGTGTGTGTGTGTGTGTGGGGATGTTTGTCCGTAATTAATTGAAAAGACCATACTACCTAGAAAGCTGAGATTTGGTATATAGGAGTAGTTTGTCATAGCGACATGGGTCTGTTGGTTTTCTAAGCGAAATATTGTGAGCATGACATGATACGGTAACCTTTTCCTTAATAACTTTTGCAAATTTGACTCCGTTAGTATAAATTTTATATGAAAATCGACAACACATAGTGGAACACCTTTGTGAAAATTATCAATTTTTACGAACTTACATAGCGAAAGTTATTAGTTAAAATGTGTCCTATTATTTTTAACACTGTGGGTGATCTGATTTGTTTGGTTAACAAGAATGCGCTTAGAGTAGTTAATTTAATGCATTGTTTATTTATTACACCTATATTGGCTTCTATAATAAGACTATCAATGGAATTAAGTAATTTCTAACCTAGGATTTCTACTAGAAATGAATTAAGTTAAGTAATCTAGGTTTTGGTTCTGCCTAACGATGAGATTTATTATGTTAATTATTGCTATCAATTAAATTAAATAATTCACTAACCCAAGCTCCTGCAAAAAGAATTGTTTATTTGAGATGTAGAACTTTATTACTATTTATAAATCAAATATTTTGCAACCCTGCATTTACCTCTCCATAATAATGGTTTAATGGTGAGAATAAAACCGCGAAGCGGTCTTATTCTCATCTTTAAACTATTATTATGGAGAGATTACACCCAGAGTTATTAATTACTTTGAATACAATTCACTGAAATAATTAATTGCGTATAATTTACCAACCACAGGTTTCAATTAACAAGCAAACGTTTTAATATAGCTGAACGAGCTACCCTTAAGAATTATTGAGCTATAAATTAAATAATAATTAATAACTATTGAGCAATGAGAATAACTTAAATAACATGATTTCCCAAACAAATCACAGTAACTAATCACAACCCAAAAATGAATTTTAGGCACGGGTTATTAAGTCAAAGTGTGTAATTTACTAGCCACAGGTTAACTCATTATTAATATTATTGCTTTGGAGAGGGAAAGGCCGCGAAGCGGCCGTTAATTGTATTGCGTAGTGTTTAACACGAACGAACAAAAGTCGCGAAGCGACTTTTGTGAGAGCGTGATCCGTCGCGAAGCGACCGAGACCGAAGGGCTCGTAGCAATAATTCGCAAGTTATTTTTAGTCCCCAAGCGAGCTTTTAATGTTTTAATTTTGTTCCTCTTCGCCTATTAGCAAGGAAATTTCGTGTAAAATGCGACTTGCAATTAATTACGCGAACACTACTGTATTTTTATTAGAGTGTAAATATTACACTTTTATTTTCTAGCATTACACTCTAATCGAATCCTTAACTTAGCACTGGCCCTATTTATGTGTTGTTATCTCTAGAATCACATCGACTCTCAGTTAGTGGACACCGAAGGAAAGCTAGCAATTGACTACGCACAAAATCCTCTCTGCGAAGTTCTGTCACAGCTGACGAACACCTGGCCAAGCAACCCTCTCAAACCTTTCCAAACCGTCTGAGTTTACACATTTTAATACTCATCACTTGAATGTTATAGCCGATAACGGACTCCAAACTGTTAAACGAACTTCAATTCTCATAGTTATCTGTTCGATACCTTCTCTCCATTACAGTGTCTCGTTGTGAAAATTGTGTTGTATTCTGATCAAGCGAAAGCTTTTATATTTATTTAATAAATTATTTTGATTTATTTGTTTCCTTATTCTTATCTTAAATCGCATCGATTCAGTTATTCAAACTATGAAACGTTAATTAAGAAGTAGGAGTCAACAGCTGGGCAAAATGCAACAATAAGTTTGATCCTAAATAACTAATCATAAATGGACTGATATAATAGACACTATGTCCATTCGTGTTCCAGAATAGCATTTGAATTCCTTCGTTTGTTGTATCTAGTTCTATTTATTAAATAACCAGGATGGAAGTATCGGAGCAAGAGAGCCTTACAGAGGAGACTCCTCCCCGTTACAAGATCCCGCGGGTGCTGGTCGACAGGAGTCAGATCCCCCAGCTGACCGCCTCCAGTCGCGTGTCCCTCCCAGGCGTGTGTGAGTACGACCAGTCCACATTCGAAGAGAACCTCATTAATCAGCTGGAAGCTCAGCTCCGGAGACACGCCCCCTGTCTCCCCAGCAAGAGACACAAGCTGTCCACAGCTGAGAGCGCTCCTCGCGATGTGGAGAGTAGCAAGCCGCATGATGGTAAGTAATGCTATGCATTATGCTGTGTATACTGTTATCTCTGTTCTTGTAGAGATAGCTACTCTCTTCTCTGAGCTGTCACAAACCGAGAGAGAAATAAGCGGCATCAGACACACCTCTCGGAACCCCAGACCGAGAGCCCTGTCCCCTCTCCCTTCCTCCTCCTCCTCAGACGGGGAAGAAGAAGGGAAGAGAAAGAGGTACTTACTCATATTGTAATCCTGTGTGTTTATATTCTAATTATAGAAAGTCCAAACTCCCTCAGCCCGCTACTGACGACACCACGGACGAGGCCTTCCTGTCGCGACTGAGTCTGAGAGAGGAGAGCGGCGCGGGAGACGAGCTCCTGTCCGGCGGTCTGTCTGTGCCCGGGGGCAGCTGGGCGCGGCTGCTGGGGTACCAGCGACAGGGCCTCTCCTGGCTCTGGGCTCTGCACTGCAAGCAGAGCGGGGGGATACTCGGGGACGAGATGGGGCTGGGGAAGACAGTGCAGGTGGGAGAGTATAGCAAGTCGTATTCATACGAAATTGCTTGCTAATAGGCGAACTTGATATTAGAGGAACATTAAATGCTCGCTTGGGGACTGAAAATAACTTTATATTAGATTGTTATTAGGCAAACACCACTTGTAACTTAATTATTATTCTAATCTATTGTAAAGCATTGTGTTTGTAGGTGTGTGTATTTCTCCACGCGCTGCACCACAGCCAGCTTCCTGACGAGGTGCCCCAGCTGACAGCAGAGGGCTACACCAAGCCCGCTCGACCCTTCTCCGGTCTCGGGCACACCATAGTCGTGTGTCCCGCTACGCTCCTGCGACAGTGGGTGCAGGAGCTGCACGCTTGGGCCCCGCCCCTCCGCGTGGTGATGCTACACTCGGCAGGGGACAGCGGGCTGTCGCACCGCGCCACTCTCAGACAGGCGCTCAGACTCAGCTCTGTCGTCATCGTCACCAGCTACCAGATGCTTAGGATCATGCGGAAGCAGTTGCTACAGGTCCGCCTATAGCACAGCGAACTTATAACCAAGTCGGATATAACGAATAACCGCTTATAACAAAATGGATATTTCCCCCAGAGCACTAAATGCTTTAATTATTATCCGCTTATAACGAAGGAATTTAGAGGTCCCAAGCACCTCGTTATAACGAGAGTTGCTTGTAGTATTACTATATAACATTACATGGGTGCTTGTAGGTGGACTGGCACTACGCTATCCTGGACGAGGCTCACCGCATCCGGAACCCGGACGCGGACATAACTCAGGTCTGCAAGCAGCTGCGCACTCCGCACCGCCTGGCGCTCTCGGGCTGTCCGGTGCAGAACAGTCTGAAGGAGCTCTGGTCCCTCGTGGACTTCGTGTCCCCCGGATCTCTGGGGACCCTCCCCGTGTTCCTGGAGACGCTAGCGGGCCCCATCACTCAGGGGGGGTACGCCTCTGCCACAGAGGAGCAAGTTAGTAACATAGCATTACATGTCGAACGTAACATGTTATTATTAACATCGCATTGATAACTACCCACTTCTCAGAGAAACAAACGTATATAGTTAATTTAAATTACTGTTAAATCACGATATGTTATGAAATATACTGCATGCGTGTAGGTGCAGGTGGCTTACAAGTGCGCCTGTGTGCTGAGAGACGCGCTAAAGCCGTTTCTGCTGCGAAGAATCAAACAGGAAGTCGACTCGGAGCTGAGGCTCCCGGAGAAGCACGAGAGAGTTCTGTTCTGCAGACCCACGCGACTGCAGGCGCTAATGTATAAGCGCTTCCTTAAAACAGAGGGCGCGAAGAGGGTGTACAGAGGTGGGACCAATTTGTTCGTTGCGATTTGTGTGATGAGGAAAATTTGTAACCACCCTGACATTGTCGTTAGGACTAGAGTTAAGCAGGATGAGAATGGGGAGGGAGAGACAGCCATAAGGTTTGTTCTGTTGTTATACAGTCGAAACTGGTTTTTCCTAACCAATTATTTGCATAGAAATAAAGTAAGAAAAATCCGATAGTTAGATAAACCGATTGTAAATAAAACAAAATTGGAATTACTTGCACATTTTGAATAAAAAGTTGGTTACAAAAACCCGGTTTCGACTGTATATTATACCTGTTTATACTTTATGCCTGTTCACGTGTGTAGTATGGCAGTGGTGGATGTGTGTGAGTACATGCGGGAGATTCGCTCCCGGGCGTTCGTAATGCCCAGCTGGGACTCGGACGGCAGTCTCGGCCCCGCCCCCGACGGGAGCTACTTCCTCTCCGGGAAGATGCGCGTGGCTTATGAGCTCCTAAACGCGTGGCACTCGCAGGGCCACCGCGTGCTGCTCTTCTCGCAGACGCGACAGACGCTGGACATGCTGGAGCGCATGGTGCGGGAGGCGCGGTACGAGTACCTGAGGATGGACGGGGCCACCAGCGTGGCGTCTCGCGCTAGGCTGGTGAGCAGGTTCAACGAGGACAGCTCTCTGTTCGTGTTCCTGCTAACCACGCGCGTGGGGGGCCTGGGACTCAACCTGACGGGCGCCAACCGAGTGGTTATATTCGACCCCGACTGGAACCCCAGCACGGACCACCAGGCGCGGGAGCGGGCGTGGCGCATCGGCCAGGAGAGAGAGGTGTCCGTGTTCCGACTCGTCACCAGCGGGACCATCGAGGAGAAGATGTACCAGAGACAGATATTCAAGCAGTACCTCACCAACAGGTGGATATTATATTATACTCGTTAGTGGCGCTTGTTTGACTGCTGCTATTCAGGGTTCTGAAGGACCCGCGGCAGCGCCGTCTGTTTACGTACAGCGACATACACGAGCTGTTCTCCTTCGACGACACGCCGCACTCCGCGGAGACGCCCGCTCTGCTCAGACACTCGGCCCCCCCTGGCGTCCTCTGCTCCCCCTCCCGGCCCCTGTCCCCCGCCCCCCTCAGGCGGGCCTCTGTCGGACCGGACTCCGGAGAGACAGACAACTGGGAGATTACGCAGGAGGACCTGGACACAGTAAATGACGGTAAACAACAACAACAACAACAACAACAGAACGACAGACTAACTGAACAACAAACTAATTACATACAGTGGTATTCGCCTAATAGCAATATCTAGCTCTATTAGCAAGTTATTTTGAATCCCCAAGCGAGCATTCAATGTTAATTTTGTTCCTCTAATAGCAAGTGTTCGCCTATTAGCAATAAAATTTAGTGCAAGCCACCACTGTATTTATTATCTGTATGTAGAGTTTGTATTTGAAGAGCGGGAACCTGTGGAACCACCAGATCCCATTCCCGTCAGCAGACACATGCCCTCTACAGAGATAGACGGACACCAGATAAGCGGGGTGTGTACCGCCTCTGCCTACCAGGCCCCCGGCGCCCACAGAGGAGACACACAGGACAGCATCCTGCTGAGGGAGCTGCTCAGCAGCTGCTCGCTCGACCAGTCGCTACGTCACGACCTGCTGGAGGACTCCACGGAGCGGGAGTGCGTGTTGGTGCGACACAGCGCGCAGCAGAAGGCGGAGGCCGCGGCCAGAGCCATCAGAGCCGCCAGGGAGCGACTGGCGCAACAGCCGGTTAGCGTGCCCACCTGGACCGGGCAGAGGGGAGGGGTCCCACTGCTGGTTACGCCCCGGAGCGAGGCTGGGGCAAAAGGAATGTCAGATCTCTCCGGGGTATTCTGCGGCAGGGAATCTATCCTAAACGCCTCCGCTGCTCCCTCTTCCACCGACCTGCTCGCCTCGATACGCAGCAGGAATGCACAAGAGGCGGCGGGTACCATGGATGTGCTGGATAGAGACACAGAAGAGCTCAGCAGAGATCTGAGAGCCTTCGTGAGCTCACAGGCTAAACATAACGGACAGGCCAGCACGGATGAGATCCTAACCCGCTTCTCTTATCTGCCGGCCAACCAGACAGCTCTCTTCAAGGCTATTCTCAAACAAATATGTTACTTTAACAAAGTCTGTGGATCTGGTTTGTGGAAGCTAAAGCCGCAATACAGATAGCCTATCGGTAACTGGATTCATAAATCTCTGTTGTTTGTATGCATAGCTAATTTATATGGTCACTGCCGGCCGGAATTAAGAAATTCTATATTAATAAAGTTTGTAATCCATTGTTAATATTGTCGTTAAGCATATGACCGAATTTATCCTGATCCAAGATTGAATAGAACTAAATCAGCAAGAAGCTTCAAAAGTGGATCTTTGTCTCAATATTCTAAATGACCTTTTATTACTGAAATTATATACGTACTTGGGATTTGTCATCTTATTTGGCTGCAAAGCCTTATTCCTGGAATATCATGTTTAACGCTTTGCTATAGGTACAATCTACTGCTCCAATTGAGAAAAGCTCACTTGCTATATTACGAGTGTGTTTACAAAATAGAGTGTTCTAATTAAAATAAATGACAAAATACATATTCAATAGAGTTAGCATTTGTAGTTTAAATTTCTCCTGTTTCCCTACTAATTCCTCTTTGTTAGCATGATTGGATTCATAGCATATAATAATATGATACTGTAATCCAGTTGGGATTGCAACTTGCAAACTAACTTGTAATATTATCTACTCTATCTTGCACTATATTTACAGGTTATTCAAAGATTTATTCAAAAGTTCTGTGTAGTACCTAATAAATGTGTAGCATCCAATGAGCATCTGTCCGACTAAAAAGCTGACTGGTAACGAGGTGGACAAGTGGCTCCAGTATCTGAAGCTATCCCAATACGCGCCACATTTCAACCACAATAAACTCACGACCCTCACCCAGTGCATTTCTCTCAACAGACAGACCCTGCAGTTGATGGGCATTACCCTCCCTGGACACGTCACGCGCCTGGAGCGGGCTATCGTGACGCTGCGACTCGCCCTGAGGAACAGCTCCAAGAGACTCTCCAAGAGCTCAGAGGACCTGAGGGCGGAGCAGAACGGGGGGGACCTCACCCCACTCTTCGAGGAGGATGCCGCGAGCGGTTATATGAATCGATCTGAGTCGTACCCCGAGATGTACAGAGGTCTTCTCCCCTCCTCCTCTTGCGGGGAGATAGAATGCAACTATTTCGACCTCCTCTCAGTGATCTCGCCTGCTGTCAATAGCATAACACAGATGAATGGAGATACATACGACACGCTTGATTTTACCAGTGATGAGGTTACAGAGCTGGACCCCCTCACGAATCAGCCGATAATATTCGCACGCAACCACATTCAGCCCCCCCAGCCCACCCCGCGACACACCAACAAACCAGCTCACTTCAATACCCTAGACTTCCCTATGACCTATGACGACCTCACTATGCACATCCTGGCTCAGAAAGCTACCAAAATAGACGCAGTCTACTCCCTCATAGACGAACAGCTGATCGAAGATCCTCGCTCTGTCACAACACGCAACACACACAGCAAATGCGACTACGACCAGCTGACGGCGGTGTCGCTATTCCCCACTGTGCACCCCGCCTCCCCTCTCCTGTCCCCTCCCAAGCACGCCCGCAGCCTCCCGCCCGAGACCCTCGCGGCAGTGGGACTCAAGGCGCCTCTTCCCCAGAAGGTCCCTGTCCCCGCCCCCAGACGCTCCCCCTCCACCCCCGCCCCCTACCACAAGGACTCCTCTCCCCGGATCCCTCCGCGGCTCCCAGAGCAGCCCGCACACAAGCACTCCGCCCCCTCTAACACCTCCTCTAACACCTCCGCTATTCCTGTCAAGAAGACCGCGTCCCCCGGATTCCCCATGCTGCCCCCCTCCGCCTCCATATCGGCTCCCTCTCACCGCAGCACATTCTCCTCGCCCGACAAATCCAGGCGGACTCAGACCGCCTTGCCGCGGCACCCCACCTCTCCCGTTAAGACTGTCCCCAACCCGCTGTACGTCCCAACCGACGCCATCGACCTCTTGCTGTCCGACTCCAGCTACATGCCCATGGCGCCCGTCCCTGTCGTGCTTAGCGGCGGAGAGGAGCAGATGGAATCCAGTTCCAGCAGTGATGACGAGGACGATGCGATGGAATCGTTAGGACCCGTCCCTCCCACAAACCTGATTACGTCACTTCCCATCGACCCCAACCTGCCTGCTCCGCCCTACAAGCGATTCAACACAGAGGCGAGTAACAGCTGATACCCGCTATGTTCTTATAGTTATCTCTTCTATAGATTCGCATGACCAAACAGCGCGGCAGCCCCAAGGTGACTCCCAAATTCAACTCCAGCAACCACCTGATGGGGATCCAGAGGGAAACGGAGACGGCCGCTGTCCCCGTCTCCACCCTGGAGGGCTGGCTCTTCAAGCAGGGGGGCCTGCGCGCCAACAAGGGCTGGAAGCGACGCTGGGTCCTGTTCGACGGATACGAGCTGAAGTACTTCAAGCATGAGACTGCCAAGGACTGCCAGGGGCGCATCCCTCTCGGGACCATGAAGGAGATACAGTCGGGGGCAGACAGTCAGAACAAGTGCGATGATGCTAACGGGGGAGTGCTGGGGAAACAGACCAGATTCGTGATGGTTACACTCAACAGGTAATATCTGGTGCTACATACAGTAGATGCGGATATAAGGACACCGGTTATAAGAACATTCTACTGGAAAACGGTTGACATATACCCTATATAATTTATGCTGTTATAAGAACATTATATGCAGTTCCCGACGATGTTCTTATACCCGGCATCCATTGAATATCTGTTGTATATTACGCTCTGTACACTGTAGGAGCTACTACTTCCACGCACCTAACGAGACGGAGTTCAAGCGGTGGGTCAACACGCTGCAGGGCGCCATATCCCAGTACAAGCCCAGCTCCGAGAACTCAGCGGAGGGCGGCACCATGAACGAACCGGATAAGACCGGTATTCTCCTAAAGCAGGGCCACAACCTGTCCAAGGACTGGAGAACTAGGTTCTGTGCCATCAAGGACACCAGGCTCTGCTACTACTACACGGAGGATGATTTTAAGATGGGAAACCCTATCAACACGATTAACATGCGACTGGCAGCTGTCAAGCCGAAGCCAGGGCCTGAAGGACAGCCCAGGTTAGTTCCACTGTATTGCTTTCATATCCCATTACAGTGTTCTTAGAATCTAAATATTATTATGGATTACAGTTGCTATATGATTGCAATACTAAATATAGTCATGCTTTCTATGGTGGTATTTATTACTGGATTCGTCTTACTGAGAGCCTCCCTATTCGCCTAATCTATAATACGTATCTGAATTCAACTAACTAATTAAATTATCCATTTCTAGTAAGCTGATACATCATTTCTAAGTATAGAAAGGGAAGAGACTTTCAATTACACTTCTTGTTTACTATTCAATAATAATATTGTTGTTTTCTCAGTATAATCAGCATCTCCAATAAACCCCTTACAAAACTACAGAATACAAATTTAATTAATTAATTATACAATAAGTTTTCTTGATACCTAGAGTAATTTCCTTAATAATTAAATCATTCCTAAATAATTCCCCACAAAGATCCATTAGCGAGCCACTGGCGCTCCAATAAGAGCATCTATTCTGCTCGAAACTTGCCTGTATTTATACTTATCGTCCTACTGTTGCAGGTGTTGCTATCTGTATCAACAGACAGAATTGCAGATGTTTGTATGCAGGTGTTATTCTCTGTCTAGTCTATAGTTCCACTTATGTGAACACCTGTGGCATACTCGAAGAGTATTTATACAATTTACAACAGGGAATTAGTTTTTTTATTTGTGCACTTTATTTGTTTATGATACCGATTTCCAACTTTTTTTACAATCCGGACAAACAAACAAACAACAATCGAGTTTTATACTATAGACAATTACAATACATAACTATTGTTACTATATGTAAGAGAGTAGTTATATGGTGCGCCTGTAGGTTTGAGATAGTGATAGTTGGCGGTAGGAACTACGTGTTTGGCTGCAGAACTATCCCTGAGCTTCAGGAGTGGATCGACGCGCTGCAGATGAGCGTGCTGCAGGCCCTAGCTCTGTTCGACCTGGACCAGAACAAACAGGGGTCTGCCCAGGACATCCTCACAGCCCTGTGCACCAACCCGGCTAACATGGAGTGTGCGGACTGCAAAGCAGTGAACCCCTCCTGGGTTAGTCTGAACCTGTGTGTTCTGGTGTGCATTGAGTGCAGCGGAGTGCACAGAGCGATGGGAGCACACATATCAAAGGTACTTTGTACATCCCTGGTGTGTACTGTATTAGCTATATTTAATTCAGATTCGGTCAGTGGACCTGGACCAGACCGCGTGGACGCCTGTCCTGATCGAGCTGCTGATCTGTCTCGGCAACGACGAGATTAACCGACTTTATCTGGACAAGTACCACGGGGAGAAGCTGGCGTGCGACGAGCAGACAGACATCAGAAAAATCTTCATAAACACTAAGTACATAGAGAAAGCTTGGCTCAAGAAAGGATTGAAACAATCGCTGACAGATAACCCTATTGACGAGCAGATAGAGATAAACTCCGCCCTCTGCGAAGCCGCGGTTAACGGGACTCTCTCCGAGACGATGCACCTAATCCTGCAGGGCGCCAACCCCTCCTACTGCGACCCGACCCCGCGCATCCCCGGCCAGCCGGCCTGCACGCCGCTGCAGCTCGCCAAGGCGATGGAGCGGCCGCTGCACCACCAGTTGCTCTCACAGTGGAAGACCGATGTAGACAGAGACCAGTTCATCGGCACCTTCGAGCGGTCCCACCTCTCCGGCTACCTGTACAAGTACTCCCCTGCCACCATAAAGGTGCGTTGTTATCAGTGTATTATACAGACATTAGTAATGGCCTCCTAATCCTGGTCTGATCCAATTTTCATACGTCTAAATCACATATTAATGTTACGGTATGGGAGAAGATTTAATATTTTCGCGCTTCTAATTAATATTCCCAAAAATTATACTCAAAAGGAGCGTCTCGCGCTCCTGGATATTTCCTTGGTTATAATATTAGCACAGTAGATACTCGGTGTGTTATACGTACAGGTTATAGAGTGTGATCTGTAGGGACTTGTTAGGCCGCAGCTACGCCCCATCTGGCAGAAGCGGTTCTTCGTGCTGACTCAGGAGGGCATCTCGATCCTAAAGACGGAGAAGGACCTGGACCCCGAGGGAGAGATCCTGTCCTCGGAGATCCTGCAGGTGCGAGAGTCCAAAGACTTCCCGGACCTCCAGGAGACCACAAAGTTCCCGCACGTGTTCGAGCTGATCACCTCAAAACCGGCGATCTACGCCTTCGCGGCGCCCGCCAACCCCGAGATGGCGCAGTGGATCCGCAAGATAGGAAGCGTCATAAACCCGGACGTGTTCCAGCTGCACGGCTTCGACCAGTGGGGCTACCTGGAGATGCGCACCGGCCTGGCAGCCTCCTGGAAGCGGCGGTTCTGCTACTTGAAGAGCCGCGTGCTGGTGATGCTCTGTCTGGACCGGGCCGAGCCCGAGCGCATACAGCTACAGTCCTGTCTCTCCATCCAGCCGCCCGCCGACCCCGAGGCCCCCGGCGCCAGAGAGCTATCCGTCTCGTTCCAGGTTATCACGCAGGACAAGACCTTCTCCTTCAAGTCGGAGTCTCACGCAGACGCCAAGCTATGGTACCAGGTGGGTATATCACTGTACAGTGGAGTTCGCTTAATAGCAACCCGTGTTTGCCACTAAATCTGGTTACTAATAGGGAAATTAAATTAACAGTATTATCACGCTTGAGATCTGAAAAGTGGTTGCTAATAAAGCTAATAACTAATAAGCAAACTTCACTGTATTTGTGTCCCTGTTCCTTACACGGTGTGTAGGTGCTGAAGAGGACTCAGGTGTTCGGAGTGCCTCTGTTGGAGCAGCAGTACACCCGGGCAGGGGTCCCTCTGCTGATATGCAAGTGCATTGAGTTCATAGAGGACATTGGAATGGAGGAGATAGGACTCTACAGGGTGAGTGGTCGCGCTAAGCAGATCGATGACCTCACTCTACAGTTCGACCAGGACTGCAGGGCTCTCGTGATTAACCCGGAGGTGTTCACGGTGCATGACGTAGCCGCAGTGCTGAAGCGATTTTTCCGCGCGCTCCCCGGCCCCCTCCTCACGAGAGAGCTCTACGCCAAGTTCATGACGGTGTCTGACCTGACGGCACATGACGACAAGATGTACGGCCTGCACGAACTGGTGAAGAGTCTCCCCAAGGAGAACAGGGACACTCTCCTGACGCTGTGTGAGCATCTGAACAAGGTCTCTCTGCTGGAGGAAACTAACAAAATGGGAACGCAGAACCTAGCTCTCGTGTTCGGACCCAATGTCCGGGGATCCGACCTCACCGTGTCGTCATCGAGTCTCCCGATAGACGAGAAGTCCCTCTTAGGCGAGACTGGAAAGGAAGTAAGGAATTAATGTTATTGCATACAGTAGGCTCTCGTTATACGAACACAGATAAGGCGATGTATCTGTTGACGAGTACAGTGGTGTTCGCCTAATAACAATCGCTCTAAAGCAAAAAATATAACTCTATTAGCAAATTATTTTTAGTCCCCCAAGCGAGCATTTAATATTAATTTTGTTCTTCTAATAGCAAGTTCGCCTAATAGCAAAGAAATTTCGTGCAAAATACGACTTGCTATTACGAGAACACCACTGTACAAGGTTTAATTCCTCTAGCCTTTACGAATACAATGCAAGATACGAACCAATTTCGATTATTCATAATAACAAGAGTTTACTGATTATTTATTTATGTATTTCCACTACTAGGTTAAGCTGATGCACTGTTTGATCGATCACTACGCTTGGTTATTCGACGTTAAGAAGGACACGGACCAGAAGAAGAAAGTAGAGGAGGCAATGGTTAAGATGAAAGAGGCTATCGAGAAGGAGAAAAAGAAAACTTGGAGCCGAGTTGAATCGAATGAGTTTTTAATAACAATATTTGTCGACGATAAGCACGGAGAGCCTATCACTATGAAGGCCTCGATTCTAACTTCCGCTCGCCAGGCATTCGACCAGTGTGTGTGTAAGAAGGGACTCACCATGGATAATCTCACTTTGTATGAAATCCTTGGGAATAACGAGTGCGAGCGCGTAGTGGACCCAGAGGAACGGATACTCATGGTGGTGTCGAGCTGGTCTAACAAGAACAACTATCTGTGTATAAAGATAAACTCTCTGGTGAGAAGAATCTGTGACTTCCAAGTAGTGCGCGGCGCCAGAGTTGCTCTCTACATGAAAGACAAGACTCGTTGGAAAAAGTTTTTCTTTTGGGTGAATGGGGAGTGGCTCTTCTGGCAGAAAGAAGGGAAGGGGCTGTTCAAAGACGGGCCTCAGACTACTAAACTAGACTTTGTTCTTTTCATCGGACTCTTACAATCGGATATCTCTAAAAACCCTCCCACCAAATGGGGCTTTTGGCTGCAAGGGAGCTACGACACTCACCGCTATCTCTGCGCAGACACGGAACAGGAAATGTACAGATTCATTGCTTGCTTTCTCCACGCAAGATATCCGAATGGCGCCCAGAGTCTGACATACTCGCCTGCGTGCGACTCGTCGTCAGCTGGTAGCCTCAGTCCCAGACGGGAGTACCCAGAGCAGAGCAAAAGCTCAAGGCAATTTATGGACAGAAGTCTTCACACCTCCGAGATTTGCTAACTATTTTATTCCAAACAGAAAGATATAATCTTCATTGCCTGGACAGAATTTGTTTAATTTTAATATTTGTAGCATTTTTAGAATTCCAAGCAGGTTTGTATATTATTGAAGTTGTGTTGATATATGGATCGGTGCATAATTATTTGTATAGTTCTGAATTAATTAGTTGTAATAATTAATAAATCTAGAAGAGAGTTGTGTCTATGTATACAAACAAATGATCGAGATTTCCAGCTAACTGTTTACCCTTCTCAATCGCTTAATTAAACAACGGTTCGGTTTAGGTACAAAGTTAATATTTATTTTAAAACAAATATTATTTAAATTTACATAATACAGTTTATCTATGAATCCACGTTCACGTGCAATTTATACACTTTACTGCTAATAGCCGTGATATACGTATATGCCCATGCTTCATATCTTGTGGATAAGGATAATGCCAAGAGACAGACTAAGCATTGAGATGAGTAGGATAACTATTGGCAACAATAGTTTGAATGCTGGGTTGAATTGACAGGTGACTTGTACTCTACATACGTAATTATTCGTGGTGATATTTTCTGGGGACTGATATATTATTGCGTCAAATTTCTGCAAATCCTTTCCATTAAACGTATCGAATCTAGTTAAACTTGATTCATTGGCCTTGTAACCGAATTGATTGACAAGCATTTTTTTACCTTTGTAACAATTATACACTCCACTGAGTATTATTGTACAATTTACACGAGTATTATTATTATTGGTATTCGAACAGTTAATTGAAGCTTTTTGATCTGCTGGAACTACCTCTTCTGCATCTTGGCATGTGTTTTCTTCAATTATAGCATATGCTAGCGGTATTCTGTTTGTGTAGCAAGGTTTATCTGTTTTTAGAAGAAACGTACAAAATAAATAATCGTTGTTTGGTGCTGCATATGTTGAGTTCGCTGGTATCCAAATATCTGGATTTGGATACTCATTTATTGTATAGTCGTAAGTTCTATATTGTATTTGGTTAGGATGGGATAATTGCAAAGCGAAAATATTCTCAGAACAGTTAAAATATTCCTTTCCGTATGGATTAAATAGGATCCCTTCTACTGAGATACCAAGTTGGGTGGTGGGACATCCACCCTTCAGTTCAGTATTATTTAGTAAATAGTAATCTCCAGGTTTCATAGTTATGACTCGGTTCCATCTGTAAGTAAGTAATGGAGCGGAAAATACTGCGAAAATGGCACTTATTAGGATTACGCAAATGACATTTGTAAAGAAAAATATCCTGTCTTTGTGCTTGTAATAAGTGTAATGAAATGCATCTTGGTTTGTTAGCACATCTCTATTTCCTTGTTCATGGACTAACATTATTATCTTTGGATCATTGCTGTTATAACCGCTGTATTTGACTCGCGTTTTGTATCGGAAATAGAGCCAGAGGATTATTATGAAAATTGAGTACAAGATGCTTGGTATTATTGTCGCAATTTGTACTATAGATATTCCAATTAAGTATACTACCTTATTAATATTAACTCTGAAAAATAATAATGAAATAACTATTGCATATTGGAGAATAACACATAGCAAATCCAAGAAACAAACCGAAATAGTGCCCCATCCCGCTATCTGCAGCAATTTCCCGGCTATTATTTTGTCCACGTAGTGTTCTCTGTCAAGTAACTCAGTATTCATATCGTTAATGAACTCCTTTATGTAATTATTGACGGTTCTCTGAGTGACTCTTACAAAAGAGAATACCATTGGAAATCTTATCAGGAATTCTGCAGCAACAAAAGCGAATAATGATAAGATAGAAATGGTAGAAATATTATTCTGTGGAAATCCCCACTGAAAGTTTTGAGGTTTGATCAAAATGCTCTCCGTAAAACTCCGAAAACTAACATATGCAAACCGTATCAAGGTGAAAATTACTATTATTAGAAATCTGAACTTTTTCTCTTGGAAATAGCACGCTACTTGGTAAAGCATTGAAACAGCGAATAGTAAAACAGAATCATGAAATGCGCTACATAACCCCTGGGCTATCCAGCTATACCAAACCACTTCGCTCCAATTTGGCCAGAACACGTAAACAAGCAAATGCACAGAACATATAACGTTGAACACATTGAAACCGACTAGTGCCAGAATGATACACATGACCGTCCTGAAGTGGTTGTAGTATCCAGTCATCACCTTATTGTCCTCGTCTAAGGTGGCCACCGTGTTCACGATGTGTCGGTACTTGAACACTTGCATGACGAGCTGAGCGGCTAGACGGATGTTGATTGGCAGCATTATCACGGATATCAGAATGTTAATAAGGAATGTTATACCCAGGACAATTTTGGATGATTTATCATTGCCTGTTAGATTAATTAATGATAGAATAATTAAGTTTATGCTGTAGATCATTTTGATTTTTATGTGCAGACTACTGACTACCAGTTCTAATTTATCTGTTTTATTAATAAGCTCTAACTACAAATGTACATATTAATTAATGTATCGCATTTCATCTTGGCTATATTTATATTTTCTTACCTATATAACATATTCAACAATTTGATTGTAATTTAGCGAGCATTAGGATATTAGGTTATACATTTGATTATTATTATTTTCACAGAGAATTAATAAGGGAAAGCTATTATAATCCCTTATTTTGTTGTTTCTGTGTTAATTTGATTTAATTCGAAATTTAAATCTAGACACCTAATTTATACGTTAATCTCAAAGCAATATAATATGTAAATTTGTTTTGTACATTTATATTTGTTTTGCACTAAGTGCATTTACTTGAGATATATGAGAGAAACTCTCGCCTATAGAAAGATTTGCTAACTAGCCTACGGCCCTAGTCTCTCTAGTTAATTAACTAACTTGATTGCTATATAAGAAACTGCTTCTGAACATAACTAGCTTTGAATAATTGATTTTATACCTTTTCTGGAATTTCTTGTTTATTATCAACAAATTTATTCTAAGACTGGTCACAATGCATTGTAGATTACTCACATTGTACACATGCTTTTCCATCGCCATTCTATGCACATGGACCGACAGGCTTGAAGTATTTGCAACAGTTGCGAGTAATATTCCAGGTAAATGAAATAATAACTATTTTAGAACAGAAATGTAACTTTTCTATTGTTTTATGGTTTGGAATACGAACTGCATTTCCCTACCTTTGAGTTTCTAATTTACACAAGTTTGATTTGTAATAACTTGTATACTTATACACATTTATTACTAACATCTAGATAATAGGAGAATAATTTATTTCTTAATTAATTAATTAAGCTATTATTTCATGCTCAACAGAATCCCGTACATATAAGGTTAAATTCATGATTATATCTTGTTTAGATTCCGGATTTGTTTACAACATCTCAGATGGTGACGATATTGAATGCCTGCCCAATGGAGCAGCTAACTACAGCTGGAGTATTGTGTTAATCAATGGAACTAGCAAACTCGTAAGATATTATAATTTATCAAGTCTAGCTCCATATGCCGTGTATTACACTGTTTCACAGAATTCTGCATGTGAAATATGTCTCGAGTACAAAGGCTTTTGTACTGTAAAGATTCAATTTCAACTTTCTGATCTTGATTGTTTTAACTATTTAATTGACCATTAATTAAACATTAATTAGTTGAATAAGAGATAACTTTGTAAATCCACTATTCTGATTCTTTCATTACACAGCGTGCACCAGCTCGATCCATTCATTCCCGTACTTTGTTTATTCATTAAACTTCAAAATGTCTGGCACTATACTTCTCAGACACATCAATTAATCAATAGTTTCAATCTTCTACCGTAAATATTATACGTAAATTATTTTGTTTTGAGCGTATTTTTGTCATTCGCTTTAATGACCACAAATTCCTAGGGTGTTATTTGAATGACATGACTTTAAATTTGGGATTGCGTCATTTCTCCTGACACTTATTACTGCTTTATTGTTGATAACAGCTGAGCACTTGTCTGATTTGTACCTATATTAAGTTGTAGCATTTTATGGCTACCTTCTGTGAAGTTTCTGAGGACACAATATTATCTATTGAATTGTAACTACATCTGATGTGAACTAGAAGAAGCTTCACTGTTTATCTTAATTCGGCCACTTATATTGCTTCTTTTATTGTTGTATTAATGAATAACTAAATACTTTTGCACAATTGTGTTGTTAATTAAAATGGGGCAAACAGAGAATAATCGAAATACAAATTACACTATTTCACTATCTAGATATCAAGTTCTCGATCGCTGACCAGACTAGATCTGCTGCAATACAAGGAACGCAGCTACACTTGTATAGCCACACTCGCTAACGGTACTGTGACCAGCTCTACATACGATATAACATTTTCTTACTCCTCTCAAGACCCAATCTTTGATATTCAGTCTCACAGCCCCTCACCAAATACCTTACAAATCGATTGGTTGACATTTGTACACACTGTACCCATATCCGAATACTCTCTGTACATTTGTTCCCATTTCCTTGCCTCTGTGGAGGCGTGCACTGAAGATAGATATGAGAGAAGAGAGGTTGTGTTGAGTGACGTCACAACATTACTAGATACTGACAAACTGCAGTTCAACAATTCTCTTATTTTATCAGATCTGCTGCCGTTCCATCAGTAAGTAAATCATTTTTGTTAATTGTAAGTACAGTCGAGTAGGTTCACTTGATTAAGCGAATAAATCTATTAACCGGTGGCTCTATTAAGAGAAGTTTACTGTAGTTCTATGTTTTTAATCCAATTATTAACTACTAATCCTTACTGATTTGGTGTTCAGATATTTATTTTGCAATCTTCATCTGGTAGTCACTGTATTTTTAATTATTCCTTCCATTTCACAGTTTTAAACTTGCTTACCATTCCAATAACTTTCATACTACATATTACTTGCACATTTGAATTCTACTAAATCTACAATAATGAGGTAGGAGTGGAGGTATTAGTGTGGGAGGAATTAGCTTAGAATGTCAATATTAAGTGGTTGTGTTTGATTGCATTCTGGTATTATGGAGACACTGTGTCTAATTATATTCACATTACTTTCTGGGACACTAGAATCATAATTATTTCCTTAAGGTCATGAGGTGTACAATGGGTGGTTATGAGAGTCCACATTTCTATCACTGTAGTTTGTATTATATTATAATGTACTCACGAACGCAAGATGACGTTTGCTAATTGAATTAATTATTAATTATTCAGGTCATATATCATAATATATTTTGTGTCACCTCCAATCAGCTGTAATTATGCGAATATTTTGTGCACAACGAATGTCCGAATCTGCTAAAATTCTTCCACTTTAACCTAATGCGAGATAAGTGAACTGATCGGATAATTATAGCACTATTTGCATCTGAAAATAGACAGGTTTCTATTTTATCATAGTTTGCTGACCTTTCCATTCGTTAGGTTCCTTTTAAATTGTATTAGATTGAACCTAGTCCGACTCTGTCTACATACTAGTTTGTTATTCAATAATCATATTAGGCTGTGTCGACTTATAGTGATTCGATAGTGTATTTAATTCGACAAGTTATAATCAGAATCAAACGTGCTATCTCTGTCAACTCGGCCTTAGAATATTACAATTGGAACCTGAAATGGTTACAGAATAAATAAATTTTATTTCTCAGCCGGTTTTCAGATTAAGAATATTATTATTATTTCTATCAAAAGCCATAAAATCTGCTACTCTTTATAACAAGACAAATATATTAAACTTTCCTTGTCAAGAAAAATGTTAATTCACGTAGAAATATATCTGTCTCCTCGAGTTTTATTAATATTGATCGAGAATATCGACTTACTTTTGAACAATGCGTTATATGTAAGTTAAGTAAGTAAGCAAGCATTTATTAGATGACACAATTAATGCTCAGTTTCTATTACACAGCTGATTACTCAATACGTTTACAACGTCTCCTAACTGACCATATGAAATATCATCTGTTAGTAGTTAATTATCTGGAGCAATAAATAATTGGATACCAACAATTTAGTAATTTATTCCAAGTATGATTATTCCTATTAATTTGTAGCTTCCATTTGCGTCTAAATTACTCTTACTCGGATACCTTTGGAGTCAGGGAGTTCAACGTCTCAACAGAAACTGGTCCCCCTTTCCTTAATGATTTTGAGGTATACATCCAATGGGTGGGGATGAGACAGCTATTCGTCACTTGGGTGCCTCTCGAGCCAAGACACACTTCTAACTTATCCGTCATTTATATTATTAAGTTGTATAACGCATATGGTGCAGCTGTACTGACTAAATTTGTTCCTGTCTCTTTTGAGAACAGAATTACACTTAATTTGGATGGAAACGAGGAGTACTACGTTCAGTTGTGTGCTCAGAATGCATTCGGCACGAGTTGTATTGCTTCAGTTAAGAGTGGGACATATCAAGGTAAATACCTTCCTATAAAATATAATTACAACAACTGAGTTTCTATAATTATTACACGAATATGTCATGCAACATTATTGCATTTAATTTTAATTTAGTTTTTAACATGTTTAATGCAGTTTAAACTTGTTGCATGGAAATTTAACATGTATCACGAAAATAACAGATAATGCATGCAATATTGTTGCATGGTGTATGGTTATAATATATCCCAATTTAACCTCGACTATAATGAATATATCTTAGCTCCTCCAGAGAACGAGCTTCTCATCAAGCTGCCGCTCATTCTGATAATACTGCTTGCGGTGCTCATATACTTTGCGCTGGTCATAATCTGCTGTCTGCTGGTCGCGCTGTTCAGGCGCCGCTCCAAATACAGACGGGCCACCAAGAATGCTGGGGGAGAGTTCCAGCTGACTCCGCCCAAGAGAAGTCCCAACCTCCAGCAGCCCGCGGCTCACCAACTGGCTCTGTACGAAACTGAGAGGGACTCTGGGATTTCCGACCACAGGTAGAGACCAGTATATTATACAGCCATTTGTAATTTTCATACTCCTAAATCACAAATTAATGTTACGGTATAGGAGTGGATTCCAAATTTTCGCGCTCCTAAAATTCAAATTTTCCTTAAAATCATGCTCCAAAAGGAGCGTCTCGCGCTCTTGAATAATTCCTTGGTAGAGAGTCTAGAGAGATAACACTTTTTAATGGTAGAACCAGAATTATGTGCATACAACAGGTCTCGCACGAGTGACGAATGCCGCGAACAAGTAGCAGTGGCAAGCGAGTTAGGAGAAGCGCGTATCCGCAATAGCAAGATTCCTCTCCGTCATCTGAAGCCGTGTTTGGAGCAGCACGTAGACAACAGCTGTCAGCTAGCTATCGAGGAGTTTTCCGATCTCCGCAAGGGTCTGTTGAGAGAGGCTACAGTAGGTCTGCTACCTGAAAACAAGAAGAAGAACAGGTATGTTATTATGCTGGCTAGCTGACAACAAGCTTGTTGCTTTTGTAGAAACCAACTAATGAATAGCATTCTATTGCCAACGCAGAGTCTGATTAACCCACAATATAAATAGCATTTCTATCTGCAATAAACTTCTCATTTCTTTGGGTTATTGGTTTATGTAATTTTTCACAAGTGTGTGATATATTTAATTGAAACTCGCCAAATTAGTTACCTAACTGAAGTCTTAAATTTAAATACTAGTTTATAGTCAGTAATCCCAATTACATTTTCTTACAGGTTATTACATTGAATTACTAACCACATTACTTTCTATCTAGACATCCTAATATCTGTCCGTATGATTTCAACCGAGTTCGTCTGGAAGACTCCTACTATATCAACGCTAGCCTAATTGAGCAGGAATGGCTGACTTACTCCTACATAGCCACTCAGGGGCCGCTGCCAGCTACGGTCAGTTCGTTCTGGCAGATGGTCTGGGAGAAGAACACCACCGTTATTGTCATGCTCAGTTCTGAGACGGGCGAGTCTACCTGCGAGAAGTATTGGCCGGAGGTTGGTAGCACACTGGATGCTGAGAACATACAAGTGACACACGACAATTCTCAGACACTCGGACACTTTGTTCAGAGGAACTTTACCTTGAAATCGCCTAGCATGTCCCAAGAAAAAATGAAAGTAACTCAGCTTCATTTCACATTCTGGCCGCAAAACTCTCTACCTCTTCACCCTCACTTCTTGTGGCAGTTCATAGCTAAAGTGCACAGGTACTTGTCAGTTATATACAGTAGACTCTCGTTATAACGAACACTGATTAGGCGGAATATTAGTTAAGGAGGTTTAATTCCCTTGGTCTACACAAATGAATTCAAGTGACTCAGTATAAGACGAATTCCCGATTATACGAACAAAATTTGTTATACATATTTATTTGCTTGTATTTACAGACACCATTCCTCCAATGCCCAGTCTCCATTGCTCCTGCACTGTCCGGACGGGTCCAACCAGTGCGGCCTGTTCCTGGTTCTGTTTGAGCTGCTGCTGGAGCTGATACAGCACGAGCCTGAAGAGATGAACGTGTTCGAGCTGATACAGCGACTCAGGGAAGAGAGGACCAGCTTTATTCCCACGCCAGAACAGTACTGCTTCATATACAGAGCTCTGCTCGACCAGGTTTACAGGAACGATACCAGCATTCAGAAACAAAACTTTGAACTTACTTGCAAGTAAGTATTGCATTAATATATTAGAATGGGGTTTTGAACGACTAACTATTCCCCCTACACTCCAGGTATATGAACCAATCTATTGAGACTACCTCGAACCTGTACAAGGAGCAGTTCGACTCATTGATACTCTCCTGTCCCGACCCCTCTCAGGAGCAGCTCTCGGACGCCAGGCACCCTGCCAACCTCCCCAAGAACCGCTACGAGGATCTGCTGCCCAACAACCTCTTCCGGGTCCCTCTCGACATCCGACTCACGGGCGAGACCTCCGACTACATAAACGCTAGCTACATCGATAGCTACACGCAGAGACGCGCCTTCATCGCTACCCAGGGGCCCCTGGAGCACACGGTGCCCCAGTTCTGGTCAATGGTGGTGTCCACCAAGGCGTCGCTAATCGTGATGCTGACCAATCTGTACGAAGACGGTAAGGAGATGTGCGCGCACTATTGGCCCACCAGCACCGAGATGCTCACCATTAAGAACCTGCAGGTGTCATTCGTGGACGAGCTTGAGTTGGGGAAGTTCAAGCAGCGCGAGTACCTCGTTAGCTCCGGGAGCCACAAACAACAGGTGTTCCAGCTGCACATTCCGAACTGGTCTGTGGACGGCGCGCCCCCCGACTACAGCGATATTCTCCATCTGGTGAAACATACGTCACGCCTGCAGCGGTCCGTGTCAGCTGACAGACCCGTTATAGTGCACTGCAGCGACGGGATAGGCCGCACCGGCACCTTCCTGTCCATATACCTGAACCTGGAGCAGGTGGTGCATGAGGGCGTGGTGGATATATTCCAGACTGTGAAGGGACTCCGCGTGCAGCGCCCCCGCATGGTGAGCTCTCTGAAGCAATATGTGTATTGCCATAGAACCGTTCTGGAAGGGATCAACAAAGAGTTCACTTTCCTATGATTATAATACTGTACAGAACACTGGAGTGACTGAAATCCATTTTGAGTTCATTAAACTTTCCTTTTTGATAATATAATTTTTAATTTAAACATTTCCTTCCCAATTTTCTCTCTTATTTGTTATTTTGTATTTTAATAATTTGTAATTGGTAAGTGTTATTCAATACTACACTGATGTTCCAAAAGGGAAATAATATAACAAACTTTTGCAAGAATTTGAATACCGTATTTCCCCGAATAAGCGCCGGGGGCTTGAATAAGCGCCGGGTCAATAAAAATGACATTGGTATGATAAAATTTAAACACATTATTAATAGATCACTGTAATGTAATTCCAATGATTTTGGCAACTTTAGTAGGTATACTGTTGGTGGAAACCATTAGAACCCACTTAAATATTATATTCTGGATTTTTCAAAAAAATTTCAGGATAATTTTGGCCCACGAAAACAATAAGCGCCGGGGCGCTTATTCGGGGAAATACGGTAACTTCTTTTAAGAATAACTTCTTTTAAGAATAACTTCTTTTAACATGATTATCAACATATTTTAAATTCATAAGCAACTGGATATAAACAGGCAATTTTTAAACATACACTACCTAGTTTGTTATGTCCTGACTTTATCACTTCTTCCCAACTGCTAACAAAGTCCCCTTTTCAGCCAGCTTGCAAGTCCCTTTCTGAGAGATACCCTATGCGGTGTTACTGCTGATGTTGCTCACGTAATTAATTTGAAAACTACATGTCTCTTATGCACCTGCCACCTGGCACTCATTTTGTTATTCGTTTGCAATTTACAAACTAATTAATACATAGAAAACATGGTTATTTTTTTGCTAAATTAACCATTGATAAAAACGGAAGCCTTATTCTAAGAGCATAACTCATGTCATGAGATTTGATGAATAGTTGGTGTAACTATTGCAATCATTTTGTACTAGCCAAGTGACCCGTTGCGACGAATTAGTCGGCATAAACAGTTGGGATGTGACCCCAAATTTTAGCCTCTTACAATCCTACGGGTTGCAGCTTAGCTGCTAAATACTTCCCGATATACAATATTAGTCGTATAGAGCCATTCCCGAGCTTTCTAACCAAACTGTATGGCACTCTTCCCTGCATATTCCTCCATGATTCTGCCATCAGCCGCAGTTTTTATGCCTCCTGGTTTATGACGAAAAGGATTGCCTCGGGTCACCAACGCGGGATCCAACAACGTTAATGTAAGCCCCTCGAGGGACAAACATGCATTTTGGAATCTGTATTCGTTTTGCCTTGCAGACTTATTACAATGCAGGATTCAGGGTTGTTATCAATCCGGCCGGCAACGGGGTGTGGGTGAACTCTCTGACTGGATTACGTTGCATGATGTAGTAAATGATTAAGTAAAATTTAACAAATTGATTATTTTAGCACCGCAATTGGTAGTACACAATAGGATTAATATCCCAGTTAGCAGTAGCCAATAGGATTAGACCTTTAACAATAGGCTTATTTATATATGCACATTAGTACGTAAACACAAAATGTCGTGTAATTCTAGAACTAACACCTTTTAGTGGAACCCAGTATATTTCTCGAGGTCTCCCTTGGAAGAGCTTTCGATTGATATTTATTTCGTCAGGATCGGGTAATGTAGCAAAGAGTTACAGGGGCGGACGGACAGACGGACAGACGGACGGACCAAGCTCTCTTAAAATAAAAACATGTTAAAAAAAAAAACATGTTAAAATAAAAACATGTTAAAATAAAAACATGTTAAAATAAAAACATGTTAAAATAAAAACATGTTAAAAAAAAATGTTAAAAAAAAAACATGTTAAAATAAAAACATGTTAAAATAAAAACATGTTAAAATAAAAACATGTTAAAAAAAAAACATGTTAAAATAAAAACATGTTAAAATAAAAACATGTTAAAATAAAAACATGTTAAAAAAAAAACATGTTAAAATAAAAACATGTTAAAATAAAAACATGTTAAAATAAAAACATGTTAAAATAAAAACATGTTAAAATAAAAACATGTTAAAAAAAAAACATGTTAAAATAAAAACATGTTAAAATAAAAACATGTTAAAATAAAAACATGTTAAAATAAAAACATGTTAAAATAAAAACATGTTAAAATAAAAACATGTTAAAAAAAAAACATGTTAAAATAAAAACATGTTAAAATAAAAACATGTTAAAATAAAAACATGTTAAAATAAAAACATGTTAAAAAAAAACATGTTAAAATAAAAACATGTTAATAATATAGAATCATAGATTATCAAATAGTCAAAAGAGCGAAATTTTCTATTAATTTATATAACTTTGAAAGACCCTAATAATCATTTGTATTACTGAGGTATAAGACTGTTATCCCTATCTATCTGTGTCCATAATCTAACTTGGCCTGCACTTAGACACTAATGCCTCGCATTCTGATAAAGGGCGGGGTATGGCGCAACACGGAAGACGAGATTCTGAAGGCGGCAGTGATGAAGTACGGCCCGAACCAGTGGAGTCGGGTGGCCTCTCTCTTCCACAAGAAATCCTCCAAGCAGTGCAAGGCCCGCTGGTTCGAGTGGCTGGATCCGAGCATCAAGAAGACCGAGTGGACCCGCGAGGAGGAAGAGAAGTTGCTGAACCTCGCGAAATTGTTTCCCTGTCAATGGAGAACCATAGCGCCTCACGTGGGCCGCACCGCTGCACAGTGCCTGGAGCACTACGAGTACCTCCTCGACAAGGTAGCACATACACTGTTTATGAGCCTGTTTATAAGACGGTCTATAAAGCCCATACTAACTTAGCCAAAATTTGTAGACTGTCGATAAATTTTGTATACCAAAAGCCCCTGATGTCTATGATTAATACTATTCAAGTCAAGAAAACCTGGTCTAGAAATATACGGCTACTTATAAGTTATTTATATCTGGATCTCTTGTATGACATCCATTGTAGGCCCAGCGTAACGAGGGGGAGACAGGGGAGGACGACATAAAGCGGCTGCGCGCCGGGGAGCTGGACACCTGTCCGGAGAACAAACCGGCGCTCCCGGACCCGGAGGACATGGACGAGGACGAAATCGAGATGCTGTCGGAAGCCAGGGCCCGTCTGGCCAACACGCAGGGCAAGAAGGCCAAGCGGAAGGCCCGCGAGAAGCAGCTAGAGGAGGCTAGGCGCCTGACCTCTCTCATGAAGCGGCGCGAGCTCAGGGAGGCGGGCATCGAGCTGGAGCGGCTCAGGAAGAAGAAGAAACGGAGAGGTGTGTAGTGTACCGTGCATTCATACAGGCTACTGCGTTATGGGGTCACTTTGGTGCAGGATAGTTTGACCAGATAAAGCGGAGAAACCAATAACCAAAATATTGCCTGCTAACTGTAGTTCCTTCCCATAAACCCAGTGGAGAGTTGACCCGATTAACCGTGGTTCTATTAAGCGGAGTCTACTTTATTATTATTATTGTGCCTCAGGAGTTGACTACAACGCCGAGATTCCGTTCGAGAAGCAGGTGCCCCCGGGGTTCTACGACACCTCTCTGGAGAGCACCCCCGCCCCCGAGCTGGGCAAGGGGACCCTCCTGCAGAGCCTGGAGGGCGTAAGCAGGGACGAGATAGAGGAGCGGGAGCGGAAGAAGGACAAAGAGAAGCTAAACAAACGCAAACAGACCCAGCTGGGAGCTGCTCTCATAAACCAGCCCGGGTCTCTGCCCGATCTGAAGCGCAGCAAGCTGGTGCTGCCGTCTCCGCAGGTGTCCGAGAGCGAGCTGGAAGAGATGATAAAGGTAAGGCATGCATAGGTTATAAAGTACCCCCTCAGGAATGGGAATAAGTACGCATTATCCGAGTGTACTCTGGATAGAAATACATACTGCTTTATAAACTTGTTCACAACAATTACTACGTACTAATCAATGTTACAACCGAATTCTACAGTACAGTCGAAATGGGTTTTTTCTAACTAACTATTTGTTCTAAATGTGTAAGAAATTCCAATTTTGTTTATTTTCAATCGGTTTTTTCTTACTTTATTTCTATGCAAAAAATTGGTTAGAAAAAAACGAGTTCTACAGTATATTAATTGTCCCTATTGACTCTGAAACTATTTACTACTATTTGTTTGTTTCTAGGTGGGACAGGTGGGCGAGCAGGCGAGAGAGCTGGCTGGTGAGTCTGGGGCGGGGCCCTCTAACCTGCTGCTCTCCTCCTACTCCCTGACGGGGTCCACAGCCGGCCTCAGGACCCCGCAGACCCCGGCGGGGGAGGACCTGGTGAGTAGGGAGGCTCAGAACCTGCTCGTGCTCTCCCAGCTGCAAACGCCACTCAAGGGGGGAGAGGACACACCCCTGCACGACACAGGAACACAGGGGGTCATCCCCAAACCCCGCCTGATCCAGACCCCCAACACCCTCCTCGCTTCCCCCTTCCGCACCCCCTCCCTGCTGACGGGCACCCCCGGAGCCACCCCGCTGGGAACCCCGGCCTCAGTCAGGGACAGGTACTATCGAATGTATACTGTAGAACCTCGTTAGTACGAACACGGTAATACGAGTACCCGGATAAGACGAACAAACAGTTCCATAAAATCAGGTCCCTTCAATGGGTATTCAATGGGTATTACTCCAGATGATACGAACTCGGGATAACAAATTTTTACAAATTTTACCGTCCGTTGGTGTTCGTATAACGAGGTATACTGTATCTGTATTTACTATTTACGTACTCTCCATAGACTGAGCATCAACAACCCCGACGAGGTGGAGGCCGCGAGGGAGCAGGAGGCGGCGCTGTCGCAGCAGCTGCAGCGGGGGCTCGCGGCGCTGCCCTCTCCCAGGAACGACTTCCAGATAGTCCTGCCGGGCGCCGAGTCCGAGGCGGGAGAGGAGCCACAGCTGATTGGAGACAGCTACGTGGAGGACCAGGCCGAGCTGGACGAGCGGATGGAGGCCATGCGCGTGCGGGAGCTGCAACAGCTGATGTCCCGACAGTCGCAGGCGCTGCAGCTGGAGCTCCCGCGGCCCCTGAGCGTGAACAGAGGGATTCTCCGCGGACAGATCCACGCGGACCAGCGCTACCGAGAGATGTACGAGGCGGAGGAGCTGCTCAAGCAGGAGATGCTGCAGCTGGTGGCGCACGACCTGGTCAACTTCCCGTCTGACGTCATGACCAAGCAGCAGAAAGTGAGTTGTATAGCAAACTCACGTATAACGAGATAGCTGCTTATAACGAAATGGAGATTTTCCCCCAGAGTATTGAATGCATTAATTATTATCCCCTTATAACCAAGTCGGATATTACGAAATAACCAGATTTTTCCCAGAGCACAAATGCTTCAATATTATCCGCTTATAACGAATACCCGGATACACAAAGGGATTTACAGGTATCTGGTTATAACGAGTGTACTGTATCTGCAGTCCGTTCTGCCCGAGCTGGAGACGGGGCTGGAGGAGCGCCCGCTGGAGGAGTTCGACCCGGACGAGCTGTCGGACGCGGCTCGCATCGTCCGAGAGGAGGAGCACGTCGTGAGGGGGGCCATGGAGCATGGGGATATAACGCTAGATGGTTACGTGGGTGTCTGGGAGGAATGCTTCAAACAGGTGCTGTATCTCCCCGCACAGAACAAGTACACCCGAGCTTCCATGGCGTACAGCAAGGACAAAGTGGAGTCTCTGGAGAAGAGACTGCTCGACAACAGAAGCATCATGACTAAGGAGGCGAAGAACGCAGCAAAGATTGAGAAAAAAGTGAGTCAATAACAGATTTAATTATCTTGTGTTGTAACGTTGTAATAATGACTGCTATACGCTTATATTATACGTTATATTTGACTGCTATGCATTAGGTTATACATTCTATTATGACTGCTATACGTCCTTATATGTAGACGGTCTATAAAAGCCCATACAAATAACCCAAAAAATTTATAGACCGTCTATAAATTCTGTAGACTAAAAGCCCTGCCGTCTATGGGTAATACTATTGTGTGTGTAAGAAAACCTGGTCTAGAAATAGACGTCTACATTAAGTTATTTCTTATACGTTCTATTATGACGGCTATAATACTCTAGGTTAAGGTGCTGCTCAAGGGCTACGAAGTGCGTTGCAGCAACTTGTGCAAACAGCTGGAAAGTCTGAATGAGCAGGTGAGCGCGAGCTACAGAGAGCTGAGCACGTTCCACGGACTCAAGGTGTTGGAGGAGGCGGCCCTGCCCCAGCGGAGAGAGAGACTGTCCCGAGAAGTGGAGACGCAGAGGGACAGACAGAGAGAGCTGCAGAACAAGTACTCAGATCTGCTGCTGGAGAAGGAGCAGCTGGTGGCGTTACTCAGCTCAAATTGATATTTGAAGATTGTTTGATTCCTCATTAATTCTGTTTCTTTAATGGTTCTATTTTTGCAACAATTTTATTTACACTCCCTAGGCCTAGACTACTTAAGTGTGTTTATCCGATCTATCTCTAACTATTATGACAGTATATTCATAGATACCGAATCAAGTTATTATAACGAATGAACTCCCTGCGGAATCTATTCAGTGTTTCTCTCCGCCCGATGAGGGGCCTGCTCTGCAGACCCGCGCTCCTCTCCACGGTCGGACAGGGCACGGAGGTGGAGGTTAGCACCACGGAGGACAGCATCGCTATTATAGGCCTCAACCGTCCCAAGTCTAAGAACGCGCTCAGCATCGGACTGGTGTCGCGTCTGATGCAGATCCTGTCGGACCTGGAGCAGGACGGCGGGAAGATCCGCGCGGTTATATTCCGCTCGCTGGTACCAGGGATATTCTGCGCGGGCGCGGACCTGAAGGAGCGACTGGCCATCCCACCCGAGAAGGTCGCGGGGCTCGTGTCGCAGTTCCGACAGACCTCTCAGCGGATCGAGAACCTCCACAAACCGGTTATTTTCGCGCTCGACGGCGCGGCCCTGGGGGGCGGGCTGGAGGTGGCGCTGGCTGGGGACCTGCGGGTGGCCTCCTCGGAGGCGCGCCTGGGACTCGTGGAGACTCGGCTGGCCATTATCCCCGGGGGCGGGGGCACACAGAGACTGCCCAGGCTAGTGGGCGTGGCTAAAGCGAAGGAGCTTATATTCACTGCTAAGATTCTGTCTGGCGCTGAGGCCTACGAGGTCGGGATGGTGGAGCACTTTGTGGAACAGAATGAGGCGAGAGACGCAGCATTCCAAAAGGCGCTACTGATTGCTAGGGAAATAATACCACACGGACCTATTGCCATCCGACTGGCGAAACAGGCCATCAATGCTGGGATGCAGACAGACCTGAATACCGGCCTTAAGATAGAGGAGGCCTGCTACGCACAGGTTATTCCCACGGCAGACCGGATAGAGGGACTTAAGGCATTCGGGGAGAAGAGAACCCCTGTGTACACGGGGACCTAATGTAGCGTACATACTGTGTCTAGAGTAATTATACGATATTTAATTAGTGTTTTACAGTATTTGTTATTGATTATGCGCTGTTAGTTCAATGGCAGTTAGCAGCAGAGATCCTGTATCGGGGACTAGGGATGTGTTCCTTCCGCTGGAGGGGACAGATTTCGGAAGACTGTACAAACCCATCAGCTCCTCTCTGCGCATTAAGTACTCCTGCTTTGCTGTGTCGAGTCAGCTGATCGTGCTAGGCGCTAACACCGGAGCAGTCTATGTGTTTGTTAAAGACCCACTCAGCTACATCAGTTTTATACCGAACAAAGTTAGTCTCGTTTCCTATAATGTATTCTCTGTTTTGTAAAATAAGAGCTTTCTAGTTTATATTACTTTTTATAGGAACGAGATATACAAATCGCTCGGTTTTCTCCAGATGGGAAATGTCTAGGAATTGGAACAGGGTAGCTTTACTATAATATCAATTATCTAACAATCTTATTTGTGACATCATTGTTTAGGAGCGGAGTTGTTATAGTCTGGGAGTTTAACATAAGCCATCTACAATCCTCAAAGGTATTAATACTTTAATAGTGTGTATCTGTAATAATATCAATTCAGTATTAACTTGGTTTGTTTATAGAAACTTCTAGAAATAACAGAGCACAAGGGGAGTCATATCAGCGATATGATTTGGGACAACAAGGGGCAGCAGCTTTTCGTTGGCGACACAGACGGAAAGGTTACAGTGTCTCACATGCCTGGAGTTGTTAGTTGCTTATTCCATAGCTAAGTTGAGTGGCTATCTTTAGATATTGCCTCTAGTTGCCACGCACTGTTCTGTCCTCAGCTGGAGGCATACGGCTAAGGAAACCAGGAATTATCCTTATATGCGAAACTCCTGTCGTGCAATTGGTGAGTTTGGTACTTACAATATACTTAGAGACAAGTTATAACAATTTACTATATCAATCAAATTAGCACATGGAATTTATCAAAATATGTATAGGAATAGTAATCAACTTCAATATATTCGTTATTTCGTTATTTGTAATTTCGCATATCTCAGACCGATATGTCGCTCTCACTCGCGCTCCTCTCCTTCATGCCCGCGGCTCCACTCGCGCTCAGGTCCGCGTATGGACAGCTGTTCAGCAGACAGGGGAGACTCTTGCCAACCGCGTACTTGTTCTTAGTGGCGAGACTGTAACTGGGAGGAGACGTGGTCAGCTGTTTCAGGAGAGTTACGCTCCTGTCGTGTCGGGACCGGCCCGGGGTCTCGCGGATGGAAGGACGAGTTTTCGGAGGCGTGGTCTGTAAGGGGGAGCGAGGGGTCGAATTCTTTGGCGGAACTGGAAACATTGGAGTTCCGTTTATGAAGCTAAACGGGAGAGGCGGATACAAGTTGTAGTTGAACTCTTCGATTGGGGAATAATGGTAGTTAACGTTTGCAGTGCTGATGACAGGACTGGGGTACTGTACGGCTATTCTAGGCAGCATTGTGACATGGGGCGGGGTGACTGGTTTCCTAGCTTCGTGTCCCTCGATCTGTCCAGTCTTTGGGTTGTTTCGCATTGCGCTTATATCCATATACCCTCCCAGTTCCCTGTCAATAGCACTCCTGTTCATATAGCACTCCATCTCCTCGCGAGTAACACCGTTAATGTACTGCGGGAAGGATTCGTGTAACTGTAGAGGTCCCATCTTCCTGATTATGTCCAGAGTGTCGTTGCACTCTATAACCTGTTTCTTGTTGATACGCAGCCGTTTGTTAATGTGCTTCCTCTTAACTTGTGAGGAGAGCTGACAAGCGAACATAATAGCACCGCATATGATTGGTGTTACGCAAGCTATTATTAGAACAGATATTATGATGTCTCTCTCCACCTGATTAATCACTTCATTCTGAATACCGATATATTCTGTTTCGTTTATATCTTGACTGTTGACGCTCTTTTCCACTCTGTTAGCGACACCAGTTATTGCATTAACAATCCCCACACTATGTTCTGGTACACCTAGAAGGAATATAATTATAAATAGCACACCCTGCGTTATAAACATGTTTGACAACTTTATTTGCAACTCAGTCCGGTATTTATCTAACTGGTAATTAACAGCCTATATTAGATTTACAACAAGCGGGCAATTAAAACTGCATGTATTTGAATTTCCATCTACTTCGTAATTATTATTCTAAGATTAGATTTGCTGTTTTCGAAGAAATTTAATAATAGCGTTAGCATATACAGAATAATTTTAGAACTCACTAATTACACACTATTCACACTAAATATAATCAGTCTCATCAACAGTTGCAGTTCTCATAGCCAGGTTCTACTGGCACAACGTTATAGTACGGCTCTATCTGACACTCCTGAGGATTGTTATAAATCGGGTTTATGAAGCTAAGCTTGTTCGGCTGAGGTCCTTGCTGTGTGTAACTGAGCTGATACGGCAGATACGGGTATAGACTCTCTGTCTGCTTTGGGTAGTAGAAATGCCCTGGGCCTGTGGGTTGGTTTGGTAGCACAGCTCCTGTCACTTGATCCTGTGTGCTTGCAATGAACTGAGGCTGCTCTATTGCTTTGTTTGGTGTATTCTCTTCGTTATTTCCTTGTGTCTCTGTATTCGCGTAGGCAGTCTGTTCCCTTTTCTTCACAGGCGTGTCCGGGTACTCCACAAGGTTCATGCAGTGCAGAAGCAATATGGAACAGGCCCCGAGACAGCACGGAAATATCACACAGCAGAGATAGCCCGTGATGCCAAACACAAGTGCTACTGTTATCTGACCCTTCTGAGAGATCAGAAAATCATCTACATGGTTTGGGTGTCTCGTCGGGGGCTCTCTCTTTTCGCGAATTACTTCCTCGTATCCATTGCTGCCACTTATCGCTTGCTTGCAAAATAGAAACAGCAACAAAATTATTATTCCGCAACTTGTTTGTAATTTAAAACTTTTCATTTCTTACTACTGCGAGCTGCGAATCCGGAATTTATATTTAGGATTCTGATAATCCTATTCTATTCCTTGTTGGTTTGAATGTGACTGACATTACTGAGACGCAAGCCAGGTTAAATTGAGTTTCCCCTGCTATTTACTGTGTACTCTCTATACAAAATTCTGGCTCTCTCCAAGATATTAGGAGTCACATTAAACCTTGTTGTAATATTTAACTCAGAGACTCTACCGTAACTCAAATGAAATATTTTATATCGAATAATATTCTTATAATCATACATTATATTTCTGTTGTTCGTATACAATTACTCTCTCCGATAAATAAATAAATTTCCATAACTGCTGTCTGTTTCAGTTCAAACTTTGGACTCTCCAATCTCAACTCGCTTCAAAGTATACTCTTTAGCTCTCCTCTCAATCTTATCCAGATCGTCCAGTGACAGAAAGTTGTACCTAATATTGCTTTCGTAAATCTCTTCAGTTGGGTAGCTGTTTCTCCTGCTGGCATTTCTGGTAGATTCGAGCTTCCTGCCAGTATCGATTGTCCCCTGGGTTATGGTTAAGGGAGGGTACATGTTGCCTTTATTGTCCGATGGATATTGAGTAAACCCATACGGGCCTGCTAGACTAAGTGCTAATGCTTCTATGGGTGGCGCACTTTCAATTCCCAGTTGCCTTTCTGTGAATGTCTCTGTGACTAAGACAGCATTGCTGTTGAGATCTCTTCTCCCGCGCTTTCTGACACCTGCCTCGTCCGCCAGAGCTCCACAGCCGCACACGACCACACACACACACGGCAGGAAGCAAACCAATGCGCAGCACGCGCAGCAGATGAACAGCGGGCTGAGGAGAATTAGTATCAACCGTTTCTTATACCGACTCAGAACTAATCCGAAGTCTTTATCTTTCAGCGCTGCGATGATTCCTTGTCTCTCCTCTTCCTCCTGGCCCTGGCCCTGCGCTCTGGCCACTGGAGCTGAGCTCGCGAGCAAAAGAGACAATAGGATTAGCGCTAGGGCTACTCTCAGTAGTTTGCTATATTCGTAATGCATTTAATCAGTTCTGTAAAACTTGTGAGATTTTACTTTTATTTTACAATGACGGAGCTAGGCCTATTGTTGTCGATTTATTTGAGTTCTTACAATGAAATATTTCTATTTTTGTGCTTTCCGTAGGATTATGACAATGATCATTTGCTCGTCTCTTGCAAGCACAAATCTGCTGTTATGAATTTGAAGAGGTATTCTTAATATTAATATTTTTTAATAAACAATCGGAAGTCTGTTATAAATACTTATTTAGGGAAGAAGTAATCTCAGTTGGTTCACAAGAAAGGTTTGTTTCACTTAAGGGGCATAACCCCTACTAATTTATATCTACATTTGTATTTATTTTAAAATACATATTATTTCAATAGAGACGGTATTTACGGAGCTTGCTTCTACCGCTCTATGCATACAACCCCTCAGCATACTCGCATATTATCAGCACGTCCCAAGGCCAGGATATGGAAGGTAGATATATATGTTGCTCGATATTACAATAATGCTACTGTTATTCCCTTCAGTTCCAAATATTTACAATTATTTTCTATGATTTATGTTAACGATCCCAGGCTTCTCTCGATGGGAAAGTAGAACTCACTTACAAACTCAAAGATCTCATGGACGGAGTGGGAATAACTCCAATATACGGTTTGAGGTAAGAACATGTTACCGTGTCACAATATAATTACAAGTTAATCAATCCTTAACTTGTGTAGCTTTAATCCTGAGACGGAGAGACCCGAGCAGGAGGCACTTGTCACTCCCAACGTCTTCAAGAGGATTAGAGTTATCAAGTTAGTTCATGTGAGTTTGCCAACACTGGCTGGCTGTATTAACGCATCAAAAGACTCTACTGCCCATCAGCCATATATGTATTTATTCTCTTACAGATATTAGAATAATTTATCTCCTTCTTACCCTAGTGATCACTTGGTTGTTTGGAATGCAAACACACTGTATATCCTGGATCTATTGAGCAACACAATAACTCAGCACTCCCTGAATGAAGGTACCGTATGATAGGATTCGTTTAATGCTATTTCTTTTTGCAATTAAACAAAGTCACTGTTTACATACAAATATTTATATAAACTTATTCGGCTCCTTATGTATTATATTTAAGTTAATTCGGACTCTATTGACTATACTCTGTGCACAGTCTAGCTATATTGACAGATGACAGACTCGTTTGTCGAACTGGAGGCTCAGACTGTCTCTAAAGAGGAAAGCAAGATCGCGTCTGCTGCAGCTGTGACGCCAAAGTTATTTTGGAAACTTGAGTACTACCAGCAGTTCTTCAACGTGACTACCTATGACGTGGGGCACCGTATCCTCAGCTCGATGATTCCCAACCGCAAGGGCTTTATTGACGTCATCTCCAGCAACCCAGACCTCTACGGGCCCCTGTGGATCTGTGTCACTCTAATCGTAACCGCTTCCATGTCCGGAAATATCGCCAAATACTTCGGAAGTGAAGGTCAGTCGAAATGGACGTTTCAGTTTCAAGAGGTGACCTCGCTGGCTACCATCCTATTCATATACACCTGGATTGTCCCTATATTGCTCTGGGGCGTGCTAGTATGGCGAGTGGGACAGGCGAACACACATTCCCTGTTCAGCATGATTACCCTCTACGGGTATTCTCTCTCCATCTACATTCCTGTCTCCGTTCTATGGACAGTGCTGATTCGCTTCATAACTGTCCAGTGGGTTATCACGATCACAGCCGCGGCTCTGTCGGGTGGCGTTCTGGCCATCTCGTTCTGGCCCGTCATCAAGAGGGACAGACAGAAGATCGCTTACGGGGTTATAGGCGCTATTGTCCTGCTGCACATTCTGCTGGCTGTCGGGTTCCAGCTGTACTTCTTCCGGTCTGTGTCCAGCTCTCCGCTCCCCACTCAGCTGCAGCCTGCCAGACACCTGCTGCCGGACGGGTTTAACATGGGACACCCAGATAGGGTACCGGGGCCTAATGGGCCTCCTAAGTCTGACAAAGATAATCCTATCAGCGACGTTAAGGTTAAGAATGTTATTAAAGTGGCACCTGCGAAAGAAGAAGCAAAGGATGATGCTGTTGCTAGTTTTATTAATTTAGACAATCAACCTGATCCAGAACCGGATGCAATCAGTGATAAAACAGCCGCAGAGGTTAAAGAGGTTGATAGCAGAGAGACTGGCGATGAGACGGTAGAATCTGATGATGAATGAATTGATTATATTGCTGTTATCTTGTGAATGCTATTTATCAGTCCTAGCCATTGTACAACAGTAAATTAGAATAATTATATATAACAGCATTTATATTATATTTATTGGATATATACTGCATTTTCTGAATATATTATGTACTGTATATAGATATCCAGGATCTACAAGTGTTCGAGAGAGATGTTTGGATAAGCACCGGGGACCCTCTGCGCTTCCGCTGTCTGTCACTGCTGCATTACGATCAGCTGTTGAAGTCTCTCTTGCAGCTGCAGCTGCACTCTCAGATCACTCAAGTCTGTTCTATTATACAAGTTGTACAGTAGAACCTCGTTAGTACGAACACGGTTAATACGAACAAACAGTTCCAAAAAATCCGGTCCTTACAATGGCTGTTCAATGGGTATTACTCCGATTAATACGAACTCCGGATAAAGCGAACAAATTTTTCCTTCCGTTGGTGTTCCGTGTTCGTATTAACGAGGTTCAACTTAGTTGTATTCTCCTGGCTGTTATTCTCCATTGTATATAATGTTACAGTTGAGTGAGACGTTACATACAGCGACTGAAGTTGTTTTGAGTCCTGTTGTTGAAACGCATGATACAGCTAATGGCCAGGATGTATGTTTAACTCTCAATGTAATATCCACAGTCCATAACCTCTTAACAGAGCCATTACCTGTAGGAAGAAGCGAGTGAGAGAGTGTCTGCATATACTGATAGTGTCAGCTTAACCGAACAGGAGACTGAGGTACCAACAGCCCCTGTTACACTAGACAGAGACTCCACTCTATTAACCCCAGAGCCGCTAGCCAGTGGTGAAGAATGCAGTCTCATACAGAATGTCCCAGGAGAGGCTGATGCTGATATCAATGAGACTATTGTTCCCTCTCAGTCGGATGATACTCCTTCAGTTCAACATCTCCCTAGCGCTGAAGAGAATATCAACGTACCGCCTGTAGGAGATATTCCTGTGCCAACAGAGGCTGCTGTTTCGAGTCAGCAGAACTCTGAGATCGAGGCTGTCTACTCAGGGATGGCGAGCAGCTCTTTTAGTGAGAGTAGCCTTCCCTTCCCGAAGGTGTCCCGCATCAGAAAGACTCAGAGCCTGAGAGAGGGAGATGTGCCCTCCAACTGGAGTCCCAAGTTGGTCAGGAAGAGGAGCAAGAAGGGGAGCTCTGGCGGGGGTGGGACCCTCTCTCATGCTGAGAGTGGAAGTGATGCTTCTGAAACTTTCACACGATTGGATCTGTTTTCTACTGACATATTCCTAGATACTCTTGTGGGATCTGACAGGTATTTACTCCATGGAGTACAATGGATTCGACTCTTTTCTTTCTTGATTTTATAGCGAGAAAGTGACTCATTCACTGATCCTACCGGAGCTTGAAAGTTCTCCAATATCTCAACACATTCCAAGGTACCCGCATCTGTTTAACACACTTGTTGAAACTTGAAAGCCATTTGTTCAACGTACTTTAATATTCTTATAAACCTACATAGATCTGAGCGTAAGAAGAAACAGAAGAAGCGAGATTCTACAATACAGATACCAATAAGCCCTAATACTGAACAAACATCTTCCCCTGATAGAACTGGCCGGCCAGAAGCTGATTTCGATCAGGAGAGTGTAGCAGTAGCTGAACACGCTACTGATTCTGCTAATGAGCACTGCTCTGTAGAGAAAGTACATTCTTCGAAAGAACTTTCTAGAAACAATCAAATATATGAAGAGTTTATCCAGGCTTCACAACTGACATGGTGAGAGTGGGTAATAGGATATACTTGCAATGTATTGTTGCTCCAATAAGAACATTTGGAAGTTTGTTCTATCTCAATTATAATGCGGTTCTATTCCCCCATCACTTTAATATAATCCGGACAAACAGACAAACAAACAAATAAACAAACAACAACTATCGAGTTTTATTAATATCGATTTGCTAGGAGCGAACTTGAATCTGATGAGAATGATTTCCTGTCCACCTCCCGCTCTCTCTCTGTCTGGCTCACTTCCTTCATCACCCTCCTGACCTCTGTCCCTGCTAGCTCTCTCCCCGGCTCCCACGCCATATCCTCTCTAACCGCTCTCTCCTGCTCCCCCCACTACAACCTCCTGCAGCAGCTGGCCACCGCTGCTATGCTAGCTGGCTGCTGGCTAACTCTCTCGTTTCCGAACCCGCTCCAGCCTACTGCTGCCGCCACCTCTTCTGACGCGTACAACTTCTTCTATCTGCAAGCTGTGTTCCTTTCTCTGTCTGAGATTAGGAGCTACCTAGCAGTGCCACAGATACAAGTGGACAGGAGTAGGGCCTACTCCCTATACATCAAGGGGCTGGAAGGTTAATCCAATTAGCTCAATTAAAAATACAGTATAGCAACATAAAATTTCAAGATTAAGACTTTCTAAATCTGAACTAATGGTTGATTAACCTATTATATTATAGATTTCAAAGGAATTGTTGATGGCTCCTCAAACACACAAGTGGGATCGATGCTGAGTATCGAGTCACGAAGTTTCCCTTCATATATCAAAGGGTAATTATAGACTCTATTAGCTATAGATATCATCTAATATAATTCCTACATTCCCAACAGGAATATAGTGAGTGAGATTGGATTCTGTGTCAACAAGTTTCCTTGCCTTCTCCCATGGGAAATACACACTATATTATTCGGTAACATCAATTCTCCTCAGCTATTAAAGTCCCACAACCAATCCCAAGCTTTCCTTGAGTATATGGAGGAACTGTTCTTGTCAGCTGAAGCAATACCCTCCTATCGAAAGTGAGACAATTAGTTGTAATACTATTCGAATGTTCTCCCCATTAATCGATTATTTCATTAGCTTGTTGAATACTGTATTCTCAACCGATTACAAGAGTTTCATCACTTGGTGTTGTCTTTCCCTCTCCTTTCTTCCCTCGACAACTAAACTAACCATCAATAACATCGATACCCCAATGTGAGTTAACTTATTTATTTGTAATCTCTCTCTCTCTATGTTATAATTAGTTCTGTTTAACTTCAGGCCTCACTCTCATCAGCTGGATTGGAGATATAAACAAGTTTGGGAGCTGATACTAAACTGGCATATCATAGGCCCTGACCTGGCCACGCAATGTGTGCCTTATTTCAAGCAGCATTGGTCTGTAATTTACTTTAGGATATCTACAGTCTTCATACAAACTTGTTTGTAGTTTCTGGCTGGGATTAATTTCCGTATATTTCATGCTGGGCTACAAAGAAATAGCAACTCCTCTTATCCTACATCTCAATGACATCAGTCTGTTGGAGCAGTGCAATCCAGTTTGGGGTAAGCACTAAGCACGTATTAAATTCATTATTAACAAGTCTTCGTATTCGATCACAGTCGTTTCCTTACTCACTCGAACAGTTATGTATGTTTTTTGATTTGTTGTGTTTCTACAACTCTATAATTTTCCCACATATCTGGTGGTTATCCTGCTAATCCATGCTGGGAAACTCCTTTAATTTAATCGCTTATTCTCCTCTTTGTGGAGAAAATGTGTATAATTTTCTTAGATATTTAAAAGTTGTTTTTAGATACAATGTTCACTAGACCCCTTGCAAATTTCAAATGTGTAGTTCTTTTATTCCATCAAATCGAACAAACTAATAAAATAAACCTAGCGATTTAATATATAAGATCCTACATACATTTATTTTTGAATAATTAGGAAAATATCCTGATGGAACTTCAGACTGGAAGCTAACAATCGAAACTTTCCTCAGATTATCTGCTGATCAGTTTGGAGACGTGAGCAGGAGAGATGAAGCGAGGGACGGATTCTATGCTCTCTTCGGTTTAGCCATCACTGAGTTAGGCTGTCTGGCAGGAATAGAATTGTTGCGGGAAATCATAGCTTCTCTAGAAATATCTAGTTTTCCTTACGAATTATTCCTGAAATTGGTTAAGGTCGCTAATATCGAAAATGAGAAAAGGTTATTTTATGATTGTCTAGAATAATATTGTATTTAGTAGAATTTTAAACAGAATTCCTATTTAGTAAGATTGCATTTACACTGCTTGAGAGACTTGATGAAGAGTTATGGAAGCAGAAACCGAGTGCCATTTCTCTTCAGGTGAGATTGTGCAACATTCTCTCCCCAAATTAATCAGAAAAATATTTATTTATATTTACTTTATTTATAGTTCCTATCTCAAGAGCAACTTACCCCAAACGAGGTAGAATCAAAGCTTAATTGTGATATTTATTCAAATTAATTTGTATTTATTTTATTCTCATTTAGAGTGTACGGAGTAATTTGACGCTAGAAACTTCCAGTTTTCAGTGGGGTATCAGAATCAAGAAAAATGAGTGAGTTATATTTATTTAGTTTAGGATGCTACTATGTTCGTAACTTCTTAGATTCAAATGCCAGAGTTGTCATATTGATATTACATCACCACTCCCTATTTTGCCATCAGACATTCAAGTTTTTGCCTGTGGTAAGTATATTTATAATTCATGATATGTTTTTCTAAATATTATATTATTGACCGGTTTGTACACTTATTGACTTTACTCTACTATCATCAGGTCACTGCTATCACAAGGCCTGTCTAGTAGAAGGTGCCTGTACTCTTTGCTTCTCTGAATCTCAGTAATTGCCAATGTATAAATAGAGTATTTTGCAAGTATATTTGTGTTTGGAATTTTTGAATACTTGTATTTATAACTAGTATAGTGAAATATTGTTTGTTTATACAAACGAAAATTTGTTTTCTTTTATAATAATTTGTTTGCAAGTGTTACAGAGTAATTTATTTGGGAGAATTATTAATTGATAGTATTTTAGTCAATTGTAAACTCACTGTCCTACTTTGCTTGATAACGGAATTATAATTAAGTATAGCAAATCTATGCAACGCTCTCTGCTGTATGCTATTCTCCAACTTAATCAGAGCTCTAATTTGGTGATGATAGAGAGTTAGCCAACTACTAACCACCTAACCACTCAGCACAAGGAAATCATATTATGTATCGAGTTGCCCTTTCCAATAACACATGAACTGATTCGTCTATAGCACTCCAGGCGCAATTCATTTCTTATCGAACCAAACACTAACAATGATGGACTTATTTAAACTTGAGAGAGATTTTAAAAGATTTTTTTTCTCCACTTTTCCATTTCCTCTAACTTGCAGAACTCGAAACGAGGTCGCCAAGAATAATACAGCATGTCCAAGGTATGGCATCCATATTTATTTACTCCTTATTTATTTATGTATGTATTTATTTATGTATGTATTTATTTATGTATGTATGTATTTATTTATTTATTTCTAAACAATATTCAAAATATCCTATGCCTCAATCTTCGTGTCGTCATATTACTAAAGTCAGTTATATACGATTTCTATTTATTCCAGAGCTCTTTCACAATCCCTAACATCCACTTGAAATCTCTGCCAGGTGACTATCTGTATCACCTCGGTTATTCCAGCTCTGATAATCTCAAAGATGTATTTGGAGATATCAAGGTTTTTCCTTTTCTTTTATCTATTCCTTTCCCAAAATATATTAATCATTCTTTTCTTCATAGTTTGTGGTGATAGGAGGCAGCATTGATAGGATGAGAAGCTTCGCTCACTACTTGAGCTCTGTTACAGGCGATGAGGCAGTTGACTTGACTAAGACAGACCGCTACATTTTGTACAAGATAGGACATACCCTATCTCTAAGCGTGAGTTTATTAACTATAGCAGATATGAACTCCCGTTATAACTAAGTCGGATATAACAAAATAACTGCTTATAACGATACGGAGATTTTCCCCCAGAGCACTAAATGCATTAATTATTATCTGGATATAACGAAGGAATTTACTGGTCCCAAGCACTTCGTTATACGAGAGTTCACTGTATAATTACCTCTTAAATTTATATATTTCACTCCTAGCATGGCATAGGAATTCCTTCCATGTCCATTCTTCTACATGAAGTCATCAAACTGCTCTTCTATATCGAAGCGACCGATACTATTATTATTAGGATGGGGACTTCAGGGGGAATAGGTATGTTACTTTGGTAGCTTATAGTTCGCCATTTTGCTAACTGTAATATACAAGTCATTCGTTTGTTGTTAACAACAGGGTACGTGGTCTATTCAAACATTAAAACAAATGCAAATTTGCTATCCACAACTATGATTTATTTGTAATCAATCCTATTAGATGTTGCTCCAGGAACAATTGTGGTGACCAACAAGTCTTATAATGGATTTCTTCAAGAGGAACAAGAGCTCGTTAGTTGAATAATTATATTTATTGTGTTGATTTATTTTATTTTATTGTATTATTCTGTGTACAGGCTATCTTAGGCAAGAAAGTGATTCGCCCTACTAAGTTAGACATCGGGCTGGCTAAACGTATTCAGTCGTGTAACTCTGCTACGGATTACGAGGCTATTCTGGGCGGTACTATGAGTACAGATGATTTCTATGAAGGTGTGTTCTGTTTGTGTGATGATTCTTTTGTGAAATTCTTTAATAATTTGAAAAGTCGCACAAACGGTACCATTTGTATGCTATACGCTTAATTAATTACAAGCATTTCAGTCTCGGCCGCTTCTCCGACAGTTTTATATGATTGAATTTCATGAAACTCCCAATTACAGGTCAGGCACGTTCAGATGGTGTGGTGTGCGATTTCTCCGAGGGAGAGAAGCACGACTTCCTACTCAAGGCTGGGGAAATAGGCATTCGTAACATAGAGATGGAGTGTGCATTTCTGGCATCACTAACTTGCCTTTGCAATTTGAAGTGTGCGTGTGTGTGCGTGACTCTGCTGGACAGACTGAAAGGGGATCAGGTGCTGCTCACCCCTGCGGAGTACAAAGAGTACAATGAGAGACCGCAGAGACTGATTGCTCGCTTCATCTGTCAGAGTTTGGAGATCGTAGGGGATGAGTCTGTAAAACCTGTGATAATGCTTAGCAGCGATGAGACAGAGGAGAGAAAGTCGGAAGAGAAAGATGAATCGATTCCTCCGCCAGCTAAGAGACGGAGGGAAGAAGTTATAAACAATTCCTGAAAGTATGTAAAGTAAACTAACTCTTTTGAAAATATTAACTTTTGGTACTTAAAACTTGCACATCCCTCTCTTCTCTTGTGAACTAAACAAACTTTTCATTACAACATTTCACTCATAGTATATTATTGTGTGTTGTTTCTAAATTATTGATTCTTATGTGTTCTACTTATTCTTCTAGCAAAATGGCAGATGTATAAAGTGGGATTATCTAATCCAGATCCGATTTGTTTCTTATGGATTTCCCGTAATGTTAGTATTGCATAATGCCTCCTATGTACTTATTTGATTACTTAAATTCTTGAATTCCCTAAGGGTTTTAGTTAAGGACAAATTAAGGAATATATTTTCAATCTTTTACAGATAATCAGACATAACTATGTGACTACCGTAGTATGATCTCTAGAAACCTTTGTCAACAGAAATGCCATATTGATGTGTTACAGCAAGACATCTCTGATCATTAGTTAATAAATGGATTTGTAGTTTATCATTCACAATTCTAGCTCTACATTTCAGTCGTATATAATATAGTATTGTTGGTTGCAACTTCTAAGTATAAATATAAGAATAGAGCCACAATATGCAAACACTATATTTGACGAATAATGTCTCTTTACGATCCCCTGCAGAACCTGTATATAGTAGGCACTCGCTCCCCCCACAGATACACCACTCCCTATACGAGCAGCAGGAACTCAATGGCTAGCAACATGGAGAACAAATTCGGGGTTGTCCGTCGCAGACTCGACCAGCTGGGCTACAAACAGCCGCTGGGCCTAGACGCGGTCCCTCTGGCGGAGCGCATGCTCTGCGACCTCCTGCACACGGCAGAGAGTCTGCGGGAGGCCGAGCATCAGCTGTCCACTCACCAGAGGGAGAGGGACGTATTCTCGCAGCACGTGGAGCCGTACAAACAGGACAATGCAAAGCTAGTGCAGGAGAACAGCACACTGCACTCGCAGATAATAAAAGCGAAGGAGAGCAACGAGGGGAAAATGCGGGACCTGAAGTCTACCCTCAAGCGCATGGACCACGAGAACACGGACCTCAAGTTCCTGAACAGTCAGTACTTGTCTCGCGTGCGGCTGCAGGAGCGCGACTGCCAGGCCAAGTCGGAGAAGATGAATCTGCTCCAGGAGAAGAACCAGTCAGCTGTTATCCAGACGCCGGGCGGAAGTCGGAGACAGGTGCCGGCTCGCCGCCAGAGGATGGAGCTGGACAGCTTCCTGCCCCCCTCCTCCTACTCCCCCGCCGAGACGCCCCTCTCCTCTCCCGAGCCCCAGCTGCTGGAGCTCATGGGCGTAGCGGACGAGAGGATCAAGTCCCTACAGTCACAAGTCAGTTGTTCGTTATATCCAACATAATGTGTAGTTAGAGTAGAACCTGCATAATCCGACCCTCTATAATCAGTAATTCAGCAGAACCGACACACTTTCCTTATTCCAACGGGTGTCGGACTATACATTAGAGCCTGCATAATCCGACAATTTCCCTATCCCAACGTGTGTCGGCTTACACAGGTTATACATACTCTGTCCGCTGTAGGTTGATCAGCTGGTCTCGCACAAGTCGGACCAGGAGCGCAGCACGGACGTGCTGCGACAACACGTGCACACGCGGGAGAGAGAGATCGAGCGGCTGCAGGAACAGCTGTCGGGCGGACGGCCCCCGGAGGTGGTGGCGCTGGAGGCGAAGCGGGACGGGACCGACAAGACCATCGAGCACATGAACATCCAGATAGAGCTGCTGCAGGAGGCCAACAAGGAGCTGGAGGAGAGACTGCACGGGTCCACTCAGCAGGAGCAGGGGCTCGTCAGGGAGGCTGCGGAAATGGCGCAAAGGAATGCGGGGATGTTCAGAGAACTGGAGAGTCTTAAGAAGCTCACACAAGTTAACCAGAACAATTTACAGGTAAAGTTCGCATTTTATACCTATAGAAGCTACTAATTATTATTATTGTATCTGGTAGGGAGATCTAGATAGTGTGTACACTGAGATAAACCAGCTGAGGGGAAAGCTCAGAGAGTCCGAGGAATCTCAGGAGCAGTTGGAGGTTGAGCTCGCGGAAAGTAACACCCACTCAAACAGAATCCGACAGGACAATGATAAGATGCTTGAACTGTTGGGAGAGACAGAGGCTGACTGTCAGAACACAGCTAGACTCATTGAGAAGCTGGAGATGGAGAGGAATGCGTTGAAAGACAGGTTAGCAATCGTATTAGCAAACCTATGTCGTATCAAATGGAAAGCCAGTATGCTGAGATTATAATATTTATTTCTCAGATCAGTGCAATACCGTATTTACTCTAATTTTTTATTATTCGGGATTGGCGATTATATATTTTAGCCGCTTGCAGGTTATTATTTGAGTTTAGCTACTAATTCGCGATTATTAATCTAATGCTATTCGAGTAGCTACGTTATATTACTACAGTGGTGCATTAACCCAATTAGGTGCATCGAGCTGGCTCACGCTAACCAGGAGCTGGCCGCGGAGTTGGACATAGCCGGACAGAAGACGCAGCTGTCCGGCGAGCAGCAGGGACTGTTGCTGCGGCTGAAGAAGACGGAGAGGGAGAGAGACCTCCTGAGGAGGGAGCGAGAGGAGAGAGCGGTCTCTCTCGCGGGAGAGGAGTCCCAACAGGCCATCACTCAGGAGTTCGTTAAGATAGGGAAGGAAAGGGATCAGCTGAGAAAGGTAAGATATCGTGTTGTGTTTATGTTCCAATTTATATCCAATCGAGACACTAGTAGTTCACTTACCTGTTTTAGCAACCTTAAATAGCTTATTATTGTTATTATTGTTATTAATTCAATTTGCTGAGAACTAATTTTGTAATTGCGTCTATTGATTGCTAGGCGAATTCTAGTCGATAATCAGTTTTAGCCATTGTTATATGTCTATTTATTTATAATGAATCTCGTTAAAACGAAGTTCAATGTCCCTTCATTTACTTCGATATAACCGGAGTAAAAACAACTTTATCTCCCAGGGAATATATTTAATTATCAGCGTGTATTTCGTTGTATCCGACTTCCTATAACGGGAGTTTACTGTATTTGTTCTCTTGCCGTATATAACTCGTATTATTAGTACGTAATAAGTATACAAATAAGAAGAATGTTAGAACACAAGTTACTTACACAGCTGGAGCCTGTATAGTACGCAGTACTCTGAAATTATAAATATTCACATCCCAACATATGTTTGGAATAAGTCCTTGTCTATTGAGTCCATCATCTCTTTGCCATCTATAGAAATACGAGCTGTGTATCAACTAATTAATAATGAGAGACATCGTGTCTACATTTCTATTAATTATTGCGAAACATCCAATTTAATAACATAATATTTATTTTAGATTTAAACTTTATTTGTGGGTAAATTTGGAGACAAGAATGTTGCTATAGACAATACGATTATGGATATAATTACTGTCCGAGTGTTATACCATTTATACCATTTAGTGCTATACTACCAATTGAAGTGAATATTAAATATCATATTCATTATGATCTGTTACCTTTAGGCGCTTAAGGATATCGAGACGGAGATAGGAGATATCCAGGACCAAGTGAAGTTGCTAACAAAGGACAGGGACAACTATAAGCTGCTGTACGAGCAGACCAGACACGACAGGGGGCACTCCCGATCTCCCTCAGGGAAGTTTAACGTAGCTAGTGCAGAGCTGGGTATAGTGAGAGAGGAGAGGGACGCACTGAGGGACATGCTGAGGGCAAAGGAGAAGCAAGGTTTGTACATAGATATATATGCAGGGAACTCTCGTTATAACCAAGTGCTTGGGACCTGTAAATTCTTTCGTTATATCCGGATATTCGTTATAAGCGGATAATAATTAATGCATTTAGCTAGTGCTCTGGGGGAAAATCTCCATGTCATTATAAGCGGTTATTACGTTATATCCGATTAGGTTATAACGGGAGTTTACTGTACTAACGAGTAGAACAGCGGACACTAATAACATGACTAGTAAGAAAAGTTGGGCAATTATTCTTTTAAAATACTGGATAACCGATTAATTTCCAGTTTAATTAAGTGGAAATCTTATTCAGCATTACTCTATAAATTAACCCACCATATTTATTAGTCAGTTTATGATTTATATCTCAATGGACCAACACAAATCAACTTCCTGAGGTTTAGCTAATGCTGATTGATATACAGTCGAGCAAATTCGCTATAATAACTATCAAGCGACGGCCTGGCTTTTGCAACATTATTCAAAATTTCTACACAGATTAACACATTATTCTGCATTAGATTATTAGTAATTCGTTGAATAGAAAGCATTCTAAGAACCTTATTAGCTGTTACATATTCAAATAATACCACTGTACAATGCTATGCTATCGGTATCTCTTTAGCCTTTAGCAAACCTCCTCAGCAGCAGTCAGGTTGTACATAAATTATAATTTCTAAGAAATGAAAGAGAAGAGAACTTCCCTATTGTACAAGGCGTGGAAGTGTCTGTTGGCTAAATTAATTTCATTTTATGTTGCAATACACAACAAATTATACTCATTATTAACTCATAATTAACTCATAATTAACTAATTACTAACTAATAATTAACTCCTGTAGATACTTTACCGCACCAGTCCCTGTCGGTGGACCTGTTGACGAGTGCGCACCAGAAGCTGGAGAAAGCTCTGCACGAGAGAGACCACATGGGCAGGCGGCTGGCAGAGATGCAGGACGTGATACGCGCTCTCGAGTCCCAGCTGAAGGAACTGCCGGAACACGCACAGATTAACCAGGAGCTCTTCAAACTCAACTTGTTCGACCAGGAGAACTACGAGCTGAACGCAGAGCTGAGCGCCACGCACTCCATTAACTCTGAGCTGGGACGAGAGGTGGGCAAGCTGTCGGAACTGGTGCGGGAGCTGGATAAGGACAGGGACAACATACAGCACACACTGGACACTAAGATCCTGGAGTATGATCAGCTGAGAGAAGAGATGGAGGCGCAGATGCAGGTATGTTAATCACATACGTAGGTTAATAATACTTTGGTATTAAGGTTAATCTACTTTGGAAATTCACGGTTGATAACTTGTGCAATTTGCTTTCATTTCTAAAATATGTAATTCGTTTCTACTAATTTTAATTATATAGCCACGCAATTGAACATAATGGTGACCCTAGCCATAACTTATCTACGCAGGGTATATTGTATAATTACTACCGTCTACTGTTTAATCGGTGTTTAATTTAGACGGAGAATACCCTGCGCGCCAGCATCGAGGACCTGAAGACGGAAGTGAGCATAGCCGGAGAAGGCACCCGCGAGAGAGACAAGCAGATCCTGAGTCTGACTGCCCTGGTAGAGGAGTACTCAGCTAAAGTGTCAGCTCTCTCGGAGCTAAACTCTCGGCTGAGTGAACAGGTGTCCAGTCTGAAGGAGGATTTAGGAACGATGACTAAGTACTACCAGGAGTGTCAGAGACAGCTGCAGGAGAGCCTAGGACAGCGGTCTGGCCTGCAGGGGCGGGTCGAGGAGTTGGACCGTTTGGTGGATCACTTCCAACATACGATAGCTGACAAAGAGAGAGAGAAGGCCGGCCTTGTTACTTCCGTCAGCCACGTGACAGCTGAGAGGGACCAGCTGGACTCCACAGTGCAGCAGACACTGAATGACCAGTCTTCGCTGCACTCAGAGCTGGACGCGCTCCGGGCCGAGCGAGACCGGCTGGAGCTGTTGGCGCAGCAGCAGGCGCACGAGATGCACCAGACGCTGTCGGCGCTGGGGGTGTACGAGCAGCAGCTGAGCGAGGTGACGCAGGCCCTGGCGCAGATGGAGGCGCTGCTGAGACAAGCCGAGGACGAGAAGAAAGCGCTGCTGAGCGACCTGAACACCACGCGCGAGCTCTGCCACACTCTGGACAGCTCCAAGGAGAAACAGAGCCGCCGCCTGGCCGAGACCGGGATGGAGCGGGACCAGTGCAAGGCCCAGATCGGCAGTCTGCGTAGCGAGGTGGAGGTGATAAGCAGACAGCTGCAGGAGGCCAACGGGCGCATCAGGGCGTACGAGAGTCTACTCTCTCAAGGTAGGAGCCAAAGCATACCAATTCACCCCGTGCGTCCCTCTGGTTACCAACCAGGCCACGCCTTCCAACCGCTAGCTAGCCAGTCACACGCAACGAAACTTATCCAGCTTAGTCCCACACACTCCGAGACATCGAGTAATTCTCAGACGGAGCATTCTCCTCCCAGACAGAGAGACAAGCGGAACTCCCCACACAGAACTCAAACGCAGGCTACACACACTGCAAAGGATCTGTTCGAGACCGAGAAGGACAGCATGCAGAGAGAGAGCGCTAAGCTTATTCAGAAGCTTTCTCATTCCTCCAATATTCCTGCACACACGTAACCTCTCGTAAAGATTGCTCGAAAGAGTTACAGATTGCCATTCTATAGTATATCGTATTATAAATGTCACTTCCCATTTACCCAAGAAATAAATTCGTCACCAATTTAACACCTGCTCTCTTTAGAACCCAACATCCTTATGAACAGAAAAGTGTATTCATTTATTTGGGGGGAATTTCGTAGTAATTATATCAAGTACTTTCCCTATACTTTATAATTTATTAATATTTAAATTTAACTTTTTTGCTTCCAAAATTTATAATTCTCAACAAGATATACAAAACGGAGTATGTATAGAATCCAAGTACAAACAATCCAATCTTCGCTAGGTTATATCTAAATTTACAAGCCAGTAAGTAGCTCTAGTTAGAATCTACTTTGTAGAGCGGAAATCCTGCATCCAACAGTCGCTCCACTGCCTTCTCTTCCGACTTGGAGTTTATCATTATTTCCTTGAGGATATCTACGTCCACTGTTGGGAAGAGTCGTTTCAGTCGCGTTAGCGCTTGCTGTGGCATCATCTTCTGGATTCTATGCGAGCCCTGTCGCCGGCCCTTCCCCTTAGCGCCGCCTCTCCTCATGGTGCTGCGAGCCAGGTCCTTGATGTCGTCCTTCTTCCTTCGATACGTGAAGTGCAGCAGGATTGCCAATACGATAATAACGATAGCGATAATAATTGGGATGTACCAGTACTGAGCTAGCCAGTCTTTGAACAGCAACACGCTCTCTAACGTGAACAGCTCCAACAGAGAGTCTAGGACGTTGTTGTTATTCACCAACTCACATCTACAAATACAAGTATTACTACAGTCAATAGGTTGATACCAGAGTTATAACATACACCGGGGGAGATTCATTACTGCAGTATCCCTCGAAGTTCCTGCAAGACCTGCCCGCTTCTCTGTACAGCCGTCCAATGTTCCCCAGCGTCTCGATAGCTACACACGTCGTGACGTCATTCTCTTTCATGCAGCAGAGGTCACAGAGTCTGTCTTTAGCGGTGCATTGGCACTCCCTATTGTTAGCTGTGCTGGCGCATATGGAGCCCACGCACTCGCCCCCAAGACAGGTCTGGGAGGCGCTGCAGTTAAGGCCGTCTGCGAGCTTAACTGCCGCGGGACATTGAGCAGAACTGCCATCACAGCGAGATTCCTAAATTCCCAATATAATACTTAATTCATGTGTTAGTGGAAGCCTCGGGAGGTTTATCCAGTTCTAATTAACCGATGTAAACTATGTATTAGACACGAATTCGTTTCAAAACTTCGTCCCGAATACGCTACTTTCCCTGTACTGTTAACAACATTGGTATAACTCACATTGCTGCACAGACTGCTGGGCTGGCACTCCTTCATCTCTCCGGCAGACACGAACCTACAGCTGCTGCTGCAGCAGACACTCCCCGTAGACAGGTCCTGTGTGCACTGCGCGGTCGGTACGAACCGACAGGACTGCTCCCCCGAGCCGCTGGGCACGCAGCAGGGGTCCTGGCAGGACGTGACGTCACCGCAGTCGCAGTCCTCCCCTTCCTGCACCAGTCCATTCCCGCAGACCGCAGTGGTGGACAGGAAGCACATGCCACTCCTCGCCTCGAGCACGGGGGTTATCGAGGCTATGGAGCAGGTGGAGAACTTGTTGTTGTTGGGCAGCGTCCCGTCCGTAGCTCTCGCGTACATCAAGAAGTTTCCCACGAACCCTCCTGGGGAGCAGGTGGAGTCTTCCAGAGGGTCGTGCGGTGATCCGAAGTTGTGTCCGAACTCGTGAGCCACTGTGATGACGGTAACTGATCTGGGCTGGAGTTGTCCGAAATTCAGAAAAGTTACTATTCCAGTGTTGAGACTCCTGAATCCTGTGTTCAGTTGTATCTATAGAGAGGATAGCGGAATACCGTTATAGGACTTTCTGGCTAGTTCTAATATGGTAATACCCCTACGGACTCTGTATTTACACTCACCCGCTTTTGACAAATTCCTCCAACTTGATTTGTCCCGGCTACCCACGCTAGTCCGAGCACTCCATCTGCTAGCTCTCTGTACCCGAACAACATGGCCAGGCAAAAGGAATCCTGATCGTACCGGGACCAGGTGTCAAGATAGCTACTTGAAGAAGTGAATACCTGATTACCGAACAGGTAACCTGCAGCATTAGGGTCTGTAAATACGTCTACCTACAGATAGTCCATACTCGTTATACTAGGGTGTGAGGTCTTTGCGTATCAACCAATTATACTATATACGTACATAGACCCTCGTTAGTACGAATTCCAGGGGACCGTAGAAATCTGTTTGTATTACCCGGAAATTCGTATTTTTTTAACTTGCATGCATTTCTAAGGTATTCGCTTATCAGTGTTCGTATTAACCAGACCAGTAAATATAGTATAGTATACTAAATATTCCATTTTACCCTTGCGACAGTAAACCCCACATTGTCTAGGGTCCCATCTCCATTGAAATCAGTTCTCTTGTATATCTGGTTGGCCTCGTTGAGGTGCGTGATCAGTTCGTTTATGGTCTGAGTCTCGTCGCTGCCCCCCACTGCCTGGAAGAAGGTGTGATCTGCCGCGAGGTACACGGGACAGATGGGAGTGTTTATGAAGCTTTCTGCTCGCTTTAACCGCCTCCCCTCAGAACGAATGGTATTCAGAACGGGCTGCTCCTTTGGTTCTAATTATTGCATTGTGTAATAACAGGACAGACCAAATAATGTTCTAGCTAAGGGCTCACTTATATATCGACCAACACCTGACCTCAATATAAAACCCTGCTTCGCAAAGGTGAAATTTTATGTAAAAGAATGGTCTGCTAGTTGCCAGTGCCTGAAAATTACATTAAAAAAGGTGTTGGTTGTTATACGTATAGTAAATAACTAGGGAAATACAATGGGGATATACTTTCATATAATAGTTATATTTACCTTGTGTATCGCTTGACCAGTATTGCTCACGCAGTTTGTCCAAATGTTTATCATTGTCACACCAGGAAACATTCCTTAGTTCCTGTCGCACATCCGAGTAGCGATACAACACAGAATGGAAAGAAGGGTCCAAAATGAATCTAGTTATTTAGTATAAATCCTGTTCATGCTCTAATAGTTGTACAAACCTTTTAGCTGGCTCGATATGAAAGGTGTTATTAAACGCGTGTATTATCCCATCGAATACGCCTGATTGTAGCACGTGACCATGCACTGACGACCCTGGGTCCCCCAGTACTCTCCCTGTGTACAGCGTGGTGGGATCATATTTCGATTTAGTCTTGCCTCCCACACCTATAACGTTAATTTCTACACTCGGATGGAGTGCACTTGCATCTGGCTTAATCCTCAAATTAAATTCGATCCCAAACGCGTCAAAACTGAAGGATATCTCTCTTCCAGCGCCCAGGTACTGCTGCTTCCAGTGCCCTACCGATTCTCCGGTTAACTTAATGGAGTTGTGCTGTCGAATCACTTCATTAGTGTTGTAGTCTAGCGGCTCGTAGTTGTCAAGTCTCTCATAACCTGGGTTCCGATCTATCGCTATAGACTGGCACAGGGTCAGCGCCAGGGATAACAGCAGCAGGGATTTGCCAAGTAACATTCTAACAATAGTTACTAGTATACAACAATCAAATAATACTGTAGTTAACAATTAGATAATTTTAGTTTAGATAAGGATGCCTCATAAGGGCTGACCAACTACCAAAAGAGGTATAGTATAATGTGGGTTGTCAATCATTGTCTGGAACAAAAATATTCTCTAGCAGTGTCCATACCAAAATAACAAGTTTGGCAATTATCAGAAATATTGTTATTTATTACAGCTACTTATTCAAATTGGCAAGTCTAGCCTTGGCTCCCAGAGCAATCAGCTGGTTGTTATCTGCACTCTCTGCTGTTAGCTCCTCCACGGCTTCTGTGTCTCCCTCGTCCCCGGAGTCCGCACCCATCAGGTCGATCTCATCGGGATTGGTTATCTAGCGAAGAGTCAATTAATACGTTAGCTAAGTAATCGTAGTAAAAGTTATAAGTTTATCCATAAGCTTACTCTGTCATACCATATACACCTGTATTGTACGACCCCTGTCACGAACGACCACCTTCCTTTAACGACCACTTATTATAGTATGGATAGTGTATTACAATACCTTTTGACCTGCGATGAGCTTCCATCAGTCATTTACGACCACTAAGAAATGTTGGGTAGTAGTAAATGACGGGTTTTACTATAGTAGCTAGATGGATAAATCTGCTAACTGCTCGCTGATAGCAGGGGCGGGCAGCCTCCCCGAGATAGAGGAGCGCCTGCACCGGCTGCGGCCCAGCCGGGAGCTGCTGGAGTTCTACCGCAAGAAGATATCCGAGTACGACTCGGACTACGAGTCCCTGGAGCAGCGGCTCGAGCAGTACCGAGGGAGCTTCGACAGCCAGCAGCGAGAGGAGATAGAGGTCAAGCGGCGGGAGGAGGAGATCTCGGAGCTGCAGAAAGCGCTCAGCGACGTGCAGCTGTACCTCTTCCAGGAGAGAGAGCACGTGCTGCGCCTATACGCGGAGAACGACCGTCTCAAGATAAAGGAGCTCGAGGACAGGAAGACCATACACCACCTGCTATCTCTGCAGCCCGTGGACCAGTCGGAGACAACCTACTTCATTAAGCCCTCCAACATCAACAACCATCTGGTGGCAGTTGTGCCGCACCAGAAGCCCGCCGCTGGGAGGCCCCAGCAGAGCGCGAGCAGGCCGCGCGGCTTCGTCAGGGAGGAGAGCGATAAAGCGCGACCTGTGGAGACAGCCCGCAAGCAGAGCGAGGTGGAGAAGGAGAACGAGTCTCTGAAGCTGAGCCTCGAGTCCCTGAGGGTGCAGCTGAGCGAACAGATAAAACTGGCCAAGGAACAGATCGAGCTGCTGCTGGAGGACAGACGCGTCAAGGAGGAGGAGTTCGATCTGAAAACAGAGAGGGACATGGATAAGCTGGACCGCTCGCAGGACCGACTTAAGCGGACGCAGGACCTGCTGTATCAGAGCACGAAGGACTTCTTGAAGCTCAAGTACGAGACGCGAGTCAAGGAGCGGGCGTGGGTAGAGGACAGATCGGGTCTGCTGAAGCGCATGGATCAGCTGACCACTCAGCTGGACGAGCTGACCGGACAGGACGAGTTGCTGGGGCCCAAACACCTGGACCTGTCGCTCGACCGGCCAGACCCCGTCTCGACCGAGTTCCTGCGGCAGCAGCTGGAGCAGAGCCAGCTGCTGGCTGAGAACTACCGCGAGCAGTGCATCCGCGGAGAGGAGCAGCTGGGGCGGCTGCGCGAGGAGAGCGAGCTGGCCAAACACCTGTACCAGGAGCGGGGCGAGAAGCTGGCCAGACGGCTGCAGCTGCTGGACCAGCGGTACCAAGCGCTGGAGCAGAGACGCAACCTGGAGGTGGAGGGGTACAAGAACGACATCAAAATGCTGAGAGGGAAGATGAAGGATCTGGAGAAGCAGTTGTACAAAGTGACACTGAGTTTGTGTGGGGACCAGGACATGGCGATACTGGGGAATGTGAGGAAAACAGCTGCGAGGTCGAAGGAGCTGGTGGACGAGCTACACCACATCAAATCTAAGGTGTATCAGCTGGAAGACCACTTCAGACATGTGCACGATAGATAGAATGCAACCCAGTCACTGCAGAAGTTATACGAAATGCATATAATACATAAAGAGTTTGTGGATTGAAACTCAATACATTACATACTGATAAGTTAAACGAATTAATTGTAATTTAAATGAAGTGTTATTACTAACCTTGGGTTGTTCCTGTGAATCTGAGGCTGTGCTTCTCACAAACTTGACCGGTTCCCTCATGGGCACTGCCCCTCCCCCCGTCTCCTGTGCCAGCTCCCGAGCTCTCTGCTCCAGCCCTAGCATGTCGTTCTCGGCACTCATGGGCCCGCTGTCGGTGGTAGTGGCGCCAGACCCCACCAGGGAAACCATCTGTGCCGACATGAAGTTAACCTAAGTGGAATAGGGAATATAGTTGAAGTTAACCTAAGTGGAATAGGGAATATAGTTGAAGTTAACCTAATGAAATTAGGGAATAATATATTATATTATAAGATGTAGAGGTTATACATACAATTTGGCTTCTTTGAGAATTGATTCCTTTGAAAACTCCACTCAAGCAAACTTCTTATTAATGAATGGTTTGGATAACTAATTATACAACCAATATAGCTATAATATTACAGTCAGGTCTGCTTATTGTGAATAATTTTTCGTCTGCTTGGTTAATATGAAAAACTTTTTATTGTGAACAAGCCCTAAGGTGTATGGTCCCAATTTAATTAACAACTTACCTATGGTTTGTATCAAGTTGTTAAGTTGAGTTCGCTTATTATGAAGTCCTTCTATTATTAACACAATTTTTGCTCCCTTGAATGTTCATAATAAACCTGACTGTATGTCTATACGCTAACGCACACAATCTGTCTAAAGGCTATAGTTCAGTTATTTATTGAGTACTGTGTTATATCGGATACAACAGCATCATCCAGTACTATAAATAATATCTAGGAGATAGGTAGAATTGAATGGCAGAAGCTAACCCCCCTAACACCAACTCTGGATTCTTTGACGACGACATATCTACAGCTGCCACGATAAAGAAGCGCGCCACGGCCGCTACCCACTCGCTACACGACCCACACACGGACGGAGAGGTCCCGGACACGCCCCCGGGGTCAGAGAGCTCGGACTGGGTGGACGAGTTCGAGATCGACACCACTGGGAAGGAGATCCGTCTGAACCTAATGGAGGAGGTGCTGCTGCTGGGGCTGAAGGACCGCGAGGGGTACACCTCCTTCTGGAACGACTGCATCTCCTCCGGGCTGCGCGGCTGCTTCATGGTGGAGCTGGGGCTCAGGGGGCGCGTAGAGCTGGAGAAGGCCACCGCGCGGAAACGCGGTCTCTTCTCCCGCCGCGTGCTGGTTAAGAACCCCGCCCCCACCGGGGAGGTGCTCCTGGACGAGTCGCTGAAGCTGATAAAGTCGTCCCCGCTGGACACGGTGCAGAACTGGATCGAGCTGCTCAGCGGCGAGACCTGGAACCCGCTCAACCTCCGCTTCCAGATTAGGAACGTCCGAGAGCGAATAGCCAAGAACCTGGTCGACAAGGGGGTGCTCACCACAGAGAAACAGAACTTCTTCCTATTCGACATGACCACGCACCCGCTAACCGACTCCACTGCCAAGCAGCGAGTCGTGAAGAAGATACAAGACTCAGTCCTCTCTAAGTGGGTCAACGACGCCACTCGGATCGACAAACGCGTGGTGTCTCTCATATTCCTGGGCCACGCCTCGGACGTGCTAGAAAACGCGTTCTCTACCCTCTCGGACGAGGACTACGAGCTGGCCATGAAGCGCGTGAAGGAGCTCCTCAGCATAGACCCGGACGCAGAGAGCATCAAGGACTCCTCTGTAGGGAGCGACGTGGTGTGGGCGGTAATAGCCGCGTTTCTGAAGTGAATACAGTAATTATTCTATTGCACAGAGTGTATAATACTGTCTCAGTGAACACAGAATGATTTCGTTGTCAAATACATTCTGCATTCATTGTTAATTAATAAATTCAGCATCACTCTGGTTTGTGGATTGTAGTGGAAAGCGATCTCATTATTTCTGGTAATTATTTGTTTATTTATTAATTAATTAGAGGTCAAGAATTTAGAGGGGATATAGTGAGTAAGTACAGATTTGTTCGAAATTTATGTAAAATTTCCTACTTTTTTAAAAGTTAGACTGTGTATTACTCATTCTGTTTAGGATGATATCCATGGTCGAAATGATAATATAGTTTACAAGATTCCATTTCGTCCTGTTTTGAACATAATAAGAATGTCCCTCGTGTGTGATTAAGATAGTATATCCCAGTATGTCTACCTGAATATTGAACTTGGCTTGCACGCTACGTTTAATCCGTAGCATCTCTCTGAATGTATCTTCGTTCCCGTGTTTAACCTCGAAGTCCTTCCAGGTCTCCCAGAACTCCTGACTGACCCGCGGGTCGGATATCTGGGCCGCGTGCGAGTAGACCCCTCTGGCCCTGTCGATCTCTCCCAGCGCCCTCTCCAGCTCTGCGTACCGCACACACACCACGCGACACGCCTCGTCAGGCAGATCCTCAATAGCCTTTTCGTATATCTCCCGTGTCGACGTCACTCCAAATATCTAGCGAATACAATGTACAGTTAGTTAGAACACAATTTCAGTCCATTTCAAAGCCTTTTCAATACAAATGATAGTGGTTAGTACGTACGAATTATGGATAAGGCGAACGTATTTCGATGGTCCCTTTGTGTTCGTACTAACGAGGTAACTGTACATAAACAAATGATTGCTTATCCATAGTTCGAGTCTATGTTAGCAGTCATATGCTAGGTACACACTACACTGACCTCCTGAGCTCGCTTGATGTAGAGCGTGAATATCTCAAGCTTGTCTTCCGGCAGCACAGCGGCAGTGGCTCTGTCGTAGACACCCATTGCGTTCCTGGCCAGCCCGTGCTCCTCCTCCAGAGAGGCGTACATCAGGAAAATAGACTTTGCGAACTTGGGCGGACATCCTTCTAGCGCCTGTTCGAACAGCTCTCTGGCTCTCTCGATATACTTTCCTCCTAATGGGAGGTACCGCTTCGTGAATTTACACAGATAGGAGTTCCATAGATCGTACACGTGTGGCCATTTGAAGAGGGCTATTCCTTTCTCGTAGGCTTTGAAGGCTTCTTCGAAGTACTTGCTCTCCTCTAAGAACATTCCGTAGTTTATAATTATCTGCGGCGTGGCGATGCGCAGGTCTATCATTCGCTCGTAGACCGCTTTGGTAGTTTGGAATGTGCCTAGACTCTCCTCTAGATCCGCGTACATGGACCAGACCTTCAGGGACTTGTAGACCCGGTTCTGCACAGGTTCCGACCTGTCTTGGTACGCGGCTTTTCGCGCTGGGAGCGCTGTGGCCTACACAACAGTAATAACTACCATCCCATGATATCGGTAGTACAGTAAAACCTTCAGAAAGTGAACACCCTGGCGACCAGCCAAAATGTTCACTCTTGATAGGTGTTCACTTTTCATGATTTATCATAACGTGTGTCTAAGGTAATGGGGGAAATTTGTGCCCGAGAAAAAGTGTCATATTTCGAAGTTGTTCATTTCTTGAAGGTGTTAACTTTTGGAGGTTTTACTGTATATTAAATAAACCCACTTGTTTGAGAACTTCCAGAGCTCCCTCGAAGTTCTCCACTCTCAGCTCCATCTCTGCCCACTCGCACCACAGGTTGGCCAGGTCCTCCACGCGCTTGTACGCCACCTGCACGCCCTTCTTCATCACCAGTCTCGCCTCCTCTCTCTGTCCGTTCTCCTCGTAGAAGCGCGAGAAAGCGCACCACAGGGAGTGCGGCCTGCCCACCGCGAGCTCGATCTCCACTGTCTGGACAGCCTCTGTGTAGGTTTCTATTATTTTCTACAAATAAATTGTTATTATACCGCGCGTGGGAATATTCCTTGATAATCAGTGGAGTCTGAATTCGGTCAGTCTGCACGAATATAGCAGACATGTTTGAATACATAAATTAATGAACACATCAATAATGTAGAGCCCTGAGGGTAGGCTATAGTAGTTCATGCTAGTGGGTATCTTGTTGCAATGAAGAGACTGAGGAATGTCGTTATTAAATATATTATAAAACATTTGTATTATACCTCTGGGTGTCCCTTTAACAGCTCCACTCTTTTGTGCCACTCGTTGACATTGTGCGGATTCTGTCTGAGGAGCACACTGTTCAACAGGAGAGGCCGTCTGTCCATTAGCCATTCGTAGCGAGCTAGTTTCAGTTCCAAGTCCGTCTCGGACTCGTCTTGGGTCGGGAACTGATCTTGGTCTCCTGCTTGTATCGCCTCCATTCTCTGTTGAATCAGTCCCTCCTCAAAGGTCGAATACGCCTCGAATATCTGGATGCATTATCTCTGTGTAACCAATACTCTAATGACATTGTGGTTCTAGCTGGGCGGCTATCTTAATAATATCATTGTCAGTTCAACTATCTGGACAGTACTTGATTCACACTGATAATTAAACTTATTAAATGTAATTAAACAGAATTCAAATCACGAGCATGAGGGCACGAATAATGCATTTAAGCATTTGTCCAGGTGGTTTTATTCTCAGAAACTTATCAATAAATCGATTTATTGGTTAATAAGTTTTTAGATTAATATTTCTAAGGAAAACAAACCGAATGATTTGTCCTCAAAACTTGACAAATAAATTGCGCAGTAAAAAGTGGTTAAATAAATATTTAAACTACTACATAAATCTAATTATTTCTTGAATATTCAAGTTAATATCCTATTGCTCACTTTATTATATTGATTGTGCTACACAACACACTCACCACATGTTATATATAATATTATACCGGTCACGATTATACGTATTATAAACGCTATGTAATACCTGTACAAAGTCTCTCACGGTTGTAACAGTATCAATTCCTTCCTCGAAAATATCCCTCGCCATGTCAAAATGCGCCGCCCGGATGTGGTAGTCCGCCAGGGCGTTCCACAGCTGTCCCCTGCTGTCTGTGAACTGGGCAATGCCTCCACGGATTATGGGGTCCACCTTGAGAGAGGTGATGCTCTCCGGGTTCTGGCTGATCAAGTCGCAGAGCTCGTGCCACAGCTGGTGCTTTGATTTACCAACTTTTGACACGAAACTTTCGTCATTTATTATCTACATTAACATTGTATGTCAGCTAAAATGGACAACCTTGCAGCCATTCCATCATTATCTCGATTGATCAATCAGTTATCTACAATTGTTCGTTCTGCTACGGGCGTTTTCAACATCTTGCAACAATACTTACCACCATCACTTATACTTCGAACACATTTATATTGCGATTAACATTTGGTTAGGTTGACGGGATAATAATACTATAATGAATGGAATTACTGTTGCTGTTATAGACTAAATTAACATTGCCGTACCTTAACTAGCCTACAGGCTGCTTCGTCCAATCTGTCGATACTGATTAGGTAGTCTATGTACTCCTCTGCCTCCTCGGGACATATCTTGAGGTACCGTCTGTAGATACGCACTGTCGTCTCGGGCAGATCGTACGACCGGACGAACTCCACACAGAGGGGCCAGATCCTCTTGTGCTGGGTGAGCGGCAGCGACCTCAGAGCTCGATCGAAGGTGTGTCTGCTCTTAGTAACCTGGGAGATTTAATCAAGCATATAACTACTGTTTTTTAAGGATTTCATTATGAAAATGACTGTTTTTAAGGATTTCATTATGAAATTGACTGTTTTTTAAGGATTTGATGAAGTTCGTCTTAGGGTGCAGAATAGAGTAAATATTCACATCCCCCTGATGACTTAGCGCTTATATTAAACTAATTACTTCGCATTGGTCTACTAGGAAGTTGCAGTAGTCTATCCATATCCTCGGCATCTTATGCAGGTACACCAGTGACCGCTCAAACGCGTTGTTAACCTTCTCGTAAGCTGGATCGTTGATCTGCTTGTTCCTGACTTGCGTCCTCCTGCTCTTTAGGTAGTTGTACCAGAGCTTGTAGCTCCCGGGGAGCTGTCTCACAGCGCGCTCGTAGAGGAGGTTAGTGCCCCCCCTGTCGTCCTCTTCCGACTCGCTGCTCTTGTGCTCGATGTAGCGCATCCACAGCTTGACTGAGTGTGGGTTTCGCAGGAGCTCTTCTTCAAACGCAATGTCATTATCCTGGATCTCTAGTTCTGCCATCTAGTTACTACTTACACCGTTTGTAACTACAGTCGAAACCGGTTTATTCTAACTATAGTGATACAATCTTTGTAAGAAATTCCAACTTTACTAGTATTTTTCATCGATTTTTTCTTACTATTTTTATCTGAAAAGAAATGGTTAGAAAAACCGGTTTCAACTGTATGTTAACTGTTTTATCAATTCAAGTTCTCTTAAGGCAAAGGTATAAAAACTCATAAATTTGCTACAAATTTCCTACATCCTCAAGCATACCAAATGATAACATTAATATTAAGTATTACCATGGTAGCATAGATAGAATTCATAATCGAATCTAAACTCTTGACAGTGATAAACAATTGGATATTGCATGAAAATATTAATAAATGAACATAGCATTCACAGCTGTTGGTTAGGGGTCAGCTGCTTCCACCAAAAACCTTCTACACACTTCAATATCAACACGTGGGCTCTCAATGTTACACTTTAGCTTGACCATTGGGATCGACAGCTGAGATTTTCCTTCTAGAATATTCTGTATTTCCTCGCGTACACATGGGCACCGTCTGTCACTGCTGCTCGTGATGCAGTCGCAAAGCAGTTTCTCTTCCAACTGAATGCAAGTGGCGGCTTCGCTGCCGTTACAGTAGCACTGCTGGCAGGAGAAATCCACAGCTCGCTCGATAACCGCACCTGCGCTTTCGCTAACGAATACCGCGGATGCTCTGGCGTCTGAGCTCAAGAGCGTGCCCAGGTTCCAGAGGTGAGTGGAGGTCCTCTGTGTGCACATGGCTAGGTCCATGTAGTCCCGCTTCACCTCTCGGTGCATGGGGTCATCTCGGGGGTACACTGTAACACTGCCACTAGCCACGGTAGACTTCTCGGTTCCATTAGCATTAACTCCCCACACTGTCAAGTCCTGAGCGTTAGAATAGGCGACACCAAACAGGTCGTCTATGCTTGAGGTGTTCATCTTGAGAGGGTTAACTATGAACTCTAGCACGAGAGTAGATCTCTCTCTAACTTTTTCTACAATCGATTCGAACTGTGCCTCGGAATAATCACTTGCGTGTTCGTCTGTAATGAATATGAACATGGGAATGAACTGATTCTTGTCTGTCGATTCACGCAGCGAAGCGAATTCTAGCGCGAAGTCTAGAGCCGAGTACCCGGGCTCCCTGTATCCGTCTATAGGCCGAGTCTGCTGGTTCTGCAGGTTATTTATAGCGTCTGTCAGAAAGTTAACTCTCATCGTTGTTGGAGAATCGCTAAAACTTGGGTGTACGTACACACTGTCAGGCGTCACAAAGTGCGGAGCTTCCAAAATGCTTCCGGCTCCGAATGCGATCAGCTGTACCAGGTTGGGAGCAGCTGCGCTGAGTCCGACGCACCGCTCTAGCAACTTCTGGTTGAGGAGAGGCACGTGCGTCCTGATCCACTCATGGGACTCTACGTTGTTGTACGAGTCGTCTACGATCATTACAAAGTCCACAGCTACGTTAGAAGTGCAGTCAGAAGCTTCTCTGAATATCAGTCGAGTTGTGTTGCACTGTATGATCTCTCCGCTGCTCAGCACGCACTGACAGTCTAAACGCACGGAATAATATATACAATACACCAGTCAACTAGCAGGTGCTAGTAGCAGGGCGTATAATGCCAAACATATTGGGGGAGAGGTATTTTACATTTAACTGGGCGCTGAAAATATTTAGTGGTGAGTGGAATAACTTATAAATTTTTGATAGAATATGTAGAGTAGAACCTCGTTGGTACGAACACGGTTAATACGAATTTCAGGATAAGACAAACAAACAGTTCAACAAAATCAAGTCCCTACAATGGTTGTTCATTGGGTATTACTCCGGTTAATACGAACTCCGGATAAAGCGAACAAATTTTGACCTTCCGTTGTTGTTCGTATTAAGGGTTCGTATATTTAATATTAATTCTGAGTACTTACACTTCTCATTTCACAGGTTTCATACATGTACATATTTTGTTGACTATTTAACATAAATATTGAGGGACGAAAAGAGTTGACTAACGATTAAATAAACTATTCATTAGTGAGTTATATTATTTCTCTACTAGTACTCACCTCGACAATCCCCTGTTTCCCCTGGTCCAATACACTAAATAGAATAATGGATGAGTAATTGAATATACTAAGTGACACATGGAATGGCATCGCTATATACTTGTACCTTGTGTGTCATTGATGCTCCATCGCAGTAGTACAACACTTTACTTGCCACGTCAAAGAAGATACTGCCGGGCTCTGTACAGTCCGAAGAGTCGTAAGATTGCTAAATCGAATGAATCGAATAGTTACACACACGTACATGTAGTATTTAGCTGGGATATTAACATTGTGGCAATACAGTCGAAATCGGGGTTTTTTGCCACGGGTTTTTTTGCCACGGGTTATTTTGCCTCCTTGCTTCTCCTTGTTTCTTCATAACCTCATAGCACTGTATAATGTTAAATACGGGTTTTTTTGCGTATCGGGTTTTTTTGCCTCTTTTTCCATGCATTTGGGGGGCAAAAAAACCCGATTTCGACTGTAATCACTTGATTTAATATTATTTGCAAACTTACATATAGAATTGCATCTCCCACTACTCCTTGATTCCCCTACAATAAATCAGAAAATAATCAAGTTAGAATTAATGTTAGGGACATACAGCTGAAATAATTATCACCTTATTTCCTTTCAATCCTTTCTCTCCAATGCCTCCTTTAACTCCCTTTAAAAATTGGAAACAATTAATTATTAAATTTTGTATGTCTACTCTAATTTATGATTGTATTCAGTTATTCTTACTTGGTCTCCTTTCGATCCTTTCGACCCTTGGTCACCTTTTAGGCCCTATAATATATATCATTGGATTGGTTATTAGTTATTACATATCCAGGAGATAATAGTCGAATTCACTCACAATTATGCCTTTTTCCCCTTTTTGTCCAATCTCTCCTTTCTCTCCCTAAGAAATAAAACTCATTGAGAACGCTGTTATAATCTATTTATGATAGTATCCTAGTTTTCTGATAAGTGATGTGCAAACTAAATTATTGCATTTTCATGGAAATTAATTTTATTAAAATATTCGTTATTAATCTGCAATTACACTAATATAGACATAAGCTATAATGGTAATACTCCACGTGAAGCAGGGCGATACGAGTGTGTTCCTATACGAAACCCTGTGTGGCATAAGCATCGCTCAGCTGCTGGGAGAAATAACAGAGTTGCACAACCTCAAACTTAAGGTGGACCGTCTCTGTGACGAGATTGTGAACCTGGCAGACCACGGCGTGGCCCTCCCGCCCAACATACAGGGACTCACTGACGAACAGGTAATGACAAGTTCTCAAATATCAAATCTAGTTAACCGTAGTTGCCATTGGGGTCAAAGGTATAAATAGAAAAATCCCATTTTCACTTTCACTTTCAATTGAAAGTGAATTAACTTTCAGTTTCACTTCAACATTCCTGGGCAGCTACGTTAACTGTTAGCTTTATTTAGGTAACAGAGCTGAAACTTGTGGACGAGTGGGGCCTGAAGTGCCAGCCCAGCGGCGGCGCGAGGGAGAACAAGGACCCGATTGGGAGACGCAACGGACAGGCACCCAATGAGAAAATGCAGGACGTACTCAAACGGACAGCTGAGGAGGCGAGACAGATGGTGTCTAAGAAACTGATCGACGCGGGCAAGTGTTTGACCCTGTCGATGGCGCAGGGGGCTCTCGATCAGCTGAGAGGGGCCACCATGATTGTGTACCCCATGGGACTCCCGCCCCACGAGCCGGTGGACATGGAACTGAAGGGAGAGGAGGACCTGTCCGGGACCCAGGCCAGCAAGCTCGTCATCTCGGGCGACCAGGCGAGTCTGTGGTTCTCAGGGAAAGAAATGGAAGCGAAGAAATCTCTGCAAGACTACATAGGCCGGAATGAGAAGACAAAGATAATCTGCAAACTCCAAAAGAGAGGATTCGGGCCTCCAGCCAGAGAGCCGATATTCTCGGAGGAGGAGCAGAAGAGAATGATGTCCGGTGCGTACAAGCGACAGGAGGAGCTGAAGAAGCTAGAGTCAGCTGACGACGACTCCTATCTACACTCGAAATGGGCAGACAACCATGGAATGCAGAGGTCATTCCAAGGGCTCTCAGACATCACCTGGCATCCCAAGTTAAAATAGTTACAGCACATATATTTCGAACACAAACTATCTTATTCTTAATTGCCAAAACAAAGCTATTAAACGCTTCATAATCACTTACTTTATTCCCCACACAACTGAAGGGAGTATTGAATGTAGAGTTTCGACACACACCGATATTGCCAACATCTCCCTATAAACATACTATGCAATAAGACACTATTTTAAGGGACAATATAATTGTAATCGTTACCTTGCTGCCGTTCAAACCTTGAGCCCCGATATCTCCTTTGATACCCTATAGAGGTTACTTATAAAGCACAGAGGTTAATTTAATAATATCAAAGTTAACCGATTAACAAACCACTTCTCCTTTCGGCCCTCTGTCGCCTTGGTCCCCTACAGGTCCCTACGTGAATACAGACTCAATGACATACTACAGTGGTTTTTTCCTAATAGCAATTGCTTTAAAGGAATATAAGAACATGTCGGATATAAGAACATTCTACTGGGAAATTGTTGCCGTATACCCTATATTATTTATGCCGGTATTATATGCAGTTCCCGACGATGTTCTTATAACCGACATCCACTGTAGCAAGTTCGCTAATTAGCAAGCAGATTTAGTGCAAAATGCGACTTGCAATTACGCGAACACTACTGTATAAATTAGATATATGTTTGTCTAGTTCATATATATTCTTGTTCCCATTAATTAAGACACGGAAATTAATAATATTTCTCACCTTTGTACCATTTTCTCCCTTCTCTCCTTTCTCTCCCTTTGTTCCATTGATTCCCTAGCATAGACAGTAAAGTTAATATAATTAATTAGTCCCTCCTCTCTGAGGTTTCATATTCCTTATTTAATTACAAATCCACATATTTAAGCATATTCTTAATCTACCACACCTGTGAGGGAGGTAGTTGTGCTGATCACGTAATGATTATGTTTCTTGAACTAATACGTTAATTAATCAAAGGGACAGATGTACTATAACATTATTTGTGTACAAGTTGCGTTTTCTGCTACACAATTATGCAACTAAAATTTTGTAGCTTTAACCAAACAAATAAGTTGAATACTTTTATCCTCCGACTGTATTATTATCTCTAGAAACGTAAAAACTAACCTTTAATCCTTTTTCTCCAATCTCTCCTTTGAACCCGATAATACCATCAACCCCCTAAACAGTTTATTAATTAATTTAACGGTTAATTTAACTTCTGAAGTATATTATTGTAAGAACAGCACCTCTAATCCCACAATTCCTTGATCTCCCTGAGGACCTCTTTTCCCTTTAAACCCCTAATAAAATAAATAAAATATTATTTTTAAAAATTAATTATGTAATAAGTTCATCTATATGCCTACCTGATCCCCCTTTCTGAGACTTAAAGTGCAAGTCTAGATAGATAATTGATGTAAATATTTAGTAAGACACCATTATCATTATTAAATTGTGAAACGTATCTACAAGTATTTTGTCTTAAATCAAAATTCCTAGAATAAATTGCTAAATCAGCAGAAATTTAAGTGTGGTTCAAGCTTGATTGCACACCTAACCATTACAACGATCAATTAAATCTATACATATACTTGACTATAGCATTCCAATAGTGCATACGAAATACTTATAAATTAGGTTAGGCTCACTGGGTCTCTCAGCTTGCATTTCCCTGTCCTGCCGTCTTCTCCCATATCTCCCTACACAATATATTAATGTATAAAGCATTCATTCAGGAATTAGAGACTCATTAAGCTTACATTGCCACCATCCAATCCTCTTGCACCTCTTTTACCCTAGACAATAGAAATCAATAAATAGGTGTCACTTTTACTGCAATTAATAACAGCAATTCTGGCCTAGCCTCAGGTTTAACAAATTAGAGTGTCAGACTGGCTAATTACCTGTCTCCCTCTGCTACAGCACTCCGAGACTACAAGAAACAAAAATGTTCCAAATCACAATGTTGTTATAGAAAGACTGTCTATTGATTTATTGCATTATTAGAATGTTTACGTATACAATCTATTAGTGGATTTGGATTAAATAAGTTAATAAACTTAAGTTAAACTTGTACCTCCAAACACAATATTACCATTACGAAGCTATAGTGGTTGGTATTTGAACTATGATTATATAATACAATTTGAAATTCTATAATTTACCAAAGAAGGGGGGGATTACTAACCAGGACATATTGCTTTGCTAAGCATTTGAATGTTGGCTATCCCTTCAGAAACGGAAGGAAACATGAACAACGTAGTGTTGTCAGGATCAGTAGCAATTTCTTGTAGCTGAGCTTGGCTAATTGAATTACCGAACGCGAATACAAGTATCTTAACTCCTCTTTCTGTCTCCAGCTTAAAACTCAGCTCTCCAACATTCCTTTCGTCATTCCCATCACTAAGCACTACTAGTACACGTCCAGCGTTTTCTCTCCTGTTTCCATGTGTGAACACATTTTCATATACAAATTGCAATGCTTTGTACAAGTTAGTGCTGGTGGCTGGATACTGCTCGTACTCCAGATGCACCAGTAGGTTATTTAATTCCGGCGTCAAGTAACGTACATTGTTAATGTTGGAAGTGAATACCGCATAACCCGCTCTGTTTCGATCCGAAGTACTGTACATACTCAGTATCTGACTAACCAATTGCTTTGAGCGTACAAACTCTTCTTCCCCCAAACTGCCCGATCCATCAATCAGGAAAAATATATCCAACGGATTTGTGCATTCCTCATTTTCTGTAACAAATCGATTATAAACTCATTAATCTTTTCTAACATTTTTGAGTCTATACTACATCGAGTACAGTTTTATTTAAAATCAGTTGTCAGAGCTTACCTTGTGCCCTCAAATTCCTAAATAAGCCAATGAACAAACTGAAAATTAACAAGTTACAGACTGACTGTGTTATAAAACTAATTACAAGCATGATGACGAACAAATTCCGTTCAATTAAGTGGATTTGGTCAATCCTATAATCTACTGTTATATAACTGATGGCATTGGCTGTAGTTGAATAATCTGGAGTTATACATATTCTGTAAAACATAAACTAGCCACAATCAAGTATCAGCGATACTCTTTAATATCGATTGGCTGCAAGTACATTTCTAATGAGATGGCTGATTAAATTTCATCCCTACCAATATGATTACATACCGTTAACCTAATCATTGAATAGAAGAATTCAGCAACACAATTAAAAACTGATCTAAATAAAGTTAATAAGTTAATTACTAGAGCAAGTAACCTATTGATCGATCTTATTAATATTGACCGGTTTATTCAAATAGGAAGGGAAATTAAATTTGTTTCTCAGTCAATCTTCAATCTACCTTACAATTCAATTATACAACTTCTGGACACCTAATTATTTGCTTTCTAAGAATGGTTCATAATACTCATCTCTGCCAAAATAACACCTTAATTTTAACTAAAGCAATTTCACATACTATATATTTTTACAGTGAGTTTGAATAAATATACAATTTATTTAATTTTCTTTCCTTTCGTCTCATAAGGTAGAAGCAGGCTAAGAATCGCAGTGAAAATGCCCAGACCTCCGAACAAACCAACTGCGACTAGAAAATTACTTCTCAACAGCACTTGAGCTACGAAACTCGACAGAATAATTGCTACTCTCGCGAAGGAGCTGTGGATAGATAGAGCAGTCGCTCTAATGTGTGTCGGGTATACTTCAGTGGTGTACAGATAAGTAACCATAAATACTGCACTGATGCACGCACGGATCAGGAATAGCGCTGCCGTCTTGAGGCTTCTATCAAATGACGTGCAAAGAAACAGAACAAAGAATGAACCGCCACCTATAAAAAACTCTATAAAGAACGTTAGCTTACGACCAATAATTTCTAATATTAAGATTGTTATAACAATCCCTGGAACCTCTGCGAGAGTTGTAATAAGGAACTCATAGTAGTCTTCGCTTGTGAGTGGATTGCAGAATTTATTGGGGTTGTCTATAATAGTGTTGTTGGTTGTATTGGAATATAAGACGTGAGTGCAGTGTTGGTCATAAGTGAATATGTCCGAGGTAATCAACACAACTCCGTAGTATATAAATGCACTCGTGAACCATATGACGGCTAGGATAATAGTCTGAGTAAGTATTTCTTGCTGAAGATCTCTAATATGCCTTTCTTATTACAAACCCGTTTCAGTTTGGATGCTGGGTTACGCGTAGACACCTGTGTAATATCTGTTTCTGTGTCTGCTGCTTCCTGTTGCGATAGTAACTCAATTTGAACTTGGTTAGTTTCACCAGAGTCGCTATCTTGCACTAACTGGCCATTAGGAAGAGACCGGCAGTTTATTTTAGCTCCTAGCTTAAGGACTTTGTGTGCATCTTCAACCCTTCCTCTCCCCATTAGGAACCTGGGAGAGGTTGGGATGATGGGATAACACAAGGGGATTATGATTAGTATGATTGAAGATACGAACACAAGGACCCTCCAGCCCAGTACTGGTATAATCAAGTAGCAGAGCAGAACTAGCAGAAGTGTTCCGACAGTCCAGTAGATATTCAGTAGCATAACAGCCGCAGACCTGACACGAATAGGCATAAACTCTACTGTGTACGTAGCTACGTGATTACCAACCACACCAATAACACCGATTACGAATCGTAGAACGACAAGCCAGAAAAAGTTTGGCGCCAATGCCGAAAGAAGCGCAAAATAGGTCAGGAAAAAATGTGCAATTGTAAGAAGTTTCTTTCTGCCATATTTATCACACATGAACCCAAGCGGCGCAGAAGCAACCCAGTTCCCTAGTGATGACATCACAGTTATAATAGCAACCTGTGCATTGGACAATTGGAATTCGCACTGCCAGGCGTGGCTTAGCAGAGCATTGTGTAATTGGAGCGGTGCTCCGAGTAACCAGATAAGTCCTCCGACGTTAAACACATGTAACTGAAAAGGTCCAAGTCCAATTTTGCTAATTGCTTGATCTATGGTATACTGGGGCGATTGAGATGCTACCTCCTCACTCGCACTCTCGTTATCAACTTTATGAAGTGGCAGCAGCTCAACTACCTCTCCGTTAATCTGAACTGAGAAATGTTCCTCGTCCGATTCTACATCCATCTACAACAAGTAGAGTATGTACATGAAATGAAATAATTATAACTTGGTAATTTCTTAGTTCACTATAGGAAATAGGATAAACATTGAGAACTTTGCCATAAGGCAATGAATAAAATAACTAATTCTCATGAACCTACATAGTACATTTGTAATTTGACCACTCAAACCTACATTTTTTCCTTTAACAATAAATAATATAATATAATTATTAATTTATTTATTAAAATGCTAGGAATCTTCATTAATTAATTGTTATAGTTCTTCCTAAACTTACATTTATGGTAGTGCAATTTTACCTATTAATTAAGGTATGAGTTAATAAAACTGGGAACTGAAGCGTTGAAAGATTTTCCTGCTGTATGGCGCATTTGGAATGCAAGATATTTCATCACAGTTAGTAATATTAAAAATTAACTAAACTGTGATTGTATTAATGAACCAAATCAGACAGCAATGGACAAGCGGAGTGCGGTATGTATTAAAAGATATTATTTGCTTTTAAGAAAAGTACTTTTAAAACAAATCTGAGGCACAACGTAGTCAGATTTTACAAACACCTCTGCAAAATATTTTCATGTTTATATTGACTATTCCTAACTAGTGATATTATACAATAACAATCTTACTTTAGGATCTAGCTTTTTCAAGACAATAATTGTATTCAGTTCAAATGCAATAGAAGACAAATTACAGCCAACTCCCGTTATAACCAAGTCGGATATAACGAAGTCATTCAATGGTCCGGAAATCCTTCTATCTTATTACATTATTAAAACTCCAGTTACAACGAAATGGATATAACTAAATTCCGCTTATAACGAAGTCATTTAAATCCCATATAGCCTCTAGGCTCTAGGTCTAAGCTATTGATTTACTCCGGTTATAACGAAATCCGTTTATAATGAACTCCGGTTATAACGAAATTAAACTTGTAATGAACTCTTTTAAGATCGAACTCCGCTTATAACGAAATTAAACTACGGTCCAGAGCACTTCGTTATAACGGGAGTTGACAGTAATTAAATTATGCGAGTCGAACTAAGCTTATTTTCTGGGTTGTTACAATTGAAATAAAGCATTGCCTTCAGGTCTGTAGAATGGATGGTTACAGTATATTAGAACTAAGAATTAAATTCCAATATAATTGTAATTATGCAAACACGAGTTCTCATATTGAAAGTTGGGACACCTGACTTGGTGCCCTCCCAATGGTCTACCCGAGATTAACATTACAGAAACATATTCTGAATAACCAAAGTGGGTTGGTTGTAGATAATAGATTTAAACTAATGATGATGATTTCAGCAATACAAAACCATTGAAACAAGAACCAAATTAAGTTGTAACTAACACTATAAAGAGAACTATTGATAATGAAAGAGCTAATAAGGTCACTGGTGTAAGATCTAAAACAGTATTATCGCAACCGAATTAAATTATCTATACTTAGATAATACATTCTCTGAGAAATCAGGTCCCAAATATATTCTGATTAAAAATGTTAATTTACAATAACTAAATTGCATATCTAGTACTAAACGATCCAGATATTCAATGCAATTGATTCCTTGAAACTTGCTCAGATTATAGTTATAACTTATAACAAATAAGTATATGTAATGTTAATAAATGACATATCCATACATAAAAGCAGAAAATGTACTGAACTGATTATATAGCATACAAAATAGTTAAAAGACCTAAAGTATTACTAAGAGGAATGTTAATGACTAAATTTAATACAAAAATTAATACAAAAGCTCATATATTCAGTTGTAAGATTGATTGACTTGTCTTGAACTAAGAACTTCAAACATTACAAGGTTCTTTTCCAATGCACTAGAGAATAGAGAATAGATAGGATTAAATATATTGTAATGTAAATTGGATTAAATAAATCAATTACAAAAGGCTCTTGTCAGTAGCAACACGGGTACAATATACAATTAACATAATACATACTTCGACTCTCGCTATTAAGATCACTATGATACCGTCAAATTTGTTCTACTTATCGGGAAATTAAAAGGCTAAAAGGCTGACGAAGTACAATAATATACTTCCAACACGACTTAGTAATTAATCAAATCTCCGACTAGGCAGCTACTATGTTACTACTAAAACTGTACTTACAAGATACTGTCCATCCGAGCAGAAGTAGATTCTGTTACTGTCTGTGTCATACAGTAGCTTGCCATCTGTAGTGCAATTTCCTGCTTGAAATTGTTTCTACAAGAGTAATGTATTTATAATAAACATGATTCCCAATAAATTTGTTAAAAAATAGTAGTATACAATAATACAAACCTTTTCAATGGCTTCTCCCGTGTCACCATTCTCACCCTAAATAAAATAAAATAACATGAATTATATATAATAACAATATAAATACATAATTAAACACATCATATATTTGTTGAATACTCTACTTACAATGCTGCCTGGTAATCCATTAACTCCTTTTGATCCAGTTAATCCCTAATAAAAAGCAATAATAAACCTGCATATGCTATATACATGTATATTGAATCTAAGAACAATACTCACTTGATCTCCATCAGGAGCTTTAGAACCTTTGTCTCCACGTCTTCCCTATAAGCAAATCATAATGTTAATCAAACTATCAATTCCCGAGTTATTGTGAGTAACTTACAAGAAATCCCTTTTGCCCTGTTTCTCCTTGATCACCTTTCTGACCCTATATAGATTCAGTAAATCAAACAATTGTTACATTATTTATTCTGGTATAATAATATAAATATTAGCTACCTGGTCTCCAACACAATCTGGAGATCTGCATACCCCTGGTAATCCTTGGGATCCCTATACAATCATATAGATTAAAACCAAGTGTACAAATCTAATATAACTAAGTAGAATTGAGCACTTACTTTTCCTCCCTTTGCACCTTGCTCTCCTCTGTCTCCATTATCCCCCTAGTTGGGACATTAATAATAACAGCGTTACATGTACCAAATTGTATTGTAGACAACCTACCTCTTCACCCTTAGCACCCTTTGCACCATCCGCGCCTTTCAATCCCTATGCAATTATAATCAGCTTCAATAATCTGAATGCATTATAGTACGGTTATGTAGAAATAAACATACCTCGTCTCCTTGGGAACCTTGGTCGCCCTTAGGGCCCATAAGGCCTTGTTCTCCCTATTATAAAATAATTCAAATTAGTATTAGTCTTACATTACAGTTTTGTTAACAGAAGCGGATACTTACGTTTATTCCCTTTACGCCTTGGTCGCCGGTTAAACCTTTGAGTCCAGTTTCGCCCTAAAATAATCACGAATATAAATATTAATTTGAATTAAAAGTTTGTATATTGTACTAGAAACTCCCAACTCTGTACCATTATAAATACGAACAAATGTTAATTTATTTTATGTAAGTTATACTAGAAACTAACCTTGCTTCCAATCAGACCAATTTCTCCTTTTGGACCTTGAGGCCCCTGACTGCCCTGAAATGCATATTTATATAACAATTGTTGTTACTATTATGTTGTTTCATAAACATTAACTTACAGGTCTCCCTTTTAGTCCACGCAGTATACAGTCCTAATGGGGATTAATATTGTAAACAAGAGAGTTTAGAACTTGGCTAGAATAAGAATACCACGTACCTCAAGTGTTTCGCAAATTCCGTTCTTTCCTGGCTCACCAGTTTCTCCCTATTAGAACAAACTTTGGTTACACTGCCTATATCTTGTAATTTGTATTAATAGGGAAATAACTTACTCTGTATCCCATTGAACCCCTTTGTCCTCTATAACCCTAGAGAGCAAGACAATACAGTAAAAAGTAAGTTATAATAATGTGAGTTAGTTGCATAATCAAACTCTACACTTACATCTGGTCCTTCGCAGCACGAACGAGGTTCTAATTGAATAAATACAATTATTAATAGAATCTGCACTAATATAGAAAAGTATACCAAATACGAGTAGATAATAACTTACCAGGACAAGCAACTCGTACAATATTGTTGAGAGCTGCTCTCGCTGCATTTATGTTAGGGAATGTAAAGTTCAGGTTGTTAGTAGAAATTAAAGCTAACTGATCTTGGTCAGCATTTCCAAACCCGACTGTGAGTATCACAACCTTGCTTATCGTATTCAACATATTTGCTCTCTGTATAATCTCACTCTGGTTGCCACCAGATTTCCCATCAGTCAGGAAGAATAGAATACGAGACGCTCCTGGTCTCATATTCATAGGCGTAAAGTAATTATTGTATATCTGGTCTAAAGCTGGGAGGAATAGAGTAGACCCGCCTCTGTATGGAGTGGACTTAAGCCGTTCTTTCACATCATCTGCGTCGCTTACAAGTTCTGTACTGGTTGTATCATTCGCGAAGATTAAATAACCGTACCGATTGTTAGAACTAGTGAAGCTATCTATTATTTGAGTGACGAAATCAATTTCATTCATGAACTCCACAGAACCCAAACTTCCACTCGTGTCGATAGCAAAGTAAATATCCAACGGCTGTGTACAGATAACCGGTGCAGGAGTTGGGGCGGGGGTAGTTGGCTTGGTTGTAACTGTAGTTGTAGTCGGAGCTGCGGTTGTAGTCGGAGCTGGAGTTGTAGTCGGAGCTGGAGTTGTGGGAAAGGTAATTCTAACTTCGGTGGTGGCTTCCACGCTGGGGAAATTGTCGACTTTGACCTGAAGGAGATATAAATTAAACTTACATCACAGTGTAACTTCAATTATTAATTTAGTATCCGACCAGCCTTGGCCGATCCCAATTGTGGTGCATAAATTAGTTCAGCATTAAATTATCCGAACTGAGATGTCTCAACGAGTTCGGATAATCAAGGCTGCATTGTAGTTGGCTTAATGTGACAAAGTTGTTATTGACTTACTTTGAATGTAAAGAAACCTTCATGTATTGGGAAAGCAGCTGGGATCTCAAGTATTTCCTGTCTCAGATCGACCCGGAGAAGGATTGTAAAGGAGGAATTGTCGCCCCATGGTGGTGTCGTAACCATGTACCCTATGCTACCGTCTGGCAAGAAGCCTCTACTAAAGGTAAGGCGGGTCCGTGTGCCGTTAACTGTGCTGTGATAATACCAGCTGGTCATAGACTCAGCCGACTCTAAGGAATTGATAGCGTAGTCAGCTATTATTCTGATAGAAGACTGCTCCCTCACGTAAAACTTTGTGCCTATTCTTCCTTCGACATCCTGGCGAGTAGCAGGTGCTACCGTTAGTAGATCAGATGGTGGTTCTTGAATTACTATCAAATCGAGTCCTAAGAAAGAAAATAATCATTTTGGTTGATTTATACTACATCCACCACAACTTTTCTCATGAAAGAATAAAGTACATTTATACTACATATTCTGATAATAAAATCATAGATACAACTTCCAAATGCTATAAAAGTAAACGGATGCTGAACATGAATTTCAGTATATTTCCCCCTTTATATTTCTAATATAAATGTTTTTCTTTACGAAATGTGTAAATAAATAGCTGAGATGTAGCTTCCAACGGGTATAAATGGGTATGGAAAATTCGGATTTGGCATTTATAAGTTCTAAATGCATATTTCTGAAGCTGTTTACAGCTTAAAAAGCAAGGCCGTGTAGTTGTTGAGTGATCCGTAGCAAAGGGACCGAAATCAATAGCATGGTATTAAGGTATTATACAAAAGTAAACCATAGTATATTAGAAATTAGAATACCTGGTGTTGGAGTAACTGTTTGAATTATTGGAGTTGGTGTTGTATCAGCTGTTGTATCAGCTACTGTTGTAGCTTGTACCGTTGGAGCCATTGAAGATGATGTTGTATCAGCTGCCGTTGAGGATACTGTTGTATCAGCTGCCGTTGAGGACGCTGTTGTATCAGCTGTTGTATCAGCTGCTGTTGTATCAGCTGTTGTATCAGCTGTTGTATCAGCTGCCGTTGAGGACGCTGTTGTATCAGCTGTTGTATCAGCTGCTGTTGTATCAGCTGTTGTATCAGCTACTGTTGTAGCTTGTACCGTTGGAGCCATTGAAGATGATGTTGTATCAGCTGCCGTTGAGGATACTGTTGTATCAGCTGCCGTTGAGGACGCTGTTGTATCAGCTGTTGTATCAGCTGCTGTTGTATCAGCTGTTGTATCAGCTGCCGTTGAGGACGCTGTTGTATCAGCTGTTGTATCAGCTGCTGTTGTATCAGCTGTTGTATCAGCTACTGTTGTAGCTTGTACCGTTGGAGCCATTGAAGATGATGTTGTATCAGCTGCCGTTGAAGACGCTGTTGTATCAGCTGTTGTATCAGCTGCCGTTGAGGATGTTGTTGTATCAGCTGCCGTTGAGGATGTTGTTGTATCAGCTGCTGTTGAGGACGCTGTTGTAGCTTGTACCGTTGGAGCCATTGAGGACGCTGTTGTATCAGCTGCCGTTGAGGATGTTGTTGTATCAGCTGTTGTATCAGCTGCCGTTGAGGATGTTGTTGTATCAGCTGTTGTATCAGCTGCCGTTGAGGACGCTGTTGTATCAGCTGCCGTTGAGGATGTTGTTGTATCAGCTGCTGTAGAAGATACTGTAGCTTGTACTGTTGGAGCCATTGAGGATGTTGTTGTATCAGCTGTCGTTGAGTCGGTTGGTCGTGCAGAAACGCTGAATTTACTGTTTTCAGAATCATCCAAATCTCCAAGCATTACCTATAAACAAAGTAAATTAATGTGGAATGTATAAATTTATTACAATTTGATTATAAAGAATATTTATTTCGTTGACTCTCCATATACGTATTAGAAAACTATGTCCAAAGATATACAGTCAGTTATTTTATTATGAAGGATCAAAAATTGTGTTCAGAATAGAGAGACTTCACTATAATGGCATCCCTATGTACCCTATCAATTAATAAATTTGGACCATATGGCTTGTTCGTAATAGTAATAAAATTTTCATAATAAGCAGACGAAAAATTGTCCACAATAAGCAGACCTGAAGTGTATTTAACTTACCATGAAAGTGATCATTGAACTGGATTGAATTGCCAATCCAGATGCTTGCAAAATTTCTTCATTGGAGTTCACAGCTCGATGAACATACCCACTTATGCCGTTCGAACTGAAGAAATAAGAGTTGTATAAAACGCCATTAATTGTAGATTGAGAGCTCGAAACTGAAGGAATGATCTGAACACCGTTGAAAAACCACCCTGTAGAAATATTTTCTTGGTTCGGGTTCTGGAATTCGTAGGTAGCAGTGATCCTCAAAGTTTCTCCCTCATGAAATGAGAATGAAGATCCAATTGGTCCTTCAATTACGCCAAAGGCATTTTGAGTTGTTGAACGGTTTGTAATACGAATTGAAGCAACAGAGGGTTGAGTTGTAGTAGTCTGTGTTGTATCAGCTGCTGTAGAAGATGCTGTTGTATCAGCTGTTGTATCAGCTGTTGTATCAGCTGCTGTTGAGGATACTGTTGTATCAGCTGCTGTTGAGGATACTGTTGTATCAGCTGCTGTAGAAGATGCTGTTGTATCAGCTGTTGTATCAGCTGCTGTTGAGGATACTGTTGTATCAGCTGCTGTTGAGGATACTGTTGTATCAGCTGCTGTTGAGGACGCTGTTGTATCAGCTGCTGTTGAGGAAGCTGTTGTATCAGCTGCTGTTGAGGACGCTGTTGTATCAGCTGCTGTTGAGGAAGCTGTTGTAGCTTGTACTGTTGGAGCTGTTGAGGATGATGTTGTATCAGCTGTTGTATCAGCTGCTGTTGAAGTTGTACTCGAGGCTGTGGTACTTTCAGACGTAGTAGCAGATGTAGTTGCCATTGCGGGTATTTGAAATACTTTGATTTCACTGGATGCACTGTCACTTTCGCTTTCAAGGGAAACCTAAATATGTTTCAGAGTCATGGCTTGAAGAGACATGTATTAATTTTACAAAATAGGAAATATTCAGCAACTATATAAATTCTCCATAGTTACGTGTGATAAATATTTTTTAGGAATTACGTGTAATGTTATAATATAGAAGAACCAACCTCGAAAGTTATGTTTGCTTCAGTTGGGCTCAAAAGCTGTAGATCCAAAATATCCCTATTCATATCTAATGCCTTGTAGGTAAACACATCGCCTCCGTTAATAAATCCAGCTAAGATAGTATAATCCACTCCGTCTATTTGACCCACACCCAAAGAAAAGGGAAGAATGATTTCCACACCGTTTAAATACCATCTTGTAATGACAACTTCCAAGTTGGGATTTTGTGATTGGTATTCGGCCACTATTCTAATTGTTTGTCCTTCATAAAGATGGAAAATTGATCCAATCGGTAAAATCTGAAAAGTTGATGATATCTCAGTAGGATCTGTAGGGTCTGCACTGTTGGTGATGGCGACAAAAATACCTGTTGGCAGAGTGGGGGCTGGGGTCTGAGTTGTACTCGGGCCTAAATAAATATTAAAAGAATGAATAAAATAATTTGAGAAACGGCGATGATGGATGTCTCAATATTTATAGAGGTATCACTAGCAATTATAATACGAATTAAATTGAGTTGAGTAATCCGTAGCAGTGACCGAAATATAAAGCCTCGTATTAAGGTATTATACAAGAGCAAACCATAGAATACCTAGTGTTGGAGTAACTGTTGAGGATGATGTTGTATCAGCTGTTGTATCAGCTGCTGTTGAGGACGCTGTTGTATCAGCTGTTGTATCAGCAGCTGTTGAGGATGATGTTGTATCAGCAGCTGTTGAGGACGCTGTTGTATCAGCTGCTGTATCAGCTGCTGTTGAGGACGCTGTTGTATCAGCTGTTGTATCAGCAGCTGTTGAGGATGATGTTGTATCAGCTGTTGTATCAGCTGCTGTTGAGGACGCTGTTGTATCAGCTGCTGTTGAAGTTGTACTCGAGGCTGTGGTACTTTCAGACGTAGTAGCGGATGTAGTTGTCATTGTGGGTATTTGAAATACTTTGATTTCACTGGATGCACTGTCACTTTCGCTTTCAAGGGATACCTAAATATGTTTCAGAGTCATGGCTTGAAGGGCATGTATTAATTTTACAAAATAGGAAATATTCAGCGACTACAGGTAAACCTCCCAAAGCGGCACCCATCGGGAGAATGATTTTGTGCCGCTTCTCGGAGGTGCCGCTTTGGGAGGTTTACCTGTATATAAATTCTCAAAAGTTACGTGTGATAAATAATTTTTAGGAATTAGGTGCAATGTTTTAATATAGAAGAACCAACCTCGAAAGTTATGTTTGCTTCAGTTGGGCTCAAAAGCTGTAGATCCAAAATATCCCTATTCATATCTAATGCCTTGTAGGTAAACACATCGCCTCCGTTAATAAATCCAGCTAAGATAGTATAATCCACACCGTCTATTTGACCCACACCCAAAGAAAAGGGAAGAATGATTTCCACACCGTTTAAATACCATCTTGTAATGACAACTTCCAAGTTGGGATTTTGTGCTTGGTATTCGGCCACTATTCTAATTGTTTGTCCTTCATAAAGATGGAAAGTTGATCCAATCGGGAAAGACTGAAAAGTTGATGATATCTCAGTAGGATCTGTAGGGTCTGCACTGTTGTTGATGGCGACAAAAATACCTGTTGGCAGAGTGGGGGCTGGGGTCTGAGTTGTACTCGGGCCTAAATAAATATTAAAAGAATGAATAAAATAATTTGAGTTCTGCGATTCTCAATATTTATAGAGGTATCACTTGCAATTTTAATACGAATTAAATTGACACAATGTCTACTCCATTAAATTGGTACAAGGTGGTTCTAAGCAGCTGTCAATAATCTGAGTATTAACAGAAACTGGAAGACATTTGTTCCTGTATCTTCTCGGTTAAAAAGTGGCCCAATTAAAGGGAGTAGAGAAATAATCTACAATTCCAAAACAGAAGACATCTTACTTGAAAAGAGCACGATGAAAAGAAATAAAATCAGTAATTTAGTTCCAATCATTTTAGAGTCCAACAAATAGAACAGAATTAACTAGAAGTAAATATATTTCTTTTATAGTGCTGGATAATATAATGGATCGAGTCAATAACCAGTACAGTATAGATATTCTCTAATGAGTTTGGTCAGCTCAAATTAGGTGCCAAGAATATGAACAAGTACATAAATGCTTCAAAGTAAATATATATCTGGTACCATGAATTATAGAACTATTGATCAAAAAACAAACCTGTATCAATAGAAGCAGTTGATCCCATCACACTGTTTGATGTTATTAGAGAAGATAAGTAGCGTACTGATAGCGTTATGTAGTAGTCGGTAGAAGGTTCGAGACCGCCGATCTGGTAATTCCCAGCCATAAGCTCACTCACAGAGAGTGTCCTGTTGATCTCACACATTCCACTCACATCTTGACTCACACTCAAGCAGAGTAACACAGTTTCAATAAGGTTTGGATCAAGATTATCAAGCGCATCAAAATCCAAGCTAACAGTGAGACTAGTTTGACTGCGGTCAACGACATTCAATTTTGGGGCTAGAGATAGAGACATTTCGATAAATATAAAAGTTAAAATACAGCAAACAATAACTAGGTACTAAATATGATAAAAGTGTGGGAGTTAAGGAAACTAATCGCATTACCTTCCACACAGAGACTGTCGCTTATAGCGGAGATGCTACTGTCAGCTTCATCGAAAGTGTCGAACAGGAAAAAGTTATTTGAGTCCGGGTCTGTGGCAATAGCTCTCAGCTGAACTTCATCGATGCCAGTTCCCAGTCCGATCACAACAAGTCTGACATCCTGTTCGTCCTGGAGCCGGCCAGAGAGCTCCCCGAGGATTCCTTCTGTCTCAGCAATTGTCGCGCCAGGCGCAGGGTCCACACTCTGTCTGCCGTCAGTTAAGTACAGAGCCACCCTCTGGGCGCCGGCACGACGAGTGGCAGCAGTGAACACATCACTCAGGAGGTAATCCAGCGGGGCTACCAGGTTGGTGCCGCCACGGAGATAAGGGATGCTATTCAGAGCGGCAATAACGCTGTCTATGTCGGAGGAAAAGGCTGCTGGGAATCGAACTGCAATGTTGAAGAATAGGAACCCAACCCGATTGTCTGAGCTACCAACTTCATTTCTGAAGCTCTCAATGATGTCAATTGCCAACGCAACTTCTCTCTGAAACCCCGCCAGCGTGAGGCTGCCGGTAATATCGATGACCAATTCCAAGTCCACTTTCGTGGTGCATTTGGTTGGTTCTACAGAGAAATACATAAATAAACAATAGACAGATAGGGCGACATGCTATCCAATGGTGATCACAAAACCTGGACGGGACATTTTTCTAATCTATGAATTTCAGGAACTGGACTTATCCAGGTCAAACTTGCAATGGGATAATAAACAATCTTTACATTAGTAAAGAGTGCAATCAATTCAGGCACCCGTTTTTTGTCAAAAGGGAATAGTATATTACACGGTTTTTTTAAGGTTGAGAGACCTTGGTGTAACTCAACACAGCAGCGGCCGCGGCCGGCCCGAATCGTGGTGAACTCTAAAAGATCTTGGTGCAAAATTTACGCCAAGATCGGCCATAAAAAACCCTGGTATATAGCAGAAACATGGTCAGTGATTGGAAACCTATTTTGAACCACTTGCACTATAATCAATAGAGGATAGCAACATAAACAAACTATGCATTGATAATAAGGCTATGGCCCCATCAACCGTACAGGAGTCTATGCCAAATAGCAAAAAATAGATGGCATAATAAAGCCAAAAATGAGTCATTAAAGTCGAACAACTAACCATCCAGTGTGCTAGCTGGTACAGCCCCACTCTCCTCAGACAGACCGAGAGAGGTGTTTGCAGTTATGGTAGCATAGTAGAGAGTGCTAGCATTCAGAGAACCAACAATGTAGCTGGTCTCTGCTGCAGGGATTTCTTCAAACACGTCACAGAAATCCTGACTAGCAGTCAACTTCAGACAGATGAGGTAGTTGTACACAGTTCCGCTACTCAACTGGTAGGGAGAGAAGGAGTAGCTGATGCGACTGGAGGAGATGGGACTAGCAGACAGGCCAGATACAGCAGGTGGAGCAGGAGCTAAATACAGGGCAGGTAATCATTTGTAATACTTCTATGTATATTAAAGGCACAATTGTTGTATGTGTGTTTGTTTGTACAGATAGAATTGGAAAGACTACGAGTCCCAGAAAGCTGAAAATTTGTATACAGGGGTAATTTTGTACTGCGACAACGATCTATTGGTTTTTTAAGACAAATATTCACATTTAAAGGTCACAAAATATGTTAGGCAATAAATTCGAGGGTTTGTTAGTATGGATTAGCACTATTAGCTACACTTCATTCAATTAGTATGAAGTATAGCTAATGCTAATAGAAAGATTTTCTGAGGCTGCAATTTGATTGATTGAAAATAAATTCATCTAACCTATCAATCATTTGTCTATTCTATTGCATGTTTTTCTTTCAGTATTATTTGAATTCGAGCTATCTTTATCGTGCAACTGAATTTATTGAGCTACTAATGGGAGGATTTGAATTTCCCAAACAAATATAGCATTCTTATTAGGGGGACTTTAATAGGAATATATTTAATATCCACAGAGATGTATAATTCTAAATGATTAGTTTCAAGGCGTAGTAAGGCCGCGCAGCAGTCGTCAATGAGGCGTGAAGCGCCGAACTGTCGCAAAGCGACCGAGAACGAAGGGCTCGTTCAATTAAAGGACAATCGAAATACGGATTATAGACCGGGATGTTTATCCTGCTTGCCATTCATGGTGATATTTAGGGAAATATTTTTAGTACAGATTCCATCGTGGTTTGACATTTTATGCTCCCTTAATTAGACATGCAAAATCTCCACTCTTAACTTGCATTAACTTCCGCCGGTATTTTTGTCAAATTAATCAACATCGTAGATTCTGCCAATAAATGATTGACTACTTTGACAATGCTGAGATTGCTGACAAAATATTGATAAGTTTGTTGATTTTAGTTGCACTCATTGTTTGAGGATGAAAAAGTTACATTTCTCTCTATCCCAATGATCAACGACTTTATATTAAGTTCAAGCAAGTAAACTATAGACGTTAAAGTAACCCATCGCATTACCTTCTACACAGAGACTGTCGCTTATAGCGGAGATGCTACTGTCAGCTGCTTCGAAAGTGTCGAATAGGAAAAAGTTAGTTGAGTCCGGGTCTGTGGCAATAGCTCTCAGCTGAACTTCATCGATGCCAGTTCCCAGTCCGATCACAACAAGTCTGACATCCTGTTCGTCCTGGAGCCGGCCAGAGAGCTCCCCGAGGATTCCTTCTGTCTCAGCAATTGTCGCGCCAGGCGCAGGGTCCACACTCTGTTTGCCGTCAGTTAAGTACAGAGCCACCCTCTGGGCGCCGGCACGACGAGTGGCAGCAGTGAACACATCACTCAGGAGGTAATCCAGCGGGGCTACCAGGTTGGTGCCGCCACGGAGATAAGGGATGCTATTCAGAGCGGCAATAACGCTGTCTATGTCGGAGGAAAACGCTGCTGGGAATTGAACTGCAATGTTGAAGAATAGGAACCCAACCCGATTGTCTGAGCTACCAACTTCATTTCTGAAGCTCTCAATGATGTCAATTGCCAACGCAACTTCTCTCTGAAACCCCGCCAGCGTGAGGCTGCCGGTAATGTCGATGACCAATTCCAAGTCCACTTTCGTGGTGCATTTGGGTGGTTCTACAGATAAATACATAAATTAACAATAGATAGATAGGGTGACATCAAGGTTTATCTCGGGTCTTCTTTTCCAGCAATAATTTTATAGATGTAAATTTTGAGGCACCCTAAAGGTGTCAGGCATAATAGATAGTCGCTATAATTCAATGATGAAGCATTATTTGAAGGAGGTAAAATATGTATGGTACGTAAGCATGGATTAATTTAGGAATTTCTATCGCCAAAAAATATTGTCAGAGAACTGGCACCAAAGTGCCAACCCGGCACCTAAATGGAATCACACTGCAAGCACTTTTGCACCTCTACCGATACATGGCTTGCACCTAAAGTGCCGGCCAGGAATCTAGATAAACCCCAGGACGACATGCTATGCAGAGGCGGTTACAAAACATGGACGGGGAATTTTCATTCACTATGAATTTCAGGACCTGGACTTAAACAGTACAAGCAAGCAATGGGATGGAAACAATTTTTACATACTAGAAATGTAATCAATTCAGGCACACTTTTTTTGAAAAAGGAATAGTATACAGCAAAAACACGGTTAATCATTTGGAAACCTATTTTGAACTTCATGTATTACATAATCAATAGAAGTTAGCAACTTAAACAAACTACGGATTGATAAGGCTATGGCCCATCAACCGTACAGGAGTCTATTCCAAATAGCAAAAATAGATGGCATAATAAAGCCAGAATGAGTCATTAAAGTCGAACAACTAACCATCCAGTGTGCTAGCTGGTACAGCCCCACTCTCCTCAGACAGACCGAGAGAGGTGTTTGCAGTTATGGTAGCATAGTAGAGAGTGCTAGCATTCAGAGAACCAACAATGTAGCTGGTCTCTGTTGCAGGGATTTCTTCAAACACGTCACAGAAATCCTGACTAGCAGTCAACTTCAGACAGATGAGGTAGTTGTACACAGTTCCGCTACTCAACTGGTAGGGGGAGAAGGAGTAGCTGATGCGACTGGAGGAGATGGGACTAGCAGACAGGCCAGATACTGCAGGTGGAGCAGGAACTAAATACAGGGCAGGTAATCATTTGTAGTACATACAAATGAAATACGGTCTAAGAGGTAAGAACCCGGATACAAATTCTATACGCAATTACAGTCGACTCCTCTTAATAGAGTCACCTCGGGACCAGGTTACTTTGACCTGATTAAGCGGAGAAATCTGTTAACCGAAAATATTATAGCCAAATTGTAATTCCGCCTATAAACCTGTGGAATTTAGACCCCATTAAGCGGAGAAATCTAGTAACCGGTGGCTCTATTAAGCGAAGTCGACTGTATTTAATTCTGTATATCTTGTAGGGTTGAAACGAATATACCGAATATTAGAATATCCGTTCGTTTCCAAACGAATAAAAGATTGAATCATGAATTGATTTAATGCTCAGTCATGTAAACGAACCAATATTCGAATATTCGTTCGTTCGTTGCATTTCGCAAATTCGTTTCAGCTCTAATATTAATTTGTCTACTACAGCAAGAAAGTTAAAGAAACCCATTGCATTACCTTCTGCACAGAGACTGTCGCTTATAGCGGAGATGCTACTGTCAGCTGCTTCGAAAGTGTCGAATAGGAAAAAGTTGGTTGAGTCCGGGTCTGTGGCAATAGCTCTCAACTGAACTTCATCGATGCCAGTTCCCAGTCCGATCACAACAAGTCTGACATCCTGTTCGTCCTGGAGCCGGCCAGAGAGCTCCCCGAGGATTCCTTCTGTCTCAGCGATTGTCGCGCCAGGCGCAGGGTCCACACTCTGTTTGCCGTCAGTTAAGTACAGAGCCACCCTCTGGGCGCCGGTACGACGAGTGGCATCAGTGAACACATCACTCAGGAGGTAATCCAGCGGGGCTACCAGGTTGGTGCCGCCACGGAGATAAGGGATGCTATTCAGAGCGGCAATAACGCTGTCTATGTCGGAGGAAAACGCTGCTGGGAATTGAACTGCAATGTTGAAGAATAGGAACCCAACCCGATTGTCTGAGCTACCAACTTCATTTCTGAAGCTCTCAATGATGTCAATTGCCAACGCAACTTCTCTCTGAAACCCCGCCAGCGTGAGGCTGCCGGTAATGTCGATGACCAATTCCAAGTCCACTTTCGTGGTGCATTTGGGTGGTTCTACAGAGAAATACATAAATTAACGATAGATAGATAGGGCGACAACAAGGTTTATCTCGATTATTTTGGCCAGCACTTTTTTTTATAGATGTAAATTTTTGAGGCACCCTAAAAGTGTCAGGCATAATAGATATTCGGTATAATGATGAGGCATTATTTGAAGGAGGTAAAATATGTACGGTCCCCAATAATGGATTTATCCATGAATTTCTATGGACAAAAAATCTTGTCAGAGAACTGGCACAAAGTTAAGTGGCACCAAAATGGAATCACACAGCAAACACTTTTGCACCTCAACCGATGTCTGGCTTGCACCTAAAGTGCCGTCCAGACATCTAGATAAACCCCACGGCGACATGCTATACAGAGGCGGTCACAAAACATGGACGGGGCATTTTTCCTTTACTATGATTTCATTAACTGGACTTATACAGCACAAACTTGCATTGGGATGGAAAAATTTTACATACTAGAAATGTAATCAATTCAGGCACACTTTTTTTGAAAAAGGAATAGTATACAGCAGAAACACGGTTAATCATCTGGAAACAAATCTTGGTCGACATCTATTATATTTTCAATAGAGGTTAGCAACATAAAAAACTACGCTTTGGTAATTACGGCTATCGACCGTACAAGTGTCTATGCCAAATAGCAAAAATAGATGGCATAATAAAGCTAAAAATAAATCATTAAAGTCGAACAACTAACCATCCAGTGTGCTAGCTGGTACAGTCTCACTCTCCTCAGACAGACCGAGAGAGGTGTTTGCAGTTATGGTAGCATAGTAGAGAGTGCTAGCATTCAGAGAACCAACAATGTAGCTGGTCTCTGTTGCAGGGATTTCTTCTAATACGTCACAGAAATCCTGACTAGCAGTCAACTTCAGACAGATGAGGTAGTTGTACACAGTTCCGCTACTCAACTGGTAGGGAGAGAAGGAGTAGCTGATGCGACTGGAGGAGATGGGACTAGCAGACAGGCCAGATACAGCAGGTGGAGCAGGAACTAAATACAGGACAGGTAATAATTGGTAATACATCTACGTATATATTAATGGCGCAATTGTTGTCTGTTTGTTTATTTGTCCAGAATTAATTGGAAAGACTACGAGTCCTAGAAATTTGAAAATTTGTATACAGGGGTAATTTTGTACTGCGACAACGATCTTTGTTTTTTTAAGAGAAATATTCACATTTAAAGTTCACAAAATATAAGATCTTCTGAGGCTGCAATTTGATTGATTGAAAATAAATTTATCTAACCTATCAATCATTTGTCTATTCTATTGTATGTTTTTATTTTTTGATTATTTGGAATCGAGCTATCCTAATCGTGCAAATAAATTTATTGAGCTACTAATGGGAGGATTTGAAATTCCCTAAAAAAATTACATTGTATAGCATTCCTATTAGGGGAACTTTATAAGGAATATATTTAATACACCACCATGGGCGCCAACTTTTGAGGCCGGACACCAAAAGTTGGGGGGTCCTAATTGGAAATTGGGGCGTCCAATGAGGTCGGACCCCGAAAATAAGGGAAGTTGGCGCCTATGTACACCACAGAGATGTATAATTATAAATGATTAGTTCCAAGGCGTAGTGGGGCCGCAGCGGTCGTTAATTGAGGCGTGAAGCGCCGAAACGTCGCAAAGCGACCGAGAACGAAGGGCTCGTTCAATTAAAGACAATCGATATACGGATTATAGACCGGGATGTTTATCCTGCCTGCCATTTGCCATTCATGGTGATATTATGGAAATATTTAGTACAGTTTCTATCATGGTTCTTTCATTTATGCTCCCTTAAACATGGAAAATCTCCACTCTTAACTTGCATTAATTTCCGCCGGTATTTTTGTCTCCAAAATCAACTCCCGTAGATTCCGCCAAAAAATGATTGACTACTTTGACAATGCTGAGATGCTGACTACATATTTGTAAGTTTGTTGATTTTAGTTGCACTTATTGTTAGAGTATGAAAAAGTTACATTTCTCTCTATCCCAATGATCAACGACTTTATATATTAAGTTCAAGCAAGTAAACTATAGACGTTAAAGAAACCCATCGCATTACCTTCCACACAGAGACTGTCGCTTATAGCGGAGATGCTACTGTCAGCTGCTTCGAAAGTGTCGAATAGGAAAAAGTTAGTTGAGTCCGGGTCTGTGGCAATAGCTCTCAACTGAACTTCATCGATGCCAGTTCCCAGTCCGATCACAACAAGTCTGACATCCTGTTCGTCCTGGAGCCGGCCAGAGAGCTCCCCGAGGATTCCTTCTGTCTCAGCGATTGTCGCGCCAGGCGCAGGGTCCACACTCTGTTTGCCGTCAGTTAAGTACAGAGCCACCCTCTGGGCGCCGGCACGACGAGTGGCAGCAGTGAACACATCACTCAGGAGGTAATCCAGCGGGGCTACCAGGTTGGTGGCGCCACGGAGATAAGGGATGCTATTCAGAGCGGCAATAACGCTGTCTATGTCGGAGGAAAAGGCTGCTGGGAATCGAACTTCGTCGTTGAAGAATAGGAACCCAACCCGATTGTCTGAGCTACCAACTTCATTTCTGAAGCTCTCAATGATGTCAATTGCCAACGCAACTTCTCTCTGAAACCCCGCCAGCGTGAGGCTGCCGGTAATGTCGATGACCAATTCCAAGTCCACTTTCGTGGTGCATTTGGGTGGTTCTACAGAGAAAATACATAAATAAACAATAGACAGATAGGATGACATCAAGGTTTATCTCGGACATTCTTGGCCAGCAATTTTTTTGTAGAAGTAAATTTGACCTAAAGGTGTCAGCCATGATAGATAGTACGTATAATTCAATGATGAGGCATTATTTGAAGGAGGAAATTATGTCCGGCCACCTAAACATGGATTTATCCAGGAATTTCAATTGACAAAAATCTTGCCAGACAACTGGTACAGTAGATGTCGGATATAAGCACACTATGTTGGAAAACGTTTGCCATCTACACTGTATAATTTATGCCGGTTATAAGCACCATAAGTGCAGTTCCCGACGATGTGCTTATAACCGGCATCCACTGTACCAAAATAAGTGGCATCTAAATGGAATCACACTATAAGCACTTTTGCACCTCAACCGATGCCTGGCTTGCACCTAAAGTGCCGGCCAGGAATCTAGATAAACCCCTGGACGACATGCTATGGCAGCTATGCAGAGGCGGTCACACAACATGGACGGGGCATTTTTCTATACTAAGAATTTCAGTAACGTGACTTATCAGCACAAACTTGCAATGGGATGGAAAACAATTGTTGCATACTAGAAATGTAGTCAATAAAGGCACCTTTTTCAAAAAAGAATACAATACACCCTCGCTAATCCCAAATCTCGCTAGTCAGAACATGAGATCCAAAACTATTTTTCGTATAATTTGGGGAAATGTTAAATATTTGTATACTACAATGAAATTGAACAAGAATCTTCAGACAAGTATTTAGGTAGTATACATATGTATAGTTTGGATTAAAAAGGTTTGGAGAAGTTTGATTCGGATTATCAAGGCCTCATTTTATAGAGGCCAACAGAAAATGTACTACTTCCAAAATTATTTTCAATCGTAAACACCTATGTTCGGATTAGCGAGAGTGTACTGTATTATACTATGGTGAATGATTTGGAAACCTATGTATTTTGTTAGCAACATAAACAAACTAAGCATTGATAAGACTATGCCCATCAACCGTACAGGAGTCTACGCCTAAATAGCAAAAAATAGATGTTATAATAAAGCCAGAATGAGTAATTAACATCAAACAACTAACCATCCAGTGTGCTAGCTGGTACAGTCTCACTCTCCTCAGACAGACCGAGAGAGGTGTTTGCAGTTATGGTAGCATAGTAGAGAGTGCTAGCATTCAGAGAACCAACAATGTAGCTGGTCTCTGTTGCAGGGATTTCTTCTAATACGTCACAGAAATCCTGACTAGCAGTCAACTTCAGACAGATGAGGTAGTTGTACACAGTTCCGCTACTCAACTGGTAGGGAGAGAAGGAGTAGCTGATGCGACTGGAGGAGATGGGACTAGCAGACAGGCCAGATACAGCAGGTGGAGCAGGAACTAAATACAGGACAGGTAATAATTGGTAATACATACAATTAAAAGACAACGAATTAAGGTTTAGAACCAAGAAATTTATCTCCCTTGCCGTGCATGGTGATATTTATCTTGTAGGCTGAAACGAATAACGAATATTAAAATATCCGTTCGTTTCCAAACGAATACTAGATTGAATCTGATTTCGAGGACTGCTTTTGGAGAACAACATAACTTTTGTTTAGATTGGATAGGTCATAAATATAAATATATATATTCCTACCTAAAATAGCTGAGGAATAACTAACTTGGGTCTAATAAACTTTGTAGCTATGAGTAAATTATTGTAACATTAACAAAAACTATTTTTCACCATAAAATGATGCTTGAATTTGATTTAATGCTTAGTCATAAAAACAAACCAATATTCGAATATTCGTTCGCTTAGAAAAAGGTTCGTTCGTTCCAATTCGAATAATCGTTTCAGCCTAACCAAAGAGAATAGTTTACACCTCCCCCCTTGCAATCGTCATAGCTTCATTCAGCTGCAAGCTGATCACGATGCAGCACAACGATGAACGACTTTAGACTAAGTTTAGGGAAGTTAAAAAAACTCATCGCATTACCTTCCACACAGAGACTGTCGCTTATAGTGGCAATGCTACTGTCAGCTGCATCGAAAGTGTCGAATAGGAAAAAGTTGGTTGTGTCCGGGTCTGTGGCAATAGCTCTCAGCTGAACTTCATCGATGCCAGTTCCCAGTCCGATCACAACAAGTCTGACATCCTGTTCGTCCTGGAGCCGGCCAGAGAGCTCCCCGAGGATTCCTTCTGTCTCAGCAATTGTCGCGCCAGGCGCAGGGTCCACACTCTGTTTGCCGTCAGTTAAGTACAGAGCCACCCTCTGGGCGCCGGCACGACGAGTGGCAGCAGTGAACACATCACTCAGGAGGTAATCCAGCGGGGCTACCAGGTTGGTGGCGCCACGGAGATAAGGGATGCTATTCAGAGCGGCAATAACGCTGTCTATGTCGGAGGAAAAGGCTGCTGGGAATCGAACTTCGTCGTTGAAGAATAGGAACCCAACCCGATTGTCTGAGCTACCAACTTCATTTCTGAAGCTCTCAATGATGTCAATTGCCAACGCAACTTCTCTCTGAAACCCCGCCAGCGTGAGGCTGCCGGTAATATCGATGACCAATTCCAAGTCCACTTTCGTGGTGCATTTGGGTGGTTCTATAGAGAAATACATAAATTAACGATAGATAGATAGGGTGACATCAAGGTTTATCTCGGACATTCTTGGCTAGCAATTTTTTGCAGAAGTAATGTATGGCATCCTAAAGGTGTCAGCCATAATAGATAATCGGTATAATTCAGTGATGAAGAATTATTTGAAGGAATAAATTATGTACGGCCACCCAAACATGGATTTATCCAAGAATTTCTATGGCACAAAAAATCTTGTTAGAGAACTGGCACCAAATAGGTGGAACCTAAATGGAATCACAATGCAAACACTTTTGCACCTCTACCGAAGCCTGGCTTGCGGTTAGATAAACCCCTGGGCGACATGCTATGCAGAGGCGGTCACACAACATGGACGGGGCATTTTTTCATTTACTATGAATTTCAGGAACTTGACATATACAGCACAAACTTGAAATGGGATGGAAGACAATTTTTACATACTAGAAATGTAGTCAATAAAGGCACCTTTTTCAAAAAAGAATACAGTACACCCTCGCTAATCCGAAATCTCGCTAGTCAGAACATGAGATCCAAAACTATTTTTCGTATAAATTTGGGGAAATGTTAAATAGTTGTATACTACAATGAAATTGAACAAAAATCGTCAGACAAGTATTTAGGTAGTATACATATGTATAGTTTGGAGAAGTTTGATTCAGATTATCAAGGCCTCATTTTATAGAGGCCAACAGAAAATGTACTACTTCACTAATAAAAACGAATTCACTAATCGGACCAAAATTATTTTCAATCGTAAACACCTATGTTCGGATTAGCGAGAGTGTACTGTATTATACTATGGTGAATGATTTGGAAACCTATGTATTTTGTTAGCAACATAAACAAACTAAGCATTGATAAGACTATGGCCCATCAACCGTACAGGAGTCTACGCCTAAATAGCAAAAAAATAGATGTTATAATAAAGCCAGAATGAGTCATTAACATCAAACAACTAACCATCCAGTGTGCTAGCTGGTACAGTCTCACTCTCCTCAGACAGACCGAGAGAGGTGTTTGCAGTTATGGTAGCATAGTAGAGAGTGCTAGCATTCAGAGAACCAACAATGTAGCTGGTCTCTGTTGCAGGGATTTCTTCTAACACGTCACAGAAATCCTGACTAGCAGTCAACTTCAGACAGATGAGGTAGTTGTACACAGTTCCGCTACTCAACTGGTAGGGAGAGAAGGAGTAGCTGATGCGACTGGAGGAGATGGGACTAGCAGACAGGCCAGATACAGCAGGTGGAGCAGGAACTAAATACAGGACAGGTAATAATTGGTAATACATACAATTAAAAGACAACGAATTAAGGTTTAGAACCAAGAAATTTATCTCCCTTGCCGTTCATGGTGATATTTAGGGAAATATCTAGTATAAATTATATACTTTGACCCAATTAAGCGGAGAAATCTATTAACCGAAAATATTTTAAGCCAAACTGTCATTCCGTTCTATAAACCCTGTGAAATTTTGACCCCATTAAGCGGAGAAATCTGGTAACCGGTGGCTCTAATAAGCGGAGTCGACTGTATTACATTCTGTATATCTTGTAGGGCTGAAACGAAAATATCGAATATTAGAATATTCGTTCGAAATGATTGAACGAATATCCGTTCGTTTTCAAACGAATAAAAGATTGAATCTGAGTTTGATTTAATGCTCAGTCATGTAAACGAACAAATATTCTAATATTCGTTCGTTCGTTGCATTCGAAAATTCGTATTAGCCCTAATATTAATTTGTCTACTAAAGCAAGAAAGTTAAAGTAACTCATCGCATTACCTTCCACACAGAGACTGTCGCTTATAGCGGAGATGCTACTGTCAGCTGCTTCGAAAGTGTCGAATAGGAAAAAGTTGGTTGTGTCCGGGTCTGTGGCAATAGCTCTCAGCTGAACTTCATCGATGCCAGTTCCCAGTCCGATCACAACAAGTCTGACATCCTGTTCGTCCTGGAGCCGGCCAGAGAGCTCCCCGAGGATTCCTTCTGTCTCAGCGATTGTCGCGCCAGGCGCAGGGTCCACACTCTGTTTGCCGTCAGTTAAGTACAGAGCCACCCTCTGGGCGCCGGCACGACGAGTGGCAGCAGTGAACACATCACTCAGGAGGTAATCCAGCGGGGCTACCAGGTTGGTGGCGCCACGGAGATAAGGGATGCTATTCAGAGCGGCAATAACGCTGTCTATGTCGGAGGAAAAGGCTGCTGGGAATCGAACTTCGTCGTTGAAGAATAGGAACCCAACCCGATTGTCTGAGCTACCAACTTCATTTCTGAAGCTCTCAATGATGTCAATTGCCAACGCAACTTCTCTCTGAAACCCCGCCAGCGTGAGGCTGCCGGTAATATCGATGACCAATTCCAAGTCCACTTTCGTGGTGCATTTGGGTGGTTCTATAGAGAAATACATAAATTAACGATAGATAGATAGGATGACAACAAGGTTTATCTCGGACATTCTTGGCTAGCAATTTTTTGCAGAAGTAAATTTGTATGGCACCCTAAAGGTGTCAGCCATAATAGATAATCGGTATAATTCAGTGATGAAGAATTATTTGAAGGAATAAATTATGTACGGCCACCCAAACATGGATTTATCCAAGAATTTCTATGGCACAAAAAATCTTGTTAGAGAACTGGCACCAAATAGGTGGAACCTAAATGGAATCACAATGCAAACACTTTTGCACCTCTACCGAAGCCTGGCTTGCGGTTAGATAAACCCCTGGGCGACATGCTATGCAGAGGCGGTCACACAACATGGACGGGGCATTTTTTCATTTACTATGAATTTCAGGAACTTGACATATACAGCACAAACTTGAAATGGGATGGAAGACAATTTTTACATACTAGAAATGTAATCAATTCAGGCACACTTTTTTTGAAAAAGGAAGTATATAGCAGAAACACGGTTAATCATTTGGAAACAAATCTTGGTCGACATCTATTATATAATCAATAGAGGTTAGCAACATACAACGAACTAAGTTTTGGTAATTACGGCTATGGCCCCATCAACCGTACAGCAGTCTACGCCGAAATAGCAAAAATAGATGGCATAATAAAGCCAAAATGAGTCATTAATATCAAACAACTAACCATCCAGTGTGCTAGCTGGTACAGTCCCACTCTCCTCAGACAGACCGAGAGAGGTGTTTGCAGTTATGGTAGCATAGTAGAGAGTGCTAGCATTCAGAGATCCAACAATGTAGCTGGTCTCTGTTGCAGGGATTTCTTCTAATACGTCACAGAAATCCTGACTAGCAGTCAACTTCAGACAGATGAGGTAGTTGTACACAGTTCCGCTACTCAACTGGTAGGGAGAGAAGGAGTAGCTGATGCGACTGGAGGAGATGGGACTAGCAGACAGGCCAGATACAGCAGGTGGAGCAGGAACTAAATACAGGACAGGTAATAATTGGTAATACATACAATCGACTAACGGTCTAAGAAGTAAGAACCCGGATACAAATTCTATACGCAATTACAGTCGACTCCTCTTAATAGAGTCACCTCGGGACCAGGTTACTTTGACCTGATTAAGCGGAGAAATCTGTTAACCGAAAATATTATAGCCAAATTGTCATTCCGCCTATAAACCTGTGGAATTTAGACCCCATTAAGCGGAGAAATCTAGTAACCGGTGGCTCTATTAAGCGGAGTGACTGTATTTAATTCTGTATATCTTGTAGGGTTGAAACGAATATACCGAATATTAGAATTAGGGCTGAAACGAATATACCGAATATTCGAATATTCGTTCGAAATGATTGAACGAATATTCGTTCGTTTGCAAACGAATATTCGTTACGAAACGAATATTCGTTTGGACGAATACTAGATTGAAACGGATATTCGTTGACTAATTTTGGACAACAACAAGACTTTTGTATAGCTTAGAGATATCGTAAATATAAATTCCCACTTAAACTAGCTGATTATTAGTTAAATTGTGTATAATACACTTCGTAACTATTATTATACCATTGTAACATTATCAAAAACCGATTTTCCAATGTATTTTGTCTCTAGAAATTGATTTAATGCTTAGTCATCCAAACGAACGAATATTCGAATATTCGTTCGTTTACAAAAAGGTTCGTTCGTTACATTTCGAATATTCGTTTCAGCCCTAATTAGAATATCCGTTCGTTTCCAAACGAATAAAATATTAAATTATGAATTTGATTTAAAGCTCAGTCATATAAACGAACCAATATTCGAATATTCGTTCGTTGCATTTCGCAAATTCGTTCCAGCCCTAATATTAATTTGTCTACTACAGCAAGAAAGTTAAAGAAACCCATTGCATTACCTTCCACACAGAGACTGTCGCTTATAGCGGCGATGCTGCTGTCAGCTGCTTCGAAAGTGTCGAACAGGAAAAAGTTGGTTGTGTCCGGGTCTGTGGCAATAGCTCTCAGCTGAACTTCATCGATGCCAGTTCCCAGTCCGATCACAACAAGTCTGACATCCTGTTCGTCCTGGAGCCGGCCAGAGAGCTCCCCGAGGATTCCTTCTGTCTCAGCAATTGTCGCGCCAGGCGCAGGGTCCACACTCTGTTTGCCGTCAGTTAAGTACAGAGCCACCCTCTGGGCGCCGGCACGACGAGTGGCAGCAGTGAACACGTCACTCAGGAGGTAATCCAGCGGGGCTACCAGGTTGGTGCCGCCACGGAGATAAGGGATGCTATTCAGAGCGGCAATAACGCTGTCTATGTCGGAGGAAAAGGCTGCTGGGTATTGAACTTCGTCGTTGAAGAATAGGAACCCAACCCGATTGTCTGAGCTACCAACTTCATTTCTGAAGCTCTCAATGATGTCAATTGCCAACGCAACTTCTCTCTGAAACCCCGCCAGCGTGAGGCTGCCGGTAATGTCGATGACCAATTCCAAGTCCACTTTCGTGGTGCATTTGGGTGGTTCTATAGAGAAAATACATAAATAGACAATAGATAGATAGGGCGACATGCTATCCAAAGGTGATCACAAAACCTGGACGGGACATTTTTATAATACTATGAATTTCAGGAACTGGACTTATCCAGGTCAAACTTGCAATGGGATCAGTGTTTATTAAAGGCAAATTATAGGCCCAAATGGGCCTCTAATTTTTAACGTGCTAAGTACTCAATATCATGAAATGTAGAGTGAGGGCCTCTAATTGTTGGTAGGGCCCTCTAAGCAAATCCTTTAAAAAAACACTGAATGGGATAATAAACAATCTTTACCTAGCAATCAATTCAGGGACCCGTTTTTTGTCAAAAGGGAATAGTATATTACACGGTTTTTTTAAGGTTGAGAGACCTTGGTGTAACTCAACACTGCAGCGGCCGCGACGGCCCGAATCGTGGTGTAACTCTAAAAAATCTTGGTGCAAAATTTACGCCAAGATCGGCCATAAAAATCCCTGGCATATAGCAGAAACACGGTCAGTGATTAGAAACCTATTTTGAACCACTCGCACTAAAATCAATAGAGGTTAGCATAAACAAACTATGCATTGATAAAGCCTATGGCCCCATCAACACCGTACAGGAGGAGTCTATGCCAAATAGCAAAAAATAGATGCATAATAAAGCCAGAATGAGTCATTAATATCAAACAACTAACCATCCAGTGTGCTAGCTGGTACAGTCTCACTCTCCTCAGACAGACCGAGAGAGGTGTTTGCAGTTATGGTAGCATAGTAGAGAGTGCTAGCATTCAGAGAACCAACAATGTAGCTGGTCTCTGTTGCAGGGATTTCTTCTAATACGTCACAGAAATCCTGACTAGCAGTCAACTTCAGACAGATGAGGTAGTTGTACACAGTTCCGCTACTCAACTGGTAGGGAGAGAAGGAGTAGCTGATGCGACTGGAGGAGATGGGACTAGCAGACAGGTCAGATACAGCAGGTGGAGCAGGAACTAAATACAGGACAGGTAATAATTGGTAATACATACAATTAAAAGACAACGAATTAAGGTTTAGAACCAAGAAATTTATCTCCCTTGCCGTTCATGGTGATATTTAGGGAAATATCTAGTATAAATTATATACTTTGACCCAATTAAGCGGAGAAATCTATTAACCGAAAATATTTTAAGCCAAACTGTCATTCCGTTCTATAAACCCTGTGAAATTTTGACCCCATTAAGCGGAGAAATCTGGTAACCGGTGGCTCTAATAAGCGGAGTCGACTGTATTACATTCTGTATATCTTGTAGGGCTGAAACGAAAATATCGAATATTAGAATATTCGTTCGAAATGATTGAACGAATATCCGTTCGTTTTCAAACGAATAAAAGATTGAATCTGAGTTTGATTTAATGCTCAGTCATGTAAACGAACAAATATTCTAATATTCGTTCGTTCGTTGCATTCGAAAATTCGTATTAGCCCTAATATTAATTTGTCTACTAAAGCAAGAAAGTTAAAGTAACTCATCGCATTACCTTCCACACAGAGACTGTCGCTTATAGCGGAGATGCTACTGTCAGCTGCTTCGAAAGTGTCGAATAGGAAAAAGTTGGTTGTGTCCGGGTCTGTGGCAATAGCTCTCAGCTGAACTTCATCGATGCCAGTTCCCAGTCCGATCACAACAAGTCTGACATCCTGTTCGTCCTGGAGCCGGCCAGAGAGCTCCCCGAGGATTCCTTCTGTCTCAGCGATTGTCGCGCCAGGCGCAGGGTCCACACTCTGTTTGCCGTCAGTTAAGTACAGAGCCACCCTCTGGGCGCCGGCACGACGAGTGGCAGCAGTGAACACATCACTCAGGAGGTAATCCAGCGGGGCTACCAGGTTGGTGGCGCCACGGAGATAAGGGATGCTATTCAGAGCGGCAATAACGCTGTCTATGTCGGAGGAAAAGGCTGCTGGGAATCGAACTTCGTCGTTGAAGAATAGGAACCCAACCCGATTGTCTGAGCTACCAACTTCATTTCTGAAGCTCTCAATGATGTCAATTGCCAACGCAACTTCTCTCTGAAACCCCGCCAGCGTGAGGCTGCCGGTAATGTCGATGACCAATTCCAAGTCCACTTTCGTGGTGCATTTGGGTGGTTCTATAGAGAAAATACATAAATAGACAATAGATAGATAGGGCGACATGCTATCCAAAGGTGATCACAAAACCTGGACGGGACATTTTTATAATACTATGAATTTCAGGAACTGGACTTATCCAGGTCAAACTTGCAATGGGATCAGTGTTTATTAAAGGCAAATTATAGGCCCAAATGGGCCTCTAATTTTTAACGTGCTAAGTACTCAATATCATGAAATGTAGAGTGAGGGCCTCTAATTGTTGGTAGGGCCCTCTAAGCAAATCCTTTAAAAAAACACTGAATGGGATAATAAACAATCTTTACCTAGCAATCAATTCAGGGACCCGTTTTTTGTCAAAAGGGAATAGTATATTACACGGTTTTTTTAAGGTTGAGAGACCTTGGTGTAACTCAACACTGCAGCGGCCGCGACGGCCCGAATCGTGGTGTAACTCTAAAAAATCTTGGTGCAAAATTTACGCCAAGATCGGCCATAAAAATCCCTGGCATATAGCAGAAACACGGTCAGTGATTAGAAACCTATTTTGAACCACTCGCACTAAAATCAATAGAGGTTAGCATAAACAAACTATGCATTGATAAAGCCTATGGCCCCATCAACACCGTACAGGAGGAGTCTATGCCAAATAGCAAAAAATAGATGCATAATAAAGCCAGAATGAGTCATTAATATCAAACAACTAACCATCCAGTGTGCTAGCTGGTACAGTCTCACTCTCCTCAGACAGACCGAGAGAGGTGTTTGCAGTTATGGTAGCATAGTAGAGAGTGCTAGCATTCAGAGAACCAACAATGTAGCTGGTCTCTGTTGCAGGGATTTCTTCTAATACGTCACAGAAATCCTGACTAGCAGTCAACTTCAGACAGATGAGGTAGTTGTACACAGTTCCGCTACTCAACTGGTAGGGAGAGAAGGAGTAGCTGATGCGACTGGAGGAGATGGGACTAGCAGACAGGTCAGATACAGCAGGTGGAGCAGGAACTAAATACAGGACAGGTAATAATTGGTAATACATACAATTAAAAGACAACGAATTAAGGTTTAGAACCAAGAAATTTATCTCCCTTGCCGTTCATGGTGATATTTAGGGAAATATCTAGTATAAATTATATACTTTGACCCAATTAAGCGGAGAAATCTATTAACCGAAAATATTTTAAGCCAAACTGTCATTCCGTTCTATAAACCCTGTGAAATTTTGACCCCATTAAGCGGAGAAATCTGGTAACCGGTGGCTCTAATAAGCGGAGTCGACTGTATTACATTCTGTATATCTTGTAGGGCTGAAACGAAAATATCGAATATTAGAATATTCGTTCGAAATGATTGAACGAATATCCGTTCGTTTTCAAACGAATAAAAGATTGAATCTGAGTTTGATTTAATGCTCAGTCATGTAAACGAACAAATATTCTAATATTCGTTCGTTCGTTGCATTCGAAAATTCGTATTAGCCCTAATATTAATTTGTCTACTAAAGCAAGAAAGTTAAAGTAACTCATCGCATTACCTTCCACACAGAGACTGTCGCTTATAGCGGAGATGCTACTGTCAGCTGCTTCGAAAGTGTCGAATAGGAAAAAGTTGGTTGTGTCCGGGTCTGTGGCAATAGCTCTCAGCTGAACTTCATCGATGCCAGTTCCCAGTCCGATCACAACAAGTCTGACATCCTGTTCGTCCTGGAGCCGGCCAGAGAGCTCCCCGAGGATTCCTTCTGTCTCAGCGATTGTCGCGCCAGGCGCAGGGTCCACACTCTGTTTGCCGTCAGTTAAGTACAGAGCCACCCTCTGGGCGCCGGCACGACGAGTGGCAGCAGTGAACACATCACTCAGGAGGTAATCCAGCGGGGCTACCAGGTTGGTGGCGCCACGGAGATAAGGGATGCTATTCAGAGCGGCAATAACGCTGTCTATGTCGGAGGAAAAGGCTGCTGGGAATCGAACTTCGTCGTTGAAGAATAGGAACCCAACCCGATTGTCTGAGCTACCAACTTCATTTCTGAAGCTCTCAATGATGTCAATTGCCAACGCAACTTCTCTCTGAAACCCCGCCAGCGTGAGGCTGCCGGTAATGTCGATGACCAATTCCAAGTCCACTTTCGTGGTGCATTTGGGTGGTTCTATAGAGAAAATACATAAATAGACAATAGATAGATAGGGCGACATGCTATCCAAAGGTGATCACAAAACCTGGACGGGACATTTTTATAATACTATGAATTTCAGGAACTGGACTTATCCAGGTCAAACTTGCAATGGGATCAGTGTTTATTAAAGGCAAATTATAGGCCCAAATGGGCCTCTAATTTTTAACGTGCTAAGTACTCAATATCATGAAATGTAGAGTGAGGGCCTCTAATTGTTGGTAGGGCCCTCTAAGCAAATCCTTTAAAAAAACACTGAATGGGATAATAAACAATCTTTACCTAGCAATCAATTCAGGGACCCGTTTTTTGTCAAAAGGGAATAGTATATTACACGGTTTTTTTAAGGTTGAGAGACCTTGGTGTAACTCAACACTGCAGCGGCCGCGACGGCCCGAATCGTGGTGTAACTCTAAAAAATCTTGGTGCAAAATTTACGCCAAGATCGGCCATAAAAATCCCTGGCATATAGCAGAAACACGGTCAGTGATTAGAAACCTATTTTGAACCACTCGCACTAAAATCAATAGAGGTTAGCATAAACAAACTATGCATTGATAAAGCCTATGGCCCCATCAACACCGTACAGGAGGAGTCTATGCCAAATAGCAAAAAATAGATGCATAATAAAGCCAGAATGAGTCATTAATATCAAACAACTAACCATCCAGTGTGCTAGCTGGTACAGTCTCACTCTCCTCAGACAGACCGAGAGAGGTGTTTGCAGTTATGGTAGCATAGTAGAGAGTGCTAGCATTCAGAGAACCAACAATGTAGCTGGTCTCTGTTGCAGGGATTTCTTCTAATACGTCACAGAAATCCTGACTAGCAGTCAACTTCAGACAGATGAGGTAGTTGTACACAGTTCCGCTACTCAACTGGTAGGGAGAGAAGGAGTAGCTGATGCGACTGGAGGAGATGGGACTAGCAGACAGTCCGGAAATAGCTGGAAGACCAGACACTGTCACTTCCAGATTCGCAGAGGCAGTGATCATTCCCCCATCAGTTTCTGCATACACACTGATGTAGTAGACACCAGGCTCTGTCAGCCCTGTCACGGTGTAGGAAGTCTGAGAGGGATCCAATGTTGCTAAACTGTCACAATCACCAGAGGGAGAATCTCTCCTCACGCACACATAATAATAGGCGACATTAGCACCAGACACGGAGTAATTAGACCAGGTGAGTGCAACGTTAGGAAGATCCACACTAGCAGACAGTCCGGAAATAGCTGGAAGACCAGACACTGTCACTTGCAGATTCGCAGAGGCAGTAATCATTCCCCCATCAGTCTCTGCATACACACTAATGTAGTAGACACCGGGTTCTGTCAGGCCTGTCACGGTGTAGGAAGTCTGAGAGGGATCCAATGTTGCTAGACTTTCACAATCATTAGAGGTAGAATCTCTCCTCACACACACATAATAATAGGAGACAGTAACACCAGACACGGAGTAATTAGACCAGGTGAGTGCAACGTTGGGAAGATCCACACTAGCAGACAGTCCGGAAATAGCTGGAAGACCAGACACTGTCACTTGCAGATTGGCAGAGGTAGTATTCATTCCCCCATCAGTCTCTGCATACACACTAATGTAGTAGACACCGGGTTCTGTCAGGCCTGTCACGGTGTAGGAAGTCTGAGAGGGATCCAATGTTGCTAAACTGTCACAATCACCAGAGGGAGAATCTCTCCTCACGCACACATAATAATAGGCGACATTAGCACCAGACACGGAGTAATTAGACCAGGTGAGTGCAACGTTGGGAAGATCCACACTAGCAGACAGTCCGGAAATAGCTGGAAGACCAGACACTGTCACTTGCAGATTCGCAGAGGCAGTAATCATTCCCCCATCAGTTTCTGCATACACACTGATGTAGTAGACACCAGGCTCTGTCAGCCCTGTCACGGTGTAGGAAGTCTGAGAGGGATCCAATGTTGCTAAACTGTCACAATCACCAGAGGGAGAATCTCTCCTCACGCACACATAATAATAGGCGACATTAGCACCAGACACGGAGTAATTAGACCAGGTGAGTGCAACGTTGGGAAGATCCACACTAGCAGACAGTCCGGAAATAGCTGGAAGACCAGACACTGTCACTTGCAGATTCGCAGAGGCAGTAATCATTCCCCCATCAGTCTCTGCATACACACTAATGTAGTAGACACCGGGTTCTGTCAGGCCTGTCACGGTGTAGGAAGTCTGAGAGGGATCCAATGTTGCTAGACTTTCACAATCATTAGAGATAGAATCTCTCCTCACGCACACATAATAATAGGCGACATTAGCACCAGACACGGAGTAATTAGACCAGGTGAGTGCAACGTTGGGAAGATCCACACTAGCAGACAGTCCGGAAATAGCTGGAAGACCAGACACGGTCACTTCCAGATTCGCAGAGGCAGTAATCATTCCCCCATCAGTCTCTGCATACACACTGATGTAGTAGACACCAGGCTCTGTCAGGCCTGTCACGGTGTAGGAAGTCTGAGAGGGATCCAATGTTGCTAAACGGTCACAATCATTAGAGGTAGGATCTCTCCTCACGCACACATAATAATAGGCGACAGTAACACCAGACACGGAGTATGCAGACCAGGTGAGTACAACGTTGGGAAGATTCACGCTAGCAGACACTCCGGAAATAGCTGGAAGACCAATAACAGCAGACACTGGCACTTCCAGATTCACAGAAGCAGTGATCATTCCCCCATCAGTCTCTGCATACACACTAATGTAGTAGACACCAGGTTCTGTCAGGCCTGTCACGGTGTGGGAGGTCTGAGAGGGATCCAATGTTGCTAGACTGTCACAATCACTAGAGGTAGGATCTCTCTTCACACACACATAATAATAGGAGACATTAGCACCAGACACGGAGTATGCAGACCAGGTGAGTACAACGTTAGGAAGATTTCCGCTAGCAGACACTCCGGAAATAGCTGGAAGACTGGGAACACCAGGCACTGTCACTTCCACATAGTTAGAGTGAGAGGTCATTCCCAAATCAGACTCTGCATATACACTAATGTAGTAGATACCAGGTTCTGTCAGCCCTGTCACGGTGTAGGAAGTCTGAGAGGGATCCAATGTTGCTAAACTGTCACAATCACCAGAGGGAGAATCTCTCCTCACGCACACATAATAATAGGCGACATTAGCACCAGACACGGAGTAATTAGACCAGGTGAGTACAACGTTAGGAAGATCCACACTAGCAGACAGTCCGGAAATAGCTGGAAGACCAGACACTGTCACTTGCAGATTCGCAGAGGCAGTGATCATTCCCCCATCAGTCTCTGCATACACACTAATGTAGTAGACACCGGGTTCTGTCAGGCCTGTCACGGTGTAGGAAGTCTGAGAGGGATCCAATGTTGCTAGACTGTCACAATCACTAGAGGTAGGATCTCTCCTCACACACACATAATAATAGGCGACATTAGCACCAGACACGGAGTAATTAGACCAGGTGAGTACAACGTTGGGAAGATCCACGCTAGCAGACAGTCCGGAAATAGCTGGAAGACCAGACACTGTCACTTGCAGATTCGCAGAGGCAGTAATCATTCCCCCATCAGTCTCTGCATACACACTAATGTAGTAGACACCGGGTTCTGTCAGGCCTGTCACGGTGTAGGAAGTCTGAGAGGGATCCAATGTTGCTAGACTTTCACAATCATTAGAGATAGAATCTCTCCTCACGCACACATAATAATAGGCGACATTAGCACCAGACACGGAGTATGCGTTCCAGGTGAGTACAACGTTGGGAAGATCCACGCTAGCAGACACTCCGGAAATAGCAGGAAGACCAGACACTGTCACTTCCAGATTCGCAGAGGCAGTGATCATTCCCCCATCAGTCTCTGCATACACACTAATGTAGTAGACACCGGGTTCTGTCAGGCCTGTCACGGTGTAGGAAGTCTGAGAGGGATCCAATGTTGCTAGACTTTCACAATCATTAGAGATAGAATCTCTCCTCACGCACACATAATAATAGGCGACATTAGCACCAGACACGGAGTATGCGTTCCAGGTGAGTACAACGTTAGGAAGATTCACGCTAGCAGACAGTCCGGAAATAGCTGGAAGACCAGACACTGTCACTTCCAGATTCGCAGAGGCAGTGATCATTCCCCCATCAGTCTCTGCATACACACTAATGTAGTAGACACCGGGTTCTGTCAGGCCTGTCACGGTGTAGGAAGTCTGAGAGGGACCCAATGTTGCTAAACGGTCACAATCATTAGAGGTAGGATCTCTCCTCACGCACACATAATAATAGGCGACAGTAACACCAGACACGGAGTATGCAGACCAGGTGAGTACAACGTTGGGAAGATTCACGCTAGCAGACACTCCGGAAATAGCTGGAAGACCAATAACAGCAGACACTGGCACTTCCAGATTCACAGAAGCAGTGATCATTCCCCCATCAGTCTCTGCATACACACTAATGTAGTAGACACCAGGTTCTGTCAGGCCTGTCACGGTGTGGGAGGTCTGAGAGGGATCCAATGTTGCTAGACTGTCACAATCACTAGAGGTAGGATCTCTCTTCACACACACATAATAATAGGAGACATTAGCACCAGACACGGAGTATGCAGACCAGGTGACTACAACGTTAGGAAGATTTCCGCTAGCAGACACTCCGGAAATAGCTGGAAGACTGGGAACACCAGGCACTGTCACTTCCACATAGTTAGAGTGAGAGGTCATTCCCAAATCAGACTCTGCATATACACTAATGTAGTAGATACCAGGTTCTGTCAGCCCTGTCACGGTGTAGGAAGTCTGAGAGGGATCCAATGTTGCTAAACTGTCACAATCACCAGAGGGAGAATCTCTCCTCACGCACACATAATAATAGGCGACATTAGCACCAGACACGGAGTAATTAGACCAGGTGAGTGCAACGTTGGGAAGATCCACACTAGCAGACAGTCCGGAAATAGCTGGAAGACCAGACACTGTCACTTGCAGATTCGCAGAGGCAGTAATCATTCCCCCATCAGTCTCTGCATACACACTAATGTAGTAGACACCGGGTTCTGTCAGGCCTGTCACGGTGTGGGAGGTCTGAGAGGGATCCAATGTTGCTAGACTGTCACAATCACTAGAGGTAGGATCTCTCCTCACACACACATAATAATAGGCGACATTAGCACCAGACACGGAGTATGCATTCCAGGTGAGTACAACGTTAGGAAGATTCACGCTAGCAGACACTCCGGAAATAGCTGGAAGACCATTAACAGCAGACACTGGCACTTCCAGATTCACAGAAGCAGTGATCATTCCCGTATCAGTCTTTGCATACACACTAATGTAGTAGACACCGGGTTCTGTCAGGCCTGTCACGGTGTAGGAAGTCTGAGAGGGGTCCAATGTTGCTAGACTGTCACAATCACTAGAGGTAGGATCTCTCTTCACGCACACATAATAATAGGCGACATTAGCACCAGATACGGAGTATGCAGACCAGGTGAGTACAACGTTGGGAAGATCCACGCTAGCAGACACTCCGGAAATAGCTGGAAGACCAATAACAGCAGACACTGGCACTTCCAGATTCACAGAAGCAGTGATCATTCCCGTATCAGTTTCTGCATACACACTAATGTAGTAGACACCAGGTTCTGTCAGGCCTGTCACGGTGTAGGAAGTCTGAGAGGGGTCCAATGTTGCTAGACTCTCACAATCACTAGAGGTAGGATCTCTCCTCACACACACATAATAATAGGAGACAGTAACACCAGACACGGAGTATGCATTCCAGGTGAGTACAACGTTGGGAAGATTTCCGCTAGCAGACAGTCCGGAAATAGCTGGAAGAGGACCTAAATAAGTAAACCCCAATTACATACAAGAATCTCCTTGTTAAACCTCTTTACACGTATTTCTCCAACCCTTTTAATAAACACGACCCCTTGGTCTCGGTCGTTTCGCGACGAATCACAACCTCACAAAGGTTGTTTTGCTACATTTGTTCAATCGTTTTTGGTTCTACGTGACACAACACAACCTTCACTACGTTAACCATTTATTATACAGAAACAAAATTTTATACTAAAGTAACGTACGTATATAATTCTACTGATAGTATAATATTATTATTTAGGAAGCCAACTAATGAAAAAATACTGTTTTGACTGACAAATCTTAAAAAGTTGTTTTTCAATGCTAATCGAGTCAAATTTGTAGAAGTTATTTCGAAAAGGGTTACCATGTGAATGTGATGTATACCCACACTATTTCGCTATGACAAACAAGTGAAATATACATATATGTACCTTATTATAGGAAATTAACGTGCCATGAAATTAACGCGAATTGGAGCAATTCGCGTTAATGTCATGGCGCGTTAATTTCCTTTAATAAGTATAACCCCGAGCATGTAGTGTCCTAGTCCAATTATACTCCTGGGTGTATTATGTCCTAGCCTAATTATACTCCCGGACATAGGCGCCGAAAGGGGGGGGGTCAGGGAGGGTGTCACCCCCCCTGGCCGAGGAGAATTCAGGGGAAAAAAATGGAAAATTATTGATTCCATAACGAGTTTGTATAAATATCAGTGGATGATGTATATATCTTTACAATTATGCCCATCAAACATTGATTTTATCCCCATAAGCATTGTTTTTTGAACTTTCACATTTGAATATTACGTCACACCCCCCCTAGCGTTTGAGAGTTTCGGCGCCCATGCTCCCGGATATATTCTATCCTAGTCTAATGACCTTATTATAGGAAATTAACGCGCCATGAAATTATTACGACGTAAATTAACGCTCCATGAAATTAACGCGAATTGGAGCAATTCGCGTTAATTTCATGGCGCGTTAATTTCCTATAATAAGGTACAGTATATACAAAATTTCAGCTCTAGGTAGTATGGTCTTTCCAATCAATTATGGATAAACATACAAACCAACAAACAAAACCAGAACAATTGTGTTATTAATATATAGATGTAGGCATAGGGTATAACTGTATGGAACTGTTTCGTACGATTATGATTCACTGTATGATCGTGATTCATATACGATTATGATTCACTGTACGATTATGATTCAACCTTTGCTAATATTATAGGTTGTTAAAACCATACAAAGTTTAGACAAATCATGCTCACAATTACTTGTCAACAGGATTTTAGTTTCAGATTCACATATTTGGCTGTAACTTGGTAAGCATATGAGCTACAAGAATAATTTTGTTCACAAACGTTTTTAAAGTTAGAATTTCATTTTTTAATAATGTGTATTTCCATAGCATTCTATACATAAGGCAATGATACGCACTCAAATTTCTGGACCAGGGATTGATTAGTATAGTCAACTAAATAGATGCAATTCAATTATTCTTCGAAATAAGTAATCCAGGGTGCTTCTACTTATGTAATTGTTTTTATAAAGGTGGTCATGTACAAGACGCATATTTTTGAGGTGTCACTTGGTCGAAATGACGTCACAGTTTTGTCTAATAAGCCAAATATGCAAAAATTTGAACGCATGTAAAATGTTCAATTTCGCTTTTTCAAACAAATTGCTTTGAGTCTTTGACTAACCCATATAGGAGTCATTTTACATAAAATATCTCAGAATCAATAATGGAATATTACCACATTCCTCTGTTGCCTTGGAAACGTGATTTCAATGCTTGAGGTCATATCTCGAGAAGAAATATAGTTACAGCTTAGTCAATGGATCCAATTGATAGCCAGTCCTAAATTTCCTATTCAATGATAATACATTTCGATGCTCTATCTCAAACCAATTTTCTGAAAATTGTGATTATTGTAATATACATTCAAACGGTTCTACACATTTTGCGCAAAATTGGTTTGAGATAGAGCATCGAAATGTATTATCATTGAATAGGAAATTTAGGACTGGCTATCAATTGGATCCATTGACTAAGCTGTAACTATATTTCTTCTCGAGATATGACCTCAAGCATTGAAATCACGTTTCCAAGGCAACAGAGGAATGTGGTAATATTCCATTATTGATTCTGAGATATTTTATGTAAAATGACTCCTATATGGGTTAGTCAAAGACTCAAAGCAATTTGTTTGAAAAAGCGAAATTGAACATTTTACATGCGTTCAAATTTTTGCATATTTGGCTTATTAGACAAAACTGTGACGTCATTTCGACCAAGTGACACCTCAAAAATATGCGTCTTGTACATGACCACCTTTATAAAAAACAATTACATAAGTAGAAGCACCCTGGATTACTTATTTCGAAGAATAATTGAATTGCATCTATTTAGTTGACTATACTAATCAATCCCTGGTCCAGAAATTTGAGTGCGTATCATTGCCTTATGTATAGAATGCTATGGAAATACACATTATTAAAAAATGAAATTCTAACTTTAAAAACGTTTGTGAACAAAATTATTCTTGTAGCTCATATGCTTACCAAGTTACAGCCAAATATGTGAATCTGAAACTAAAATCCTGTTGACAAGTAATTGTGAGCATGATTTGTCTAAACTTTGTATGGTTTTAACAACCTATAATATTAGCAAAGGTTGAATCATAATCGTACAGTGAATCATAATCGTATATGAATCACGATCATACAGTGAATCATAATCGTACGAAACAGAACTAACACCTCTCTATAAGGAACTATTCATGCTATGGTTCCAACTTCCAATATAGATAAGTACCACTCGTTTAATCTACTATATGGGATATTTAGAATTTGGAGGGTAAATAAATCTATAACGTATTTTAATCCAAGTTTAGAAAGAGTAAATAAGAGCAAGAGCAATCTGATGCTCTTATATATCTCACAACTTGACTGTATTTATACTTCTCGTTGCTACAGTGTTGCTATCACTGACAGAATAGCAGATGTTTGTATGCAAGTATTGGTGTCTACTTAGATACAGTAGCAGGAGTTTTTCTCTGTAAGTCTATAGTTCCACTTATGTTAACACTTGTGACATACTCAAGAGTATATATACAATTTACAATAGGGAATTAGTTTTTAGTTTTACACTAAATTCCTACTCGAATTTATTCTCGCAAAGCAATCAATTAAATAATTTTTATTTGTTTATGATTGCAATTTCCAAACTTTTCAACCGTCCCCTGGAGCTAATACCAAACATTCTTGAGACTCCATTAATAATATGTAAGGTATAACCTCTATGGAACTAACACCTCTCTATATGGAACTATGCTTACTTTGGTTCCAATATAGATAGGTGTCGCTCATTTCATTCCTATAGAATATTTATAATTTGAAGGGCAAAGTAATCTACTGTATACAATATTATAATCCAAGTTTTAGAAATAGCATTTTATCTATAAACGGGTCCTTCGGTCTCGTTCGCTTCGCGATGGATAACTCAACCGCTCCGCGGTCTCGCTTTTTCAATATACAATATATATTTACATTTAAAATCGAATAAATTTAGATCTAAATCAGCATACTTGTTTAGAAATAATACCCGTTGAAGCCAGCTTCTAGGTTCATATTAAATTTTATTTAATTTGTTTACCTATTTTGTGTAAACAACAACAATAAATAATATTCATATTATAAATGTATAAATGCGACATTCGAATCAGCATACTTGTTTACCTATACTAATAACATTTGGAAGTTAGTTTCTATCTCAATATAAATGCGGTTTCTATTCCCCCATCACTTTAATGTAATCCGGTCAAACAAACAAACAAACAACAATCGAGTTGTAATAATATAGATTTCATACCTGTTTTAATCATGATATCCGTTGTATAAGACCCATTTCCAGCTGAGTTTTCTGCTCTTACTCTAATTTTGTATAGCGTGTCAGGTTTTAAACCTCCGATAATAATCGATAGAGGTTCGGCGGTAGCACTCAGCCTGCTGACAAATCGACAACTCTCATCGTTTATTTCTCTGATGCAAACATAGTAATTGATTATGATTCCGTTGTGTGTATTTTCTGGTGGAGGAGTCCACGAGACCCTTATTTCCGTTGGAGATACGGAATCTGCTGAAATAGTAGCAGGACTACTCCCAGGAGCTAAAACAAACAGTCATTTTAAAATATTAATTAATGCTATATATTATAATTATAAATAATAACCTCTCTCATCTGTTCTTGCCTGTGTGTAACTTGGAACAGAAAATCCCAAGTCGACGATACGCACCTCTATACGAATGTAGTACAGAGTGAATGTGTCCAGGAATGGGACAGATATAGATGTAGCACTAGGCGCTACAGGTACCAATATTTCACATGCTGTTGCAAGACTGGATCTGGATAAGCAGATTCTATAGCCCAGAACTTCACCAATATTAGCAGTATACGCACTCCATGTTATGAGTATCTGGTGACTAGATTGGTTTATAGCCGATAAGCCCTCAACAGGAGGGGGTTGAGTTTGAGAACGTATTTGCACTAAAGGAGTTAATGTTAATATAACTACAGTCGAGTTGCGGATTAACAATTCGTCTAATAGCAATAATCACACATTAGCAAGCTACTTATGTTTCTCTAATACATAGCAATGTTACTTTTCTGTAATTTATGTACATTTAAAACCTGCAATCCCAATGGGAGAACACGGCTTAATATAATTGTATTTGTATATGAATTAGTTTTTTCAATATACACTACTAAACGCATTAACTATGATTAATCAGTGTTACTGAAATTTGAATTTGTAATTATGATTTTATAATACTACCTACATTAATTATTTCAAATTGTACATAAATTTACTATTTGCCAAGTTTAACGTAATCCTGTTAATTTTCTAATGGTCTACAACATAAATATTAAGTAAGTTGATAGTTTGAAAATTGTTTCATGACATCCTACAATCAGAATATGATTTAGCATAAAATGTACTAACTATTAATTCTGATATCTTTAGTTACCATCAGCTAAGGAATCAATTTAACCTGATTTGTTTGATATATTTAATTAAAGAATACATTTTCCTATTATTTCTTGTACTGTTTGAATAAATCTGGAATATTTCTATTAAACTCACAATTCTGGAAATTAAAGCAAACATTAAGAAATGTGCATATAAGATGTATAAATCTAGAACAATTCTGTATTCTCAATTTATATAAATGTTCATTTTGCGCTCCGGGAGTTTAATTTTCTGCACTATTCCCTTATATGCCAATCCTTAAATTTGAATTTATAGTGATCAGGTAGAGGGAATAATATTCAAAATGTTCATGAATGTAATTGCTGTGTAATAAATAACGACAATAAAATTAAATCTTAAATTTAATTGCAACATACCTGCATGTGCAAATAGCACCAAAACAAAAATAATAACAAATCTAATATTCATGTTAAACGAGACACATAGCATATAGAGTAATTATTAGACAATAATTCCAGCGATATAGGGTATATATATACACAGTAGACTCCGTCAAACAATGCATACATCTTGTTTGTACAAAACTGCAGATCTCAATAGAGACACTGTTAAGAAACATGAACCCTATGTGGTCTTTAATTATAATTATAATTATTTATAATTATTATTATAAGGGTAGATTGATTGGTTATTTAGAAAAGTTGTACAAGAAGAGCATTCCTATAAATCGAAGTGATTTTAATAATTTAATTATCATAATTATGCGCTAGTCTCCATATGTACATAACAAATCTACAATTGTTTAACTCAAATATAAAATTAAAATTCATATATTTCTTCACAGCAGAGAAATCGTATTACCCCTCAGCACAGCATGTCTAAATTGTTGAGTTTGTGGTAATATACATTAATAACAACCTACACAAGTCCAAATAGTTAATATCTCCAAAAATATTATATTTCAAACTAATTAACAAGTGGAAGTCAATTAGAGACCTTGAACTGTAGTGTAATTATGAAATGATGAGTATAGCACCCTGTCTTCGATATGTTAAATATTATACCATTTTATTATACAATAAATAAGATATTTCGACTGTGGTTTACACTTTAAAATTAATTAATTCAAACGAAGGAATATTAAATTACTACAGACGAATCAGTGGTTTGTTAGTCTTAGATTGGTTGCCTATAGATAGTATTAGATACACCAAATCAAATTTGAAAATGGTAGTAATTATTTGACAATATAATTATTGCTATACTAGTTTATAATATTAACAGTGTTATAGAATAGAATTAATGTAGGAGTAAGCGAAACAGAGATGGAAAGCTGTAATTAAATATAATGAGAGAAACTACGTCACATTTGTAGGCTCCGTGTATAGGAAATAAATTAATTCATAAAATGTTAAATACAGTGGAGTTGCTTTATTAGCAACTCGGGTTTGCCACTAAATCTGGTTGCTAATAGGCGAAGTTGCTAATAGGGGAATGAAATTAACAGTATTATCACGCTTGGGACCCGAAAAGCGGTTGCTAATAAAGCGATATTGCTAATAGGGGAATTGCTAATAAAGCAACTCCCACTGTATATCAATCTTAAAATATCTGGTCGATAAAACGATAGAGCGATTCAGCAGTTTAAATTATTTATTTATTTAACATAACAACGTACAAATACTATAGGAAATTGTTATGGTCGGACTAATTGTTAATTTGGATTCAATTTCGAATTTATGTCAATCTACATACTGTATATATTTGTCAACTACATATGGCTTACCTATATCCAAATTTGTAATTATTATTTTGGATCGCCCATTGGCACGCCCCTGTCCATTGGGAGTTCATCTCGCTAAACAAGAATTAATAAACCTCTAATAAACACAATACTTACATTCTATGTGTTGTCTACAATGCTAGACTCTCTATTTCACAGATCCATTGTGTAGGTAGAAACCTAACCAGGAACAACCCACATTTTAAGCACAAGATATAGATAGAATGATATTATCAAATTATTTCGATTATCATATAGAAGTAAGTACTAAGAGTAAAAATATATATTAAGTATTAAGTATAAGGAAACATGGGGTAATTACATATTAATTAATTGATATATTATTAACTTTATATGAGTATGTACTATGAAGGGAATAGTCCAAGTGACCTATTGTAAAATATGAATTTCATCTTTTAATGAATTATATTATTCGATTTTTGTCGACAGTGTTGTTGTCCTTTTCGGTCCCATCGGGGAATCCCCTATCGCTTGTATGGCAACAATGCCCCTGCTAACCGAGTTCATTTGTACCTGCACTAAATTATTAATAAATAAATAAGTCCCCTCGCTACATACCAAGCATTAAATAAACTAATCTAACTAACCAGGACGTTTACAATAATCTTGCAATTACATTCAAAATATTTCTAATTTTATTTTTTAAAAATTATAAATTGAATATTGAACAAATAACCATGTATGAACATATGACAGTGGCTATCGAAATTGCCACCAAATCATTATATCTGAGTATAGACAATGGAGAGTGTTAAAACATTATTTGGAACTGAGCTTGATGTTATTAAGTTAAACTTTCAACCTGTTTGAATTATGTAAAACGTACGTGGGTTAGAGAGTAATCCCTTTTGAATCATACATAGATAAGGATTTAAATTCAATTACCCCTTTGAAATAAAATATCTTATCTATAACTATCAAGTGTTATAACTTATCTAGACAAATTAACTGTTCAAATGTGGATATTCAAGAACGGTCGACTCCGCTTAATAGTCACCGGTTAATATATTTCTCAACTTAATCGGGTCAAAATATCACAGGATTTATAGGACGGAATGACAGTTTGGCTTAAAATATTTCCAGTTAGTAGATTTCTCCGCTTAATAGGGTCAAAGTAATTTGGTCCCGAGGTGACTATTAATCGATATTATTCGTTATTTAGACAGAACAAATAATATATATCATACATTGAATAATAATATTATGATCACAAAACATATGTTTAAATGGGAAGCCGATCGACAATTCTTTCACCCCAAATGATTTTCCTACACATTTTAGAATTTTCTGACTTCATAAGTATAATTCTCAAGTTGTATTGTATACGAGCCCTTCGGTCTCGGTCGTTGTGCGACCTTACTACGCCATGAGTCCAATTGTTTAGAAGTATAAGCCTATGTGGTGTATTAATAGATATTCTTCACAAAGTATGCTTTGTGGCCTTAGTTAGTTCGTATCTGCGGGCCTCAAGTTAAGGACCATTTCGCTTTCTCAATTAGGGGGAGAGTAGCGCATGCGCCAGGGGTAGAAGGGGCTTTAACATGTTATGTTTTAAACATAGCACGAGCCCTTCGGTTTCAAGTATAAATTTGTTTACCTGGTTTGTGTAAACAACAACAATAAATATTCATATTAGAAATTTGTAAATGCGAAATTCGAAATCAGCATACTTGTTTACCAAAAAAATAACCTTTGAAAGTTAGTTGCTATCTCAATGTTAAATGCGGTTTCTATTCCCCCATCACTTTAATACAATCCGGACAAACAAACACACAAAGACACAAACACACAACAATCGAGTTTTAATAATATAGATTAATTATGTGTGTATTTGTTCATTATTTTCGTACCCGGATGCATTATAAGTCAGAAATCAAAACAGGAAAGCTACTTGCAATATCCAATCATTATTTAAACAAAGAATAAGGGATGTGGGTAGTATTTAATTATCTATTATATTCGTAATCATTATAAATAAATTGATTTATGTATTTCCAATTTACATAAAGTTCACATAAGTTATAAATCTTAATAACTAACTGTTTATTCAAAGTATATGAATAATAAATCTTAATAACTAACTGTTTATTCAAAGTAAATGAATTACCATAAAGACACAAGGGTAAATACTACATACAATAAGATGTGAAATATACAAATAGGTAAGCTCCCTTGGGTGAATATCAAGATAGAAAACAAAGCAAGTGAAAAAGCAAACCTCAATTCAGTCTATTTTATTGTATGTTAGGATGATGAACAACAGTTTTTGGATGATTTCTGAGGAACTGGATCATCGAGAGGTACAACGTTTTCATGCTGCGGTTGTTCGTTAAGCTCGTTATTTGACAATATTTCGGTCACAAGGCATTTGGCAGCGTCATCAATTCCCATGTTTTCTTTTGCTGAAGTCTTATACCAACCAAGAAAACCTTTCTCTTTGCAATATGTGTCTAACTGTTGCGCAGTTCCCTTGTCAAATTCCTCGCTCCCCAAATCGCACTTGTTGGCCAGGAGGACAGCTGGAATCGGTTTTCCGTTCGAAAGCAGAACTTTGGAATCCAAATCGGCTTTCCACTTGGTGACAGCTTCGAATGTGCTCAGTCGAGTCAGGTCGAACACCACGAAGGCCCCAACTGCCTCTTTGTAGTAGACACGCGTCATGTTACCGAACCTCTCCTGTCCGGCGATGTCCCACAGCTGCAGACGCACGAGAGTGTTCTGGTCCCAGTTGAGTACCTTCAGCGCGAAATCTACACCAATGGTAGCGCGATAGTGCGGAGTGAAGAACTGATGCACGTATCGCTTTATAATACTGGTCTTCCCAGTGCCAAGTTCCCCGATCACTAAGATCTTGTATAAATGCTCTTGTTTCGCGTCGGACATAACGATAAAAAGAAACTAATGGAATAATAACTACACAAAAGAACCATAATATATACACACTGGTAATCTTAATTTAGAACAATTCCAGATCATATCACAATCACATCGCAATAGGTTACCTAAGACTGATAATCACAAGGGCAAATTGTTCAAGGAAATAAATCCATGTGGAGCCAATCACCAGCGTATTAAGTTTTTAAACTTTCACGTGTCTGAATATATCATTTGCATTCCTATGAGCTAAGAGGCACAAGTGGCGACTCAATAGACACGAGGAAGTAAATGCAAATCATGCATTACGTTAGCATATTTAATTTAGAAACTAGTTCATAACACATTTAATTAAGAATAGCCACCGCCGTTAGAGTATATCTTATGAACTAAAACACTGAATGCATACAGCACATACTGTAGATTGTGAAGAGAGAGGGCTTCAGCGAGTACAAAGAAACATCTTGATATTAAGACAAAGAATAGAAACCTTCTGAGTTGTTTATACACAGTCCATCTCTTATATACATTCACAGATTGTCAATGGTCCTATCCCTCATTAACATACGAGAAAACAAACAAATAGTATTCTAGCAAATAGCGAAGCATATGTGATAATGCTTCAAAGTATAATTACTAGCAAATCTCTGTGCGTCAATCTAATCGATAAGGGAATGAGAATTTAGCGAAAACCATAAACATAAATTCTTTAGATTCATTCGGAGAACAGCACCACGGAGGTTAAGACTGGGTTCATATAGCTTATATGGAATGGGTTTCAAATTCAATTCTGATTAATGAAGCAATAGTGTGAATATTAATGTAGAAACATAATTAAATAGCCAGGCAGGTATCCATGAGAATCAAAGCTACCAAGCTATCTACACGGATAAATAATTAAATCTAGTTAGACCACAGGATTGGTACAAATATTCAGATAACTAAGTTTAATAAACATATGAAGATGTGCATAATGAGAGGGTATTACAGGAAACACAGTACAGAGGTGAAACTGGTATAAAACATAAAACCTATTATAAGTCCGGTCAAGTGACGGGGTGACAAGTGACAGAGTTAAGAAACAAACTCAACTTAGGATTCCGCCCCGCGTGATTGCAGCCAGTCTGCGACTTCTTGGTGTCCTGCCCGGATGGCTTCCGATAGCGGGGTCTGTCCCCAGCGGTCCTTAGGGTTGATATGCACGCTGCACCGATCCAATAGGAACTTGCACACCCCCAGTTGACCTTCCGCTGCCGCTATGTGGATAGCAGCACGGCCGTCATAATCGGCATTGTCAAAGTTGTAGCCACTGAATGCAAACATGCGCATCAGTTTGATGTCTCCTAGATTAAATAGGTTAAATCCAGCCATATATATATGCATAAAGGATATTTGTCAAGGTCCATATATCAACTTAAAAGCAAACAAAATCAGTCCACAATATACACGTATTCACCGATAAAATTACTGGATCTGCCAGTTGAGCATTAATGAGTTAAGAAATTTAGTTTCAAGAGTTACAGTCTACAAACTTTATCAATACTTCAAAGATTTCAAATTTTGTTGGACATAAAATTCAATTAGTTAGATTAGTAATTATAATCCATCAAGGAATTATCCAGGAGCTCGAGACGCTCCTTTGGGAGTATGATTTTTGGAAAAATATTAATTAGGATCGCGAAAATTTGGAATCTTCTCCTATACCGTAACATCAATTTGTGAATTAGGCGTAAGAAAATGGATCATGCCAGGATTCGGAGTAATTACAAATGGCTGTATAAAACACTGGAACCCATAAATATTTACACGTATAGTTGGTAATCACCGTTCATAGCAGCGAATAGCACAGAGGTGATCTGGTGCTCTTTGGAGAAAGTGCGCATACGCGGATCAAGTCCACTGCGAGACACATAGTTATCCATAATCAAGTCAAAGTTGTGGAAGTTGAACCTCTCTACGAGCTTGCGATGGAACTCCACTCCCCTCACGCTGTTCCCTCTGACGTCAAGAGGGGGCGACCATGTACAGATCCCCATCACGTTGGGAATAACAGTCAGAATTATCCCGGATACACCTAAACATTATCAGTAGAACCTCGTAGTACGAACACGGTTAATACGAATTTCCGGATAAAACGAGCAAACAGTTCCACAAAATCAGTCCCTGCAATGGCTATTCAATGGGTAATACTCCGGTTAATACGAACTCCGGATAAAGCGAACACATTTCACCGTCCTTTTGTGTTCGTATTAACGAAGTTCTACTGTATTTAGTAAGGAGTTAGTATTTTAAAGAATTGGGTTAACTAAGTAATAGCTGACCTGATTTAGAAGGCAGTCCCACTTCGAATGCGTATGTTCCCGAATAATTGTACATGCCACACGAGTGCATAATGGAGAGAGCGTCCCTGACAGCGGAGTCTGCGAATATCCGCTCGCCAGTAAGAGGACACACGCCGCCATTAGCCAGACTGGCGGCCAGTAGGCTGCCCTGCGAGGTGTTCATCATGATGGAGCAGAACTGGAAGTAGAGGTCACACGCCTCTCTTAGGTTAGTTCCCTCAGGGAAGCACGAGTGGTCATTCATGTAGTGAGCAATCGCGTAATTCCTATTTGCACATAAGCTCTTTAACTACTGTAATATAAACGTAAGAGTAATCTCACAGTACAAATGCACTACGGTAGAACTCAGTAAGTCTCAGTTACAACGTACCCCCTCGGGAATGGAAATTACTACGTACATATTATCCGAGTGTACATACTAACCGAGTTTACCCTACTTAGAAAAATATACTATAGTAGACTCTCGTTAATACGACGAACACCAGGGGCGGTCAAAATCTGTTCGAATTATCTCGTATTATTTGCATGTATTTGATAGGCTAGGAAAATTAAACCTTATTCGCCTTAACCGGTATTTTGCCTCCTCCGTGTTCGTATTAATGAGAGTCTACTATACTTTATAAATTGGTTACTAAGTACGTACTAAGCTGAGTACGTACTAACACAGCGTATGTCATAGCCGAGTTCTACTGATTACCTATCAGCATTCTCTCTCTCCGAGATGAACATAGGCAGATCGATGGATATCTTGTCGCCCGCTGTGAGCTTGCTCATCACATCCAGCATGTGCACTGTCCGTTCTGCCAGTGGCAAGTCGGGCCTAATCAAGCTGGCCACTACGATAGCGCCTGCGTTTATCATGGGGTTATGCGGCTTGTTATCATCGTCAAGAATAATTTCGTTAAAGTCTCGTCCACTCGGTTCAGACCCCAAATACCTGTTTACCTAATTTACAACAAGTTTAATTCTGGATACACTAATTAAGATACCTCGGGACAGAGAAAATATATTATTTATTAATTACCACCATACACATGCAACAATATCGTATGCAATTATATACATACATACATACTACATGCAATTATATTGCATGTAATTATGTAATTATGTTGCTAACTTGATGCAACATGTTGCATGAAATAAAACATTGTTCTAATTTCATGTAACAAGTTTGATTCAACCGAGTTGTATGAAAACTCAACAAAAACAAGATGGGCTTTACGTAAGTACTAGTGTTATTCTAGATTCTAAGATAGAGTATGCGTGAACGGTGTATGATTTTATCAATTTTTATGTAATTTTTATTAAGAAAGTGATATCTGGGGATTTAAATTTTTTTTATATTGTGTAATATTTAGTGTATTCTTGGAGTGTAATATTCTAAGTTTAAAGTGTTATTGTATAAACACTGTATAACAGCACGTTAATTATTAATAAGTTATCTCCAATAGAACGTACATATTGTGTGGACTCCTCAGTTATACTGACTGCATACATGAATGGTTTAACACTGGACTGCAGAGCGAGGTTAATATCTGTGTCTCCTAGGTCCAGTCTCTGTCCGTCAATCGTAGTCACAGCCACGGCCCAGTAGTCAGGCGAGTACTTGGCTAGCTGCGGAATATAATCAGCCACCTTACCTCCGTAATTAGACTTCTCTTCGTCGTAGATACTGGTTATCTTCCTAAGCTAACGTAATCATGTCTGTTTCTAGTATAGACCTGTCTGCATTGTATTAACTTACTCTGAGAATTGTTGAAAGCGTGGGATTATGACTTTCCCTTGTACCAGCCTCAGGACTAGTGGCAGACTGTCAGAAACCGCGTCTTTGAACTCCTCCAGCGTGCAAACACCTACGTATACAACCACATAACAGTTGTGACAATCTATAGTATTTACAAAGTACTATAGAATCTGTTTACTGGCCAAAAATGGCCGTTATGTACTTATTCTAAGTGGCCGTTATAGACAGGTTCTACTGCATGTAATATATTAACCTCCTGGGTTATCTCTCATGATTTTCTTAATCTTGTTGTTCGTGAGTCTGAACCTGGGCTCCGTGAGACTGATGCCCACATTCTCTGCTTGCTCCAGCAGCTTCTGCGGCCGCACGTGCCCGCCCTCCATGAAGTACCTGGACAGGAGGTGGTCCAGCTCGTCCGGCTCTTTCTCAGTCTGCGTCTTCTCCTGTCGGAGGGCGGGGCAGGTGGAGATTGCGCGGAACCGCGGAACTGAGCACTGCAGGGTGGAACGGACGAGTTTTGAGACGGAGGACAGCATTTGAATAAGGAGGCGGAGGTAGCTATACAGTGTACAGGAATGTGTATTGAATTGGGGATGATTAGCACGAGAGAAATAACATATGTAATATCAATATGTTATGTTTAGTTAATATACGAATTCGTCGTGTCAATTTATGCAAACTATTCAATCATACAAGTTTGCTAATTGGATTAACAGTGACAAAGATCAACAGTCAATTAATTATGTAAATATCAAATTGTCACAAACAATGACACAATGGCATAGCTATTATGAGTTACGGTAACTTGACAAGATTATAATTGCTTAACAAAGAACTAGTCAGTTGGACAGTTACTATAGCCGGCATTAATTAAGTGATATTACAGTATTGTGTGTAGATGAATGGCAGCAAATTTAGTAAGGTCTCGTTGCGAGAATACCAAAACACACTCAGTGTATAGAGTTAATAATTCCTGATCGTATACAATGCAGCGGTTATAAATACACATTAGTTAGATGCACTGAATCCGAAGTATAATACTGACTGTTTGACGAGTGATAGGGTAGCCTATGTGTACAGCACATCCGCGAGTCTGGGATCTGTGTGCAGGCGATCCTTCAGCTCTGCGAACCGCTTCTGCGCTTGGTCCTTGTGCTTGTTGAGTCTCTGCTCGAGGGTGTGTATCTTGAACATCGCTTCTGAGCAGAAGGAGAGGTACTCCTCTTCGTCCTGCTTGCTGAGGGAGCCCTGGTTGCCCTGGTACCAGGACTGCTTCGACTCCAGCGCCTGCCGCTCCTTCTCGTACTTAACTTGGATGTACTGGGCCATGTTGATAAGACGCGTCTTCAGATCAGAGAGACAGGAGTTGTATACCTAGACACAGCAAATCAAGAATGATTTAGACATGTTAATTAGGAAAAAAACTAATATTTTGCTAAAAATTTCGTAAAATCGGGCAGATTCCCTAGTCCTAAGTTACACCAATAAATATAATACAAAGTCTGTATTATTTACCTTCTCCGCGTCATCAGAACTGAGACTGGCCGGGTCCCCTACCTTGGCCAGATAGGGAGCTAGATAGTCCATCTCTTTCTCTTTTCTCAGACGCTCCTCTTGTTCCTTCTGTCGCTCCATCTCCAGTCTGTGCTTCCTAGCTTTCTCATTGCGAACCGTGTCGTACACACTCACCTCCAGCTTGTGTTCCATCTCTTCAGACATGCGACAGCTGAGCAGCCCGCTCACCTCCTCCTCGCTCTTCCGTATCTTTATACAGTAGTATCGAATATAAGAACACCGGTTTAAGAACATGTCGGATATAAGCACACCGGTTATAAGAACATATCGGATATAAGAACACCGGTTATAAGAACATATCGGATATAAGAACACTATGTTGGAAAACGGTTGCCATAATATACCCTATATAATTTGTCGGTTATAAGCACATTATGTATAACCGGCATCCACTGTACAAAGTTACGTAAGAATACTCACGATATAACCCGGTTAGTATGGTTAGTATGACTAGGGCCTCACCTCGCTAATACTGGCTATTTCCTGCTCCATCAGCTGACTCAGGAGCTGGGACAGCTGCTGCACCTTAGGGTCGGGGGCCGAGGGGTCCACCTTGAATGCAGTTGTGCAGTCGGGATCAAACCTCGGCGCTACCGTCTCATCGGAGGTGTCGGGCTTTATGAACTCTCGCGTGTTGGCGGTTATGCGTCTCCTCTCGAGGTGGTACACGAGCGATATTCTGTTCTCCGCCACGAAGAAGACACACACCTTTATATCCTCACTGGCCGGCTTAGCGGCGTCACGATCGTATTCCACAGTTATCTTTATTATGGGACGCGAATTGGTGGTCGCATCAGCGCCAGGGAAAGTAACATTAGCCTGGAGCTTTCCAAACTCTACCTATCGGGTTATAGCGTCTATAATAGCATAGGTAATTAGGTTCAGACATATGTAGGAATGGAACTGACTTCCTTCTTCAAGAGACGGTCATCTCTGCCCCTGTAGCACTCCGTCATTGAGAACCTGCTCAGCTCCCGGCTGTGCAGCCCGTCTACTCGGGACTGTCCGTAGTACTCCAGTCTCCGCGTGCCCTCAAGCACCGGCTCGCTCTCCAGGAACACGTGCTCTCTCAGGCGCAGGGGCCGCCCCTTGCCGAACTCCTCCTTTATCCGGAGTGACGTCACGTACCTGGTGCGTCGCTGCAGCTTGTCCGCTCGGAACAGAAACCACTCCCTCACCTCCAGCACAGTGGCCAGAGAAATATCTCCATATATGGTCAGGCGACCCACCAACGCATCCTCGTTGAGGTAGGGAGCGAACTTCTCGAGTCTGCACTTCTTGTAGAGGATGGTTTTCCTGCCCTTGGGGTGTCTGGTCTCGAAGGCGCGCTCGCTGATGTCCAGAGGGAGCAGCCAGGAGGGCGGCAGCTCGAATGTCTTCTGCTGAACTTCCGAAGTCAGACTTATCATCCGCGGGGGCTCCTCCTCCTCCGGCTGCACGCTCAGACGCGCCGGGACATTCGGCAGGAAGTACTCCCAATGGAGAGCGTCCCCCAGGTCGAAGGACAGGTCCCTGCCTGAATAAACAGAGTAATACTAGGGTCTATATGTATGGAATATACCTCGATGCGTATAAGGTAATCTAATTAGCAACACTCACGTAATACAGCAGGCTAGAGTATAACTGTTTTGTCAGCAATAAATTATCTGAAAATAATTTATTCTCTAAGCGTAAGCTTACGCGGTAAGACTTTAAAGAAATACGTACTTATAGTATATCGAATCACCTTTTCTAATGTAATTTTCAGGCACCAGTAAAGTCATTTTTTAACATCATAATTCACCTTCGCGAATCTGGTTTTTATGTTTTATAGACGGGTTTTTAGAAGTAAGTAAGCTATAAGCCCATATAAAATATTATAAGCTATGAGTACTGCTTACATCCATTGACACAGATCTGCATGTTGACCCAGTAATTCCTGTTATTCCATAGGGACTCTATTCCCTGGTAGTTCCTGTCGCTGATGGGCAGGGCCTGTCCGGTGGTCGGCTCCAGGAAGAAGGACTTGGGGACCTCCCTGCTTCCGCTCAGAACCAGCACCCAGGAGTGCAGCCGCATCCCAAAGAGATCGTCCTTCGGGCCATCCCCCCCAGACTCCTTAGCCCTGTCTGCTTCTCTGCGCTTTTTCTCAGTTTCACGTCTCTTTATCTCAACCTAACAATAACGTTAATATACTGTCAATATAGTACAGTAGTACAAACACCAAGGGAAACGTCAAAATGTGTTCGCCTTATCCGGAATCGTATTAACCAATATCATCGTATTGAAAAGGCTTTGAAGGGGACTGAAATAGTGTTCGTATTTACCAGAATTTAGTATTAACCGTGTCCGTACTAACGAGGTTACTAACTGCCTACAGGCAGGGTTGATAAAAATCATGATTTTTTTTTTAAAATCAAAAAAATCCGATTTTTTTTATTTAAATCAGAATTTTGATTTTAATTGTTTTTTTTTGCAATCTATATCACACTGGCGTATATTTTTTGGCTAATAGATTAATTACATTGTTAATGACTCATTATCATTGTAATTTGACTCATTATCAATGTATTTCGGGGTTTTTTTCGCAAAAAACAATAGACATAAAAAATCTGATTTAAATAAAAAAAGTCTGATTTAAATCAAAAAAGTCCGACTTTTTGATTTAAATCAGACTTCTTTGATTTAAATCATGATTTAAATCAATGATTTAAATCACTTGATTTAAATCAAACAACCCTGCCTACAGGTACCTTGTCTTTGAACCCGCTCTCCAGAGACCTGGTGGGTCTGACCACGTATCGCGGGGGCGGGCCCTCCTCCCTCTCCTCCTCCTCTCCGGCTGTCTCCGCCAGGAGGGGGCACTCCTCGCTGCTGAGGTCCAACAGCGTGACCCCCCGACTCGCGTACCCGGACACCACGTACGCGTCGTAGCCAGCCCCCAGCAGCAGGGAGCAGAGCAGGTGGGAATACTCGAAACAGCTGGCCTCCTGTGTTATCAGCACCTGAGTGAGGCTGGTCAGCTGTTTAGGCAGCTCAGTAGGGGTTTCTAAGAACTGTATTGGAATAACACAACTATAGTAGATGCCGGATATAAGAACACCGGTTATAAGAACATACCGGATATAAGAACATTATATTGGAAAACGATTTCCCTATACCCAGTATAATTTATGCCGTTTATAATAACACTATATGCAGTTCCCGACGATGTTCTTATAACCGGCATCCACTGTACAACTATAGGACTGTTAAATACAGAATAAGTTGGTCACCTGGTAGGTAAGGTAGTCAGCTACGAACTGGGCACAAAGGTCGAAGTCGTATAGCTGCTTGAACTTTAGCTGCGTGGGCCTGAGACTGGTACAGATCATCTTTGGCACCCCGTGCTCATTCGCAGGGCTCAGGAAGAGTGGCTTTCTGTCGTTGTACAGGTGCATATATTGCCGCCTAAAGTTAGTCGCGAAACTTATAGCCTTCTCCTCCGCTTCATCATTAGCTGTGTAAGAATCTGGAATTTTCTTCGACTCCTCACCAGCCTCAGAATCCTCGATTTTTGGCAAATCGAAGGATTTCAGTTCCCTTTCATAACTACTCATGTTTGCTATATAATATAACTAAATAAGACGAAGTATCTACTCCCAACTGACCCAACACAATATTAAAGTGATGGGGGAATAGAAACCGCATGTTTATATGAGATAGAAACTAGGTTCCAAATGTTATAATAAGTAAACAAAGTATGCTGATTACGATTTTCGCATTTAGAAAATGAATAATTTGTTGTTGTTGTTTACGCAAATAGGTAAACAAAACCAATGAAAATTCAAAATCAACCTAGAAGCCAGCTTTCATTAGGTAAACAAGTATTCTGTACACGAAAATTCTTCCCTTCCTTTAAATTATTCCCAAAGTACCTATGACATCAAAACTTCTGGAACGTATTCTATTCATGCATTATCAAATGTTCCTTATTTCTGTGTCCTGAACATAACTAGAAGCATCGACTTGAATAAGAGACAAAGTTGCATTTCCCCATTTCACTCATGCAAGCTTAGCTGATTTGGATGCAATCAATCAATCATTTATGAACCAATAGCAGTCACAAATAACGATAAGTTCTGTAAGTTCGGCATAGATTGCTACTACAATCCTGTGTGGCATATTTTATTCTGTATATCTGTGTTTATAATTATTCTATTAATCCAAAGTTTCGCTACTCTACTGCATCCACCGTATTTAGCAATGAGGTTAGATGAAACATCCCCAATAGAGGACTAATTATTCTGTGTGTTTGTTAGTTATAACTGTTTGTGAATAATAATGAAATATTATCCTAATTTCAAGCTTTTCTAATACCCCAAGAAACATTCTTTTGACAAAAATAGTCCCCTTACAAAATTGGTCCGCGGGGAACAATTTTTGTCAAAATATTCATGTTCTTGAAATCGAAATTCTTGTTCTTAAATTGAATCTCTTGTCCTTGAAATTGAATTTATTGTTCTTGAAATTGAATTTCTTGTTCTAGATATTGAATTTCTTGTCATTGATTTTCATGATTTTTTGAGAGCAGAAGTTTAAATTCTCTATCGAATGCATATAAATTGAATATTCGCGACTATTTATTGTTCCTTTTCTAACATTGAATAGGTGTAAAATGTGTCCAAAAATTTGTACTAAAAAATCGTGACCCCAGGTGCACATCTGTAACCCATGAGATACATATCCTGAATATTTGGGCTCTTAGTAAATATAACTCTGTTCTGTGTAGAGGATACGGAAGAATAACTAACCAAGGCAGTAAGATTAGAACTGGGCCACTATATTATAGTATAGTCGGCACAGTAAAAAACCTAAATTACTATAATTTTGAAAAATTCTTAAACCTCGTAACTAATTATGAGTTCCATCATATCAAAACCCAATTTAGTGTATTTCTATTGAAATGTTGTTAACTTGATGATGATTATTAATGAAATTGATAGTAGAGAAATAGATTGAATAAAGCAAGTCACAAAATACTACGTATGTATAATCATCTGTAATACACAATATTATTAATCTACCCACTAATTAGATAACTATGTAGTAAGTAAGTAACACATCTAGCTCTCTCACAAGTCGCTACTGCTTCCATCCCTGATGCCCCCAAGCAGCCGGCTGCTGAGACTGGGACTGCGTCTGGCCCTGCTGCGGGGCCCAGGTCTGCGAGGACCACTGGGACCCCTGAGGGTTGGCGGGGTAGGAGGCGGGGGCCTGGTACTGACCGGACCACTGGGATGTGGGCGTGGTCCCCTGGTAGTGGGCCCGCTTCGAGTCTGATGTAGGGGTGCTCGGGGCTGCCCGCTTGCCAGGTTGCTGCCATGTGTCGCTTGTGTAGTCTTCGCTCCAAGAACCACTTCCGTACCCAGACTGGTTGTAGCCCCCGCCCCCACCCCCACCGCCATAGCCCTGTGCAGAGTAATCAGCGCCACTCCACTCCTGCTTGAACTCGGGCTGCGAGCTGTGTGAGTGCGAGTGCGACTGTTTGCCGCCACTGGGTGCCCCGCCGCCCCTCGGGGCTCCTCTCCCGCGGCCGCGACTGCTGCTGCCGCCGGAACTCTTGCTGCCGGACGGACGGGAGGAACCTCCGTCGAACCTCGACCCTCCTCTGCCTGTTGCAACACATTAATACAGTGGATACCGGATATTAAAAAATTGTCGGGAACTGCATATAGTGTTCTTAAAACCGGCAGAAATTATACAGGGTATATGGAAACGGTTTCCAATATAATGTTCTTATATCTGGTATCTACTTTACCTACAGTATAACCAGTGCATATACGTACCTCCTCGTCTGTTGCTGCCTGTGCTGCGCTTGGGCCCCCCGCGGCCTCTGCCCATCGAGGAGTGCGGGGTGGGGTAGGACACCATCGGAGGCCCGCCGTGGTAGTAGTCGTCCCCCGGGGGTCCGTAGTCGTAGGGCGGCATGGGGGGAGGGGGCGTGTCGTACCCGCCCCACGGGTCGTAGTATCCGGGGTCGTTATGCGAGTCCCAATGCCCTCTCGGACCTCGGGGGCCTCGCCCGCGGCGCATCGGTCCTCTGTATCCGTCGTTTCCTGTAATAACACGCAGTCAACAAGTCGCATTGCAATTACAATAGTCGCTAACCTGATCTATAGCCGAGCTTGGGACCAGCGTCTTTGTTCTTGGCCGCTGGCTTGGCTAGAGACACGGAGATGTGAGAGCCCATCAGCTCCATTCCGTTTGTGGACGACTGGGCAGAAATAGCGCCGTCTCGGGTCTCAAAGAATATAAACGCGTAATCCTTAATTCTATTAACTTTCTCAACTTGACCAAACTGGTTGAACAGCTCTTCGAGTCTACAGACATTAAGTATGATTTGTGCACAGCAATACCAGGTAATATAAAGCAGATACGCACTTGATCTGTGTTACCGAGTCGGCTATGTGTTTGACAAACAGAGTTTTGACTTTCGACATGATTACGTCATCCGGCTCCTGTTGGGGAATAGCCCAGTCACAAACCAAATTACTTTTGCTCCAAACAGTCAGTCGGGAACTCAGCACGCGCTTTCGGCAGTTAGCAGCATTGCCGTGACTGTCGAAATCTACGAAACAGAAGCCTCTATTCCTGTTGAGGTCTTTTGGGTCTGCGTAGAACACAATATCCAGCACTCCGTTACACGCATTAGAAAACTCCTAATATATTCATGCATAGTAAACAGTGAGATTCATATTAAAACAGTACAACTAACTTCGAGTATCTCATCCTTTGTTTTATCTTTTGGTATTCCCGCTAAGAACAGTCTGCAGTTGGACTCTGATATACAGACGCCCAGCTCCTTGCCGGGCCGTATCTCATACTTGTCCAGTTTCGTTACACATTCCAAAGCAGCGTCTCTGGTGACCATGCGCACAAACGCAAATCCTTTGTTGCATTCAGTTTCGTGTGGCACCATCATGAGCCGGATGTCGTGTATTTCCCCGCAGCTCTCCAGCAGAGGCACCAGTTCGTCTTCAAAGCAATCCTATGCAACCCGAGGGTAACAATAGGAGTAAGATTATGAGTTTACATACCTTTGGGATCTTTCCGAGGAATATTTCAGCATCTTTCTGCGGTTCTGACAGCCCCGGTCTCGGGCCGTATCTCCGCTGTCCGGGGTGTATGTCGTGTGGATATCCTGTCCGGTCCAGAAGTGCCTTCGTTCTCTCCACCAAAGGAGCCCCTCCGTTTGCAGACATAGGAGTATGCGGATACTAGAAGCTAGTTGGTGCAAGTAAGGAGATAAAGTACGGACTTATGCTATATAGGAGAGAATACTCTCGCAAATCTTACCATCCAGTGACCAATCAATACGAATTGCAAAAAGTTGATCAATTACATTTCTATAACCAATGACTACTCAAATTACAAATATATCTAAAAATTGATCCAAAAAAATTAATTAAAAAAGATAATATTTGGTTGAGGGCTTAACTTACGAATAAATTATTTGGAATTTTACCATATCTCTGAAAATCCAATTCTTGATAAACTCAAAACTCAAAAGATTAGAATGGGAATTTTTGTTTCATTTTAGCCGCAAAACACAACGGAGTACTTGAACACAAAAGGAGAGTAAATGATCTAGAACATCAGGTTTATTTTGTTATTTCCTCGTGATCAAATCTAAGGCTGGAATGCAAATTTCGTTGTTTCACCAAATCCATCAAGTCAGCGATTATCGAGAAAATTGACAATTTAGGTAAACTCATAATTTTGAGTTTGTTCGTCTGAATGGCTCTTGAATTGGATAGTTATACTGGAAGTATTTTTGTCCGCTGGAAATTCTGTTATTTCCCAAGAAACTGATTTTGTCTCTTTTGAAAAGAAAACTGTTGAGCCAGACACAAAGGCTCTAAATCTGGATTCTAAATTTGAAAAATAATATTATTGTGAGTTGACTCGGTTGAGTCTTATTTACACAATCATGCTTTTTGAAATTGATGAGTCAGGATCGCTTATTGTCAGTTCGTTCAACAAAATGAATTTAGACTATAGATTTATGTACCAGGGCATGGACAAAGCGACCCTGAACTTACGCTAGTGTATGGTTGGTACGAAGTGCTAAACTAAGGGGAAACGTGAACCTCAACATAAATTATAAAATAAATAATATTGGAGCTTCAAGGCAAAATACAAGTATAATTTGGTGTATGTTGTAACTTGTAAACGACAGTGATAATGTAACAGCGGGCAGTATAATGTAAATAGCGGCTCTAGAATAACATGTACCCTATGACCATTCAATTGACCATGACAATATTTCAAGATTGAATCGGAAGGTATATGCTCTAGAGCAGTGGTTCCCAACCTGGGGTCCGTGGACCCCTTAGGGGTCCACGGATGGCTGTAGGGGGTCCACAGGATGTATTACGGTCAATGGGAGGGGGTCCACAGAATGTCTATAGGGGGTCCACGGTTGAAAAAGGTTGGGAATCGCTGCTCTAGAGTCTGGACAGTTCCAGACAAACATTACTAAATGGTACTGAGGTGCCCCTATATACCCTATATGCTATTGTAAAATGTTGGACAAGAGTAGGATGTCTAGTGAAGAGACCCTAATTACCAAATGCATTTGCCTTTGCTCCAAATAAAGTGCGAAATAGTAAATTATAAATTCAAAAGAGAAATAAGGTGAAAATAAAATAAATACTCACCTAATCAGCGTCCATCTTGAAAAGAACAGAAGTGTCGAGACTCAGGATAATTAGAAAATATTCTGGAGATTCATGTGCAGGGTCTTGCCGCCTTGGACAACTTGAGGTGTGCAGTGAGTAATACAATAAGTTGAATAGAGAATGTATTGAGGAGAAATAGATAAATCCATAAGCTAGTTATATAGTATTGTAAGATTATGGTTATATTATAAATCAATAGAAACTATAGTAGTATGTAGTAAGAAGCTAAGCAACAACTTTCATTGTGGAGTGACAATACAAGGCACATGCTCGTAAGTTATGAATAGATTGCTAGGAATTCGTAAACTCCTAAAAATGAGTAAAATTAATAAATACGGTTTCAATATTCAAGATAATATCTAACTAAGGTATTCTGCTAAATACATTGAGAATTTAGGATGCAACTTGTGGTGTGTAGGACATAAATGATAAATCCATTCATTACACCGCAATCTAACGAAGGGCTAGTTACTAATGGAGTAGTCCTTATGAAAGGTATAGATTAAAAGTAGGGCTGAGATCAATAAGCAATATAAAATTAAATGTTGAGTGAATGAATAATACGAGTCACATTAATTAAACATATTGGAAGTGATGTAGAGTAAGCTGGAAGCTGATGCCATCTGCGTAGTTATCTTGCATTGTCGCATAATGTGTCACAATTGCATCTAATTTAGCAGAGCACAGCCAACTCGAGTTCGTAAACCAGTCATGTAACCAATTAGGGGCTGGACGTTTGGAAACATTTTGCTCAAAGTAATTTCTGTCAACTTCAATCTGGTTTATTCCTTCCAACATAACCCCTAGTTCTTTGATCTGAGATTGAGAGATCGAAGTGAGTATCAAAACACATCTGTTGATTACTTTCACAGTTACTTTGTAGCCACTCACTTGAGCATGCATGAAAGCTGCCAATTTAACTCTGGCGCGAGGACATTCAGAAACCAAATTGGGTTTACAATTACAACAAACACAGGTTTTAGTGATAGTGAGAGAATACAAGCTCTCAAGCCGTAGCGGAAGTCTTAGGATCTTGTAACAGCGCAAAAGCGCAGCGAATCTCTGCATGCGTATTTTCTCCATGTCAACGTAGCGCTGGTCCCGACTAACCGCAAACTTGTTAGAGTACATTCCTTTGGGGGGCGGGCCCGGGGCAGTCTGCGGCAGCTGCACTTCAGTTTGAATTAACTGCGACTTGGCTACACGGATACTGAGAGACTTGAGTGTGTTGAAGTTATCTGGAGAAAGCGGCTTTATCTTCTTATAAATGGAGGGAATTAAGTGGCTTGAAGGTGGATTGCAAATGTCAGAAATTGATCCTCTATAGTTAATATTCCCCTTCAGCATGTTATTTGCGTACTTGAGTATTACGCCCGTCAACTTGACCCAAACTCCTCGATCCAGATTTACCGGCATTCTACAGTGAGGCAGAACAATGTAGACAGGGAGAAACACCGCGTCCGTGACTGGGAAAGTGAGTGCCAGCTGGACACTGTAGAATAGCGGCAGAAGAGAAACCCCGAACTTGTGCAACTGGCGAAGAGACACAGTCTTTAGCTGCGGCAGATTAACCACCCACTCGTTGTTCTGGCACACAAACTTGGAGCTGTTGGTATTAATTGGCATGAACGTGATACGCTGTACAACCCCAGAGATGAGACAGGTCTTATTCTGTCCCTCTTTAACCTTATGCAAGAGGGATATGACGTCATTCTCCAAGGAGGGCATTGGCTTCGATGGCATCTCTCCAATCGGAAAGAGGGACCATGAAGATGAGAAGAGAGTCCTACTTCCACGCTCTATGTAATACGAGTCAACTTCTAAACTATTGAAGCCGCTCCAATGGTACAGCCAACCAATCTGAATTAAATTCCACCACTTGACAGTGTCCGCTGGAAACACAAGGGTGATCTGTCCAACTAGTGACTGAGTTTGGTCTTGGGAATCGGAAGTGGTTGAATTCCTGAATATCTTTACACTCATTCGGAATCTTAGTTCCACGAATTGAAGAGTGGAATTTTCCAGAGTTATGTTAGACTTGTCCATAACCAGCATTATGTACCTGGAGCATTTCTTACGAATGGTTTGGGTAGAGAGGATGGTCATTATGTTCTTGTGCCGAATAGATATAGACAGCAGTGTTAGTCTGTGTGTGTATCTGGGGAAGGAACTCATTTCTACTGTAAACACGTAATCTTTGATGGCAACCAATGAACCCACCAACTGAACTAGCTGGTTTGGGAGGATACCATTGACAAAGTATATAGGAATCTTCGTAGCTGAATCTGTGAGCACAACATGACCGGTATGGGGGCAGAGCTCCACTCTACCGATGAGAAACCCTTTCATCCTATCTTCTATGATAGAGTTGTAACTGGTCCTGTCCCAATAGGGGAAAGCGGAGAAGTCTACTGTAAAGTTGGAAAGATCGTCAAAGAACTTATCCGAGGATATTTGTACTGACAAGCGTGAGATTAGTTTCGAGGTAGAGAGAAGAGAGAGAGTAGACAGTTCACTGAAGGGTGATATTATACACTTGTCTGTGAATATAATTCTCCTTATATCCACTATAAGAGAAGAGCTAGGTAGATACTGTAATCCAAAGATCTTTGTTAGAGAGGGAATCAGTTTGTTAGAAAACTCGAAGGATTCTCTGAGATGTCCAATTACTATGGCTAGGTGAAACGAACTTGCAGGAATCAACTTGGCGAATGTTAGTTTAGTTAGGAACGCTTCTGGGAGGTAGGGAATGAATCTGCGAGGTCTCCTGCTGGTCTCAACAAGCTGGATACGCGTGTGGTGGCAGCACCAGACAAACTGAGTGGCTGTACCGTCCAACGCGGCCGAGAATATGACGGCCTCAGAAACCCGAATCTTAGCTCCGACTCGCAGCCCCCATACGGGGAGACAGCTGGGGAAGTGCGTGAGGAATAAATGGATTGATTCATTCAGCAAGAAGTGTCCTGATTCTATCTCGACTAGCTTTGTAACTATTTCCTCAATCGTCTCATGATTAGCGTGTAGGCTTGTAGTTTTTGTCTGTTGTAGTTTTTGTCCATTTGTCTGAGCGCCAGAGTTAGCCGTCATAACAATGGAGTCATCTGTTGTGATGTAGGTCTTAACACTTGCATCTTCTCCCGCTATTTGTTTCAGAGAAATATTCGTAACACAGTAAGCCTCGTTTGTACACAGGAGCGAGTGGAGAGATAGGAAATCATCGCCAGTAAAGAAAATATACACTCTCTGTTCCCCAACTTGGAACAGAGCTAAATAAGTGAACTGAGTCAGTTTGAATACTGGGTACACGTGTAGCAACAGTCCACACAGTGTGGCTCTATCTGACTCCGGGTCTGTGACAATGGAATGCTTCATAGAAGACTCGCTAATTGATGCATCAAGTGAGTCATTCGTGACTTCAAATTCGATAATCTCCAAATAGTAGTGATGGAGGCGAAATATTTCTGGGCTATCAACTAAGGTAAAGTACCATCGGGTTGCTCTGATCGAGGTGCAAAGAATGTCCAGATAGAATCCTGGACAGACACAAGGGATGTTTCCAGTGCTGTCCCGTAGCTCTAACAGCTGCGGGTTATCCGGCGAAATTACTATTTTCCCAACAAGGGTAGGCTCTATTCTGATCCTGGAGCTGGAGAATCCCTGCCCGCGCGTTTTAGCGAGCTCAAGCAGACACGATATCGTTAGTCTCTGCATTCTGATGCAAACTGATATCTACGGAAACTAACTAACTGCTAGAAGACAGTTTTTCGTATGCTTAAATATGAAGATTTTTTTATTGTGAACAAGTCCTATGGTCTCAATTTAACAAATTACATAGAGTTTGTATTAATTAAGTTGAGTTCGCTTATTATGAAGTTTGGTCCCTTGAATGTTCATAATAAAAAAACTTTACTGTATTAACTAATTATAACACAAAGCCTGAAACGTTATAAACCCGATTCTTTGTCATGACAGTTCTTTCAATAAATATATTTAATCAGAAGGGAAGAAAATATAACACTTAGTTCGGGACTTCTTCTGTAGACTATTACGCGAGCGAGAATAATATACTCGGGGTTTATTTTGTTTTCACAACAGTGGAGGAACTGGGGTTCTTCAGGAACTTGCATATATCTCCCTTAAGAGCGTAGTTGGAGGTGAGGGTTGTGTTGGAGAGCTCAAGGTTGGTGAGAGGACTGATGGCCCCGCGAGGCGAAGAGGCGAGCCAGAGGAGTAGCGAGCTACGATCGTAAGTGAACCCATCTAATTAAATGTGGTTACACAAGTATATTAGTGCTACTCCCCATACACAAGTTATAATTCATAACAATTGAATAAGTTATGCAAATACACTTAATTGTTAATAATCGTAAAAAAATAAGAGAAACGTTTGAAATTTTTGTGAAATGAGAGTCTATAGTACCTGAAGCAATAATGGGATCTGTCATTATTTGAAGGGAAATCGGACAGATGAACTCGTCTGGAACTACGTAGAATAGGAATAATAATTATTTAGATATTGTGAGAATAGTTACATACCGTTAGGAATTTTTTCGTAAGACCCACATTTGTCAAATACGAGTTCTTGGATATCTAAAGAAACATATTTTAAGTACAGCATTCAATTAACTGTACTTTCAAGATAAGTCACTCACTAAATCCTAATTTCCATAGTTTAACAACACCGTCATACGCCCCAGTAGCGAGGTAGCGACTGTCCCTTGAAAACGCCACAGTAGTCACATATCTGTTGAGTAAGAATAGATATATAATCAGATTATACATACAAAGGTAAATGGAAAGAGATATTTACTTGTCGTGAGCATTGAGTGTCAGTAGCTGCTCCTTTGTGGACTATAAATGTAGGAAATTGAGAAATAATTAAATAAATTAATCTGACTGAATATATAGTCTATTTCTGTACTTACAACTTTCCAGAACATAACAGAAGAATCTCCACCCCTGTTAATACAGTAATAATACAATATAGTCGACTCCGCTTAATAGAGCCACCTCGGGACCAGGTTGTTTTGACCCGATTAAGCGGAGAAACCAATTAACCGAAAATATTGTAAGCCAAACTGTAATTATGTCCTTTTAATCCTGTGAAATTTTGACCTGATTAAGCGGAGAAACCGATTAACCGGTAGCTCTATTAAGCGGAGTTGATTGTATATATCGCTGGGTATAGTGTAGCTATAGCTATAGCTCACCCAGATACGAGAATGGAACCGTCAGGAGAGAACGCCAGAGAGTACACAGAGGACCCGTGAGCGTCCACTGTCCATAGGTGGCTAAACTGAGCTTTGGCACCTTATAGCAAAAATAATTGTCAAATTAGAATTCCAGTTGAAAGTAAGGTAAACGAATATTTTTAGATACATACCTACCAAAATTCACATTTTTAGGTTAATCTGTTTGCTTTCATATATTTCAGGGTCGTTATAGTATAACCTTATACCGTACTGTTATGAGTCTATATACTCACCCCTGTACGTTAGACTCCATAGCTTGAACAAGTTGTCATTGCCAGCAGTAGCCAGCTGATAGTACTTGGGGAATACTACAGAATGTATTATAAAGACAATAAGTATAACCGTAGGTCACGGTATAATTTAATTAGATCAGACTAACCGATCGGTGAGAATATACATATGTTAGTCCCCACCTCTGGATGAGCACACTCACTGGCGATGGGATGAGACAGAGAGCTGTCCCAAGCTATCATCTTACCGTCTGAGGAGGCGGACACGAATGCTATTCCGTCGTTAGAGAACGAACAGTGCACGACCCTGTTTAACAAGTATAATAAGACATTTAAATTTACTAAACTTTTTTAATTTTTACTTGGTGTTTAGAGTAAATTTTATTGCAGTTTTACCGCTTTCTCTGGCGTACGAATACACACAGAAATTTCAAGTGAATCGGTTTGTCGAAAATTTGGCATGTAAAATTAACCCTTCAACAAGTCTAATATAATAAGCCATTAAGCAATGAAGTGTAACCAACTAACTAACGTGTAATCGTGCCCTGAGAGGGTCTTAAGACAGGTCCTCTTGATAGGGTCCCACACCTTTATAGTATAGTCCCCAGAGCCCGATACCAACATGGTCTGGTCGGGCGACAGCGCCAGGCACTGCACCACGCCCCTGTGCCCCTTTATAACGCCTACAAACCAATTCAATACTATTGCACCTAGGCCAATATAAGAGCAGACCTGCACACTCCATCTTGTTAATGTCCCACACGCGAATAGTGCTGTCAGTAGAGGCGGTGTAGAGGTAGTTGTGTAGAGAGGAAATAACGCAGGAATTTATATACAGAGAGTGTCCACTGAGAATAGTGCTCTCCGATTCGTGTCTAAATAGTTATCAAACATTAATAATTGGAACATACACCTCAATTTTTCTCACAAACATAGGCAATTACCCGCAATATTAGGCATAGTAACCCGAAGGCCCCGCCAGAGCTAAATAATACATTTAATGAGTATATGCATTGTTTTCCGGCCGTACACACAACTTGAAGGCAGTCATTCGAACTGCAACTTAATTAACTAATAACGTGGTGCTATGCTTACTCTTGAGTGTAGGCGGGATCTGGTATGCTCCAAACTCTACAAGTCTTATCCCCGGAGCAGGAGAAGAGGAGAGGGAGGGAAGGGTGGAACTGAACACAATTTATATCAGATCCATGACCTTTGAACTCACGAGATAGTTCTACGTTAGTGTGGTCTAGCACATTTGAGAGGGAGAGGTAGTTCTGAACAGCCGCCATGCGAGATCCCTAATGGCTGCTCAAAAGAATCAAAAAGTAGAGTGCGGATAATTTAATTTCAGACAAACTCAAATGGCCTGAACATGGTATAAAATAGAATATTTTGTTTATGAACTACAATTCAGGAATATGAGACTATATCTAAACAAGGCTTCAAATATCTAGCTAACCTACCTCTGATTTTCTCACAGCCTCTAATTTATGTGAACCTTGGACCTAATATCTATAGTATGGAGATATGCAGTAGTGCTAATGTTGTAAAGTATAGTTTATTGTCACAGGCTCTTAGCTACACTATACTCTTAATTAAGATAATTACAAATCTCAATAGACCATCACGAAAATAAGTAAATCCTAAAACAATAGAAAATTCCAATTAGTATCAGTTCCTTAACTGAAGTCATCTGTTTTATTATTAGAATCCCGCTATAAATACATGACTCAATGGCAGCTAGAATAATATAGGTCTCCAAATTCTTATAAAAAGGGCGATAATGTAAACGTGAGAAACAAACTAATCTTATTAATTTATAATTTTTTATTTTATTCGATTGAAACCCAGATAGTCGTACCGTTGATATTTACGGAAGAAAGTCCTGAAACTTGTTAGTCAGTATAAATGTAAGTTATCCTTCTATCTGTTTGTTATACATTATCGCCCTTTCATAAGAATTTGGAGACTTATTTTATTTTAGCTGCCATTGAGTTTTGCATAAATCGAAATTAATTACCTATCATTCTATGTGGTTCTGGGCTAAAAAAAAACGAATTAATTATAATTATTAATTTGTTTTGCAGAATCTATTCGGACCCAAACGGGGGGTTTCCAGGCCAGCTACCTAATTTCCTGGGTTCTTGTTTCTAAAAGTTTAAATAATTATTTCTCCTTTATAATATCATAATATTAAATTTTCACACACACAATTTTTCTTTTTCTTTTATTGTTCTATCTGGTTCTCTGCTAAAAGAATGAAGAAAATAATACAGACTTCTACATAAAGAGAGATAGATAAAAAATGGTTCTTCTATTTGGAGGAGAATCATAATTATTTGTAATTCAACATACCTTGTCGTAACGAATTAATAATAATTAGTAATTCATTTTTCCCAAATCTATTCGGGATCCCGAATGGGAGGTTGTCTGGCCATCCTTTGGGCTTGTGAACCAGCCCCCAGATGCACCTGCATCCTTCGTGCCCGACTAAATAAAATATAAGAAATATGAAATTCAATTCTACTAATTTTTAACTGCTTTAATTTTGGGCTTTTTTGTCTGTGAAAATATGTAAATTACTAAATTTCATTCAAGAACTAGAGATGCTTTCATTATCCTGTAAAATCCTGTTGTTCGCCTTCTTATGAATTCCAAAATGCCTGAAACAGTATCATAATAACCGAAATTTCGTATTATCTGTATAATGTATTCTAATAACGAACGTCTTTGGTTAATTAATAAGATATTATTATTGATGATAACTTACATTACATTGGTATTGATTGGCTTACATTTGGTATTGGCTTACTAGTTTCCTAACTGCTTCCGTAATAGTCAACGTAAGTTACGATTGTCTAAGTTCTCCATAAAATATTACATCAAATAGTATTCTAAAAGAGACATGTCTGTTATACACATTCCTGTTATTGCCATAAACCGGATTCGGTATTCCCCATTTTTCTATTTTCAATTCTACTGCGTTTCCTATGTTATATCTCGAGAGACATCATTTATTACTACGATTTAGCTGGCTACCAATTCCCTCGGCCCTTGTTACTAAAGTTTAAGTAATTTATTTTCTAGTCTTTAATTTCACAACACACATAAATACACACAAACACACACAAATTTTCTTTTCTTTAATCCCACTCTCACATTTATATCTGGGCTAAAAGAATGAAGAAAATAATTATTACTTCTACAAAGATCGAGATAGATGGAACATGGTACTTAAATAGTTAAATTTGGAGAAGCAGAATTATTTGCAATTCAACATACCTTTTCGCAATGAAATAATTATTATTATCAGCTCATTTTTACCAAATCTATTTGGTGCCCTAAACGGGAGGTTTGGGGGCCAGCCTTTGGGTTTTTCAATCAACCCCCATGAGCACCTCCCTGCTTCGTGTCCGACTAAATAGAATATAAGAAATATGAAATTAAATTATACTAATATTTCATTGTTTTTGTCTGTGAAAATATGTAAATTTCATTCAAGAACTAGAGATGCTTTCGTTATCCTGCGAAAACCTGCTGTTCTCCTCATGAATGAACATGTGCCTGAAATATTGTCACATTAACCAAAAATTTCGTGTTATTTGTATTCTAATAACGAGCGTCTTGTAAATAGGTTACGATATTATTATTGGATGATAACTTACATTGATATTGGCTCACCAGTTTTCTGACTTGTTTTCTCAGCGTCTCAACGGACTTGTTATCCAAAATTTCAATTTATTTAATCAAAAAAATAATAATTTGTTAGTAAGATTGGTTTGTTTGTCAAGTTTGCATTCTGGCCTTTTATAAGAATTAGGAGACCTGTTGCATGGGAAATGGACCTATATGATTTAGCTGCCAGTGACCTCTGTAATAATTGAAATGAATTATCCTAGCCATCTATGTGGTTCTGGGTTAAAAGAATGAAGAAAATAATTAATACTTCTACATAGAGAGAGAGAGAAAGATAGAATATGGTTCTTCTATTTGGATGAGAAGCAGAATTATTTGTAATTCAAAATACTTTGTCGTAGTGATTTAATAATAATAATTAATTAAATTTTCCTAAATTTTTGGCTATCCCGAATGGTAGGTTGTCTGGCCACCCTTTGGGCTAATGTATCAGACCCCAAATGCACCTCCATCCCTCGTGCCCGACTAAATAAAAGATAAGAAATATGAAATTCAATCCTACTAATTTTTAATTGTTTTATTTTGTCCTTTTTTGTCTGTGAAAATATGTACATTACTGAATTCATTCAAGAACTAGAGATGCTTTGTTATACAGCGAAATCCTGTTATTCGCCTTCTTATAAATTCAAAAATGCATGAATTAGTGTCAAATTAACCGAAATTCGTATTGTTTGTATTCTAATAACGAGCGTCTTTGTAATATGGTTACGATATTATTATTGAATGATAACTTACATTGATATTTGCTTACTAGTTTCCTAACTAGCTTCCTTAAAATGATCTACTCTGTAATTTTCTAAGATTTCCATGATCACAATAATTATTAATTAATAAGATTAGTTTGTTTGTCAAGTTTGCATTCTCGCCTTTTATAAGAATTTGGAGACCTATATTATTTGGCGCCATTGAACTCTGTAACAATTGAAATGAATTATCCTAGCCATATATGTGGTTCTGGGCTAAAGAATGAAGAAAATAATTAATAGTTTTACACATAAAGAGAGAGAGAGATAGAACATGGTTCTTCTATTTGGATGAGAAGCAGAATTATTTGTAATTCAACATACCTTGTTGTAACGAATTAATAATAATTATTAAATAAATTTTCCCATATCTATTAGGGATGCCGAATGGGAGGTTTGCTGGCCATCCTTTCGGCTTATGTAGTAATTAAGCCCCAGATGCATCTTGCTCCTTCGTGTCCGGCTAAATAGAATATATTTTTAAAATGAAATGAAATTATACTAATATTTCATTCAAGAACTAGAGATGCTTTCGTTATATTGCAAGATAGTTTTGTTCGCCTTCTTATGAATTCAAATGATGCAACAGCATGGATGTTCCCACGACAGTTCAGAAACTCCCAGGCGGTCTAGGTGCTGCTGGAGCTGTGTCGACAGCGAGAGAGAGCAGACCTAGGTGTGCGCTGACGCGACGGGCAATAAGGACAGATTGCTAGGTCAGGCACACGGTCGCAGGTATTCGCACTGAGGGTAGAGGACTGGACCGTCCTCCTGATGAGGCCTATGGAGGGCCGAAACCCTTGAGTGGTGGCGACACCACTACGAAATTTTTCTGAATCATCATGAATAGAATGATACAATATCATTATTTAGTATGTTTGGATATCTACGATTTTTTGGAAACGCTTATTTTTCTAGTTCTATCTATCAAATTTCTTCCCGCATATCTCGTATTCACCCAATGTATGCAATCATACAACAAAAACGAAATAGTTAGATTAATGAATTATAATTTTTAATTTCACAACACACACAAATGTACTTTTCTTTAATTAATTAATTCACTCTGCGATGTTATATCTGGGCTGAAAGAATGAAGAAAATAATGAATACTTATACAAAGATAGATATAGATAGAACATGGTACTTATATTTGTAAGCGATTCAGAATTATATCAATTTATATGTAATTCAACATACCTTTTCGCAATGAGTTAATTATTATAATAAACTCATTTTTCCCCAATCTGTTCGGTGCCCCAAACGGGAGGTTAGCTGGCCACCCTTTGGGCTTTTGTATTAACCCCCACTTACATCTCCCTGCTTCGTGTCCGACTAAATAGAATATATAAGGAATATGAAATTTAATTATACTAATATTTCATTGTTATATTTTGTGCTTTTGTCTGTGAAAATATATGTAAATTTAATTCAAGAACTAGAGATGCTTTCGTTATCCTTCGAAATCCTTTTGTTCGCCTTCTTATGAATTCCAAAATGCCTGAAACAGTATCATAATAACCGAAATTTCGTATTATCTGTATAATGTATTCTAATAACGAACGTCTTTGGTTAATAAGATATTATTATTGATGATAACTTACATTACATTGGTATTGATTGGCTTACATTTGGTATTGGCTTACTAGTTTCCTAACTGCTTCCGTAATAGTCAACGTAAGTTACGATTGTCTAAGTTCTCCATAAAATATTACATCAAATAGTATTCTAAAAGAGACATGTCTGTTATACACATGCCTGTTATTGCCATAAACCGGATTCGGTATTCCCCATTTTTCTATTTTCAATTCTACTGCGTTTCCTATGTTATATCTCGAGAGACATCATTTATTACTACGATTTAGCTGGCTACCAATTCCCTCGGCCCTTGTTACTAAAGTTTAAGTATCCCTCGTGCCCGACTAAATAAAATATAAGAAATCTGAAATTCAATTCTACTAATTCATAACGGCTTTCACCCTAAAAGTGTCACCAAAATACATAATCGGTTTAATTCAATGATCAATGATGAGACATTATTTGAAGGAGGTAAAATATGTACGGTACCAAACGGATTATCCAGGAATTTATATGGCCAAAAAATATTGCCTGGTCCTGGCAACGAATTATGTGCCAACCGGCAGCTAAATAGAATCACACTACAAGCACATTTGCACCTCAACCGATGCCTGGCTTGTACTTAGATAAACCCTTTTGTGGACCCTCCCATTAACTGTAATACTAATTTTGAGAGCTTGTGGACCCCAGGTTGGGAACCACTAGGCTAACTTATCCAATGAGTATGTACAAGGCATTATAGTACAAGGCATTATAAGTGAGCATTTGATGACAGCTGAGACGGGAGACACTTCTGACGAAGAGTACCTCTACGGGAGAGAAGGCCAGGCCATCTCCACGCCCCCGCCGGTCCCTGCAGAGGAGTCCGCGCCTCTCTCCGCTGAGATGGCAGAGCTGGAAGTGAACGAAGAGTCCTTTGGGAACAAATCGGAGGAACTCCAATCTGTTGATCCTGAGAGGTCCGCTTCGGACCAGGAGGCTGTCCCCATCGCTTCAAACGAATCTTTTAAATCCCCTGAACCCTCCATAAAGGTTGAGACAGCCAGTCTGTCGCCTGATACCCGCGTATCCGTGGTCCAGCAGTCCCCTCCAGCCCCGAATACTAACGAGGGTAAGCTACTTACTCTACTGTTTATATTTTCTTATAAATAATACGAAGCCTAGAACATCCTAGCCTAGAACAAACCTACTGCGGACGGATTTTATATTTGTTTGTTTTTTTCCCATTAATATTCAAATAACATATTCCGATGCCAAACAATAGATATTTATATTTTATTTAATTATAAAATTACATGACAATGATCGAATAATTAATCTGGACATGTCTCTTCTGGACATGTCTCTTCTGGACATGTCTCTTCTAGACATGTCTCTTTTGGACATGTCTCTTCTGGACATGTCTCTTTTGGACATGTCTCTTCTGGACATGTCTCTTTTGGACATGTCTCTTTTGGACATGTCTCTTCTGGACATGTCTCTTCTGGACATGTCTCTTCTGGACATGTCTCTTCTGGACATGTCTCTTCTAGACATGTCTCTTCTGGACATGTCTCTTTTGGACATGTCTCTTCTAGACATGTCTCTTCTGGACATGTCTCTTCTGGACATGTCTCTTCTAGACATGTCTCTTCTGGACATGTCTCTTCTGGACATGTCTCAGTTGTCTCTTCTGGACATGTCTCTTCTAGACATGTCTCTTCTAGACATGTCTCTTCTGGACATGTCTCTTCTGGACATGTCTCTTCTAGACATGTCTCTTCTGGACATGTCTCTTCTGGACATGTCTCTTTTGGACATGTCTCTTCTAGACATGTCTCTTTTGGACATGTCTCTTCTGGACATGTCTCTTTTGGACATGTCTCTTCTGGACATGTCTCTTTTGGACATGTCTCTTTTGGACATGTCTCTTCTGGACATGTCTCTTCTGGACATGTCTCTTCTGGACATGTCTCTTCTGGACATGTCTCTTCTAGACATGTCTCTTCTGGACATGTCTCTTTTGGACATGTCTCTTCTAGACATGTCTCTTCTGGACATGTCTCTTCTGGACATGTCTCTTCTAGACATGTCTCTTCTGGACATGTCTCTTCTGGACATGTCTCAGTTGTCTCTTCTGGACATGTCTCTTCTAGACATGTCTCTTCTAGACATGTCTCTTCTGGACATGTCTCTTCTGGACATGTCTCTTCTAGACATGTCTCTTCTGGACATGTCTCTTCTGGACATGTCTCTTTTGGACATGTCTCTTCTAGACATGTCTCTTCTGGACATGTCTCTTCTAGACATGTCTCTTCTGGACATGTCTCTTCTAGACATGTCTCTTCTAGACATGTCTCTTCTGGACATGTCTCTTCTGGACATGTCTCTTCTGGACATGTCTCTTCTGGACATGTCTCTTCTGGACATGTCTCTTCTGGACATGTCTCTTCTGGACATGTCTCTTCTGGACATGTCTCTTCTAGACATGTCTCTTCTGGACATGTCTCTTCTGGACATGTCTCTTCTGGACATGTCTCTTCTAGACATGTCTCTTCTGGACATGTCTCTTCTGGACATGTCTCTTTTGGACATGTCTCTTCTAGACATGTCTCTTCTGGACATGTCTCTTCTGGACATGTCTCTTCTAGACATGTCTCTTCTAGACATGTCTCTTCTGGACATGTCTCTTCTGGACATGTCTCAGTTGTCTCTTCTGGACATGTCTCTTCTAGACATGTCTCTTCTAGACATGTCTCTTCTAGACATGTCTCTTCTGGACATGTCTCTTCTAGACATGTCTCTTCTGGACATGTCTCTTCTGGACATGTCTCTTCTAGACATGTCTCTTCTGGACATGTCTCTTCTAGACATGTCTCTTCTGGACATGTCTCTTCTAGACATGTCTCTTCTAGACATGTCTCTTCTAGACATGTCTCTTCTGGACATGTCTCTTCTGGACATGTCTCTTCTGGACATGTCTCTTCTGGACATGTCTCTTCTGGACATGTCTCTTCTGGACATGTCTCTTCTGGACATGTCTCTTCTGGACATGTCTCTTCTAGACATGTCTCTTCTGGACATGTCTCTTCTGGACATGTCTCTTCTAGACATGTCTCTTCTGGACATGTCTCTTCTAGACATGTCTCTTCTGGACATGTCTCTTCTGGACATGTCTCTTCTAGACATGTCTCTTCTGGACATGTCTCTTCTGGACATGTCTCTTCTAGACATGTCTCTTCTAGACATGTCTCTTATGGACATGTCTCTTCTGGACATGTCTCTTCTGGACATGTCTCTTCTGGACATGTCTCTTCTGGACATGTCTCTTCTAGACATGTCTCTTCTAGACATGTCTCTTCTAGACATGTCTCTTCTGGACATGTCTCTTCTGGACATGTCTCTTCTGGACATGTCTCTTCTGGACATGTCTCTTCTGGACATGTCTCTTCTGGACATGTCTCTTCTGGACATGTCTCTTCTGGACATGTCTCTTCTGGACATGTCTCTTCTGGACATGTCTCTTCTGGACATGTCTCTTCTAGACATGTCTCTTCTAGACATGTCTCTTCTAGACATGTCTCTTCTAGACATGTCTCTTCTGGACATGTCTCTTCTGGACATGTCTCTTCTGGACATGTCTCTTTTAACAAATTTTCGTCTAAAGAATGTGTTAAAAATATCCGGTTTCAACTGTATATTAATATGTAATAATATGTTAATTAAGTAAATAATAAAATCATATTAATAAGAACCTATGGCTACTCCCTTAACTTCTTTTTCGATCGAGAGGATTAAAAGTGAAAGGAAAAAAGATAAAGCAAGCATACAAGGATATACCGTATTTACTCGAATAGTAGCCTAGGCGATTATTGTTTTTTACTCCATTTTTGGACCAATAATTTTGAGCAATTTTCTTGAATATCACATTTTATTACAATTTATTTATGATAATCGGTTGATAATCGTATTGTGAGTTATATTAGATATAAATGTTTACTCCGGGTAGGAGTAATAAATTTTTATTTGCTACTTTAGGGGGGCGATTATTGGAGGTAGGCGATTATTCGAATAGAGGCTACTATTCGAATAAATACGGTATTTATACTTTGAATAGAAAATCTCATGATGTTGAATATTGGGTATGTGAAAAGCGAGGTTACATACAAAGAATAATCAAATAGTAAAACCCACAGATCCTTCCCAATTACAAAGTGAACATTCCCATGGTTCTGATATATGTAGGGTCGATATGCTAAAAGGGTATACAAACCTCAAAGGAATTGCTCGAAATTCTGAGTCAAGTACCCGCACACTCCTTGATAATTCAGTAGAAGGAATGACTGCAGAATGTGTTAACAAGTTACCTACGTTTGACTCTGTCAAAAGAACTATTAGAAGGTGCAAGAGTAGACAACAAGAATTTTATGGGAATCCGAGTTCTTGTGCGGAAATAATAATTCCTGTTAAATATAAATTTACACTCAATGGTGACAGCTTCCTATTATTTGATTCTGGAGAAGGAGATATAAATAGAATGATGCTCTTTGGAACTTCAAAGTTTCTATCTATACTTAAGGAAAGTAACGACTGGTACTGTGATGGCACATTTAAAGTAGTTCCACAACATCTTTTTCCAGCTTTACACTCTTCATGCAAAAAGAGATGGATATATATTCCCTTGCGTGTATGCCTTGCTTCACGCTAAGACTGAAGAGACATATGAAAGAATGCTCTCAGAACTGCTAAACTAGAGTCGGAATTGAATCCTACATCCATAATGGTGGGCTTTGAGAAGGCAGCGATGAATGCATTGGAAAGTAATTTCCTTGCATGTGTCTATGGATGTTTCTTCCACTTAAAACAAAACATTTATCGGAAAATTCAAGCTAATGGACTAGCTACCACGTATCAACAGGATAGGGATTTTGCTCTGAAGCTGAAGATGTTGCCCTGCCTGGCTTTCGTACCCGAGATAGATGTTATGGATTGTTTTAATATCTTGATGCAAGAATATCCCGAGTCTGCGATGACGGTATCGAAATATTTGAGGACAACTACATTGGAAAACAACTCCCAAATGGTTCTCGTAGGACGCCACCTTTTCCTATTAGATTATGGAACATGCATCAACGAGTGATGGATCGAATGCCTCGAACAAATAATAGCGTAGAAGGCTGGCATAATGCTTTTAGTCATGGTATTGGTAATCCACACCCAAGTTTTGTAAAACTCTTAAGTTTTTTGCAAAAGGAACAGTCACTTCAGGAGGCAATTTTTGCAAAGTGGGAAGGAGGAAGTGTAAAGGATTGTTCAAGATTGAGTGTAGAACGCGAAAAAAGAATCTATAATATCGTTAAGAACTATGATAATCGCGAAACATTGGAATTTCTTCGAGGGATAGCATATAATTTTTATTTTTAACCATATTATATAGTTTTTTTTGCATCATTTCACCTGTTATTTACTGCTTACCTTAATTGTTTTCCTACCTCATATCATACGCTTATATTTTTCTCATTTCGTTCATTAAATAAATTCAAATAATTCATCCGCGCTTTATAGTTAATAACTTCTTATACAGAAATAGTCCATGCGACGAATTGTCCGGCGACGAATTGTCCGCCATTCATTAGACTATTACTAATTTATTCCATAGTATATTTATGTTTAACTACAACATTTCCTTTCCTACATATCCAAAAGAAGAATTATACCATAAGTAAACGTAATTTTGCAAGGCAAATATTGGAAAAGCAACTTGAACATTTTCGAAGGATCTCTTTCACTAAAGTATATCAATTAATCCTTTCTTGTGTTCCTAAGAAATCCTCGAGAATCTCAAGATGCCGCTATTTCCTAGATAACAAATTACTCCGAGTTATCATTAAGGATAAAAATGCATCCTGGGGTAGATACAAGAATACACCATCATACAACAATCGGATGATATACATTCAAGCTAGAAATAAGGTAGCCGCTTTGATACTAAACTAAGGCGTTCATTTGAAAATAGATTAACATCGGAGATACATAAACCCTAAGATGTCGTAAACTTTACCATTACGCTAAGCAACATATGTCCACCCAGAAATTATTCCCTATATATGCTTAGTAAAAAGAGATGGCTCATCAACTACATCTGATGCAGAAACAGCCATGGTCTTATACAGCAATTTAGCTCTGTTTATATACCACCAGCCAACAGAGGATCGTAGGCCGCCCCGCTACCATTTATTCGTAACCCAGTTGATGACAATGATATTAGTGAAGGTTTTCATTAAACAATAAAAATATACTGTTCAATACATCTAAGCCAGACGGTATTCACCCCTTCTATTAAAACAATTTGCTGACTATCTATCAGGGCCGCTCTGCATTATATTTAATTTGAGTCTTAAAACAGGTTAACTTCTGGAGTATTTGAAAGCCGCCAACAGTCCAAACAGTAACGTATATATGAAAAAAACTATCGCCTTATTTCTCTCACATCTATCGTAATGAAAGTGTTTGAATCAATACTCATACCAACATACTATACTAAGCCTCTTGTTAAACAACAACCTAATTAACCCAGAACAGCATGGCTTTGTGCCCAAAGTTCTTGCATCTCAAACCTACTGGAGTTTGTGGAGAACTGGTCTTCATCAATTGATAAAGGTCTGCCTGGAGACATTGTTTATATAGATTTTGAGAAAGCCTTCGATCGAGTGCAAATGCAATTGGACTTCCGAGGTAACTTATTGCGATGGTTCACTTCATATATCCCTGACAGAAAACAAAGTGGGTGGAGCTCAATTTTTATTTATAGAGCAAGGTAACGAAGAAGATAAAATCATTATTTTTACGACAGCCGACTATATTCGATATTTATCGAATTCCTACAAAATTTATATGGATTGTTGATTTCCAGCCTATTTACCAAATATTTACCTGTCACGCCTTCAAAAATGGAAAGGAATTCCCATATATGTATTGTCTCCCACCAGGAAAGTTGCGAATATTTACCTACAAGCGTTAGAGCTTCTCATAATCAAAGCTAGAGAACTTTGTTGTGATATCAGACCTACTGAAATTATAACAGATTTCGAAATTTCGCTTATATGTACAAGCAATTCAGCTTGCATTTCCTGTAACTAGAGGTGTCTCTAAACGCTCCAGTGACATAATATGCCAAAGTTGGAGACCCTCCACTCTAAAATCATACACTTCCGCTTGGAAAAAATGGGTAACATATTGTACCCTTAAAACAATCAACCACCTGAAACCCGACCTGTATGATATAATTGCTTTCTTAACGGAATCTTTTGACTCACAGAAGTCAACTAGTTGGGTATCAACATTCAGGTCAGCTATCTCTACTTCGTTAGAGGTAGCGCAGGGTAACGATGTAGGCAAAGACGCACAAATCTCTCGCTTATTAAAAGGAATGGGCAACTTAGAGCCCAAAAAACCGCGATATTCCAGTACATGGGACGTAAAACAGCTCCTAACGTACCTTGAACAAAGCAACGCCTCAACCCTCAAAGCGAACACCTTCAAAATTGCTACATTAATTGCACTAACCACAGCATCATGTTGCTCCGAAATTGCAAGCTTATCAACAGAGCACATGAACCTAGATTCAGAACGAGCAATCTTCGAAATTCCCAGGTCAAAAACCTGGAATAAACGTATGAGGAAACCGATTCACATACATAAATTCACAGCAAACAGTGAACTATGTCCGCTCACTGCTCTAAACGCTTACCTGTCCTCAACGCGTTCTATTAGAGACAAACATACGTCTCTATTTATAACATTAGTAAAACCACACAAACCTGCCTCTGCCTCGTCTATCAGCAGATGGATTAAAAGCACAATGGAACTGGCAGGCATCGATACCACCACTTACAAGGCCCACTCGACCAGGTCTGCATCCACTTCCAAGGCGGCCCGAGGCGGGGTCACCATGGAATCTATACTTAAAGTGGCAGATTGGTCTAACGCTGAAACATTTCAGCGTTTCTACCACAGACAAGCTCGACCGAATCCTGAGTCTACCCAATCTATTGCCACAGAGTCCTTCACTAGCAGGTACTCCCATTCGGACTATCCATTGCTCCGAGAGTTTTCACGAAGGTGATGAAATCACCAGTGTCAATTCTGAGGAAGTGGTCGATTCGACTCATTATCTACCTCGACGACATTCTCATAGTCAATCAGACTCCTCCGGAGACAAAGCACGATACAGAGCTGACTATAACTCTATTGCAGTCCCTCGGTTTTGTAATAAACGCAAAGAAATCGAGTCTCATTCCCACTCAGGAGATAGAATTTCTGGGATTTGTAGTCAATTCTCAATCCCTAACCCTCTCTATCCCCGATCCCAAGTTAACGCTGATAAAGAAACAGATCGGGAGTTGTCTCCGACAAGTTCAGCCAATCAAGATCCGAACATTAGCCAGACTAGTAGGGACATTAGAATCGATCAGACCTGCAACATTCATTACCCCACTTTACATGAGGGCATTACAAATGAACCTGAGGGTATCGTTACGAACCCAATTCGGGAACTACAACAGTTCGTTATCCCTAACCCAGCAGTCCAGACAAGAGCTCTCATGGTGGTACAACCAGATATCGCTGCACAGGAGCAGTCCAATGACCAGGTTTACGAAACCTCTGCTGACCATTATAACAGATGCATCCCTCTTCGCTTGGGGAGGAATATTGAAGGGTATGACCCATACGACAACCAGTGGCGATTGGAGCCAGACAGAGAGGAAGCTACACATCAACCAACTGGAGATGCTAGCGATAAAATACTCTCTGATAGCGTTCTCTCCTCTCTTTCTGAGCGTACTACCGCCATCGCACCCTCCGGAACAGATGTACAGGACAATACTAATACAGACAGACAACACGACAGCTATGAGTTACATCAATCGGATGGGAGGAACACACTCGTATGCACTGGCGGAGATAGCCAAGAGCATATGGATATGGGCCTTAGACAACAAGCTAACGTTGTTAGCAGAGTATGTACCCAGCGAAGCCAACTTAGCAGATGCACTTTCGAGGAGAGCGGACAGCTCCAACTGGTGCCTGCTACCCAGTATATTTACCAAGATAGTCAGACTACTTGGACAGGTTACCATAGACCTATTTGCAGATCGCACCAACACCAAGAATTCGAAATTCTACAGTTGGCATCCCGATCCAGAAGCGGAGGGAACGAATGCATTTCTTCAATTATGGCCCTCGAACATTTCTTCAATTATGGCCCCCTTATGGCCCTCGCGCATTCCCGCCATTCAACCTAATAAGTCGAGTCCTAACCAGGGTGAGAAAGGAAGACCTGACACTAGTATTAGTTGTACTGGAATGGCCGAGTCAAATTTGGTACTCAACACTGTTGAACATGTTAACAGAAACCCCATTAGTTCTACCACAGTTACCCAATTTGCTAATGTCCCCATCCAACAAACCCCATCCGCTGATAACAAACAGGACACTCAGATTGCTTGCATGCAAGATGCAAGATATCCGGTCAATCCCAGATAACCAGGAGTTATCGTCAGAAGTTAAAAGACTCCTTGAGTCTTCTCTCTCGCCGGCAACAATTCGCGCATACAGAAGAGCCTTCTCAGCCTTCAGTAGCTGGTGTAGTGGGAGAAGTTATGATCCCTTTAAACTTCCTACCAACTTAATCTTGGAATACCTCAAAGATCTCTTTCAGGAAAAGAAGTCTCATACCGCAGTCAACACTGCAAGATCTGCATTATCCTTCTACCTGGAAAGGAGAGAAGGAATGCGAGTTGGAGAACTACCTGATATTGCCAGGTTATGTAGAGGAGCTGCGAGACTGCATCCCAGTCAACCACGCTATCATAGTACATGGGATGTAAACCAAATGTTGGTTCACATTGCTACCTTAGATGATAATAGTAACCTTTCCCTTGGGAAGCTAACTAAGAAGCTCACAATGTTACTAGCGTTAGCAACAGGTGGAAGATCTTCAGACCTGCTGAGCTATCATACTCATTTAATAGAGTGGACAACTTCTGGTGTTGCCCTAACTAGAAATCTCAAGGGTAAATCATCAGGAGCAGGAAAACGAGTATTTTTGCCTTCGCATGACAAGGAAGCACTCTGTATTCCTAAATGTCTCAGAGAATATATAGAGAGTACAGAAACACTGAGAGTATGAGAAACTTACTCTTATCAACATCTCTGTTATAAAAATGTCTCTTACAGACATGTCTGCCTGTTATTTCCATAAACCGATTTGATATTCCCCATTTGTCTATTTTAAACTCTACTACGCTTCCTATCCTATATCTCGAGAGACATCATTTATTACTACGATTTAGCTGGCTACAAATTCCCTCAGCCCTTGTTACTAAAAGTTTAAGTCGTTTATTTTCTAGTCTTTAATTTCCAAACCACACATAAATAAATACACACAAATACACGCAAATTTTCTTTTCTTTAACAAGCTTCGTTATATCTCGGCTAAAAGAATATAAAGAAAATAATTAATACTTCTACAAAGATAGAGATAGATAGAACATGGTACTTATATCTGGAGAAGCAAAATTATTTGTAATTCAACATACGTACCTTTTCTCAATGAAATAATAATAATTATTAGTTCGTTTTTCCCAAATCGGTTTGGGCCCCTAAACGGGAGGTTTGGGGGCCAGCCTTTTGGTTTCTGAATGAGTCCCCATGTACAGCGCCCTGCTTCGTGTCCGACTAAATAGAATATAAGAAATATGAAATTAAATTATACAAATTTTTCATTGTTTTGTTTTGTGCTTTTGTCTGTGAAAATATGTAAATTTCATTCAAGAACTAGAGATGCTTTCGCCTCGTGAATAAAAAAATGCCTGGAATATTGTCATATTAACCAAAATTTCGTGTTATTTGTATTCTAATAACGAGCGTCTTGTAAATAGGTTACGATATTATTATTGGATGATAACTTACATTGACATTGGCTCACCAGTTTTCTGACTTGTTTTCTAAGCGTCTCAACGGAATTATTTTCCAAATTTTCCATTTATTTTGAGCAAAAAAATAATAATTTGTTAGTAAGATTGGTTTGTTTGTCAACATTCTGGCCTTTTATAAGAATTTGGAGACATAATTATTTAGCTGCCATTGAGTTGCCACTATTTCTTTTTTCGTGTATAGTGGTCAGTTGCCATGCTAAGATCAATGTAGCATTTTAATACTATCGAATTACCATTTTCCCACTAAGCTGTAGTATAGTGGTTTGGATAAGCTTTGATTGTATTTCTTACCAAATATTATAATACTATTCCCTCTGTGAAGGAAAATAGTTACATATTATCCGATTTTAGTCCTATTTTAATTAATATTGCATTAGCTTTTCAAATTAGTTTAGGGAATACTATTAATGGTCTCCTGAGCCAAACAATTAGGGCCATGGCCCTACGAATATAGAAATTATTCTCTATTGATCATGATGCAAATTGTCCCAAAAGGTCCTACCAATCATTGAGTACTAAGTACAAATGAGCTACAATGGGCCCTACCAATGCCCCCGAGTCCACGACCCAGTTATTATGCTATATAATAATATATAAGTTCGGAAAAACGACGAATACATATAAATCTAGTCTCGATGTTCATTATGAATTTCACCATTGTTTACACCGTACTTTCGTACTAACTTTTTGTAGTTGCAGTATTATGTTTATTTATGCTATGAAAAACCAGTGTCGCAATTAGTTTCACCAATTTTGTCAGCTAAATATATACAGTAGAACTCTGAACTCTTACCACCTTGGGGAAACAAGAAAAAGTATTTACTAACCGAGGTACGTATTATCTGTATGCATAATCCACAAGTCAATCTACTGACTTGTTCAATGATATGAATACGATTTAGGGTATTCAAGTCTTTAACAACTTAACGATGAGATTGAAGTATTCTAGTTGTAACCTACTCACTTAAGTTCTGCTGATAGTTTTCTAGAGTACGTACTAATCGAATTATAATTCGTAATACTATTTATTTACTTGGGATTCGAATTGGTACGTCTTATCCGAGTGCGTAATAACCGAGTCATTTATATTGGATCAGATATGTGGAAAATCGGTTATTAGTGAACAGTACGCGTACGTATTATCCGAGAGTAAACCGAGGACGGACTAAGCGAGTTCCACTGTATACTGAGCTAGGAGTTGGTTAATTTATATTTTACCACTTCCTCTGTCCAGTGGACATACCATAGTGCTGCTCGGGCTATAGCCCTAGGCCTGTCACGAAAAAATTGGTCCGGGCCAAAAATGGTCCGGGACCAATTTTGGCCTGCCATAAATGGTCCTAGCTTGCTAAAATAGGTCCGGCCTAAACTTTTTGTTAGATCGCATTGTTAGATCGCACTAAAGTTGCTAAAACAGACCTCCCACTAGTGCGAAATTGTGTAGGACAATCAATTATTAAATTGAAAATGTATCTTTTTCTAATTGTCTACTATGGTTCAGGGGGAAAAGGAGTACCTTGTAAGTATGAATGCATGAATATTATAGTGAAAAGAAATGGTTTTGTAATTGTGATATATGGAGTTACGGTGTAAAGAATCAACTTTGTAATTGTGTATTATTGACTATTGTGAAAACATTTGCATCTCTATGTATTCTTGTGTTGATGAATGATAAAAAGCTCTATAATTATTGTCTTGGAAACGCTGTCCGGCGGGGACCACCTTTGGCCAATGGGGACCGCCTTTGGCGACCAAAACTGGTCCGGCCGGACCATTTTTGGCGACCAAAACTAGTCCGACCGGACCATTTATGGCCAGCCAAAATTGGTCCCGGACCACTTTTGACCCGGACCAATTTTGGCGTGACAGGCCCACTTCTCTCAGGCCAAGTTTAGGTCAGCTGACCTTGAAATGAGATTAATTTCGTACTAGATCCTTCGAATTTGTTTGATTCCAACCTTTTCTCCTTCCATCCGAATGTAGGAAAAGGCCCAGACCCTCGAATTTGGATCCTTATTAGATATTGTGCCGCGCCCCGGTGCGAAATCTGTGCCCCCTGATATTTCCGTTAGCTTTTATGTTGATAGTATATATTTTCTTTGGATTAACATTTGGAATATCTTAAGACTCAGCGCTTCCTACAATTCTAAAGCCCCACCCTCTATCACTTTCTGGCTACAGGCCTGTGTCAATTCTTTTAGAATCAAACTAATTTAATAAATTCTAATTATAAATTATTGCTAATTTTGTTCTAGATACACACTATCACAGCGAATCCCAACCTTTTCAACCGTGGATCCCCTTTATCATATACCAAGCATTCATTTAGAGATCTTGTCGACCCTAGAACCACTGCCCTATCAGATGTTTGTTAAGTATAGAGTTCCTTGTTCCTTTGTCAAATTCTACTGCGGATACAAAGTTTCACTCCTAATCTCATTACTTTACATATTGGTGTTTAAAATTAATGTTACAATTACTTCATTATGTCTTGTAATCGTTTTATTTCATGAATTTTTAATTAACCATGTGCCTTTATATTACTATGTTTATATTTAATCGCTTTATCCAAGTTAATTATACAATGTATGGACGACCAGTTACATGAAAACTAATATTATTTATTGCATACAAAGTTACAAACTAATCACATGTGAAAAATATTGATCAGTAAATATATTGCTCCTTAAAACTATTATACTATTGGTCTAGTTAGTCTGCATTACCCATAGATACAAAAGTTATTTGTATCTATATCTATGGGCAATGCAATAACTTATAGGAAAAACTGGTATTCAAAAGAAAAAGCCTTGTTATTGATACAGAACTTCAATTTTGCTCTTGCTGTGACAAAAATGATTGTCTTCACTACATATCAAGCTTTTGTCCAATGTTCACAGATGAAGTGCTTGAAAGTTTGTGAGGCCAACAAACTTGATGAAATAGTCTATTTTCTAGTCAATCCTACGAATATATTTATCTCAGCACTTGATACTCTTCATAACTATACTTCAAGAAGTGGTAATTGGTTCTGCAATTCTTGTAGTGGTAAATGTAAACAACAACCTAAGCTATCAAATATCCTCGCTATGACTGGACATGACCTATCGATGAAAAATCAACGACGGATTGAATACACTGTGGTAACGTCTAATCAAATACCAATGAATCTTGATGAAACTCTTTGCTCCAATTATGACAAACAGCTTTCCGAAGGTATCCATCTACCAACTCATCTAATGCCTGAAAAAAACTACTGCAAGCACGGTTATATTTTCAACGGAGAGGACCAACTTAAATTGGAAAACACTGGAATAGTTATATATACAGAGAATGATGTAATTGAACTCAAGGAACACAAAGGTAGGATGCTACTTTAATAGCTATCTCTATTTAATTTTTGAATAAGAAAATTCTCGTTATTTCATATTACATATAATTTATCATTTAGTGTACAGCTCGATATGTGAAGGTCCTTGTAAGTGCCTAGCAGTCTACGAAGGAAATAATTATTTACTCTTAAATATCAACAACAAGTACTTCATTCATTATAGCTTATTATACGATTATAGTGAGCTCATGACGATGTCAAGGAATACTCTGTACGGATACTTGAGGTTAGTGTACGTATCCATCGTATCTATTCCAGATAATGTATATGTTTGAGCAGGGTTTTTTTGGAGGCCGATCTTGCTGTAAATTTTGCACCAGTATTTTTTGGAGTTACACCACGATTCGGGTCGGCCTGTGCCTGTGCAGTGTTGAGTTACATCAAGGCCGCGCTGAGTTACATCAAGGTCTCAACCTTAAAAAAACCCTGTGTTTGAGTATACAGTATAACTCTATTAACTGAACTTAAGATATACCCCTTCGAGAATAAAAAATAACATATTTTATCAGATTGTACGTACTAATTAGATCAATTACGTACCTAGCGAGAACTACTGTAATGCCAATATTATCTAAACGAGCCCTTCGGTCTCGGTCGCTTTGCGACAGATCGGTACTACGCACCTCAAGTTAACGGCCGCTGTGCGGCCTTACTCCTCACACTTTCTACCATGAAAATGGTAGAAAGGGACGTTATGATTTTGAATTTTCATTAATTTGTTTACCTATTTGTGTAAATAACAACAACAACAACAACAACAAATACTCATATTCGAATTTTATAAATGCGAAATTCGTGTTCAGCATACTTGTTTACCTATAATACCCGTTGAAAGCTAACTTCTAGGTTGATTTTGAATTTTAATTAATTTGTTTACTTATTTGTGTATGTAAACAACAACAACAAATATTCATATTATAAATTTATAAATGCGAAATTCGTGTTCAGCATACTTGTTTACCTATAATCCTCGTTGAAAGCTAACTTCTAGGTTGATTTTGAATTTTCATTAATTTGTTTACTTTTTTGTGTAAACAACAACAACAAATATTCATATTAGAAATTTATAAATGCGAAATTCGTGTTCAGCATACTTGTTTACCTACTATATAATTTATTTACCAATTATAACATTTGACAGTTAGTTTATATCTCATATATTAATGCGGTTTCTATTCCCCCATCACTTTAATACAATCCGGACAAACACACACACACACAAACAAACAAACAACAATCGAGATTTAATAATATAGATTTATCCTATATTCAGTGGCGTCGTGCTTGAATACATTATGGGGGGGGCACAGAGTGTCGTAGTTAGTGACCAGATCAATGTTTTCGCGACAAGCCTCTAATAAATTACTACACGTATCCTAATTCTACTTCATGGCTTCACCAGACAATAACATAGTTTGAATAGTTCTCCAAAGTCGAAATTTTAACAAATCCATTGTTTTGACAAATGAAGTAGTAAAACATACCACCCAGGTAGTAGTATATATACACAGTGGAACCTCCAGAAACGGGGCCTGTGGAAACGGGGAACCTCTGGAACTGGGGTAAAAAAATCCAACAAATTCCTAGTCCCACACAAATGAACCTCCACAAACGGGGAATTAGGTAGAAACGGGGTGATCCTTTTTTCGCCGAAATTTGATTCCCACACAAATGAACCTCTACAAACGGGGAATTTTTGCATTCCGAGGTGCGATTATTCAAGAAATGTTTCCCAACGGAATCCCATCAAACACATACTCATCCCTTTTGTAATCCCATATAACCAAAAATCACTATAACATGCTCTACAAACTCGAATTATCAATGACTATAAGCTTTTAACAGTACATATGAATTATATCAAGGAACTATGAAGTCTAACTCTCATGAAGACTGATTGTTGACAGTGGTCAACAAGTGTCAGAAACGGGGTATTGTTCAGAAACGGGGTGCCTGGAAAAAAACTTGCGTCCATTGCACCCCGTTTCTGGAGGTTCCACTGTAGTATATAACCAGTTATGCCTACTTCGAGTCGTCTCCTAGCGATTTTTCTCATTTCAAATTCAACGACTAAATTCATCTCAACAACCTATGTCAGAAGACTACAACTCCCCGCTATCCTCGTACGACTCCGAGCCATGCGCGGATGCATCAAACCTCTCCGAAAACGACGAGTTTTTTCTCCCCAGAGTCCGGGAAGGTCCCAGTGACAATTACACCGGCACACGACAAAGGGAAGTGGTAGCTCCGGCTAGCCTCATAACTTCCCTTCCTTCTGGTTCACGGCCAGATAGGAACCCCAGGGAAACGGTAGCTCCGGCTGACCTAATAGTTTCCCGCACCCTCGGGCATTCCCCGACCTTGGTGCACGAAGAGACCCCTCAGAGGGACTTGTCTCCACCCAACCCGTATCTGACGCAAGTATTTCAGAACCTACAAAGTTCTATAGCCGAGCTGCAGAACTGCTTCTCTGCTCCGAGCTCCAGCCAGCAGATGGTTCAATCTGCGGAAAACCTTGCTATCTCCTCTGGGAACGAAGCATGCAAAAGCACAGCACTGTTTGATCCCAGTGGGCTACTAGGGAAAAAGTTCTTCGCTGGTGCACCAACCTCTATATGCGAATACCTGACCAAGTATTTTTCGCAGAGCTTGGACTCCCAGCTAACCTCCGAAATGGCCAAACGGTTCAAGAGGCCGGACATTCCCGTTATGAGAGTGCACAAATTGGATAGCATGTTCCAACGTAAGGAACTCAGTTTTATGAAGGGCCGAGACCAAACCCTTAAAGACATTCATCGTAACCTGCTCCACTCCGTTGGGCCAATCGCAGAACTGCTTTCCAAGCTAATCGAGGGCGAAGCTGTGGAGCCTGATAAGGTGATGGAGTACACTTCCGCAACCCTTGTCCTTATGGGATCTTGTGCTGCCAAGATCCTCGTGGCCCGCAGGAAAAACGCCATCAGGGAACTTAACCCTTCTATGGTGAATGAGGTAGGACCTCTCCCCAATGATCATGAGACCAATTTTATATTCGGCTCGCCTAACCTAAAATCCTTAACAGACCTACGGAAGGATAGGGCTCAAATGGACAGACTGGTTGACCGCCCAGCTAAGAAACAGAAACTGAATGACGGTTCAACTTTAAGCAACTACAAGAACACTGGCCCAAAAACTAACCAGTTTTTTCGGAAAGGCCCCACAGGAGGCTCGGGCTTCAGTGGGGCCGATCACAAGAAACCCCGATACTACCAGGGTATTCAATCGAAACCCCAAAATTTCAACCAACGCAAACACTAAATCTCCTAGAGTGTCTCCGGGCTATGAAGCCCCCTCCGGAATCTCCACCTCTAACTGGCTCTCTCCCACTGTTTCAGCACAACTGGGAATTAATACACCCGGATCTATCAGTAACCCAACATATACAGGGATTACAACTTCCTTTTACTTTGCCAGTAACACCGCTTGTTCGGAGATCCCCAGTAGTGAGCCTCGAGCAAGCATGTGCCATGGAAGAGGAGATTCAAAGACTCCTGGACATCGGAGCCATAGAACTTGCTCGATCGACTTACCTCACGAGCCCAATCTTTATACGCAAAAAGTCGTCCGGAAATTGGCGGCTTATTCTAAACCTCAAGGGACTGAACAAGTTTCTGAGCCCATGCCACTTCAAGATGGAAGGGTTACACTGCGTTCATTATATTGTGGAACAGAATGCGTATATGTCCAAGATCGATTTAAAGGACGCTTACCTCACGGTGGCCATCCACCGTGCATTCAGGACTTACCTCCAGTTCATATGGAACGAGACCACTTACCAATACAAACGATGCCGTTTGGCTTCAACATCGCTCCTTCAGTGTTTACCAAGATTCTGAAGCGACCGATCGCTATTCTACGCTCATTCGGTATCCACCTGATTATACACTACCCGGACAAAAGTATTCGACCACCCAATATTTTCCCATTGAAAATAGTACTATAGCAGGTTTAATAATGGAAGATAGTGTATTCAAATTACATGAGATATTGCTATTTCGATAACAAATTCGTATTCTGCGCATTCGAATTACAATTGTAGAAGCTTTCAATTCAATCCCTTTTTGATTTGGTTAAAAATTATCATCCCCTGCCACTATCACCACTTTTCCCAAATTGCCACTTTGGGAGAGGGGAACAGGTGGCACATGTTGCTATTTGATGATGATTTTCAACCGAATGAATATGTTATCAATTTGAAAGCATCTTCAATGGGTAATTCGAATGCGTAGAATACGAATCTGGAATCAAAATAGCAATATATCATAAAGTTTTAATACATTGAACAATATTATTTGGCTACTATAGTACTATTTTCAATGGGAAATGCTAGGTGGTCGAATAATTTGGTCCGGGTACTGTATATCTAGACGATATACTAATATCAGCCACCAATCCAACACTCCTATCTCGAGATACGAATCTAACTATCTCACTGCTTACACATCTGGGTTTCAGAATAAACCAAGAGAAGTCGATTCTAACTCCAACCCAGGAGATAGAATTCTTGGGTATGATAATCAACTCAAGCGCTATGACCTTGAGTCTTCCCTCTGCTGCGCTAACGAGCCTAACTTCACAGTGCCGCTACTTGCTGCGCAAGAGGACGTGTACAGCACGCCAGCTAGCCGCTCTTATCGGCCGGATGACCTTCGCGAAAACAGCGATTCGACCAGCGCCGATCTATTACCGCTCGCTTCAGTTCGACTTAATACAATCCCTTCATTCGGTGAAGGACTACAACAACACACTCACCCTGAGTGCCCAGTCTCTATCGGATCTCGAATGGTGGATATCCAATGCGAGGACATGGAACTCAACCCCCATTCACAAAAGGGAGATAGATTCCCTAATACAAACCGATGTCTCACTGACAGGCTGGGGGATAGTGTATGGCAACAAACAAGCATCAGGTCTATGGTCCCAAGTGGAGACAACAATGCACATAAACATGCTCGAACTCAAAGCAGTACTCTTTGCAGTGAAAATGTTTGCAAAAACAAACTCACACCTGCTAATACAGACAGACAACACGACAGTAATACGTTTTTGTCAACAAACTAGGGGGTACTCACTCCCGGAGCCTATGTACCCTATCACCAGAGATACAGAAACAATCCTTGACTAACAACATCTTGCTCACGGCGGAACATCTGCCTGGGAAGCAGAACATAACTTCGGACAAGTTGTCGAGACAACTCAACCGAGACTGGAGCGATTGGAGACTCTCCCCTTCTGTATTCAATCAGACCATGAGGAACGGGAACCTGTCTCCCTCAATAGACCTCTTCGCCTCACGGCTCAACGCCCAGTTACCCAAGTTTATGAGCTGGAAGCCAGACCCAGAGGCAGTAGCCATAAACGCGTTCACACAGAGTTGGGAACACTTGGAATGCCCCTACATATTCCCCCCTATGATCCTGATCGGCAGAGTGCTGACAAAGACAAGATAGAACGTGTCAAGAAAGCCATACTGATTGTGCCCCAGTGGCCATCCAGACCATGGTGGCCTGCCCTTCTGAAAGCCATGATACAACCCCCCGTGATTCTGCCACAGATACACAACCTGCTAGCAGACCCAGCAGGCAACCATTCGTTCTGCTATTGCAACAATACTAGAAGTCACACAGGGTTCACAAATAGGCAAAGATACGTTAATATCACGCCTGCTCAAGGGAATGAACAATATTGCACCCAAAAACCTCGATATACTAATACATGGGACGTACGTTTACTACTCAATTACCTGGAACATCTACCATGCTCTACCCTTAAAACCTATACCAAAAAACGGTTACACTCCTTTCTCTAACAACAGCTTCCAGATGCTCAGAGCTAACTGCTTTGGACACCTCTCACATGGAGATATATGCAGATAAAATTATCTGCCACATATCTCGAACCAAAACATGGAAGCAAAAATCAATGAAACCGGTATACATTCATGCCTTTCCAGACAATCCTAGCATTTGTCCCGTTACCACACTTAACTTGTATCTGTCTCGAACAGAAGGATTAAGGAAAAACAGCACCCTTCTAATTGCTGTAGTCAAACCTCACAAACCTATATCCCCACCTACGGTGGGGAGGTGGACAATTCGTGACAAGACTATTCGTGACAGAGACAATTCGTGACAGGACAATTCGTGACAAATATATTGGGAATATGTTTGTAAGATTGTAGGTGCCAATAACAATGAAGTAAGTGACGGATATTAATATAATTTAATTTCTCTATATTTTCCTCATAATATCATTATTTATTCACTTTTGGGTCATTTTACTCTTACACATATTAAATATTTACATCCCTTTACCTCTTAAATGAATATCCTTCAATTGCATATTAGTTATTGGCGCCTATACAATTTTTATATCCAAAGTCTATTGGGGGGGGGGGGGGGGTCAATAGTACAAGCAACGAGCGCCCTAAAGCGGTCCAACTTCCAGGAATTTATATTTAACAGAGTTTACGTTGACTATTAATTTACCTGCGGGGCTGCGGCAAACATATTTACTAACAAACCAAAATAGAATTGATTTATAATGTATACTCTAGTAATATATTAGTGAAATTGAAGGTATTGACGGTGTTGAATGATACCAACAATTAACTGCTAAAAATGCAAATCGCTAAGCTAGGGGGGGGGGGGGCAAGTGCGCCCTCCTGACCCTCCCTCCCCTACATTCCATACGCCTATCGAATTGACCCAATCAGAGTTTGGGTCAATTCGAATTAAAATCCTTCATTCCCACCCCTTACCATTAAGTTGGGATTTAACTCTCAGTCTTTGAGTTAAGGATTTCAAGATTTAAGTCGCATTCCTTGAGTTTGGGGAAATTCAGATTAATTACTTCCCAGTCACATTCAGAAATGGGAATTGGGATTTAAGCATAAATCTCTAATTCCTAGAAATTTGATTCCATCTCTGTTCCCAAAATGTTGAATGTACTTATAAACATATTCCCAATATATTTGTCACGAATTGTCCTGTCACGAATTGTCCTGCACGAATTGTCTTGTCACGAATTGTCTTGTCACGAATTGTCTTGTCACGAATTGTCTTGTCACGAATTGTCTGTATCCCCTAATTTCTATTTGTAATAATTTTAATTAATCTTAATTAATTTAAACATTTTAAACATTTGAAGTCTTCACAATTCAAACAATAATTAATTAAATTATATTACACTAAGATAAATGTAATTTGAATATTGAAATTCTACTTAAATTGAACATTGGGGAAGTGCAATCAGAAGGAGCACACTCCCATCCCGTCTGTGAGGGGTTTTTCCTACTAAATTGTACCTTCCTATTAAAGATAGTGTTGCTCAATAAGACCCGTAGACGAAATGACACTAATCTGATATTAGTAGACAAAGTGGGAGTAGGCGAGATGGGAACAATTCCTTGCGAAAACTATTTTCAAGCTAACGCGTTTGGCCTGCAACATCACTATAGAAATCTTCGAAGTTGTTTTTCAACAACTAATCAGACCAAATATTGAGTATGCGACACAAATATGGTCCCCCAATTTGCAGAATGACCTATGTAAATTAGAAAGCATACAGAGAAGATCAACCAAACACGTTGTAGGCCTGAGGCATATTCCATATCGCGAACGTATGCGCATTTTAGGATTTGTTTGGAAAATAGAAGACATAGAGCCGATCTAATCTAGTATGGCTCCATCAACAACCCATCGCTAAATTTTAGACAAAATGCGTATGAGTAGCAATATGTCTTTTATCAACATCTCTGTTATAAAAATGTCTCTTACAGACATGTCTGCCTGTTATTTCCATAAACCGATTTGATATTCCCCATTTGTCTATTTTAAACTCTACTACGCTTCCTATCCTATATCTCGAGAGACATCATTTATTACTACGATTTAGCTGGCTACAAATTCCCTCAGCCCTTGTTACTAAAAGTTTAAGTCGTTTATTTTCTAGTCTTTAATTTCCAAACCACACATAAATAAATACACACAAATACACGCAAATTTTCTTTTCTTTAACAAGCTTCGTTATATCTCGGCTAAAAGAATATAAAGAAAATAATTAATACTTCTACAAAGATAGAGATAGATAGAACATGGTACTTATATCTGGAGAAGCAAAATTATTTGTAATTCAACATACGTACCTTTTCTCAATGAAATAATAATAATTATTAGTTCGTTTTTCCCAAATCGGTTTGGGCCCCTAAACGGGAGGTTTGGGGGCCAGCCTTTTGGTTTCTGAATGAGTCCCCATGTACAGCGCCCTGCTTCGTGTCCGACTAAATAGAATATAAGAAATATGAAATTAAATTATACAAATTTTTCATTGTTTTGTTTTGTGCTTTTGTCTGTGAAAATATGTAAATTTCATTCAAGAACTAGAGATGCTTTCGCCTCGTGAATAAAAAAATGCCTGGAATATTGTCATATTAACCAAAATTTCGTGTTATTTGTATTCTAATAACGAGCGTCTTGTAAATAGGTTACGATATTATTATTGGATGATAACTTACATTGACATTGGCTCACCAGTTTTCTGACTTGTTTTCTAAGCGTCTCAACGGAATTATTTTCCAAATTTTCCATTTATTTTGAGCAAAAAAATAATAATTTGTTAGTAAGATTGGTTTGTTTGTCAACATTCTGGCCTTTTATAAGAATTTGGAGACATAATTATTTAGCTGCCATTGAGTTGCCACTATTTCTTTTTTCGTGTATAGTGGTCAGTTGCCATGCTAAGATCAATGTAGCATTTTAATACTATCGAATTACCATTTTCCCACTAAGCTGTAGTATAGTGGTTTGGATAAGCTTTGATTGTATTTCTTACCAAATATTATAATACTATTCCCTCTGTGAAGGAAAATAGTTACATATTATCCGATTTTAGTCCTATTTTAATTAATATTGCATTAGCTTTTCAAATTAGTTTAGGGAATACTATTAATGGTCTCCTGAGCCAAACAATTAGGGCCATGGCCCTACGAATATAGAAATTATTCTCTATTGATCATGATGCAAATTGTCCCAAAAGGTCCTACCAATCATTGAGTACTAAGTACAAATGAGCTACAATGGGCCCTACCAATGCCCCCGAGTCCACGACCCAGTTATTATGCTATATAATAATATATAAGTTCGGAAAAACGACGAATACATATAAATCTAGTCTCGATGTTCATTATGAATTTCACCATTGTTTACACCGTACTTTCGTACTAACTTTTTGTAGTTGCAGTATTATGTTTATTTATGCTATGAAAAACCAGTGTCGCAATTAGTTTCACCAATTTTGTCAGCTAAATATATACAGTAGAACTCTGAACTCTTACCACCTTGGGGAAACAAGAAAAAGTATTTACTAACCGAGGTACGTATTATCTGTATGCATAATCCACAAGTCAATCTACTGACTTGTTCAATGATATGAATACGATTTAGGGTATTCAAGTCTTTAACAACTTAACGATGAGATTGAAGTATTCTAGTTGTAACCTACTCACTTAAGTTCTGCTGATAGTTTTCTAGAGTACGTACTAATCGAATTATAATTCGTAATACTATTTATTTACTTGGGATTCGAATTGGTACGTCTTATCCGAGTGCGTAATAACCGAGTCATTTATATTGGATCAGATATGTGGAAAATCGGTTATTAGTGAACAGTACGCGTACGTATTATCCGAGAGTAAACCGAGGACGGACTAAGCGAGTTCCACTGTATACTGAGCTAGGAGTTGGTTAATTTATATTTTACCACTTCCTCTGTCCAGTGGACATACCATAGTGCTGCTCGGGCTATAGCCCTAGGCCTGTCACGAAAAAATTGGTCCGGGCCAAAAATGGTCCGGGACCAATTTTGGCCTGCCATAAATGGTCCTAGCTTGCTAAAATAGGTCCGGCCTAAACTTTTTGTTAGATCGCATTGTTAGATCGCACTAAAGTTGCTAAAACAGACCTCCCACTAGTGCGAAATTGTGTAGGACAATCAATTATTAAATTGAAAATGTATCTTTTTCTAATTGTCTACTATGGTTCAGGGGGAAAAGGAGTACCTTGTAAGTATGAATGCATGAATATTATAGTGAAAAGAAATGGTTTTGTAATTGTGATATATGGAGTTACGGTGTAAAGAATCAACTTTGTAATTGTGTATTATTGACTATTGTGAAAACATTTGCATCTCTATGTATTCTTGTGTTGATGAATGATAAAAAGCTCTATAATTATTGTCTTGGAAACGCTGTCCGGCGGGGACCACCTTTGGCCAATGGGGACCGCCTTTGGCGACCAAAACTGGTCCGGCCGGACCATTTTTGGCGACCAAAACTAGTCCGACCGGACCATTTATGGCCAGCCAAAATTGGTCCCGGACCACTTTTGACCCGGACCAATTTTGGCGTGACAGGCCCACTTCTCTCAGGCCAAGTTTAGGTCAGCTGACCTTGAAATGAGATTAATTTCGTACTAGATCCTTCGAATTTGTTTGATTCCAACCTTTTCTCCTTCCATCCGAATGTAGGAAAAGGCCCAGACCCTCGAATTTGGATCCTTATTAGATATTGTGCCGCGCCCCGGTGCGAAATCTGTGCCCCCTGATATTTCCGTTAGCTTTTATGTTGATAGTATATATTTTCTTTGGATTAACATTTGGAATATCTTAAGACTCAGCGCTTCCTACAATTCTAAAGCCCCACCCTCTATCACTTTCTGGCTACAGGCCTGTGTCAATTCTTTTAGAATCAAACTAATTTAATAAATTCTAATTATAAATTATTGCTAATTTTGTTCTAGATACACACTATCACAGCGAATCCCAACCTTTTCAACCGTGGATCCCCTTTATCATATACCAAGCATTCATTTAGAGATCTTGTCGACCCTAGAACCACTGCCCTATCAGATGTTTGTTAAGTATAGAGTTCCTAGTTCTTTTGTCAAATTCTACTGCGGATACAAGTTTCACTCCTAATCTCATTACTTTACAGAGAGACTCTATATTGGTGTTTAAAATTAATGTTATAATTACTTCATTATGTCTTGTATATTTATTTCATGAATTGTTTAATTAACCATGTAGTGTTAGTTCAAATCTTCACTAACCAGTAACCACTATTAGGGATTTAATTGATATCAGAAGGGGAACAAGGTACAAGAAAAACCTAAAATATGTATCAACGATGTAACCTGACTGCAATTTATTAAATTAGGTATATTATCGAATACTTTATTACTCGTTTAACCAATACATGGTCCAACAAAATATATGAGTATCATACGAGGACATAATAATATGCCCAAATAATGACTTAGCCCTAGGTCCACAACACCCTAAATCCGGCACTTCCTCTGTACACTCAGTGCTTACTATGTACATGGGCTAACAGCCAGCGAATCCCAACCTTTTTCAATCGGGAGACATTAGGTGGACCCCAGGTTGGGAACCACTAGGCTAACTTATCCAATGAGTATGTACAGGCATTATAGAACAAGGCATTATAAGTGAGCATTTGATGACAACTGAGACGGGAGACACTTCTGACGAAGAGTACCTCTACGGGAGAGAAGGCCAGGCCATCTCCACGCCCCCGCCGGTCCCTGCAGAGGAGTCCGCGCCTCTCTCCGCTGAGATGGCAGAGCTGGAAGTGAACGAAGAGTCCTTTGGGAACAAATCGGAGGAACTCCAATCTGTTGATCCTGAGAGGTCCGCTTCGGACCAGGAGGCTGTCCCCATCGCTTCAAACGAATCTTTTAAATCCCCTGAACCCTCCATAAAGGTTGAGACAGCCAGTCTGTCGCCTGATACCCGCGTATCCGTGGTCCAGCAGTCCCCTCCAGCCCCGAATACTAACGAGGGTAAGCTACTTACTGTTTGTATTTCGCCTCGACAGAACGCTTTATCTTATAATACGAAGCCTAGAACATACCCTTTCTAGGAAATAACTTTATTTACCAAGTCCCGTGTAGGCTACTGTCGTAAACTCGTAATATCTTGTTTCAGCTCTTATGACAAGCATTATTACCTACCTATTGTATATTTATCACCGACACTCACAAATTATAATATTTGTAAAGCTGATTGTTTAGCTATGACATCATCAATAAATAGAGACTTCGTGTGGAGCTGAAACAAGATTAATTAACACTGGCTTATGTGCTTGTGACAAGTTTATTGGGTATACCGTTGGTGTGTACAATGCAATTAATTAATGTCGTGTTGTTAAAATTTACAGGTCACTCCTGCCTGACAAGTCACAAAACTAGCTTAATTCGCTAACTGGTTTAGAGGAACCTAATTCTGCAGAGGAGAGTACAGCCATTGCTTGGCTAATTGGAGTTCTTCCGCCCTCTTTCCAGCAGCTGAAAATGATCCATTTGACCGGGAAATCTTGTTTGGGGGCTGCTCACTTTAACAAAGGGTGGAACCATTTTAACGATTGTGCCTCGAATTTGTTAGTATATTTGGTATAATCTGATTACTAATGGATTGAATGAATTCAATGTGCACAATAAACAGATTGGATTGTGTCTAGAAAAACACATTTTATGATTCTTATTTAGAAAAGTAAATGAGAAAAAATGGTTCTATCCTATGAAAATAAATATTTATTGTAAAAAATAAAATTGCGAATTGCATTCATTGAATGTAACTTGATAAGGAAATAAGATTCACTTTACATTCCTTTGTGTGCCTGGGGTAGAGCGGGAACAGATTTATTAAGAAATCTGTTTCTGCAATCGTTTTCAGCTGCTGTTTATGCTAATTATTTGTGTGTGTCCGTGTTGTATTGTCGTACATCCTATTAAACTGGGGGGTGGCTTAACTAATATACGATTAATAATTAATATAGCTTTTTAGAGTCTCGATTAAGGTAAGTTTATTATTCATTATGTTATAATTCATTTCCTGTGTAGTTTTGATGGAAAGTCATCACAACAATATAATATGGGAACATTATTTATTTAGATTTTCATTTAATTTGTATTTGTTTCTCTCTAGCCGATCTTATTTGTTTATTTCTGCCTAATTTGCACGCTATCTATTATTCATTATAATATCTCTCTCATTATAACAGCAAGTGGAAATGAGTCAAGCGAAGACGACGAAGATGCCAACGATTCAAGCGACGATGGAATCCGCATAACAATCGGTGATGGAAACATAATTTCCACCTCCGCTGCTATTCCCCAGCAATCTCCCTTCACGCGCTCTTTCGGGGACGGCGCCCAGGCCAGCAAACAGCTGGACATCACAACTGTTGGCAACGTAAACGGCGTGAGTCTATACGACCTGGACATGGAGACTAGCTTCGATGAGAAACCGTGGAGGAAGCCTGGCGCTGACATCACGGACTACTTTAACTACGGTGAGTAATGTAAGATCGCCCTCTTGTATCCATGGTACAGTGTTCTGTATATACAGCTGACTCCGCTTTATAGGGTCAGTTATATACCAGGGTAGTTTGTTGACTCCATTAAGCGGAGAAATGATAACCGAAATATTTGAGTCAAACTGTAATTCCGTGCTATAGATCCTATGAAATTTTGAGATACATCTATTAACCAGTGGCTCTATTAACCGGAGTTGCGTGCTATAACGCTAATCTTAGGCTTCACGGAAGACTCCTGGAAGACGTACTGCGTAAAGCAGAAACAGCTGCGACAGGACTTCAAGCCTCAGCCCATAATGGAAGACTCTGTCGTCAACAACGAGATTGTCGTCATTGGAGAAAAACCAATGCCACTCCCCATTAAAAAGGAACTTGGGATGTTGCCTCCTGAGTTCGACGCTTTTGCGCCTCCGGTGTTCCACCCCCTGTTTTCAATGCCCCCTCCCGTCATGCCACACCTAGGGGGCATGCTGCCCCCCATGGTTGGTGGTCCCCAAATGGATCCTATGGGCCTGGGCCCGCCCCCCCTGCACCTGCCGCATGGCATGGTGCCTCCCTTCCAGCCTGACGTAAGTATAAGATATTATCCATAGTTAATGTGCACAGTTAAAACCGGTTTTCTAACCATTTCTTTCAGATAAAAATAGTTAGAAAAAACCGTGAAAATTACTAGTAAAGTTGGAATTTCTTACAAAAGATTGTATCACTAATAGTTAGAATATCCCGAGTTAGAATAAACCGGTTTTGACTGTATGGTATAATGTAGCCCTCGCGAGACCCGATGATGCACCCGCCCTTCCCCCCTCACGGGTTCAGAGAGCCCCCTCTCTTCCCCGAACATCTCTACCCGGACTTCCTGCACGAATTCGTAGGCATGGAGCAGCGCGAATTCAAGTCCCTGTCCCCCCGGAGACGGACCTCTCTCGAGTCTCTCTCGGACTACTCCTTCAGCTCAGAGGAGTCGCAAGGCCGCCACCAGAGACCCGGCAGGTTAGTACTTCTGATAGTTCTTTATGTTGTATTCTTCTGCCATTATCTTCACATAATACGTGTTAATTAGGGTAACACTTTCTGAAAAACATTTTATTTTTTATACAATAAAATGTTATGTGTCACAATCACAATTAAATTAGTTTTGTATATTCATTGGACCATTTATTTATTTGTCTATTTATTCGGTGTTTATATAATAATAATAATCATATATTGTTCTATGAGCAAGTTATTTTCAGTCTAATAACAACCTGTGTATCTTAAGCTGTGTGTGTTTAACTGTAAGCTCTAGAGAGTATCGAGACTCGAAGCGAGGAGAGAGGCGGAGACACTCTTCCCGAGAGAGACACCGGCCCCACCGAGAGGGGAGGGAGCGGGACCGGGAGCGGGAGCGCGGCAGGGACAAGGAGCGAGAACGAGAGAGGGAGAGGGAAAGAGAAAGAGAGAGGGAGAAAGATCACCGCATGCATGAGAGGACTAGACACCGCGACAAGGGTGAGTGGCATTCTTCCGAATTTGTCCTTATTATAACGTAATTACAGTAGAACCTCGTTAGTGCGAACACCAGGGGACCGTCAAGATGCACTCGTTTATTCGTCATTCGTATATACAGTGAACTCCCGTTATATCGAAGTCGGATATAACGAAATACCCGCTTACAAAGAAATTGATATTTTCACCCAGAGCACTAAAATGCATTAATTATTATCCGCTAATTCCGCTTATAACGAATATCCGGATATAACGAAGGAATTTACAGGTTCCAAGCACTTCGTTATTAATTATAACGAGAGTTGACTATATCAATACCATTTGTATTGAATACTTGATGGGACTGTATAGTGTCTGTTACCGCATTCATATAACCGTGTGTGCATAGAGCTGGAGGCTGACAAGCACCTGCACGCGGAGCGGCCGCGGGAGCGCGTGGTGCGGAGGCTGGGCGTGAGGGGGGGCGAGGGGGCGGGGCCGGGGCCGGGGGCCCGGGAGCAGAGGGGCAGACACGAGAGGAAGAAACACAGAGAGCCCGGGAACCAGGAGGGGTCTCCCAGGAAACGCCCCAAGCGGACCCGACACGGAACAGATGCGAAGTCCCCCTCACTGCTGTAATAATATCACTTTAAGCTTAGGCTCTAGCTGATAGGATTTCTGAGTAGCTGAACCCTGTAATTGTCAATGTTAACTAAGTTCTCATATTAATTAATGTAAACAGATCAATTCATACTGTAACAAACTGTACTGGTGCATGCGCATGTCTCTGACTAACAAACTTATTATCGGTAGCAGCTGTGTGGCGAGAATCGCAAGATTTATGTTTATGCGAGTAATGATGCTTTTATTTAGATTTCAGTGCATAAGAATTAGAACGGGATAATTAATTATCTAATTGATTGAGTTTGTGAGCGTTATTTCTAATATCACGCACAGTTCAAACCGGTTTTTTCTAACCATTTCTTTGCAGATAAAAATAGTAAGAAAAAACCGATAGTTAGAAAAAACCGATGAAAAATACAGTATACAGTCGAAATCGGGTTTTTTTGCCCCCCAAAATGCACGACAAAAGGAGGCAAAAAAACCCGATGGAAAACACATTAAGATATCACATTTTTGCACGACAAAAGGAGGCAAAAAAACCCAATAAGCAAAAAAACCCGATTTCGACTGTAGTTGGAATTTCTTACAAAAGATTGCATTACTAATAGTTAGAATAAACCGATAAGTTAGAATAAACCGGTTTCGACTGTACTATGAATACTATTTCTAATATCAGTGCTTTCTTAACTAAGCCACCAAATTTTGCCTTTGGTAGCTAATCCACCATAAATTGTGGATTATTTATTGTAGATTACATTTTTCTTTGCATTATTTAGTAATATTAGTGTTTGTTTTACGACATCAGAAGTTTGTTTAGCCATCAGTGGTTTGTTAAACCGGCCGTTGTTTATTCTTTAGCCACCAGGAAAAGTGAGGTGGTGGCTTAATTAACCACCATCAAATTCATTTTGTCGTGCACTGATCTCTACTATATATTAAAATAATATTATCCCTACTAGAAGGTTCCAGGTGAATTTCTAACATTCACAATTATTTTTTTCATTATGGCATTTCTGGATTGTATAGTATCGACAAAATTCATAGCATAATATTAACTATTTTGCAAACGAGCCTCTGGTTGTCCCTCTTACGTTCCCGATAATGAGCTGATTCAGTAGGATTTTATAATCAGTATTATAGCAGTAGAATGGTACAGCGTTTGCGTTACAGGCGGCGACAGCCCTACAACACTAAATCCAATAAAGTTAGAATCTCTAAGACGCCAGGGGGGCGCCTCGTGTACCTGCCCCGCAAGAAGCTGGGCAAGAGGCCGGCCTCCAAGGAGGCTAAGAAGGGGTACCAGAAGGTGCGGCTGCACGGGATCCCCGCGGTGCGGCCCTACGAGCTGAAGCGCATGTCCCGCTGCAAGAAGAAGGTCAACCGGGCGTACGGCGGGTGTCTGGACCACAAGTCTCTACGGAATAGGATTATACAGGCCTTCCTGGTGGAGGAGCAGAAAGTGGTGCAGAAGCTGTGCAAGGCCCGCGCTAAGAAGTAGACTCTATTAGCTAGCTGTAGTGCCCTGTGAGGCAGTAGTAGTGAATAGTTAGATATTAATTAATATATTATACAATCCTTCCTGTCGGTAGATTCGCGACGGATCCTCGACCACTAAGCGGTAGTACTTTCTAACTAACTAAGAATAATATATTTTAATGAATAATGTGAGACCGTATAGCAATCAAGCGAACGAGAATAAATTTCTTAGTATTAGAAATACAGGTAAACCTCCCAAAGCGGCACCCATCGGGAGAATGATTTTGTGCCTCTTCTCGGAGGTTGCCGCTTTGGGAGGTTGCTCGTAAGGTAAAACTCCCAAAGCGGCACCCATCGGGAGAATGATTTTGTGCCGCTTCTCGGAGGTTGCCGCTACTCGGAGGTGCCGCTTTGGGAGGTTTACCTGTATATCTCGAATGTAAATGCGCTTTCTGTAGCACTTGAATACAAAACGAACAAAAAACAAACAAAACACACAACAATCGAGTTTTATATTATAAGTTATCGCTCTTTTGGCTGAATTGGCTTCAAGGGATATACCGTACTAGTTAATTAATAAGTTTGCAAAGTACAGTCGGTTTCTTGCGAGTTCAATTAAAACACAATAAACTAGCTACGCAAATGGCTAGTCAGGAGAGCCTCCCTCCCTTCATCACTGCTGGTAAGGTGTATAATATAAAGTTCGGTAAAAGTTTGCTCGACAAGCAGAGAAGGAAACACGATCACTCATATCAATCCATTTCGTTCGACTTCAAACCTATTTCTCTCAATGCTACGAAAGCTGCTAAGCTCTCGGTTAACCACGAGGATCAGACCATGACTATTTCTGTGCCTCGAGAGTCTTCCGCCGCAAGCAGACAGGATGTCTCCGCGGAAGCCGCAGAATCTACTCTATTCAAAGGTGCAGTGATAGTGAATATTTGGTATTTTCAAAGCACAGTGCAACCTTGATTATCCCATTCAAGATTATTTAAGACTAAACTAGTTTATGGAATAACATTGGGACCAGCCAGGTGTGTTCGGATAATCAAAAGTTCGGAAAATCGAGGTTGCACTGTACATACATGAACTAAGATATAACGAAATACGTGTACCTACTTATAGCGACTAATCCCCAGACGGATAATTTAGTTGATTTTACTCAGCTTATAACAAAGTAAACCTCGGGACTTCTAACAGGAGTTCATTGCCACTAATATAATTAACGAATCTATTTAGTATTATATTATTGTAATTATCAGGCCCGAAGAGACCCTACCTGAAGGACTTCGTTCTAGTTTGGAACCACAACTCCGGGGATATAACTCTGGAGCGCCTAGAGTGCACCTCGGCTCTCAAACAGAAGCGGATCGGCAACTGGCCGCCCCCCGCCTCTAACTTCTCAGTTCCCGCGGACGCCATCACCGCACCAACCAAATCTAAAGCGAAGGGAAAACTCAAAAAGTCCGTAGCACCACTATCCGCTCCCCGAACAGAGCCTGACTCCCAGACGCCAGGCAACAAACCCGCGCTCTCTGGGTTCGTAGCGGGCCCTAACCTCGAGTCCGTGCGGAACTCGACAGCTGACCCCTCCGTGGCTGCGGCCACCAACTCTTCGGCTCCAGCGGAGAGCGACTCGGATTCCGACTCGAGCTCCAGCTCCAACTCCTCCTCCTCCTCCTCCGACAGCTCCGACAGCTCGGAGGACACGCCTCTGCCAAAGCACGCACTGGACATGCCCATGGTCCTAGACGCGCACCAGGAGATACGGGACACACCGCAGTACGTAAATACCAACAAGGTGTATCTGTCTGCTAGCGGGAGCGATTCCAATTAACGATTCAACCATTCTGATTGAATTATCCATCTTGTAAACTATTTCGATGATCAAATATCATTTCCCAGTAATAACTAAATACTATTGAAACTCAGTTTATAAATCTCTCTAAAGCACCGAGGTTACTCTTAGCATGTATCGCGTGCTGAGGACGAGACTCGCTCCCTTTAAGCTCCAGAAGTCTGCCAGGACTCTCCGTCCCCTCAGCACTGGCTCCCCAAGCGCCCTGCCCAACCCCTGGTTGGTAGGGGGCGCGTGTGCTGTTGTATTGGGTGGGGGTATGGTATACTACAAGTATAGAAGAAGTTACAAATCTCAGATGGACTCTTTAACTAAATCTGTCCCTCCTTCACTCTCTGCCCAAACCGCGGTTCCCTCCTCCCCAGAGCTCGCGGAATATGACCCCCTCACCTGCGACCTCCCGGAGCTGCCCGGGTTCGCGCAGTACCTGCTAATCGGGGGCGGGACCGCCTCGCACGCGTGCGCGGAGGAAATCATGAAACACGACCCTGAGGCCAAAGTGCTGATTATAACCGAGGAGCAGTACCGGCCGTACAGACGGCCGCCTCTCAGCAAGTACCTGTGGGCCTCCGACGACCAGCGGCTCATCAGTTCTCTCACGTACGCGTTTGGGACGGAGGAGTACCCTATCTTCTACAGCCCGCTCTCCTGCTACTCGCCCCCGTCCCGCCTAACTATGGACCCGCCCTCACAGGTGCTGTCGCTAGCCACGGGACACAGGGTCACGGAAATAGACGCGCAGAGCAAGTTCGTGACGCTGGAGAACGGCTGGGAGATATTCTTTGACAAGTGTCTAATCGCCACAGGCGGGAAGCCGGGGACTCTCAAGGTGTTCTCCGATGACGTCATAAGTCCGTTCGTGAGCACGTACCGCAGCGCCAGGGACTTCCTGTCGCTGGTGGAGGGCGTGAGGGGGCGGGACGTGCTGCTGGTGGGGGGCGGGTTCCTGGGCTCGGAGCTGGCGGTCTCTCTGGCGCAGAAGCGCTCGCGCGGGCAGTGCGGCCGCGTGCTGCAGGTGTACCCGGAGGCGGGGAACATGGGGCTCGTGTTCCCCAGAGACCTGTCTCGCTGGGCAACTGAGAAGGTGCGGGGGGAGGGCGTGGAGGTGTATCCGGGCAACTACGTGGAGTCTGTGTACAGACACAGGGGCCGCGTGCACGCAGTGACGTCAGAGGGAGACGAGCTGGTGGCAGACAGGGTGGTGCTGACTGTCGGTTTGCAGCCGCGCACCGAGCTAGCGGAATCTGGCGAGTTTGAGGTGGACACTACTCACGGAGGTTTCAAGGTTAGTTCTTACACTCGAGTTGAGCTACTATTCAGAGTTCTGTTGTGCTAGGTGAACCAGGAAATGCAGGTGCGCAGCGACATTTGGGCTGCGGGGGACGTGGCCTGCTTCTTCGACCCGCTCCTGGGGAGTAGGCGCGTGGAGCACCACGACCACGCCGGGGTCTCCGGACGGATCGCCGGGGAGAATATGTCCCGTCCCGGGGCCCGCGCCAGCTACGCGCACCAGTCCATGTTCTGGAGCGATATCGGGACGGACATAGGCTACGAGGCTGTCGGACTCTGCGACTCGGCGCTGCCGGCTGTCAGCTTTTGGCGCACGAACGGCCACGCTAAGGCGGGGATCTCGCATACAGATTCGTACGGCAAGGGTCTGGTGTTCTACTTGAAGAGCGGAGTTATATCCGGGATAATATCTATGAACCTGAAGGGACGCATTTCGGCTGCGAGAGAGATTCTATCTGGAAAGTACACGGACGAAGATTTTGAAGAGGTTGTAAGGAAAATGAAGCTTTTCGATGATAAGTAAGCTCTTAGGTACAATGTATGTCACTTGTAGGTCTCTCTAATCGATCGTATATTTACTTTAATTATACTGTTTCTAAGGAGAGTTAATGTTACGAACGAATAGTAGATAGAATAATGCTTTTTAATTGAACCATCTTTTGGCCACATTCTCCACAGTAATTATAACATTAATAATCCCATTCTCAGTACGTAGTTAAATAGAATGACTAATGTAGACGTTGGTGGTATAAGCCGCGGGGGCTGCGGCGAGTGTGAGTGCCGCGAGTTCGTAGCGGGAGAGAAGGTGCGGTGTGCCGCGTGCGGTCACGTTCCTAACAAACACTCTGTTGTCTCGGATGACGCAGCAAAAGATAAACACACTATTCCACGAACCCAAAGTGTACCTAAAGAATTCGATACACGGGACAGCATTCGGTCTCTAACAAATGCGACATTTGATTTAAATTTAATGGACACCAACAGCTCTATTAATACCAACCCATTTCGAGATAACTTCCCCCCACCTGTCTCTCCCAGTCTACCCCAGCTAGACACAGGGTATCAGCCCGCTCTGAGTGCGGAAAGTAGAAACACAGATTCCAGAGGGGTGTTTCGGGGTCCCTGCTCGCAGTGTGAATGCGAAATGTACCAAAGACCGACTCTGGGAGTTAAGTGTTTATCTTGCTCTCATCCTCCTATCAGACACAGCACGGGCCACACGCCCTCGTCTCTACAGCTGTCAGAACCTTGCGACTTGTTAAACAGATTTGAAACCCCTTCTCACTCCAAGGTGTCAGCAAAGGTGGACATCTCTTCTCTGTCTATAACCGCTCCCTCTCACCAAGTTATGACGTCATTCAGATCAGACCCTCCTGGCGTCATTTCCGTGTCAGCTGACAACTCGCTAATCGTCCCAGCCGACCAGCCTGTTAAGATAACGATTGAAATTAATGTGATACCCACATCCAAGTAACTTGCATATTCGAAGGATTTAATTCTTAATAAACTTTTTATATATGTATTTTTTTAAATTGAATGTGAATTTACATGTAGTACATACTTTATTTATGTCTTTAAACTAGTTCAAACACTGTATCCTAATCAGACATGGGGTCAAGCCCTTTCAAAAGGGCTTAAGTCCAAGCCCATCCCTTATAAGAAGGGCTTAAGCCCAAGCCCTTTTTCTAAGCCCTTTCTCAAAAAGGGCTTAAGTCCAAGCTCAAGCCCTTAATATAGGGCTTAAGTCCGGACTTAAGTCTTTTACTCTAATTATTTAGAAATCCATACCGTATTTTATTGAATAAGTGCCTTGAAAAGAGCTTGAAAAAGGGCTTGAAGCTCATCTATAAAGGGCTTAAGTCCAAGTCCGGACATAAGCCCTTTTGTTAAAGGAGGACTTAAGTCCGGATTTAAGCCCTCTCAAAAATGGGCTTAAGCCCTTTGGGGCTTGACCCCATGCCTGATTCTAATACATATTCTATGTAATAGAGTCTGTCAATTGTGTTAGAATGTCAAACGTGGATTCCCATAATGTAGTCCGCGGTGGTTGCGAAACAAAGGACTGTGGTTGTAAGGAATTTACAAAGGTGGATAACAACCCGAGGTGTGCGGGATGCCATCATGCTCCTGTTAAGCACGTAGACCTCAGCAAGGGAGCCACTCCGGCTCCAGTGGTCCATCAAGAACCAGCTGTCACCCCCCTACCCAATCCACCTCCCGTACCACCGGTACAAGCTGCCCCCGCCCCACAGCAACAGCCCCCTTACACAAACCAGTCCATATATCCACCTCCCTTACAAGCTAGCTATGTGCAGCCCCATCCTATGGCTAACTACTCAATCCCTCCCAACTCTGGTATATAACTAACTATCATAGATTATTACTGTATACAACTGAGTTATACTATACAATCCCTAGGGTACGCCCCTAGCATGCAGCCCATGTACGCCCAAGACCCGCAGCAGTATATGATGCAGCAGGCTTTGCTGGCAGGACAGATACAATGCAAGAAATGCAATGGTTTATATCCCGAGCACACGGGCGCCTGTAATTTGTGCTTTCCACGCCCTAACTGTAAGATCTGCGGCGTTAATATAGTATTTATGGACCTTAGCATGAGTGCTGGTCTCCAGCAGTTCGACTACTGCTCGCCTGAGTGCAGAAACAAAGATCTCCCGAGGCTGGACAAAGAGGCCGGGCTATTACAGGAGAGCTCTTAGCCAATATATATTAGCAATTGTTGCTTCATTAATGATAGGTTAATTGGAATACTAATTTGAGTACTAGTTTGTAATATAATTAATCGCTTTACTATTGAGCTGATATAGAAGTAGCGACGCTAAATTTATTATGATTATCTAAGTTTTACAATAGCTAATATAGCAATAATACAGTTATTTTCCGAAAAAATGGCATCAGTAATGAAGCTACGCGAAGATTGGGATCCGGACAAAAGCTATGGTGTTATGAACCCAAACGGGGTGTGTGTCACTCGGATAAAGAGGTCAGTTAACACTATAGTATACAGTAGAACTTCGTTAGTCGAACACCAACGGAAGGTAAAATTTTATTCGCTTTAACCGGAGATTACCCATTGAATAGCCATTGTAGGGACCTGATTTTGTGGAACTGCTTGTTCGTCTTATCCGGAAATTCGCACTAACCGTGTTCGTACTAACGAGGTTCTACTGTACACTTGTATAGCTATGTAGACCGCTGCTTAATCCTTTAGAGATCTGGGCAGTCTGCTGAGGGACCCTCTACCTGGCATTCTTGTTATTCCAGACCAAGACGACATAACTAAGGTCAATATCCGTTGCTACTATATTCAGTAGCAATATGACTACGTATAAGCCGTGTATTCCCTGGTAGCTAGATGAACGTACTCGTGACCGGTCCCGACCAGACGCCCTACGAAAAGGGGTTCTTCCACTTCTTCATGCGGATGCCGCACAACTACCCCATACAGCCGCCGCGGGTCAAGTTCCTCACCACGGGCGCGGGCGTGGTCAGGTTTAACCCGAACCTATACGCCAACGGGAAAGTATGCCTTTCTATTCTAGGGTAAGCAGAGTCTCTAATTAATAACTAAACTTACTAAAGATCTCTAATTTCTTAAGAAAAGTGTTTACAACCTTACCAGCTCCGACAATCTGCATGCAAATACATTTAGAAGAGTAACGAATTATTAGATTAAACTTATCTAATCAGTAACTAGCATATAAGGCTATATATATACTGCTAAACAAATAGTCTCAGTCTCCTTTAGTGCATGTTCCGCTATTTTCGTCGCAGCTGTATCCATTGGGGCAACAGTGTTTGTTGTCACTACAGCAAACAGCTGACTCGTAGGAACAACACGCCCACGAGTTATTCACACCTTTGCAGCACGTGCTTCCATTGCTACACTCTGATTTCCTGTCAGGACATATCACACTATTGTGTATAGCATCAAGCCCCGGTTCATTACTAACATCCTTGGTTCTGTTAATAAAGTCCCCTGTGTTTGAGAGATCCAAGTAGTCAGATTTCTGAATACTTACACAAATGCAGATGCTCGTTATTGCAGAGAGAATCAGCAGCAGCTGTAGCTGGTGCCTGCTCATCTAATTGGGAAATTAAATAATTAAGTAGGACGCAACACAAACAGAATAATAACGTTACATAGCCATAGCCATAGCATACTGTAGAGTGGCATAGCCCATGTCTAGTCATGTAGTATTCTATTATCAGCAAAAATAAGAGTAAAAAAATTAAATTTGAGATATAATCTTGAATTTATTACTGTTGCTTTTAGGACTTGGAGCGGGCCCAGCTGGACACCTGCGCAGAACGTGGCTTCGGTTGTGTTGTCTATTCAGTCTCTCATGTGTGAGAAGCCCTACCATAATGAGCCAGGATATGAATTTGTAAGAACTCGAATTACTGTTGAATTTATTTTTGATTTATTTCCAGAATAAAGCACTCAGTTGATTTCACAACAAATAATATAAAACGGGTTCCTCTATCCGTATATATTAGGCGCTTAATATTCTGTGAAAACTTTACAAATTATTAACTTTCCGGTCTTACCCAGGAGAGAAACAAGGACGATGTGCGTAACTACAATCTAGTTATCTACCACGAGACTCTACGGGTGAGTGTGTGCGATGTGCTGGAAGGGAGGCACCCAATCTGTCCCCATATGATGTAAGCCTTTGTAGATTCCAAGTAGAATTCATAGGATAATACTAATTGTGTGTATTTAGAGAAGTGGTATCTGACTCGTTCACCGAATTCTACGATTATTACATGGCGAAAATAGACGAACTTATGGTATATCAAGGAAAACCATTCAGAGTAAGTCCTAATGTGTGCAACAGTGCAACATGCGTATATTTCTACTTAATACTTAAATCGTAATTTAGATATTCTATGACCGATTTAACACACGAAGATAATCTTGTGATTATTTCTGATAAAACAGATTATTTCTTTGACATAGAATATAAACACGAGCATTTAATTGCCATTTGACATAGCAATTAAATTAGGAAACCTTCATTATTTAAAATTTTTTAGTTTAAAGGTTTTATTTGAAGACCTTGATGTATTTAACGCTATATTGTATTATTAAGAAATGCTAGGAAAGTAAAGATATTAGCAGACAAATACAATTGTTATGTTGCAACCCAATAACAATTTGGTCAGTTCACGAATGAACAAATTGGATTAGCCATTTAATAAGTAAATTAATATAAATTTTGTTCAAATTGGCAAATGGGCCTCTAACTTTGCTGCAATAGAAAAAAATCTAACTTTGCTGCACTAGCAAAATTGTCCTGCTAGCAAATGACTTTAAGTCCAAAGAGAATTTGACGTGCTAATAAATTCAATAAAATATAGGTAAAAATCCCAATCTATACTATGCATATGTATTCCTTTAGGATCCCCATGGATTTAACAGAGGGACGTTTAATTTCGTCAATATAAGGGAGAGAATGGTGAAATTAATGGTATCTATTAAAAAGAAAAAGGAGAAAGAAGTGATTGTGATAGATGACTAAGGTTTATCTAAGAAAGCTAAGCTCCCAGTAATTGTGTGCAGATCTGTAATAGTACGTATAATGTGTTTACAAAACAGCAACACTGTTCTTTAATTTAGGATAACCAGCTAGTCCAGTAACTAAAATTATATTTCTTTTCTTACATATAATCCATTTTTGTGATTTGTGTTCATTTCATTGACATGCTTGTTTGATTTGAAAAGTTAATTTGAATCAGTATTTAACTGTATTTTAGTCTGATCTTTATCTGAAATGTAAATGACATAACTAATAACATTGTGCCTTATTAGTTTGAATGCGGTATTCAATTAGAAAATACACCTCAATATACATTGAGTTTTCCTAACTGTATCTATTAAAAGTTCTTCCTTACTCTAATTTTCCCCTCTGACCTTGAAAACTTTGGGAGCATTATTACAATAGACTCAATCGAGTCAATAGAAATTTAGGCTATTGTTAAAATTAAATTGTAATCATTGATTAGCATACATATTTACTGTTATGTTATTCCCATTGGAAGCTAATTAACATGGAGTTACCGAAAAAATTAATAAATATACCTACATCCCATCTATTGACACATAAGCTCAATACTGATAATTCCTCACAAATTCTAATAATCTACTAATAGAATGTTTTCCCCAACAAAGAGTGCACTTAGAGCATGGCCTCTTAGCCGCTATCTGACTACTGCCTCGGTCCCAAGCACTCCTGTCACTGCTAGCACTAAACCCAAACAAACGTTGGCTAAGAGCTCAGAGAGAGTACGCAAGGATGCGCTGAGAAAGATAACTCGAGTTGATAACTTTATTCCGATTACAAGACGGGACTTGTTCATTGCACTGATCAACAAACATAACTTTCTCTCACAAAAGGAGCAAAAGCTGTTGAACCAGCTGGTTGGTGGGATGCAGCATTCCCTCTTGCAGAAAATGAACTCCACTCACGAAAAGATGAAAGAGATGTTCGTTATATATCATGGGCTTACGTACTTATATTTAGCCAACACTTAAAATATAAACCCAGCTTCTTAAAGGTGAATTTCTGGTAGAAATATTAACTTTGCCAGTGCCTGAAGTTACATTATAAAGGTGATGCCGATATATAAGTAACTCCTATAATTATTAAGTTGGATGACTTGCTAGCACTAATCACGAGTCGGCAGGTACGACTATCTGAACCCAGACAAGGACACCCACGCCACGCGCGACCTCTCCCAGCAGGAACGCATCGGACAGGAGTCCAACCTGCTCCAGGATCTGAGTAGGATAATGAGCATGGGGAACTTTGTAGAGATACCCAGGGCGACTCTCGAGATATTGCTACAGCCGCACGATACGAAGGGGGTGCAGGTCTCGGTCAATACTCGCGACCTGACGACGTGTCGGGTGTGGGTGCGGGGGTGGGGACAGGATGTCATCAGTGACAAGTTAGCAGTCTCATTATAGCTATTCTGAGTCATTAAGCTACATCTTATAGATCCTTTATAAACCTGTTACGTCACAAACTGTCCGGGTGGATGGGCACGAGAGCTCACGGGGAGCAGGGCGAAGTGGTCGCGTCGCGACTGGTGCTAGCTATCCGTAAGGGCAGCGAGAGAAAGCTGATGCTCAAAGCCTTCAAGGACGTTAATCTGATGCGCATAGAGACTCTGCTGCCCAACGCAAAGGTTAAGATGAAGGAATTCGACAAGAAGCTACAGATCGGGATCATTTCGCTTGGCGCTATCAGTCTGCTAGTCAAGGTAGGCGCTAGCATAGTGTGACTGCTTATTAGGAATATCTTGGTAGTTCCTCGTTCTTGGTTCCACTCCACTGAGCGCTTCCTGGACGCTAACGATTATCTGCGGAATAGTTCTGAGCCGCACTTGGTTCGGCTACACGAACAAACGGAACGCGTATCTGGTGGAGCTAATGCAGACTCTGTACTACAACAACCTGGCGAACAACCGGGGCGTGCTGGCCTACCTGACAGACCGCGCCATAGACGAGCGTCTGAAGCAACTCGTGCTAGCCTACTGCTTCCTGCTGTGTGTGCCCAACAGGAGAGGCGTCATGGGCACTGCGCACACGGCTCTGCCTCCGCAGTACTACGATAAGACAAGTGAGTAGGGTATATCAAGTGTTCTGTGTATTGAGGAATATATTCAATGTTTGTATGTCTGTTTGAGTTGTGTTTTAATCCTGATTATAGAGTAAATCTGTTCAAGTTCACATTTCTGAGTTATCGTGTACTCTTATGCTTTTACATACAAGTTATATGTTTCTCCCTTAGAGCTCAAAACTACAGTAGAAGATTGGGTCTTATCCAAATTCGAAATTAAAATTGATTTTGATATTGAGGATGCTCTGAGGGACCTCTCACACTTGGGAGTTCTGAAGTGAGTTTATTAAAACGGAACACTAGATTGCTACGAGCTAATCTTAGCTTAGTTGTAACTTCTTAATTCTTCCTTAAAATAAGTAAAAACATACAATTACAGTCATTATGTGAATTGCCATTTCTTCAAAGCTATAAATATGATCTGCATATAGTATCCAGCATTGTATTATTCAGTTTGCCCCGACTTGTGTGTATTTAATGCGAATTCATTTAGAAATGAGAGAGAACAGTTGATGGTGAGTCCGATAGAAGAGTCCCTGCACATTCTCCCCAAGCCGGTCTATGAGTGGAGCGAGCTGGACAGTTCAGGTTTAGAGCTGTGAACATACTTATTCATATAAAATGTAGCTAGTTTAAATCTTAAACTCGTATTATTGGCGAATAAATTACTTACTCGAACCTATATACAGATGATTTAATTTAGCTCGATTCTTTGGTTCATTTGCCATAAAAAATCTGCCATAAAAACACTCTTTTCAGCCAAAGTAAGATACCAAACCAACTAACGATGATGTCGTCTCTGAAAATTATAAAGTTAAACTAGTATATTCAATACGTACGAGCGTTCTAAATTTACCGTTTTTGCATAGCTTAAATGTGACCCTCGATTAAGTAATCACTGTTAGACTCTTGTTAACTTTAATTAGACCAACCAACAAATTTTAAATGACATAATTAATGAATCACAAGATGGAACGCGTACGAGTACGAGTAACAAAGGATTATCTGCTTTTGAGGTTAATAGGCATGATTACATTGTCTCTAAGGTGTGGAGAATTCTATTCATGTACATTTATGTATGCATTTAAAGAGAAGTTAATTCGTTGTACCATTTCCAGTAATTAATATTAATGAATCCCCACACTGTGCTCGCTAGCTTTATCACAATGCTCAATTCGCAGTTCTTTAAATCAGCACGAACGCTTTTCATTACACTTACGCTATCACTCACTCTCACAAGCGCCGAAGCGAAGATATACCTCTGGCTCTACGACAACTCGACTCACCTCAACCGCCTCTCGGCTAGCATTAACAGCTTCGAGCTGATCGGCATCGGGTCCCCCCTCCCCGCGGGCGGCATAAGGGGCACCATGTACCAGCCGAACCCCCGCGGCTCCTGCAGCCGCATACTGGAGCCGGACAACATCACGCGTCTCAAGAAGATCGCGATTCTAGACTCGATAGAGTGTGACGTGGTGTCACACATCTACAAGCTAGAGCTGGCCGGCTACTCGGCTGTTATTCTCCCGCAGGAGTACTACTCCCCGACACTGGCCCAGAGCAAAGGGGTGGCCTCAAAGATAACCGTCAGTGTGGTACAGACCAACTACGCTGCCATTGAGAACCTCATGAACTACGCCTACGAGAACGAGAACAAAACCTACGCTTGGGACCCCAGGATGGCGGAGGTTGTGCTCCTCCCAACGGACTTCAACTGGCAGGCTCTGCTGCTCAGCTTCGGGATCGTCCTAGCCGTGTCTCTATTCACTCTAGCCTGCTTCTCAATCCTAAAACTATTCTTTAACATTTTCAAACGCTTCCAGAGATATTTCACGAGTCCGCGCGTGAGACGCATCCCCACGCGTCGCTACAGCACTGAGTCGGAGCTCTACGACAAGTGTCCGATCTGTCTGGACGACTTCTGTCCGGGGGTTGTCGTCAGACAGCTGCCCTGCTCGCACATATACCATGTCAAGTGCATAGACCAATGGCTGTCTCTGGACCACCAGAAATGCCCCCTCTGCAAACGGGACATATTCGAGACCGCAAACTCGGGACCAGAGCAGGGGCAGTACGAACGTACGCCGCTACTCCCACCCACTGGACAAGCGCTAATGTCATCACCTCAAGCAGACAATGCGACAGCAAGTACCTTGGATATAACGATCCAAAGAGAGACAAGTAACAACGATATATCAATAGCTCAGCCAGAAGTAAGAGCTGCAAGAATCGAGGCTAATATAACTCGACCTCAAGAGGACATTAGAAACTATCAGAGTGTCCCTTGAGTATCCCATATTCCCAAACGAAGATTATATTTGTATATTGTTCTAATATGTAAATTGAGATAGATACTTATTGTTGCTGGAGATGTTTGTATCTTGTGCTATTAAACCGCGGATTACTTGTTATTAAGTGCCCCATTATGACACAGTAGACTCGTTAATAGGAACATGGATAGGCGAAATATCGGTTAAGGAGTTTAATTCTTTAGCTGCCTAGCCTATACAAATGCATGCAAGTGCTGGTTATTAATAACAAATATCATTCGTCACAGTAATTAGAGTCTATTGTAATAGACTTGTTTAATACCTGCAATATTAATGCAAACTTTAGGGGAAATTGTATGGTTTACAGTATTCTCCAAAGCGCTTTAATAGCTAACGATCTTGCTCAATATAAATTAACTTTCTGGAATTTAATTAACAGGCAATATTGTTAACAAGCAGAAATATAGAACTAAATACACATGACAGATAATCAGCTTAGGTTGGTACAATCTATAGTACAATCGCACATAGGAATCAGTGTCCATACTTGTGGTACTCCCAGTCTCTGTTGTCCAGGGGACAGACCTGTCTGGTCTTCAGCCAGCGGGAGATGCAGTGGAAGTGGAATGCGTGGTTGCACACGCCCCAGGCCACAGTGCACTCCTCGCTGCTGGCAGACGCCTGGTTGGCCTGGCACTCGATGCAGGGGTCCATGATGTGGTTCCGACATATGGCACAGTTGTCAACCACGATGTCCCAAGCCCAGAGAGCCACTGCGTTCCACTTCTTCACTTCGAAGCGTTTCTTGTCTGACTTGTTAGACAAGCTAGAGGCGGTCGCCTCCTCGACATCCATGGAATTGGTAGCCATTAGTTTACACTAGCGTTCGTAAAACAAATGTAATTGCTAGTGTTGTTTGTCATCCCCAAGCGAGAATTTAACGTTAATTATGTTCGTATATCAGCAAGCAAATTTCGCAAAATGTATAAATAACTTGCTATTACAGGAGCCCATTGTATTAATTTCGAGACCTTGCTATGTAAGTGAAAAAGATCAATGTCGTAACGCATAATTGAGGTTACACTACTTACAAACATATACATTACCGGCGCCGGCGCATTACGTTACAAAAGTATTTAGAACAGTCTAAGTTTCATTTTTCTTCGATACAACACTGTGATGACGTATGCCAGGATTAGCTCGTATACTACCATGTAGCACACCGCTGCTCTCAGAGTGGCCCGGCCTGTGTCCACCGCCAGATTTGTAAAGCCGGTGAGAACGTTAGCCAGCAGGAAGTAGATCAGCTGATTGTAGTCTATGGCCTGAATGAGTGTGGACAGGAAGTAGTGCTTGTTGGATACCTGGACCAGGTCCAAGGGAGGCGTGCGCTCGATTAGTATGGTCAGCTCCTCTCTCGTGTTTGTGCTGGTGGAAGACTTGAGCTCCTGCGCGGACCTGTCTCGCTTCCTATACTCTCGCATGGAGAATATGAATATCGTTATAATATCGAACATAAGGAATATATTGGTGAAGAGGAGCATCAGCGCAACCATCCATAGGACGTAGGGTAGGTTGGTGAGTCGCCGGGATATGGGCTCGATGCGGCCGGCAGCCACGTAGAGCAGCAGCCAGCAGAGGAGCGTGAGGCAGGAGAGCGCAGCGGAGAAGACGCACCACTCCCACACGGTCTTGCGCTCCGAGAATATGATGGCCCCCACGCTGACGCTGTAGAGATAGAGCGCCGTGAAGCCGACGCAGGAGTAGATGCCCTCTCGGTTCGAGGAGTAGAGGCCGGTCCGCTCCGCGTGCAGTATGAACTCCCGCAGCCCCTGGCTCACCAGCCAGTACTCGTACAGCAGGCAGATTACGGTGGCGGCCACAGAGGAGGTGATGGAGATCTTCTGTGGGAGCAGCGGCAGAATGAAGGCAGCCAGGATCCTCACGCAGCCTATCGTGAAGAAGAAGTTCCAGTGCGTCCCGTACTCGTAGAGGGGCGGGTTCTTGTGCATAAGCGTTATCAGCGCCAGACGGACGACCCCTAGCAACAGGATGGGGGATATGGCACGCAGCTCTGCGTATACCAGTCCCCAGTACTCGCGCCAGCTTGACAGGGGCGGGGACTCGCGTCTCGCGTACTTGGAGGTGACACCGTGTGCCACTATGAACATCCCCACGCCCGTATCCATCAGGCCGGTGCCATAGCTGTGTGTCTTTCCGAACTTGTGAGGGAACAGAGAAGTGAAGTCCACGGCGAGTATACTGATGCAGGCCATCAAGTTAATGTACGCCCTCGCGTTAGTGAGGAACGGGAACGAGGCAGGGAAGGGAGACCGCAGGATAGTCTTCACGCCTGGGAAGTAGTTAATGTTATGCGTGAGTGTGAGACTAATGAATAGGAAACTGCATACTATGATGAGTGCATACGAGTAGTACATGCGTGTCGAGTCAGATAGAATTGTGAATGCGAATAGTGTAAACATAGCCGTGAGCAAGAAGTCTACCAAATAGCAGAGTCGACTCTGGGAGAGGAGATCTGAGAACGACAAGAGAGTGTTGCGCAGGAGAGAGGCAGACATGGCGAGGGTTGTAACGAGTGTCACTTCTAATAAGGAGGCGCGTTTGTTGTCGTACTCCATCGTCTCTAACATTTGCTATAAATTGATTTACCTACTGATAGAGGTAATAGAGTTGCATGCTCATTATGAAATCCCTATAATAAGTGGTGTGTACGAACTACATGGATTACGCACATACACACAAACAGAGGGTTTAGACTCTAAAGCATGATAATACTACGTATAAGGATTTTTGAATGGATTTTATATGTTGTAATAAACTAATGATCTTCTACATATAATTATGGATTTTAGAATTAATATGGATCGGATTCCAATCCATCCGAACCAGTGTATTATACAGGCATTTATAAATACGCTCCTAATCCTGGTCTGATCCAATTTTCATACGCCTAAATCACAAATTAATATGAGAGGATTCCAAATTTTCGCGCTCCTAAATTCAAATTTTGCAAAAAATCATGCTCCAAAAGGATCGCCTCGCTCTCCTGGATAACCCTTGATCCGAACTAACTCGCAACACGATTGATATTATTATTATTTTCTTTTAACAACGCTTTAATTAAACAGTAAAATGTAGGTTGTAGCATGTAGCAAATTAAACATTAAATAGTGTGTACTTACAGCCAATGACCTAGTGAATTATGAACAAACTGTATCAACTAAGATGTAAAAACGAGCTATAGATAGTATGTAGTAGTGCTTATGTAAGTGATCGGATAGCTAGTGCTAACTAACCTAGAGACTAGGGAGGAGATTGAAATGCGGGACTGCTACATTTACGTTTCAGGTCGTATACCTCCTCAATGTCTTCGCGCTCTATGCCCAGCTGTAGCGACTGGGGCCGCGGCCGAGCGAGATTCTTTTTGTACAAAATCTCTCTCTTCACAGGGGTGGATCCTGTCGGGAGATCGTGAGTCATCTCGAGGCTCTGTAGGGAGCCAATGCACTCCTTGTTCAGGTCCGAAATTGAGGTTATAACTTCTTGCTGGTTGGTCTCCATCATGTTATACTCCTGCAGAAATCTGTCCCCTGTCTCTGTGATGAACTCCTCGCAGATGTCGGATATCCTCGTGTCCAAGTCTTCAGCCACCACGGCGTTGTTCGCTAGGAACGACTTGTAGTCCTCACTGAACTTCTGACTCGTCTCTTCCACCTGGTTCTGCTGCTCAGTCAGCCCGTCCAGAACAAGGCTCACTTCGCTGGTGAGGCCATCGCCCACTGTCCCTACTTTCTCTTCAAACTTAGCCTCAATAGACCGCATCTTCTCATTCACTTCATCGCAATACGCGGCATTTATAGTTCGAAACTCCTCGCCCAGTAGCAGCTTGATATCTTCCGCGATAGTTAGTTTCTCTACCGACGAGCTCCCTCTCTCCTTCACATCCTCCAACACACGCACGCTCTCCGCTACCCCCTCTCGGTGCTTAGCCTTCTGATCCTCGAAGTTTTCCTCCAGCAGGTTCCCCCTGCCCAGGAGGATGTCCCCCCTCTTGACGCACCCGCTCCTGACCAGCTCGCACAGGCGCGCCTTCATCTGGTCCAGCTCCCCCTCGATGCTACTGCAGAGGCTCTTGGTCTCTTCCTTCTCGAACTCTCGCTGCTTGGACAGGTGCAGCAGCATGTTGTTCTTGTTGGCCTCGATCAGCTCCTCGTAGCGACGCCCCTCCCTCTGTATTCGCTCCTGCAGCGCCGCCAGCAGCTGCGACTGCTCTCCTTGCAGCTTCTTGAAGTGCGTACAGATCTCGTCTATCTTCTCGCTGCAGGAAGTTATCTTGTGCTCCTGCTCGAGCTGGAACGCGTTTATCCGCTCCACCACTGCCCGCAGCCTCTCGGACAGGAAGCTGACGAGGGCGCTCAGCTGGGCCTGCGTGGACTCGTGCTGGGACTTAACACTGTCCCCGAGGCAGCTCAGGCCCAGCAGCTGTTGGGAACTGGACTCATCCAAGTTGGAGTGCTGTTTGTCGGAGAACTCGTGTAGCTGTAGCATGACGTCATTCAGTGCCAGCGCTGTGTCCTGTAGCTCCTGTAAGGAACAGTCACTCCAGCAACCGATGTCTTGTCTACACGGATAACAACAGTAAATACCGGGCTCATTAACAGCTGTTAAATACATTTAACCAACTCCCCACTTTGTTGATTAGAGAATGGCATTATTGTATAACAAATCAACTACAATTTGACTATTGGAATACCCGGTATGGCACGAACAGTAATGTTTTCAAACGTAAGACTTCATTCAAGCGAATTGGTAGTGAGTGCATTTGGAATCACAAACTTTTCAGAAATTAGTAGGATTTGCGATTTTAGACCATTAATATATGAGTGTTCTTTATCAGTAACATTTGTTCTGCGTAGCGAAGAGGCTATTAATACACAATACGTACACAAGGGACCGTCTAAATGTGTACTCATCAGAAATCTGTATTAACTGGTGTCATTTGTATTGAAAAGGCTTTTAAAGATGCTGAAATAGTGACATATGTATTAACCGAATATTCATACAATCCGTGTTCGCATTAATGAAGTTCTACTGCATTTGATAATTTCCCTAATTAAGTAGTATTTCCTTGCCTGAGAGAGTTGAGGTGACTCGAGTGCAGACTGGCATACTCGCTGAACATCTTCCCTTGACTGTTGAGCTGCATCAGGAGAGACTGTCTGAATGTTTCAAGCGTCAAGAAATTTTTCTGCTCCACATTTCTCTTCCGCTTAATCTTAGCGTGCAGACCCGATATGTCCCTCTCGGACTCCTGCACTGTGTGTATGAGGCTCTGTGCGTCCTCGTACAGTCGCTCCTCGCTCTCTCGGTACTGATCAGCCAGTCGCTCCTGCTCCACCCTCTCGCTCTCGGTGCTCTCCAGTCGCTGCTTCGTGTCCTACGTTAGGCGTATAACATTAGGCATATCATATTAGGCGTATCATATTAGGCATATCATATTAGGCGTATCATATTAGGCGTATCATATTAGGCGTATCATATTAGGCATATCATATTAGGCATACCACATGACCCACTGTACTAGCGGTGATTCACAAACAATGAGTTAATTTTTCCAAAAGCTTACGGTTATATAATACAGTAGAAATCGGGTATAACGTACCCCTTGGGAATGGAAATAAGTAAGTAATATCCTAGTGTACGTAGTAACCGAGTTTACCCTACTTTCTAGCTAGAAATACAGACTACTTTTATAAACTTGGTTAAAATAAATTAGTACGTCTAAGCCAGTACTAACCAGATACGTTATAACCGAGTTATACTGTACAAGTTTTAACAGGATATATTCTATAACTATTACCACTCATCACTTACTTCCAATACAGTCTTTTCATTCTCCAACTCAGATTTCTTTTCATTCAGCTCTTCCTGCGTCTCATCGAACAGAGAAGTCAGTTTCCTTATCTGTCCTAGGTTTAGGTTTATTCTATCCTCCAGTTCCTCTATGTTACTCTTCTGCGACTGAATGAGAGTCTCCATCCCCACGTAGTTCTCCCTGCTCACGAATATTCCGCTCTTCTCTCGCGTGGAGAGCAGGTCCCGCTTCAGTCGCTCTATTTCGGAGGTGTACTCGTTGATCAGCTCCTTCTTGGTCAGCTTCTGGTTAATCTCGGGCCTGCAGCAGACAGCATAAACAGTGGGTTGGTTAGAAGTTATAATAACAGCATTCACCTGTTCATGATGTTCTTAGCTCTGTGTGCGTAGTCTAGCGTGGAGAGGCTCTCCTCTAGATTGACCAGTGCGGGGGAGATGGTGGCTATTATCGAGGTCTTGGTGCGCCCCCCCAGCGAGTCCTGCAGCAGCCGCGTGAGCTTGCTCTCTCTGTACGGTACATGCGGACTGTGGTCTACCAGCGCGGTTATGACGCGTCCCAGCGTTAGGAGACTCTGGTTAATGGAGCCAGCCTCTCTCGCTCGCTTGTCCACGGCGCCAGACCGCCCGATGTTCTCAGACCCGGCCAGGTCCACCAGATTCAGCTTGCCCACCTTGACCAGCTCCTCGTGCCCCACCTCCATGCTCTTCTCCCTTATGTAGGCGGTCACCAGGAACACGGAGTGACTGCGCGACGAGTGCGCGTTGAGGAGAGTGGTGGCGGTCTGTCTCTTGGCCTGCCCTTTCTCCAGCACTACGTACACGTCATCTTTGTTGTACACAGTCACCTCTGCCAGGCCCTGCACGATGCAGGAGCCCCGGTGCGTGGAGTCCTCGAAGAGTCGCAGCTTGCTGTTGTCCTCCCCCGTGCTCAGCAGGTCGAACAGCTCTTCGTTGTACAGCTCCATGAACGAAACCTGCCAGCAGACACAAGTCAATGGGAATTTAATAAATTAATGCAGTAGAACCTCGTTAGTATGAACAACAGGGGACCGCCAAAATGCGCTCGCATTATCCAGAATTCGTACGTATTAACCAATATCGTTTGTATTGAAAGAGCTTGGAAGTGGACTGAAATTGTGTTTGTATTTACCATTATTTCGTATCAACCGTGTTCATATTTCTACCATAGTAATCTCACCTTCATGGAGTACTCCAGTCCCTGTTCATTTAGGACCTCGAACAGATAGTGCATGCTCCTGGGAATGATGCCTGCCAAGGGGTCCTGCTCCCACGAGAGAGACCCCTTGGGACTCCTCTCTCCCACCATCGTGTACGTCTTCCCAGTCCCGGTCTGTCCGTACGCGAATATAGTACAGTTGTAGCCTGCCAGCATCTGGTTTATAACGGGCAGGGCTGCGCTTTTGAACACCTCGGGCTGTGTGCTGTCCGGACCGAACACTCTGTCGAATGTGAATGTTTTGGTGGCGTTTCTCTCCTGCACGTACACCTCCTTCTTGACAGGATTCGTGTTTATGCAGGTGAGAGAGCCCAGCTGTTTCTCCTGCACGCTGCGCGGTCTGCTCCGGACGATAACCTGGATATTAGTTTCCTTGTCGAACTTATTATCCTTGGGAACTTTAGCGATTTTGCTCATCTCTCCTCGGAATGCAGAAAGCTATTCACAGTCAGTGACGGCAAATATACAAATAAAAATACAGTAATTCTTATAATGATATACAAATTTAATAAATTAGCTAAAATATCGTCGTACAAATGTGTAAAGTGAAGGGAAGAACTCAAATACAAGTGACTATTGCCTGGTATACGGTGTGTCCTACCTCAGTCTGAGGTTCCTGAGTAGTGCGTAGAGGGACAGCTCGATAGTGTCAGAAGTTAGGTACAGCAGGAGAATTAGTATCAGGACCAGTAGCATCAGTTTTATAGAAAACTTCACCCAGTTCAATTCATCCTTGCTCTTTTCGATAACCGAATCGTAGTTCTTTACAACCAGCTTCAGTTCCTTGGCCACCTGCGACTGTTGAGCAGTGAACTGGGAGCGCTCCTTCCGGAAAGAGGGCCACTGTCGCTCCTGGGCCGGCTGCGATATGAACCGCTCTATGGCTATCTGCACCATGTCCTCGCTGATGAGCGCGGGCTCCGACGAGTTGCTGACGGTGCTCTCCTGGCGAGGGAGACTCATTCGGAAGTCCGACCGGACCGGGTCTCTGGTCCCGGGGCGGTACTTGAGCTTGTCCACGTAGCTGAAGCAGAGTCTGAAGTTGCTGTTGTCTTTGAGTTCCTGCGAGAGGTGTCCCACCGCCTGCGCAGTGGCCACCACGTCCTGCAGCGAGCTGCTGAGGGCCGTCAGATTGGTGCGGAAGGTCTCCTCCAAATCGCGGAATGTATCCGGAGAGGTGGAGCGGGAGAGAATAGAGATGCACTCGTCTAAGGCACTGGCGTACTCGTGCATTCTCTCCAGCTTTCTGTTCAGGTTTATGTTGCTCTGTCTGAGGCGGTGCCGCGAGGAGAACACGTCCGCTTCAAAGGAGACTTGGAACGCGCGCCAGTCCTGCTCGAATCTTTCGAACTGCTCCCCCGCCCCCTCGGGGTCGGGGGCGGTCTTGTACCTCTGGGCAGGGGTTGCCATGGCTACCGACTCGGTGCCCAGCTCCGGAATGCCGTCCCCGACGTTGAAGGAGAAGGAGGAGAGGAGCGGCTTTCTGGGGACCTGCTTGGGCTGAGAGCCCGGAGACTCCATGATGGACTTGTGTCCCGCTTGCAGAAACGCCTGCTCGTCCGGGTCCGCACTCTCCATCTCCTGCACGGGCGGCATGGCGTACTCCGCCGAGTCAGAGAACTCCACACACTTTCCGTGGGACCGGGAGCTCTCCTCGAAAGAGCGGGACGGCTTCAGGAGGCCGCGGGAGCCCCTGCGCTTCGACGCCTCCGGTCGGTTCTCTCCGGGGGACACCGGGGACTGCGGAGACTGCGGGGACTGCGGGGAGAGCTCCTCCTCTTGCGCGACTGGCGTCAGCTGATTCTCAGCTGGCATAGAAGGGAGCGTATGGGGGCGCTCTGGCTTGGGTTGTCCTTGTATCATTTGTTTTGGAATAGAAGACTCAATGTTGCTATCATCATACAACTGATTGCAAGAATATTGCCTCAATAGTATTCCCTTCCCTTTTATCTGTCGCATTTTGAAACCTTCACTTGTCTGTGCTGAGATAGTATCTTCTGTAGGCTCTGTTTCTATTTCTAGCGCATTACTCTCAAAAATATCGGTAGGCTCTTTTTCTAGCGCATTACTATCACCAATAGGCTCTGATTCCCCAATAGCATCAGATATTCTGGCTTCTTCAGTAACATCGTCATTGCGGTCACTCGAGTAGAAACATTCTTGAACGAATTCCTGCAATACCTTTGGCTTACTCTGCTCCTTATCAGTTCTGTGAGAGAACTCCGGATTGCCGGCTAGCAGCTCGGCCGCGTTGGAGGGGTAGCTGGAGCTCAGCTGCGAGGAGTCGGAGAGCTTCCTGTTGAAAAGCGCGGGTTCGCACTGCATAAGCAGGCCGGCATCACTGGCGCTAGGGCGAGAGAAGCTGAAGGTTATGTCGGAGATAGACCGACGCGGCGCGAATATACCAGAGAGGCTCTGTGGCTCGCTCAGCTCACACATTCCTCTGGGCGCACTCCGTATCCGGGAGGCGGAGACAGGGAGGGGGTCCGTCTCGTCCTCTGAGGAGGAGGGGACGGTTGCCATCCAGGAGATCAGGGACCTCTGTTCGGGCGCCTGTGTGCCCTTTATCCAGTCTAGAATGCTGTTGTTAGCGTGCATCTTATCCACTTTCTTCTGGAAGTAGCTCAGACGCCCCTTCACGTGCGTCTCTACCATAGAGCTCGTCAGCTGATCGGAGAGCTCTCCACTCTCCACGCGTCCCTTCGGGAACGTTGTGTCTATTGTGTGTATAATGGACCGCAGGTGGCACTGGTCCTGCGCTCGGTAACCCTCCAACACAAGGAACGCTACTGACTTGGTTATCGCAGCATCCACGGTGCAAGAGGCCACGCACTCGAGAGCGTACCCGGCTGCGGACACCTGCTGCTGGCAGTAGAACTCAATCAGAGACTGTAGTCCCTCCTCCGCCAGCTCTGCCCCCTGCGACGCGTCGACCTCCTCCTCCAGGGGGAATAAGGCGACCGGGTTCGTAGCAGAAATCAGAGCCTCCAGCTCGTCGAGAATCTCCCGTGCACACCCCCGGAACTCCAGCGCCTGCGAGGAGGGCTCCTGCTCGTGAGAGAGGTCCTCCGAGGAGAAGTCGGACACCAGGGCATCCGAGGTGTCGACTGACAGCTCCCGCGGAAAGGAGCTGTCCACCGTCGGGTCGCGGCTCGAGAACTGGCGCGCCAGCAGCGCCCACTTCTGTCGGAGGGACTCCACTATGCTGCCCAGGTTGTCGGTCACTTCTGGGAAAGATATGCGCGCGGGGCGGAGCTTGGTGTCGGACAGCTTGGGGGGCCGCTTCCTGGGAGTGACGTCATCGCCTGGGGTTATGTGGGAGCAGCTGGAGAGGGCTAGGATATCAGATATTTCTGTTTGAGACATGTTGGTGCTATTGGATGGACGGTCTCTGTAGGGAATGGAGTGTGATTAATTATTGGTGTCGAGTAAAAGAACAAATGATGCTCTCGTTATCAATTAATTCCTTCGAGCACGAGAAATACTGATATATTTCATTTATATTTATTTAGCAAATACAAGAATATGTGGACAACACTAATCTCAAACTATAACCCATTGGCACATATACATGGTAGAGAAGTATACACTGTAGTAATGAGTCCTAAGGTAATCCAGATAACCGAATCAATCTTCGAGTTTCCTGAAAGATTCCACCATCTTATCGTGCAGAACAGCAAAGTCGGTTTTTATCTTCTCCTCCCCGTCCTTGGCTGGGTCCTTGAACTTCATGCTGGAGAGGTCGTATAGGACGTCGTTCATGTGCTCCTTGATTGCATTCCAGGTAATCTTGTTGTCAGACTTGGAGGTGCTCTCGACCGCGTGCTTGGCCAGGTTGTAGAAAGCTATTATATTCTTCAGCATGCCCACCGTCTTGTAGAAGGGGCAGTATCGGTCGTAGGCGGTGTAGCCGTTCTGCTGCAGGAAGTCGTCCTTGATCAGCTTGGCGACTTCTAGCGTAATCTTGTCGGTCTCGGCGAGGGAGCTCTTGCCGACCAGCTGCACTATCTCGGACAGGTCCTCCTCCTCTTGCAGGATCTCCTTGACGATGGTCCGGAGGGGCACGAAGTCCGAGTGGTACTTCTCGTAATAGTCGTCTAGCGCGCGCATGTACTTGGAGTAGGAGATGAGCCAATTGATGGAGGGGAAGTGCTTCCTCTGAGCCAGCTTCTTGTCCAGCCCCCAGAACACCTGCACGATGCTCAGCGTCTGTGCGGTCACGGGATCCGCGAAGTCCCCCCCGGGAGGGGAGACCGCCCCCACGATGCTCACCGACCCCTCCCTCGCGGGATTCCCGATGCAGCTCACGCGTCCGGCCCGCTCGTAGAAGGAGGCCAGTCGCGCCCCCAGGTAGGCCGGATATCCGTTCTCAGCGGGCATCTCGGCGAGGCGCCCGGAGATCTCCCGCAGCGCCTCCGCCCACCGACTGGTGGAGTCCGCCATCATGCTCACGTTGTAGCCCATGTCCCGGAAGTACTCCGCCATCGTGATGCCGGTGTAGATGGACGCCTCGCGGGCAGCCACGGGCATGTTGGAGGTGTTGGCGACCAGAGTGGTGCGCTTCATGATGCTCTCCGTCTTCCCACCGATCTCCACCTGCAGCTCCGGAAAGTCCCGCAGCACCTCGGACATCTCGTTGCCCCGCTCCCCGCAGCCCACGTACACGATTATGTCCGAGTTCGAGTACTTGGAGAGAGACTGCGAGATAACCGTTTTGCCGCAGCCGAAAGCGCCCGGAATGGCAGTGGTCCCCCCCTGCACGCAGGGGAAGAGGGAGTCCAGCACGCGCTGTCCGGTCAGGAGCGGGTAGTTAGCCGCCAGCTTCTCGTTAACAGGTCGCAGCTGTCGCACCGGCCAGATCTACAGTGTACAGCCTAGCTAACACAGCTGGGAGACAATGCAATATAAACGTACCTGCATCATAGAGTACTGGGATTTCTCCCCGTGGAACTCCAGCTCGAGTATTATATCGTTAACGGTGTACTCTCCCTCATCCGCAATGCGCGTTATCGTGCCCGCGCCCTTTGGCAGCAGCATTATCTTGTGCTCCACCAGATTGTTCTCCGGAACGATTCCGTATATGTCTCCGCCGGTTATGTGGCTCCCGACGCGTAGGTTCTTAACGGGCTTAAAGTGCCACTTGGCGTCTGTGTCCAGACTGTTGGCATTGATTCCTCTGGGAATATAAATACTCTCGGTTATCTCGGAGATGTCTTTCAGAGGACGCTGGATTCCGTCGTAGATATTCCCCATTATCCCTGGTCCGAGCTGCACTGAGAGAGGCTTGCCGGTCCTGAGCACGGGGTCCCCCACAGTCACCCCGGAAGTCTCCTCGTAGACCTGGATCGTGGCGAGGTCTCCCTCCAGACGGATGATCTCCCCGACCAGCTCCGTGTGTCCCACGCGCACCAGCTCGTACATGGCGGCCCCTGCCATCTGCTTGGCGATAACCACAGGTCCGGACACGCCCTTTACGTACCCGTACATGCTCTCCTTCTCGGTGTCGAAGTTCATTCTAGCTCGCTGTTCAAATAACAACTAGAGTTCTGAATAAAATAATTACTAATTACAGGATTTCCCTGATTAATACCCGGAATTTTCTAAATGTTGGTTTTAACACCTTTGTACGTAGTACACAATATAATCTTATACTACACTCTCGTTATAACGAAGTGCTTGGCACCTGCAAATACCTTCGTTATATCCGGATATTCGTTAATGCATTTAGTGCTCTGGGGGAAAATCTCCATTTCGTTGAAAGCGGGTATTTCGTATATCCGACTTCGTTATAACGGGAGTTCACTGTATATTAATAACTTACGGCAATAAGGAAATTATTTTAGGAAATACTGTATGTACTATAATGTATTGGACAATCTTAATTAAGGGACTAGACATGTTAATTTATTATAACTCCAGAGGGTATCTAATGTGGTATACTCGCTATAAACATTGAAAATTTGAAATGAATATACTACAATCTCAAAGTTTCTAGTTACTACTTAACACATACACACGGTATCTAGAACCTCATAATACAGTTGTTAATCAGTGAGGTACCCTATGTCACGAGCTAGCTACTCTTCTCCTGTCAGAATGGCGCGGAACGAGAAAGGAGAGAACTTGTATCCTTCTCCCATGTAGAACTTGTTCTGGAACTCAACCCTAAACATATCTCTTGTAAGTTCAGTAATCAGAGAGATTATATAAACGTAGCGAACAACTAACCAGTGCAGCCTGAGAGCGTGGAGAAATGCAGACAGCCCTTCCATCACCAACAGCACTGCGATTGTTCCAGCTAAACAGTTAAATATGTAATAATGTTAATAGATACAACGAATTCCGTCCCACGAATAGAAACAATAATCTCTATTATCAAAACACGAATGTTGTGTAATTGTTTGCACGGACTGTATTAAATTTATAGAGGAAAAGAATACGCAATTATAATTGAGATAGAGACCATATCGACCAAATGTTATAATATGTAAACAAGTATGCTGAACCGAATTTTGCATTTATAATTTTTAATGTTCTTGTTTACAAAATAAGTAAACAAATTATGAAAGCTGTAATAGGTAAACAAGTATGTTGCAGTTGTTTACAATTCTAAATAGCGAAATCACATAGTGGTTGATTCGGTTGGTGATCCGTCCCGAAACTACCGAGACCGAATGGCTCGTAAGGTCGTAATAATAAAATACTTACCTGCCCAAACAGAGAATGCAATGAAGATGAACGGAATAGAAACATAAAGCGTTGACATCATTAGGGCTCTCTGTAGGATCTGCTGCCACAGAACTTCCGATAACTCTGCAGAAAACATACAATTAAACAGATGAGGTGTGAAAACAGTCGCAATTATATTATACAAATCCGTATGTAAAGTTTTATTGCATATTTAGCAAGCTCATTATGTTTAGAGTATTCCCTGAAAATTTCAATCAAAAATTCCAAATATTTTATGAAATATTAACACCGGAAGTAACTCTTTTCCATATAAGGCCCTAATAACATTAACAGTATAAGGTGTGAAAAGTAGTTACTCACGGGCGTGAGCCAGGCTGAGAGCCCAGAGCCGCAGGTAGGAGGCTGTGTTTGAGATGCAGCCCAGACAGAACTCAATCGTGTGGATAGCCTGGTGCACTATGATCTCTCCAGGTTCCTGTAATAACAGCAATACAGGTTGAATTAATACAGTATATAGGAATTACGTATAAATGGGTCGACACCTTTCTAAAGCAGTTTTCATGTACTGGCAAGGTCAGCTTTAACATAAAGTTTCACCTTTGTTAAGTCGGGTTTTTATATTAAAGTTGGCCGATACACAAGTAAGCCTAATTAACAAAACTAACATTTTCCGATCCCTCGTGAGCAGACGCTGCCTCCTCTCCCAACAGCTCCCCGTTCCCTCTCGCCTCCTCCTCGTCCTCCTCGATCCGCTGGTACTCAGTCTTCTTGCGCTAGCGGCAATCATATTATAGTATATACCGTTACAGTAGTGCTAATAGCCTATAGCAATTGCTCTGATAGCAATATTCTATTGCTCTATTAGTAAGTTATCTTCATTCCGCAAGCGACCTCTTAAAAATTTTATTTTTGTTCCTCTAATAGCAAGTTTGCCTATAGCGAGCAAATTTGTCAAAATGCTACTTGCTATTAGCAATCACCACTGTATTATGAACATTCAAGGGAGCAAAATTTGTTCATAATATACTTCATATGAGCGAACTCAACATAATACACACCTTTTGTTTACAATAAGCAGACATAACTGTAATTAACTAGTACAAGACTATATAAATATATTTGCATTAAACTCACGCTAGCTAGCTTGTTCTTCACGATTCGGTAGACTGGTGAAGGGATTAGCAGCCAGGGCACACACACAAGAGCAATTAGAACGAGTATAATTTGTATAGCTTGCTATTGGAATAAATAAAGTTGTATTATAACAGTTGTGGACCAACCATTATATCCCGTTACTGACCTGGGCATTTGCGTTAAACACTTCTGTTCCAGCTTCTATTGTGGGTTTAGAGCCAAACTTCAAGAACATGCTGATGAGGACGATTAGTAACCGAGGTTGCTGTAAGAATAAATTCATAATTAGTGAATAATTGTGTACGGTAATCTTAATTCATTTTATATACAATAGTATATACTATATCACTCACTTCTGATTTAACCACATAGAATGTGATCCATTTGAAGAATACCAAAAACACCAACCATCCAAAAATTGACATCAGAAACAAAATCTATAAAATGATAAATAAAATTTCACATTTTCACATTTTCACATTAATTTCATTATTACAAACCTCAGGTATAAACTGAAATATAATCCTGTAGTATTGCTTGAAATGTCTATAGAAACATTTGTAATTTGGCAATTTCATTAAACATTAATCTCCACTTAATTATGGATATAATTACAGTCCCTTTCGAGTCGTATTATTCGATGACAAACTAACATATAATTGAAGATAGATAGAATTATCCCAAACAGCATGTGTGTAACTCCAAGAACAATAGAGAGCTTCATCTTGAATGAGTTGAGTGCCAGCAATTTGTTATTCGCTATTTGCCAAATCTATCGAAATGAACCAGTAATTATTAACTCCAAAATAAACGTGTTAATTAATACAGAACGGAACTTACAGGATCCACCCCGAATGGATAGGGATTGTCCCTCTTGAAAGCTTCCACCGGAACGGAATACATGCCGGCACCTGCTGGAGCCAGAGTGTGTCTGGTACATAACAATAATAATAATAACAACAACAACAACAACAACAACAATAATAATAATAATACGTAATAATAATAATAATAATAATAATAATAATAATAATAAGAAGAAGAATAATAATATTGGGATTATCTAAGATTCTAAGTAGGAGGCAGTCCTGAACAGATGCAACATATTTGTTAATCCAAATAGGCAGAAACTTCGTGTTAATACAGTAAACTCTGGTTATACCAAAGTCGGATATAACGAAATACTCGCTTATAACGAAATGGAAATTTTTCCTCAGAGTCAGAGCATTAAATGTATTAATTATCATCCGCTTGTAACGAATATCCGGATTTAACGAAGGAATTTACAGGTACCAAGCACTTCGTTATAACAAGCGCTGACTGTATATCAAATGTGAGGGGAATATAGTATGCTAAATTAGCTAATATCTAGCAGCACTTCGGTAATATGTTGTGAATTTGTGATGTAATATATCACAAGTAAACCAGTTGGCTAATATTATATAATGTTAGTAATGCACGAGGTAAAGGTAAATAAAACTTACGTATTATTATCAAGCCCTAGTGCCATTCTCTCAGTTAAATTCAAGCCTGCGTCGGTATAAGTTACATTCCAACTAGTCCCGAATATGTTGATGGATTTTGAAAATATATCATTGTAAATGAGCCCAGTATAGATGGAAAATATACCCATCAGGATGATAATGTAGCGTCCGTGGAACATTGTCTCGAATATCTACAAACGGTATATTAGCCGTAAATAGAATTACAGTCGACTCCGCTTAATAGAGCCACCGGTTAATAGATTTCTCCACTTAATGGGGTCAAAATATCACAGGATTTATAGGACGGAATGACAGTTTGGCTAATATTTTTGGTTAATAGATTTCTCCGCTTAATCGGGTCAAAGTCCCGAGATGACTTTATTAAGCGGAGTCGACTGTATTCAAATAACAAGATTTGATGAGCAATAATAGTCTATAAATAGATTCCAAAACAACCACAAATAATACTGTCTAACCAATAAACTTGGTAAATAATCTATGTCAATTCGATTATGAACAATATAAAAGCAGGGAAAAGCACAAAATTCCATTAATTAGTTTTACATTACAGAATATGGCTTGTTATAATCCGTTCGGCGCGATTGAGAAGGACGAGAGTACAGAGGTGCTGTTCCCAGGGGTCCCGTCTCTCAACAACATACAGACGCACCCCCCGCGCACATTCGAAATGAATCCAATGCAAATTAACCCTGTGACAGGCGACAGCTATGCACCAACACCAGGAGACCGATTGAATCCCAGCGACCATAAGCAGTGGGGGAATTACACAATTGCTAACACGCAAACAAACATGCAACCGAATGGTATCCTACAGCATTATGTCGGCGAACCATCCGGCCCTTCCGCTCCCACGCTACTGCCCCCTCCCCATTCCCAGCCTCGGGTAAACGCAGCTCAATTCAGAAGGGAAAGCCAGCCGATCTATCCTCACTTGAAGACTGCAGAAGAATCCAATGTGTATTGCACTAACGGGAAACAGGACCCAATGGCAAGCACGGAGAATAGCGGAAATGCGAGCTGTGCACACTATAACCAGTCGGACCAGGTTAACAGCAAAGAGATAGTCCGAGTGTGCTCTCACAGCGAGAGGTACAGGAACAGGGTAGACCAGGCTAAGAACGAGCTGAGAAACTATTTCAATGATCTGCATCAGAAGCTGAATGATCACCACGACAATCTAGTACAGCAATTGGACTCGCGCTACGAACGAAATGTCTCAATTATAGAAGAGAAGCAACTGGAGATTAAAAACCTAGATGTAGTTGAGTCCTCAATTCTTAAAACCGAAGCTAATAGCAAATCTTCCGAGAAAATAAAGAAATTTGTGACAGAGCAGAAGCAAGAGATCGAGACTGACGTCATTCCTCTCACTCAGATTGAGATCTGCTACAAGCCAGAGTTAATGGGAGACCTAAGGGAGATAGTTGCCATAGTAACAGGACCGACTGAAGAAGGAATGCAGCAATCTGAGGTTAGAGATAGCAGAACTCAACCAGCAAGGGAAGTAGCACAAACAGATTGCGAGATGAGATCAGATCCTGAATCACCTCGCCTAGCACACAACACAATAGCACTGCCCCCCGGCCCTATCATATACAACGTGCCCCTAAACCACGGCATCTCCAGTATACAAGATCCCACAGGACTAGCTGTCGACAGGAAGGATAATGACGTCATATATGTTGCTGACAAAGATAAACATCGTATTCAGGTCTTTGATAGATCTGGTAACTATGTTAAGACCATCGTCCATGGTGAAAAAATGCGCTATCCACACAGCCTGGCGGTCTCCAACGAGTATTTGTTCGCATTGTGTGCGGCCAATTCGCACGAATATCAGTACGTGTTGAGGTTTCAGAAGAAACGAGGTAAGGATTTCCGGAAACTCTTCTTAAAAGATATAAGACATATTCCGCTATGCGTCAATGAAGAGATCCTCTACATAGCGACATACAACCATATGGTAGAGCTATTCGATATGGACCTGAAGCAGACAGGAAAGATAGACATAAAGCTGGAGAAAAGAAGCAGCGTTAAATCCCTATTCAGCAACGGACCCGAGATCCGAGACATCTGCATCAGAAACAGAATGCTGTACCTCCTAGTACTGAACTCAGAGCATGCCATACAGAAGTTCTCTCTAGACGGTGACATGGTGTATCTGCTAGCGCCAGTAGGAGAACTAAACGACCCGCGGTACTTCACAGTGGACAACTGGGCCTCTGTGTTCGTGACCGAAGGGAGAGAGGGGAGAGTTAAGCTCTTCAAGAGCAACGGCAAGTTCGAAGTGTTCACAAACGTTGATATGGAAGGGAGATCTGAGAAGATAACCAAACCAATGGGAATAGACGTGGATTCTAAAGGCAAGGTTGTGGTGTGTTGTGCACAGAAAGATTGGGTGCTGAAAGAGCTATAGCAGAGCACCAATAGTAGCTACATAGAAATGCTGAATGTTAATACGTATCAGACAGTCTATGTTTTGACCTTGTGTATCTCGTGGGAGTTAGGACATAATATTTTGTTTGTATAAATATAAATATTGTATAAATATAAATTACATAATCATGCATGTGACACCAATTGCAATAAACTAACCTCTCCGCCACCTTTCCAGTTACCCAGCTTTTTTTCGAATATTATAAGTGAGAACGCGAATAATGCCATTATAATTCCATGTCCCATGTCTCCAAACATTACAGCGAATAAGAAAGGGAAAGTAATTACTGTGTAGGGAGCTACAAGAATACAATTCAATAATTAAATTATTCTATGCTTAAATCATTAAATAATTAAATTAAATAATTTCTATGCTTAAATTTCATTATTAAATTATTCTATACAAATAATATAAATAAGTTAATCGAATTAGAAAAATAAGCTACCTTGGATTTTGGTATAAAGAAAAGGAAGAATAACTTATAATTAATAACAATATTAATTTAATTTAATCACTGCTTTAATTAATAGCATATAAGCAAGCACGTACTTGGATTGACTTCTTGATAGCTTCCTATACCATACGCATCTACAATGCCTTGGAACCCTTGAGTGAACTTATTGGTTCTGTTGTATGTAGGAGGATTCAACTTGGTCTCAGTCGGTCTTAGAATAGACTGGACAGAGGCACCTGAATAGTCCTAAACGGTTTATAAACAACAAATGTTAAAACGTTAAAGCGAATAAAATAGGATATAACGTATATGTGACCGTCTACTTCTAGATCAGGTTTTCCTAGATATAAATTAGTATATTTCCAATATACGGCAGGGGCTTTGGTCTACATAATTATAGACGTTCTACAGATATTTTGCTTAGTTTTTAAGGGCTTTTATAGACCGTCTAGAGATAGACGGTCTCTATATAAGGATACTCATAAATAGACGCACAGTTCCTCTGTTTAGCGCATCCTGAATAGCGTCCATGCTGTCCACTGGGCACCAGCCCTCTGCTATCAGACACTTAGCAGTCACGTCAAGGTTAAACATGTTCATGGTGTGGTAGATTGCCTTGATTTTCTTAACCTGACAAATACAAACAGAGTCTTAATTTCAAATTATAAGTAATAATTAACAACAATATATTATATCTACAATAAAAGTACAATTCTCACCTGTACATTCCAAGTCTCCAAATGGTCTCCGATTCTCCTCAGCTGCTCCTGGCTGTGAATATACGTCTCATGCAATACCTAATAGCACAGGAATTATTAGCTAAATGGATGCTAAAGTAGATAATGTAGAACTCGGTTATAACGCATTGTCGACATGTTATGTACTAATTTTTGTAACATAGGGTATAAAGAGTAGTGTGTTTAATGCAGGATAAACTCGATTAGTACGTACACTCGAATAATACGTACTTTCCATTCCCGATGGAGTACATTATAACCGAGTTCCACTGTAGATAGCTATACCCATTGAGTCTCACCTGGTTCAGGTCATGCAATCTTCCGTCGATAGAAGTTAGGGTCTCTCTTCGCTCCTGGCGATTCTCTGGACACGGGTAGAGCGTAGCGCGGTATCTTAAATTAATTAAATGCATTAAATATATTTATCTTAACGAGTTAGGTAACTCACCCCTCGCATATCTTCTTAACGCGATTCTTCAAATTCTCTCCCGAGAAGAACAACACGAACACGTCCTTATGCACTTCATTACCCTACAGCACTCTGGTAAGCACTCTGCTTATAGCATTACAGATAGCAGTGGTGTATGTATATTTAATTTATATTTTTAAAAGTGGGGGAACGGTGTTATAACATAGGTTTCGACTCCAGAGACATCTGAAAGCCTAAGGTTATAGGTTCCCTCATTATATGTACATATCACTTGGAATTGGTCCCCCAAATACACATTACAGATATGTTATAGTGTGTACCGTAACGGGGTCTCTCATAGGGTCTGAGATGGAGGCGTGCTTGACGTACACATTCCCTCTGCTCGCCCTCCAGAGCACCCTCTCGAACCCAGAGAAGCGATCCCTAGCGATCGTGCCAGTCACGAACCTACAGGTATTGTAATATAATAAACAGGATTCAAGGTTTAACAGCAATAAAGAGAGTATCATATAATTATCACAAACTTAACAAAATATAAACCATCAGCTCAATGTAAAGATTAATATTAAATTATTAACAGTAAGTTTTTTAATTAATTAATACTATAGAGTACTGTTTCTTTTCCATACAAATACTATTATCATAACTCACTCTAGATTAACTCGAGTAGGTTTCGCAGCAGCAACTTCTTCCTCAGTCTCGGCTCCATTATCAATGAGACCTAATTAGACAGCGTATAGTGTATGGTAATGAGACACACTTCAGTTGTCACGTGTATATCATAAATAATCAAATAGTCAAGAGGAGAATTTTCCCAATTTGTGCGTTTGTCCGAAAAGCATTATATTAATAAGGTGTAATATTTTGTTCTGTAATCTAACAAGAGACTGTAATCTAACACGCTAACCTTGCTGTAGATCGTCTCTCCCAGATCGCTGTATAGAAGTTTCTCTCTCAGCCTAATAGAAGGGTAATTATAGTTGTCAAGGTAATTAATTAATTAAATTCAATCTCAAGTTTAGAATAACGCTTTAGAATATAGTATATGTGTAGTGTGTAGATTTAGTATAACAGACGGTTGAAGATGTAAAATGTAACATACCCATAAGGGAAACCATTATTGCATAGAGTTAGGATAAAGTATTAGGAGAACAAGGTAAGTGCATTGTAAGTATCAGTTTATATTAAAATCCTAAAGCATTGGTTACACTCAATCTCATAAAATATCAATTTCCTTATTCGTAATTATACTTATCCATGGTTACAACTTGAATGCTAAACTCCTAAAACATAATGTGTATGGAGTGTGGATTTAAACAAAAGTATTTACTCACGTGTTCAAAGTCTACTTGTGCATTGAGTAGCACATGTTTTAACTCCACAAGGTCTATCAGGTTCTTCTGCAGCTGCTCCCTGTGCGACTCAATGTCTTTAACCTGAGCTTCCAGCTGTTCGAACTCATTCTGAAATAAATACAATAACATAAACACACTATACTGTAGATACCGGATATAAGATCACTCTGCTGGAAAACGGTGCCATATACCCCTATATTATTTATGCCGTTTATAAGAACATGTCGGTTATAAGAACACTCTACTGAAAACGGTTGCCATATACGCCTATAATATGTATGCCGGTTATAAGAACATTATACGCAGTTCCCTAAGATGTTCTTATACCCGGCATGCACTATATCCGTATTAGAATGTGCGCTAGTGTAGGGGGAGAGCAGCCTCGCCCGTACTACACACTGAGGCTGGGAGGCGTGGCGCAGTGCCTGAGGTTCCTGCGCGTGGGAGACAGCCCGTGTCTGCTGGCGGGCGGGTCAGCGGGAGAGCTGTGGCTAGTGTCCATAGCAACCAAGAGGGCGCTATGGAATCAGACGGTACACGCGGGGAAAGCGATACTACAAGTTGAGGCAGTTGACGGGGCAACTGCTATTACTTATGTAAGATTTAGCGAATTTGCATATGGCAACCTCTTATACGGAACATGATAGGAAAGGCTTTTCCCAATCCTCGTATTAAGTACTTTAACAAAAACCTAGGTTCCGTATAGGAAGTTTCACTGTATAAATGTGTAATTATGGAATATATTTGTTGTGCAGGGGAAGGACCAGTTGCTGTGCGTGTGGAACATCTCGGAAGAGAGGGCGGAGCCAGTAGCGAGCATAAAACAAGAGCAATACACCTTCTGTAACTTCTCCACGCTCCCACTGGCAGAAGGCTCCTGCCTGCTGTGTATGCCCACAGCCGAGTACTCCAGTGTACGCGTCATAAAGCTGGAGCAGCAGTACCGACAGGCCGCAGAGAGTACGGTGCTTAAGACGGAGGGGAAAGCTAAGGAGTGCACTGCGCTCAAAATCCTGGACAGAAACAGAGAGCCTCACTCCGGTAGCGATATAATAGTAGTAGCCGCGTATCTAGAAGATGCGATCCTAGTTTGGAGTTTGGACACACAAACTGTGCTGTTCTGTGTGAATAGCCTGCTTGGTGACCAGATCTGTGTAATGGAATTCGACGAGACACGCATGATGGGAATTCTCGGGGGCATGGAAGGAACCCTGGCCGTGTTTAGAGTCAAGAGGAGAGACGGAGAGGATATTCTGCTGCACGATTCTATCGACGTTAAACTAGACAGCAGCGTGAGCTTCGTTCGACTGAGAGGAGACCGGAAGCTGCTGGCCTGTGGGACCACCAGTGGGTGTGTGCACGCGATCAGCTGGAAGAGTCTGAAGCCGCTGGTGCAGCTAAGGTTCCACGAGGACACCTTGTATCAGGGAGACTACGGGACGGACGGGGGGGAGAATGTCCTGGCAGTCTGCAGCAGGGATAAGAGGATCAGTCTATGGAAACTGTACTGAAGCGAGGCAACTCATTATGCATTGTATATTAATTATACTAGTATACGTATGCGATTATTAATAGTGATTGTATTGGAAATGTACTGTTTATAATCTGACCTCTAAGTCTATCATAACCGGAGGGTCTGGTGCCCTGATGTCTAGGGAAGCGGGCTGCGGCGTCAGACCCGACCTCTCCACCTCTTTAGCAAAGAACCCTAAACAGAGGTGGTTAGTTAGAAACTGGTTATAAAGCTAGAGATGGATAGAAATAGAATTTTAAACTCACTCAACTTTCTTTCCATCTCGTCACACCGCCTGACTTCATTGACAAACTTTCTCTGGAAAGCACTCACAGCGGGATTTAGCTACCGGAATGGATATTAATTAATCTGTATTTTATACAATACTGCTATGACTAATTAACTCACATCTCTGAACTGCACTTTCCCCTATATAACAGACAAACACCAATCAAATAATACACTATACTATAACAATATAATACAAAACACAGTACTGCTTACCAGCTCCCCTAGCTCTCTGACACAGGCGTACACCGCCTCTGACTGCAGGAAGAGCTGTGCTAGCGACATCTCTTCGGACCGAAATAACGAACCCATCTCTCTCTCTACACTGGATATACTCTCTGTAACTTATTGCTAATTGGTAATACAAACTGCTGTGACATTCCTGTGGCTCAGTTAGTTGACTACGGTTATAATCACACAGTGTATCGCATATAATTAAATTAAGTTTCATGGTTGATAAACTCAGTAGATATTCAAGGGAATAGGCAAATATATTTTCTAGACAATTTATTGAGCATAAGGCAGCCTTAGGCAGGGCTCGTCAAATGAATATAGATTTGTATAGAACAGTATAGGCTCTGTAGCTAAATAGAAACTGAATAGAAAACTGAGAATGCAATAGCAGCCATTACAGAGGCAGAAGCACCTGCTGGTATATAACTATCCTTTAAAGTATCAAGTTCTTTTGCTCTATTTTAGAATGGCTAACAGCTAACAGTTATGTAGACTAATGACTTCTTTATTCATTGTTTAGGACCTCATACAGGTGAACTTCTTCTGTTATATTCGAAAATGATTATAATATAAAGTCTTTACCATTCTATATTCCAATGGGGTTCAAGGGTTCGCGTTATAGCAAATTAGCCTTTTTCCATTATTGTACATAAGTCCCCAACGTTAACTTATAGTCTAACGAAATTAATTGCAATATCAAGTACAGGCAGGTTCTTTTATTATGAAACATTCAGTGATCAGAAATTGTGTTCATAATCGAGAGGCTTAAAAAATAAGCAAACTCAACTTATACAACCCTATGTAAGTTGTTGAAACAAAATAAAGCTAAGTTATGTTCGTATACATTTATTAGAACAATCCCTCGTACCATAATAGTAGCGAAATATACTTCAATAATGTATTATATAGTTATATGATATATTCATATGCATATACCGAGGGGTCTGACTGAATGGTGGAAAATGGTGGAAAATGGTGGAAAACATCCGAGAGTGGTGGAAAATGGTGGAAAACTACTTGACTGAATGGTGGAAAATGGTGGAAAATGGTGGAAAATGGTGGAATTTCTGAATTTTCGTCGAAATGACTGAATGGTGGAAAGTGGTGGAATTTCTAAAAATCGACTGAAAGGTGGAAAATGGTGGAAAATGGTGGAAAACGACTGAATGGTGGAAAATGGTGGAAAACGACTGAATGGTGGATAATGGTGGAAAATGGTGGAAAACGACTGAATGGTGGAAAATGGTGGAAAACGACTGAATGGTGGAAAATGGTGGAAAATGGTGGAAAAACGGGGGCTGACTGAATAGTGGAATCGAGTGGAATTTGATTAAATTGTTAAACACTACGTATATGCTATAAGCTACGTGTGTATCATATTACGTTAATTTTCGCCCATGTAAAATTGTTTGCAATGATTGAACTAGTGTTGTGCATGAAGTGGGACAATATGACGAGTGTGAAGTTAGCAGCGAATTCCAGCAGCGAAATTTGAGCACAACTTCGCCCTTAATAAACTACTCATTTCCCATCCGATTCATCTGAAATTTGGCAGCCCCCTTCAGTCAGTATGGTGCTTTTCAATTATTCAATTGTTAACACATATCACACCTACTCTTCCCACAATGACGTTGCAAAATTTCTAATACAAAATTCCCATAGGCAATATTGAGCACAACTTCGCACTTAATAAACTACTCATTTCCCATCCGATTCATCTGAAATTTGGCAGCCCCCTTCAGTCAGTATGGTGCTTTTCAATTATTCAATTGTTTACACATATCACACCTACTCTTCCCACAATGACGTTGCAAAATTTCTAATACAAAATTCCCATAGGCAATATTGAGCACAACTTCGCCCTTAATAAAGTACTCATTTCCCATCCAATTCATCTGAAATTTGGCAGCCCCCTTCAGTCAGTATGGTGCTTTTCAATTATTCAATTGTTAACACATATCACACCTACTCTTCCCACAATGACGTTGCAAAATTTCTAATACAAATTCCCCATAGGCAATATTGAGCACAACTTCGCCCTTAATAAACTACTCATTTCCCATCCGATTCATCTGAAATTTGGCAGCCCCCTTCAGTCAGTATGGTGCTTTTCAATTATTCAATTGTTAACACATATCACACCTACTCTTCCCACAATGACGTTGCAAAATTATATAATTATTGTTAGTAATACAGTAAGGAATAGTATACTAAATAGAAAACATGTTACACTAATCTTTAGAGATTTCTAAACTAAATCATTGGAACATTCTTGGTGCTAGGTTTCAGTTCTTTTTCATCATAAGCACTGCAAATCTTCGAAAATTCTACAATTTTCTACTTTATCAACTTTGAGTACGGGTTGAAAATGGTCATGATGTAACCTCAGATAAATCCTTTTAGAGGTCAATCTATGTACATCCTTTTTGTTGTTGAATCCATACCCGGAAAACTTATTCCAACATTGAAGAGTGTCTCTATAGACAAATATGTCGGTTGTTAATATTTGTGCTGCGAGAAATATTTCCATATCCGTACCCCATGATCCAAGTAAGTGTATTTTACTTTTTGTGATATAATCATCCACTGAGTGGCATCTGTATTCTGGTAATAATTCATAATGTGAGCAACAATAATTTGTGCAAATATCCTTATATTGCCCTTTCATATTTTCAAGCAGATTTTCTCTGATTTCTTTATGAAAACAATCTGTTCCTGTAATCACATAGCTCAGGGAACTGAACAAGCAGTTTCCATCGGGTGAAATCCTCTTTTCTTTAGAAGGTGCCAATCGCCTAATATCTAATTTCTTCTCTGTTGATTGATCTTCCGATAGAATACCAATAATAAATGTCATCTTCAACATTTTGCATTTATCCTTTTGCCATTTTGAGTCAACTGGAATAAATTCCCCCTGAGGATAATATGTTATTCCATCTTCTTCCTTCACTGATGGACTTCTGTCTTCACTTGAAACAACTGCATCTTTGTTTGGCAAAAGCTGGATAACTTTCCCAGGATGTGTGGATTTGTCATTAATTGTTGATCGATACTTTCTATTGGAAGGCTCTAATAATGCAGATTCAGATAATTTACTTGGATTGAAGTAACTTTTTTTTGCTTTTTTTCTCCTACACCAAATTTCTTCTGCATGAGAATCACTTTTTTTGCAAGATCGTCTCTTTCTGCATTGAATTTTGGCACTTATTGTAGTAAATGCAAAATCAAAAGCATTTACTCTTCCATGAATACCTTCTCGGATTTTTCTGATGAAGTCCGCTGGTCTAAGTTTTACTTCCTTAGTTAAGATGTTGTGTTTGACTATTTTCATCCAATTTTCCACTATTGCATTTGAACATCTACAAGTCGTGCTTTGTTCAGGCAAAAAAATGGCAAGAATAAAACCAGTCCATAAGGGGCAAATCGGCATATAATGAGTTGTTAAAAATGTAGGAAATTTAGGGAGATAGAAAAAATTATCTTGGAGTTTAGTCGATCCTCTATGTTTAATTTCAAACTGATTAACCAAAGCCTGGCATGTAGTGAGGATATTTTCGAAATGTCTTCCAAAGGGTGATTTACTCTTATAGGTTAGACTATCTCCTAATTCGTTAGGAAGTTCCTCATCTAATTCTGCAAGATATTCTATTTCCATATCTATCTGATCTTCATCATAATTAATCGCCTTTTCCAATACACTGATATACTGTTGAACTTCAGGATATAATTTTTTGGCAGCAACAGAAATACATAATGCGAAAAATAATGAATCAATTTCTTTTAATGACACAGAGTTAATAAGACGAGCCATTACAAATAGTATTCTTCTTTTTGTTTCTTTATCTGCCCTCAATGTATAGTTCAGTTTGTGGCTAAATCGATGCATAATATGAGCGGAGCATATATGGATTACTGTTTTTGGATAGATCACAGAACAAGAACGTTTATTCATTTCCCAGCAAACGTTAAGGTAGCCTTCCAGATTCTGATGATTGAAACTTTGGCAAGTGCTATGAATCATGGCCCAACTGAAATCTATTTCTACATGATTTGGAGCAAAGTTTTTATGTATTACAGATTTAACACAATATAGCCATTTATTCAAAAAATGTGATATCTCAATATTTGTATGATCGCTACTCAACATTTCTGCGAGGGGTACAGGGCTGGTTTTAGCATCTGGGTGTCTAATGGTTAATGCGTAGTAAAGAAAAGCTTTTTGGTGTTTGTCAATCTTCCGAACGACTGAACCAGTTGCATCTAGATGTAAGGATATTTTCCTTAAATCAAAGTGTTTTAGAATAAGTATTTGCTCCTCACTAAACATATGAATTATTACTGGTTCTCTCACTAATGTTTGAATATAACCATGAATTACATTTCCATTTATAGCAGCGTCATATGTTCTCTTGGTACCCACAACATCCAACCACATATCACAATCATACCTTTCTTTAGATAAATGCTCAGCTTTTATTTTCCGTAAGAGAGCTTGCGAATGTAAATTGTTGAAATTTCCATGTTTAGCGGCAAATAAATTTTTGGATTCATTGAATTGTTCGTAATAACAATTAATAGGGGAAGACTTGGATAATTCGGTGCTTACTTCCTGTCTAATTTCTCCAGATAGGTGACGGCTAAACGCTGTTTCGTTATCATTGTGCTGGTTTGAAATAGAGCCATATGTAAGGAAGTTAACTATGACATCATTCATACCTTCTGGTTCCGATTTAATCCAGAGTCTGAATGTAATACAGTTTTCGAATTTACACTTTCCCTCAGCCAACACAAAGTGGCAATCTCGTCGATTTGATTTTAGATTAATTCTGTGGTAGGAAAATTTCAAAACACATAATGGGTTGAAAAATTCAATTTTTTTGCTAATAATGTTAGTCCACTCGGAGTGCAAGTTTTTACCACCGAATTGTGGTCTAATTTTTTCCCATTCTTCAAAACTTAAAACGATTTGTTTGAGATTTGTCGAGTAACCCTCCAAATTCTCTTTTCTTAGAATACGAGGCTGTATTACATAACTTGCTCCAACTGCTGTTTCAGTAAATAAATTTTCATGCAAAGTTTGATTACCAAATGCATCAGGAATTATCGCTAACTCTTCTTTTGAACAAGTTAATGAATTAGTAGGATAATCAACAGAGCATCTGACAGTTTCGTGTCCAATTATTGAAAATTCGTCCATGTTATCTAGCTCGAACCTATCTGAATTTTTAGGAAACTTAAATCCACTAGTATGCAAATTTTTAATTTCGATACTGACTAGAAAGCTAACCTTTGTAGAATCATGTTTATGCAGCGAAAAGCTAGATTCAAATCGTGATCTAACTCCGTAATGGTTCTTGTGCCACAAAAGCATGATCTTTTGACGAAGCTGCTTGCGATTTCTCTGGAATAATAATTTTGACAGTTTTCCCCAGATAGAATCATGTTTTCGCCAATTGCAAAGCTTTAATTGTGATTCAATCTCTTGAATATTATCGCCTAATTTGAAAAGCGCACTTAAGAATCTTTCGGAAAGGTGAATATTTGAGGATGAAATAGCTTCATCATCTATTAAAAATGAATAAATGGTGAATTAAGGAGTAATTAACATCAACATTCTATTACGTACATGGAATATTTTTCACATATGTACCAGAAGAAGCATACCCCCATCCCGTCTTGAGTTTTTGTAAATTCATGTATACTTTCAAGTTTCAATAATTATTACAGCAGTGACTAGATGGAATTAGTGGAAAATCATCATATTTCAAAATTATTCATGATTTCGAAATTGTTGCATAGACAATAGCGCTAAAAGCTCTCTGTCACGCTCGAGACAATTCATAGTTGTTATATTCAAACACTAAAACAACTCTTCACAATAAAAATATTTTCAGGAAACTTATGCATTTGATATGTCGTCAATATTATCAATATACAATGGGTGATTTGATTAATTGTTCTGAATCTAAATTAAAACCAATTAAATGTACATCAGTTTGAAACATAGTTAGATAGTACATAGTTAAGGGTAATCTGTATTGATATTCGGGCGTTCACGGTGAATCTCAGAATTGCATAATTTACTACTAGGAATACTCTTGATGAGATAGAGATTGACTTCTATGATTTTTTTTTTCTTAATTTTCAATCAAGATGGTGTTTTTTAATAAAATAAGACGTCGACTTCCTTATATGGGCATGACATTTTTTCAAAAATTGTTGAATCTTTTTGAATTTTTGAACATATTATTATGAGACTATTTCCTCTCAGTAATAATTTTTATTTTATTTATTTTTGCAGAAGAAACGATGCTAAAGGGCATTTTTTCAAAATAATCATAAAACGCAGTCGTGCACTAAACAATCGTTATAAAATGTTAGAAGAAAAAATTTTCAATTCTAGTTCAAGGGTCTGAGGATGCATCATGTGTTACCCCAGAGAAATTTTTTGACTTTCTGATTATTATTTTTGGTTTTATAAGCATTCTAAGGCTTCGGCCCACGAATTTTTCCGAATTTCTACATCAAAAGAGGTGATAAAATTCTACACTGCCATATATTGTTCCCAAAATTAAAAATTTCGGAATCTACAGGTCAAAATATACAGGTTCACGTCAAAAAGTTCAGGAATATGTCAAAAATTAGGAAATTAGGGGCATAAAAGAATATGAAGGGTATGCAAGTACCCGGTGATCATATATTACTGTGGGAAATTGGACAGCAGAATAATTCTGTTATTCTTCATAAAAATGCGCCAGCTTCTTATCTATGCGTAGCATTTGTTTTCAACACTTTTACAATAATATATCATGAGTTATGACCAATTTATGACTATGGTTTTGTCTGTTTTGTCATATTTTCACACCTCAAGGCCCTCAAATATCAAATAAAGTATTATATAAAACACCAAATTGGTAATACAAATATGGAAATAGCATTTGTGCATAAAATGAGACGTTACACAACACGATCCAATCATTATTCGATAAGTTATGGACTTTTGGGCCACAGAAGGGGGCAAAAAATCTGACATTTCACACCTGTTGATATTTCAGAAACGCTTTGAGATAAAATGATCATAGGCATTAGAAAATACTGTAAATACCTGACTTTCTATACGTTTATAATACATTTTAGGACTCTAGGTGTCACACTTTTTAACATGACCATATATGGTAATTTGATGTGCCCAATTTTGATGACGAAGCAAATTTTGTAACTATTGATCTCTGGACAGCAGAGACTAGCTCTAAAATTCTAGTCACATCATGATACTATTTCTTACTCATTGGATAAACTTTTGGGATTATATTATAATTCGAATGATGTGTTCTGATTTCAAATGCCCAAATATGGTGGTGTCAAAGTGGCAATATGTTAAAAAGCTGACAAAAATCCAACTTCTGATCCAAATGAGATAGAGCTTAGCTCTAAATTTCTAAAAATAGTCTAATTCAATTTCAAATGACATTATCTATTTTATGCAGTTTAGGAACTCCTTTTCCTCGCACTTTCATATTCTGGACTCAGCCACTTCGACACAAATTAATTAAATGCTAATTATGAAGGTGTAAAAAAAGACCATTTGGGCATATGGATGTAAAAAAGAGAATTTTTATTCTAGAAAGTCAAACTTTTTTTTAAAATGCTCAGTATATGTAGGCGCATGTTTTAAAAGCGGGCAGTTTTGGCAATATAATACAAAAAAATTGAATTAGTATACTTTTAATGAAAAATAGTGGTTTTTTTTTGACCAATTTCACAAAAATGACAATAACATAGAGTAGATTAAAGAAAAAGCATATTTCGGTTCGATTTAAAACATTGAGTATTGACTCAGGTATATTTTATAATTGACATGTTTCGCGCTAAAAACTAACATAAAATTTTTTTGTAAATATTTGGCTAGTATGGATTAGGCCTATATTGACATTGTCTAGTTCATAACTAAGGATATATACATAGTAGAACTCTAATATTTTCAGGGATATCTTAGATATATTAGTACTATCCAAAAACGCAATAAAAACATTAGGTCGTCGGGTGTCAAAATATCAGTACAGAGCACCCTTAAAATATATGTTTTACAGATGCTAGAGTGAACACCGGGCGGCTAATTTTTAAAAAAAATTGTTTAATGAAACAAGGGGTCATTTTTTAGCAACATGGTTTCGGGTGTCAATGTAGCCTAAGTAAGATAGCTAGATACGAGCTCTCGGTTATATTGATAGCAGACTTATCATATTACTTAGAAATAATCGATTTAGAAATATTTTTTAGGGGATCCTTAGCCGTGAGTATATATACAAAGTAGAATGAATATACCGTCTACAAATAATAAATAAGATACGTTTATTAACGAGGTTCGAATGAGAGAGCTTATACTGTACTAAAATAACGAGACTAGTATTTTTACTAGTATTTGCAAAGATTAGAGGTAAATAATATCAAGAATATATAACTAAAAGTAGATTTAAATAATCGTTACCTGAAGAAGAGGGACCAGAGTTTGCCTCCATTTTGTAAAATTGATGTGAGTGTAAATAAGGAGAAAAACAAGCTGTACGAATTATGAAAAGATAAAATGATGACTAAAATAATATAGTAAGGGCATAGTATGTCATATTTATACTTTATTCAATCACTATAGATGAGCCAATCTATAATGATTGAAGCACAACAATTCATAACGAACAAGTGGTGATTAGTTAGTACAAGGTGTTAAGAATTTGATGTCCAATCAGATTAATAGGTTTTCCTAGAATAGGACATCAATTCCTCAACACCTTGTAAAAGGATATGTTTGTACGTATAATGATAATGAATAAATAATTGTGATAGAAGCAAACTTATACAAACCAGGGTAAGGATAAATTATTCAAGTAATAATAATTAGTTATGAAAATGAAGGAAAACACCATAAAGTGATATACTATATTGTTGTAACTGTTACCCAGAAAATTGCCTATGGGAATTTTGTATTAGAAATTTTGCAACGTCATTGTGGGAAGAGGAGGTGTGATATGTGTTAACAATTGAATAATTGAAAAGCACCATACTGACTGAAGGGGGCTGCCAAATTTCAGATGAATTGGATGGGAAATGAGTACTTTATTAAGGGCGAAGTTGTGCTCAATATTGCCTATGGGAATTTTGTATTAGAAATTTTGCAACGTCATTGTGGGAATAGTAGGTGTGATATGTGTAAACAATTGAATAATTGAAAAGCACCATACTGACTGAAGGGGGCTGCCAAATTTCAGATGAATTGGATGGGAAATGAGTACTTTATTAAGGGCGAAGTTGTGCTCAATATTGCCTATGGGAATTTTGTATTAGAAATTTTGCAACGTCATTGTGGGAAGAGTAGGTGTGATATGTGTTAACAATTGAATAATTGAAAAGCACCATACTGACTGAAGGGGGCTGCCAAATTTCAGATGAATCGGATGGGAAATGAGTAGTTTATTAAGTGCGAAGTTGTGCTCAATATTGCCTATGGGAATTTTGTATTAGAAATTTTGCAACGTCATTGTGGGAAGAGTAGGTGTGATATGTGTTAACAATTGAATAATTGAAAAGCACCATACTGACTGAAGGGGGCTGCCAAATTTCAGATGAATCGGATGGGAAATGAGTAGTTTATTAAGTGCGAAGTTGTGCTCAATATTGCCTATGGGAATTTTGTATTAGAAATTTTGCAACGTCATTGTGGGAAGAGTAGGTGTGATATGTGTTAACAATTGAATAATTGAAAAGCACCATACTGACTGAAGGGGGCTGCCAAATTTCAGATGAATCGGATGGGAAATGAGTAGTTTATTAAGGGCGAAGTTGTGCTCAAATTTCGCTGCTGGAATTCGCTGCTAACTTCACACTCGTGACAATATGATACTATATTAGTATTCTTACTAATCATCTCTATTGAACTGCCCAATGAATACCAACTGGATTTGATAAGGAATTGTTGATAAATAATGTAATAAGATGTGTCTAAATAACATGGTAACAAAGCCTAACTAATAAATCCTATTGTGTCACTTCAATCATTGCAAACAATTTTACATGGGCGAAAATTAACGTAATATGATACACACGTAGCTTATAGCATATACGTAGTGTTTAACAATTTAATCAAATTCCACTCGATTCCACTATTCAGTCAAAGATTCCACTAGATTCCACTATTCAGTCAGCCCCCGTTTTTCCACCATTCAGGCGTTTTCCACCGTTTTCCACCATTTTCCACCATTCAGTCGTTTTCCACCATTATCCACCATTCAGTCATTTTCCACCATTTTCCACCATTCAGTCGAATTCCACCATTTTCCACCATTTTCCACCTTTCAGTCGATTTTTAGAAATTCCACCACTTTCCACCATTCAGTCATTTCGACGAAAATTCAGAAATTCCACCATTTTCCACCATTTTCCACCATTCAGTCAAGTAGTTTTCCACCATTTTCCACCATTTTCCACCACTCTCGGATGTTTTCCACCATTTTCCACCATTTTCCACCATTCAGTCAGACCCTATACCGAGTATAGCAATGCCGTTGTTTACTACAATCGAGCCTGTCTGCGTATGCAGGGGACAGACGGGAGATAGCCTAGAGCAGAATGCGGGGCGCGCGCTTAGCGAGATAATCCTACAGCTGAGCAACCTCAGTCTGAGAGGCGGTCAGCTGATCGAGGGACTGCTAGAAGAGATTTCCCGCTTGAACAAGAGATACAACAGTATCAAGAATAGAATTGATTCTATGAACCTAGAGATTGAAAGCCTGGATGCTAAAGCGCACTCACAAACTTCAGTTGTTATCTGTAATAAACATAAGAAGCCTTCTCAGTATAAACCTGTGTTCATGAGACACACGCTTCCGCAGTCGCTAAGAGACCAGTACGATAAATGTGAACCTCCGCCTTCTTTCAAAGCGATTTTCGGAGACATTCCATCTGCCCAAGGTGATTGTGAACCTCAGGAGAGAATTAGGTTTTATTCAAACATAAACTATTTCAAGGATAGCTGGTGTGAACAGAAAAAGCAAATGAAAATTAAAAAGCGAATAACTAGGAATAAATTGTTAAAGTTGCAAACGACGGAGATAAGCGATGTGTTTCAAAAAGATGACAAATTCTACCCCGTCCCGATCCATCATGTAAAACCAAGGATAACTGAAACTCTTGACAAATCTCAACCGTTATTAAATGAATTAAACGAATCACCGAATATGCAGCAGTCTACGCCACAGTCTGATATACCTATAGAACCAGATATCTCTAACCAAGCCCTGTACGAATACCCTTCATTCTGTACAAACTGCTATCAGGATTCCGAGCCCGATACAACCAGTGAGCTCAGTAGGGAGCAAGGCAGCTACAAAGACGACTCTAGTATAATATACGAAATATTTGCACCAGCAGAAATGGCATCATCTCCTGAATTAGACGGCAATACTGGGCAGTTCTCGCAGCGCAATATGAATAGAGCTATGGAACCCATACCGACAATTTCATATAGTAATAGTATAGAAAGTATTGAACTGCCAAAATCAGAAACGTTAGTGGGGAGAAAAATATTTCCATTAAAGGAGCGTTCTAACGTGTCTCGGAGAGAATCAGCCGTTAAAAATCTACTCAGGAGCTTTGTCCTAGAGAGGAGGAGGTTTATCAAGCTAGAGAGCAGCAGCGGCAGCAGTGAGTATTCAGAAGAATCTAGCGATGATAGCGATGATAGTCAAGATTAGCCTTTCGTGTGTAACTACAATAAAGTCACGCTCACTTATATTATTGTCTGTATAATCTGCTCATTTTATAATATACTACGTATATTCAATTTAATTAAATGCTAGCTCAGTACATGGAATGCTGTATAAGTATACCCACAGGCAATAGTTATTATCCTGGGTAGGGTAGGTCCTGGACACGCCTAAATTCATTGTACTGAATATATATATATGTCACGGGACAGTCACCTAAAACAATGGTTTGTATTACGTCTATCTTCAATTACCCAAATTACGTAATCTAGGCTTAATTAACTTGTATTAGCTCATCCAAACAATGAGCTAATAACCAGCCTATTATAGACTTTCTGTGAATTTCTTACTTTCTAAAAGAAGTCTATTAAAATTTTTAGGTAAATTGCCATTAATTATGTCACTATATATTTGGTCCGGCCGGACCAAATATTTCGTGGCAGTTAATTTCATCTAATTATTACACTTCTCAGAACGAAAGATGCAAATTAACAGACGTCCGTCTTAACAGCATAATAGCATAGATGTGTTATAGTGAGTCAAGTCATTTGGATGGTAATACACATTTAGACAAATGGAATAACTGATCTCTTACATGGAGATATCATCAACCATCAATTATTAACTATGGTTTAGTGGCTTTATTCCAATAGATAAGTGACTTTGGGTTGGTTACAGACAAATTTTGATAAATTAGCACTTCACCCCAAAAGTGAAATTAAATAGTCATACACATCATTGTTTTAGGATGTACGTACAGCTAAACCATCTGGCATCAAACGTTTTATAATCATACCTTATCTAATTTATTCTACCAAGACTACTTCGTTTTTGAAACATAATAAAGCTCAAAACTAGCCGCACGAAGCAGAGATGGCTCAAGAGAACACAATAGAAATTAGCAAGCTACAGATGCCACAACTAGAACAGCTAAGAGCAGCGTTGGAAGAGGTAATTGTTGTGCGGTTAGGTCGCCCATAGTCGTAACTCGGGTACTTGTACACAAGATCATTCAACGAACGATATCTTAATTAAATCCAACAAGGTTTTGTGCAATTAAATAAGTATTTTCACGGAAGTCGTATGCTTCGTAATACGGTTACAACGTGGGACAAAACAGAAATTACTCGATTCATATTTCGGCTATCAGTTGCCCTCAGATGATGGACTACTAGTTTCTTTTTCAGTAATTAAAATAATATACATTTAATTCGAATATAATCACAATTTAAGTAGCAATTATAACGATTTCATCAAATGTACATTGAAAGCCGAGTGTATTTCTTTAGGAAATTCAAATCTTATCCAACTCACTTCAGCAGCTGAAGAAATTCCAACAGAAGTTTTTGGAATCAAAGGAATGTCTTCAAAAGTTCAAACCAGAAAATGCTGGTGAGTTTAATAGAAAGGATGATCCTTTCCATTAGATTTGGGCCCCTCTTAACATTAATTTTGAAGATTTAAACAGTGTACTTATTATTGTTCAATGCAATACCCCTTAGATCTAGTCATAAAATAATAATTTTAAAAATAGAATTAATACCTACGTAAATGAACTTATAATTAACTACGTACATCTAATATTTCTAGGTAAACCTCTGTTGGTGCCGCTAACTTCATCTGTATCCTCTTACAACATTAATATGTGTATAGATTGTTAAATTGATTATATAATTATCATTTGTTTATATGGCAAAATTTCCTTAATAAGTTGCTTAGATGTATGTTCCAGGAGTGCTGAGTGAAACAAACAAAGTGATTGTGGAAGTAGGAACTGGTTTCTATATCGAAAAAGTAAGTAATTTATTTTCGCCGACGTAATCGATCCACGGATGTGTAAGTACTGATCATGTGCGCTTTAGGATATAGTAGAGGCAGAATTATTTTTCGACCGTCGTGTAAAATATGTGACTGAGCAAATGCAAAAATTGCAGCCTACTCTGCAAGAGAAATACCAAAGCAAAGAAGGTAAGCTATAACTGAATCGGCATTCTACCGGTTTTCAATTGTATTAAACATTTAGGTATCATGGGAATTATGCAGCAGAAGGTCCAACAGTATCTGGCCTCGCAGCAGCAGGCAGGGGCTGCGAAATAACCGTCCGGATCCCAGCATAACTATACATGTTAGAACAGTGTATCAGTATACGTGTAAAGTAGTTACCATTAGTCCTTCTAAATGTTAGTTCTTAAAGTTTGTTTTCATAAAAGTTTTAGAATAGATATAATTATTACAAATTATAGCTTAATACCCAGTAAACATAATTTCTAGACTACTTACCTCTATATCATATTTACACATCGCATTATACATTTAATTCCTGTATTTAGACTTTAGAGTATAGCCAGATCCAGTGTTTAATGACGTGCACGTAATTACATGTATATATACTACTCAGATAAATAATAAATAGGTCCTTATCAGCCGAGTAAAAGTCAAAAAGCTAGCATGAGTGAATCATTTGTACATATCATTGATCCTTTTTGCCTTCAGAATTAGCTCGCTGTTTGATCTCTTTAATAAAGTGCTGTTGTGCCAGAGAGTTTACAGTTTGGACCACAAAGTAGACTATCATTGTAGTGACTAAGCAGGCTAGAAGCAGTGAGATGATACCTCCTTCACTGGAGTCCTGTCCAAGCTTGAGTTTAGTTCTCTGTTGCTCGAAGTAACTCGTAATGTGAGGCTCTAGGAGCTCCCCGAACTTAGGAATGTCTGCTATCAGGCCTATCACGATTTTCAAATAAGATTCTGTGAATATTATTATTACAAATGAAGCCTGCATTGCTATTTTAATTCCAGCTTTGCCTACAAGAGTTGCTGCGAAGAAAGTTGAGAAAGGAATTAGAAAGTAACCACAGGTAATGCCTGCCAAGTCGAACAGGGGATTTGGAATAGAGGCACAGAGTAGGATGCCGAAGAACCCGAAACGGGTGACCAGTTCCTGGACTCGCTTCTTGACAGAGGAATTCTCTGAGATGTCTTCCTCAAGCGATTCTCCAGAAAGACGAGCTGCTCTGGCCATAAAGTAGGGCGGAAGCTCTCCTATCGCAGTCCCTACGATACAGGCAATTCTTAATATACTAACTTAGGTTATACATACTTCATACTGTTCATAGCTGAAAAATCTATAGTTGTTTATGTAATTTGTAGAATTAGAGGACATAACATTAAATTTCAATAAATGATTTGTCATTAAAATAGTAGTAATCATTAAATAAGTATAGCGACTGTGGTTCTTAATAGAATTTACCATCATTTCATCCCGTTGTTATTTTAAGACCTATCGAGTTAGACTGGTCAATCAAGTAAATTATACAATTTAAAAATCTATTTTGATAAACAAAGATAATTTAAAATCGTTTAAAATTACATTGCTAAGACAATATAATATTCCAAATAAACAGGTCACATTCATTAATAGTACAGTAGACTTAATTTGTATCACAAGTCTCAGTTCAATCAGTTCTGGCTAAATAATGGACTTTGTAGAATATCAAATAGCAAAATTACTATTATTAATTGTGATGTTTACTGTGTTTTTGTTTTGGTTCATATTAAGTTCTCAGAAATTAGCCATAATTAATAATCATATTTCTTTCTAATAGAAATGATTCGGAATAAAAACGTTGTTAAAACAATTTACCACTTGTTTATTTAGATTACAATAAGAATGATTTGTCAAATTTAATTATTTTAGTTATTTATCTTGAACTTGACAGTCGCCTTTTAAAATTATAACTACAATATAATTACCACTAAATTTACACAAATTTATTTTTTCCTAAATAAAATAAAATAAATAATTTACTAAAAAGTTCAGTGGAGTTAAAACTAAACTATATTAATAGTAATCATAGGTATGACAAATGTGGGTTTTAGAAATAGTAAATTCATCCCGTTAGTCATTAATATAATGCGGGTAAACAAGGTTAAAAATAAAATAAAATAGAAGGGTGAGAACATATCCAAATATAATGAGACATTTAAAATAGTAATATTTTAACAAATTATACCAATTCCAAAAGTCCTTAAAGCTACGCTTGATAATTTAATTAGAATTTATGATAAATATAACCAGTTTACTAAATAGTAAATAACGTATACATCAATAATTCGATAATTAAGTTAATGAAACACTCATTAATACCTGACAACTAATAACACACAATGCAATGAATAGCATAACTAAATGGAATCTATTCAATGTATTTTGATTACTATAAACACATTATAATTGACATTTAATATGTTTGTGTTATAGCCATATCACCTTTGCTAGCTAGTAGTGGTCGAGTACTTAAGGGAATTAATTTACAACACATCAACACTTAAACTATTTGAAACGTACAAATACTTCCAATAGTATTAGATTTTAAAGTTTTCTTGCTTCTACGTGTCTTAGTGTATTATCCTTCACTGAATCCTATACAAAGCAATCCATTCACCACACTCAAACCATCAGTATATAGAGTGCCTATACAAACGTACTGTAGTCATATAAATAAGACCAAAGTGAAGTCCGTAAAATTAACAATAATACAGCTTCTTGATTATTCCAGTTAACAGTCTACAAGATATATTCCTACACTTTCTCCCAAAATGAACCAAATTAAATGTGTTGTTGTTGGAGACGCATCAGTCGGGAAGACGAGCCTCTTGAAATCCTATGCCAGTCACAAATTTTCCCAGGAACATACTCCAACTGTTTTCGACAATTATGTAGTTGATGTGATGGTAAACGGAGAGTTGTGCCATTTGGGACTATTCGATACACCAAGCCACGAGAACTACGACAAACTGAGACCGATGTCCTATAGCCAAGCTAACGTTATTCTGATCTGTTACTCGGTGGTTAAGCCGAGTTCTTTTAAAAGTATCACTGAAAAGTGGGTTCCAGAGGTCCACTTTTTCGCAGCCAAAATTCCCTTCTTCCTTGTTGGAACACAAACTGATCTCAGAAACGATTTAAACGAAGATTTAAACTCAAGCGGCGTCAAAAAGGTTCCACAAAAATTTGTAACTAAAAAAGAAGGAAAAAAGCTAGCGAAAGAGCTCGCGAAATATGGCAGTTGCATCGGACATGTGGAGTGTTCCGCATTAACACAGCAGGGACTAAAGACAGTATTCGACGAAGCAATCAGATCAGCCACAACAAAAGCATCAGGAGACAAACTTAAAAAAGGAAAATGTTACCTGCTTTAGTTGGGGTTTGCTAGCAGTCAGATTTGTATTGTAAAACTATTAACTGGCTATCATATTTTTTAAGTGAACGGTTTACAACTGTATATTATATATTGTGAGACTAATTGCATTTTAATTAATTAATTAAATCACTTTACGCATAAAATCTACTTTTATAAATACGTAGGCTTAAAAATAATTTAATTTAATAAGCATGGAACTTCATAAAGTATTTCTACACAGTACTTTACTAATTCATTGAAAATGGCAAATAAATATGTAATTAATGATTTATTCTGTCAACGCATAGCAGCTAATCATAACCAATCCCAACTGGGCATAGGAAGAATCGATATTGTAAATATTGAATTATTCAAACTAGCTTTACGTTGTACCCTAACAATTTGCGTAGTATTATCATTATTATCATTTATGTGGCGAAATAATGTTATTATAGATGCAATTAAAAGGAAAATACGACAAAATCTTGCAGGAAATTAAATTCCTAATCATTGTACTACGTGTAGTATAAAATATTGGACCATTTCTTTATTTTCTATTGAATTTAATTATAGAAATTGATCCTTTAATCTTCCGTGATGACTAAAATCCAAATATTGACATCAGGTTACTATGTCTTTCTATCATTCAACACATATACTAACAATATAAACATTATTATGAATATAACATAACTATGCAGGTTTAATTATTCTCTACAAAGTCCAAATAAGTGCAAATTAATCTATTAAATTTGAAAATATTTTGATTACATTCTATTGGTAGACTGGCTCTGCCCATTACACAGAGCACGTTACTAATAGATTTTACTTTGATTAAGAGTACAAATCGAGTTATGTAGATATTTCATACACTATGATTACTTATAGGCAATCAAAGAAAAAACTACCTGTCGAACTAAAAATGTACGTTTCAATAAAGTAATAATATAGGGAATGGTCATGAAACACTTATAACTGTGGTAATACCCTATCATGGACGTATAGTCAGAGGTTTATAACAACAAAGATACTCCTCAATACTCCTCCTATATTCTTGGAAAGAAACATGGTTAGAAGTAATGAGATCTGCTTTTCATGTTTGAATCAACTTTGAACAACAACCGAACTAACATTCACACGCTGGTTCCACAAAAAGAATATCAATTTTGTCCATTCTAAAACTACTTTGAACTAAAATTAGCCAAATTATGTCTAATTAGTCTAATTGCAATAAAACACCAAATTGAAACTACTGCCTTACAGTACCATAATTGGACGAATAAACTCTTTTAGATCCATCCATTAGAAACTTTGCACCTTTCAGTATCAATTCCTTTCCCTGAATTAATAAACTATTGAGCAAATTCTAATTTTACTGGAGGTAATTATAGAATATATACGTCAGACATACTTGGTTAGTTACGTAGTATATTCATTAATGTTCCACTAATTAGTGGAAATACCTATGTTAAGAATTTAGATAATTAATTCAAAGGGAACCACAAAAGTGTAAGCTAACAGAGGTGACTTCAGTAGTGGATTAAAAAATTAAACCCGTCATGTAAGGAAATATCACCTGAACTTATCACCTGCTAATGTACATTGTGTTAATTAGAGAAAAGCTTTCATTAATTAAGCAGATTTTTAGAGTTAACGCAATTATTATTGAAATCTCTCAATTAATTATTCTAAAGAAGTAGCAGTTATAAAACCTACCTGCCCCCCAAGAGATAGCTTCTACTTGCACTTTATTTAAAATTTTCCAAAAGCTAACAGCAGCCTCACTCCCCCCTATGGGACATACAATGTTATCAGGGTAGGGGGGTTCTGGAAAGTCTAGAGATTCACAAGTCCATGCTGCTAGAGTTACGTGGGTTATGTGCGGCCCCAGGTATAGAAGGAATGTGTGAAGTCCTGTACCAAATCCAAATGAGGAAAGAAATCCTAAGAAAGTCCAGTAAAATACCCAAGAACCATTCTTCTTTATGGCGCCGAATAATACCTAAGTATGATTAATTAAAATATATTAAAGATGGAAATTCATTTGGCTCTACGTTTTACCCTCGACACAAAACGAGACAAATTCTTGAATGTTAAATCAATGAATTATTTGATTAGTTTAACCGAAGTTGATTAAGCGAATTACAATAAATGTAGATTACAAAATGCTATTTGAATAAGATGGTTATTACAATAAATAAAAGTAAAAAATACATCTTGTATCAAATTTTACGTGTTCTAGCTAATAATGCAAATTTTGAAAAAATGTAACATAAAAGGTATGAAAGAGTTTTAACTTAACTTATGTCGTAAATAAATGAATACATTGGCACTAAGTGTAATGAACTAAGTAAATATTTTAGGTCAGATTAATAATTCATGACTGAGAAGAATTTTAAATATGTTACTCAACAAAGATTTTGGTATGATACCAAATATCTACGTACCTAATAATTAAACATAATTACAAATACTTTCAATTAGCTACAGCATTCCTAAGATGAAAAGATATATTAATTAATACTATAACCTGTACTCAATGGAAATATGCATGAATTAGCTTAAAGGACAGAATACCTCCATCATCTGACTAGAATTAATTGAACAAATAATGTATGTTCTCGAGTTGCAAAGTTTCCTGTATAATTTAGATAATTACATTATAAATTAAACTACTTTCCTTACAATACAGTGCAATGATAACAAGAAATACTAATCTAGTTTGATTATTATTTTATATTACCCAATAAGAATGTGTGAACATATGTTCAGACAAGGGCAATCAAAAGGAATGTTTATCTGCTGTTAATTACTGAATAATTTTATGAAAAAGAGTTTATTTTGCAATACTTACTTGATGTGGACCTTCTATTTGGTCTAGAAAGAATAATCCAAGGCAAACAATGACTCCACAAATTAAAAGTATTTTATTTCTGACAATCCCAGAGTACAAATACTTAGCATTGTCATACAGACACATGGCTAAGTGGTACACAGTCGCGAGTGGCTGTTTCCATAGCACTAGATCTCGGGACTCTGTTAGTGCCAGCTGTGAGGTAGAGCGTCTGAGATTTGGCTTTGTACAATCACTGTTCATTTCACAACTCCTAAATAATTATTGTAGTAATAATACAAAAATCAATTAATTATTCAGAAATTGCAAGTTTTACCTTTTCTTAGCAAATGGAGGATAGAGAATTGAAATTGGAAAAATCTATCGGAAGTTTGACTAAATATTATATGTCTAGTTTTAACTTATAAGCATCTGCATGCAGATGCTTATAAGTTAAAACTAGAATTTTAATTAAATGTTACTTAGATGAAAGATGTACAGAGGTCGATTTACTGCGGGAAGTTATCAAAATAGTACACAATTATCGGATAAAATTAAGCTGTATGTGAGAGAGACACACTAAAATGATAGTAAACTCTTACAGACTGACAAAAAAAGAACGCATTTAAATATCACCAATTCCATTCATTAAAATACTATACCGTCTACCTTAATTAACCACATTGAAATTCCAAAATTTAAGATGATGTTCAATATATAAGCGAGGTGATAAGTTCTAGTGCAAGATGTGAAACGACCGTAGCGGGAAAGAACGGTTTGCAATTAATAATAATAGAACCGAGAAACTGTCTAACTTGGCAAAATGCATGGAATTACTGATATTTCTGAATTATAAATTATGAGTTCAATCGAGGATAAACTGATGAATTTAAAGTGCCTATTTCAAATTATGATTTAATAAACTCCTGTTAAATTTACAATATCTAAAAGATACCATCAAGTTAAAAATGCCTGGAAACAGATCACTAATATTTATGAGTTTAATTAAACTTTCAAGCAGTTGATCATATTTTGCTGATATTCCAAAGGAATCTACATGATACAATTAGCAACTAATGTTAATTACATAATACATTACAAAAATAAATACACAAATTGAGAAATACAAAAATAAATAAGTGTGAAATCAAATTTGTATCTATAAACAAGTGATAATCTAATGGCATAGCTATAGTTACAAGTTAAAAGCTACTTTCCACTCCTGTAACTGATTTAAGTTAATAACGCTGCCTCCACACACGATAACCACAATCCTAAGTTTCCTATCCGGCAGCGCACCACTCTTCTGCAGGCTGCCTATAACCGACAGGTCGTACACAGCTGAGAGGGCTGCTCCACAGGACGGCTCTACCAGCATTCTGTATTCGTCTGCGAACTTAAGGCACGCCTCCACGGCAGCTGCGTCTGTAACCGCTGCGCTCACGGCTCTGCCTGCTAGCACGTGCTGTAAGGCAGTGGGGGAGGGGCATTTAGCTCCAAGGGTCTTAGCAATACTCGTGATCTCCATTAAAGAGACTGATTGACCCGATTTGTAAGATTGGTTTAAGCAGTCTGCTCCTATTGTCTCCATCCCTAATACTTTAGTGCTCTCCCAACCGACTTCCCCCAGTCCCTGTATGACCCCGTTAAGCAGGCCCCCTCCGCCTACGGCCACGATCACCAGATCCGGTGCCTCTGACTCTCCCCTGGCGCTCAGCTCCTGGTGTATCTCATGCACCACGGACGCATGCCCCTCCCAGATATAGGGGTGCTCATAAGGAGGGATGTACCCAAACCCTTCCTGCTCACATGCCTCTCGCGCGCTCTCGTCAGCCACGCTCCACACATCTCCTTTCACAATTACATTTGCACCTTGCACCTTCAAGCGCTCCGTCACGTAGTTAGGCGTAGAGGATGGCAGGTAAACTGTGATTGGAACTTTAAGTCTGTTCGCTGCGAACACGCCCGCTAGCCCTGCGTTCCCCCCAGAGGAACAGACCAAGTGCTTAACGCCCTCCTTGCACCGCTTTATGCACATGTTACCTATACCGCGTATCTTGTAGGAGGACGAATTCTGTAGATTCTCGAGTTTGAGGAGCACCGTGTGTGGGTAGGCGTGGGAGAGCGGAGAGGAAACAGAGGGGAAGCGGACCAGTGGAGTGGGCACAAGTAAATCGGACAAGTTCGTTACCTCACTACTTGTCATTGTACGAATTCTTAATTAGGGAATAGTTATACGGATGTCAACTGAGGAACTGCTGTAAAACTCTATTATAGTTTGTTGTAGTATAATTGGTTAACAAGTTATCAGAACATAAATAATACAGAGGGTCCATGAATGCCAAATAGTAAACAAACTGGAATAATACAATCCTATTTCTGTGGAACTGAAAGTACAAGCCATATTTATTTGGGATGATCTCTAAACTAGATTTAGTAGTACACGTGTTGCATTAATTCCATGTACTAAGTACCCAATGGTACACCTAAATTAATGGAATCGAGAGTAAAGTATATTATGAATTTCTTGCTAGCATCAGCAATATTTCTTTATCACAATACCACACAAAGAACTGTGGCACTATTAGTTCTGCTCCAGCCAGTATAACAATACTCTCTATCTTATCAGTACAACACCTGGATAGCCTAACCAGATAGGTCGTTAATACTGAACTTTGATTCATCATACAACTCCGCCCTAACCACGCGACCACTGAAATAGCGCCCATCGAGTGAGTCCGAAGCTCTCTGGCTCTCCTCAGCTGAGGAGAAGAGCACGAATATCTTCACAATGACAGACCCGTCCTCCTGTGTCTCCTGGTACACCACCACTCGCTGCACGCGTCCGTACTTGCTGCACTCCTCGTTGACCTCCCCCTCCAGCTCCTGGTCGATGTCCTCCGGCCCGACCATGTTCCTCAGCACCGTCACGCGGGACTCAGTCTTGCGCGAGAGCTTGTGCATCACCAGGAGCCGCGCGTTGCTGCCGGATATGCTCACGCTCTCCTCCTGCTGCAGACTCAGCTCGGGCTGTCCCAGCAGCCCTGACAGCCCGCTGTCCGGGAGGGACAGCCCCGCGAGACCGGCGCCCGTGTAGGGCAGATTGGCGTTAGGGGGCATCAGCGGGAGGGGGGGCGTCAGGGCGCGGCCCACCCTCAGGTACTGCCCGCCCAGCGTAAACAGGTTCATGCTGCCGATCGCTTCGTCGCAAGACTTCTGCGTGGCGTACTCCACGTAGCCCCAGCCCCTGTGCTTGGTAGGATTTACGTCAGGCGCCAGCTGCACGCTGCGGACCGGCCCGAACACCTCGAATACACTCTTCAGCTCCTCCTCCGTCACGTCCAGGTTTATAGAGGCCACGTACACTCGGTGGTACTCGCGCGCCTCCTCGTTCATCTTGGCGAATATGGGGGCGGCTTGCGGCACGTTGTTGGGTCTGCCCACCTTTACGGGCCTCCCGCCCATGAGCGCCCCGTCCATCTGCTCCAGAGACAGCTGGGCCGCGTCCACCGTCTCGAACTCCACGAACGCGTAGCCCTTGTGCTTCATGGTGATGGCGTCCCAGGACATGTTGATGCTCTTAACGGTGCCGAACGGACAGAACGCGGTTTTCAGCGTGTCCTCCCCCAGCTCGTAGTATATGCTGCCCACGTATATGCGGGACATGAGCAGGAGGGCCCGCTGTCGCTGGGCCGCGTCCGCCAGCGCGAGCATCTGGTTCTGCTGGTTGTGCGCCTGCTGAGACTGAGCGAACTTCATGGTCTCCTCCAGTGCGTACTGCTTAGCTCTCTTCAGCTTATCCTCCTCCTCTTCCGTGAGCCCCGTTATGCCATATATGTTGATAGAGGCACCGATCATGCTCCTACTATTCTGTCCTAATAAAGCGATAGGGGTTAAACCAGCTAAGCGGTTAATACAGTCAGGTTCTTTAATTATGAACATTCAAGGGTCCAAAAATAGTGTTCATAATAGAGAATTCATAATAAGCGAACTCAACTTAATACAAACCCTATGTAAGTTGTTAAATTGGGACCATAGGGCTGGTTCATAATAAAAAGTTCTTCATATTAAGCAGACGAAAAATGTTCACAATAAGCAGACCTGACTGTACATGATAACGTCCTATTATTGGTAGCATGGACAGGGTTGGTATATAATCTATATATGCTGGGGAAATCTATTTTAGGTACATCACAATTATCGCATTATATTAATATTTCGGGAATTTCCATAAACAAATAACAATTCAGGCCTTGAGTTTCGTACGATAGAAAATACCATTTTTGCCATTAAAATTGATACTAAAATATCTGAATGGTATTAGCGTAGCAGCATATCAACTTATCTTGAACAACAATTACTCCCTTGGGACACTCGGAGACCTCAATAGTATGGATGCTCCTCCCTGTTAGGTCGAACACGCGTATAGATTTAGCCTCGTAGTCGCTGATAATTATATTTCCCGAGTTGTCAATGCTGAAGAATAGGGGGCTGGATATCCTTTTCGGGTCCAAAGGGATTATGCTGCTCTTCCTCTCTCCATCTTTTGAGAATAAATGCATACAAAAGTCGGACTTGTCGAGTGTCAGAATGGAGTCATGAGTCAGCCCCACGTCTCGAGGGAACCAGAGGTCGCCCGACCCGATGTACTTCAGAAACTCTAGATCCGAACTGAAAACGGAAATCGTGTGGCTACCCGAGTCCGCTACGAAAAGCTCTTTCCCATCCGCGGCAATTCCTCGCGGTTCTTTCAGCTTCTTGTTGTCAGTGGAGCTCGCCTTCGACACCAGAGAGAAGTCTGACAGGGAGAACTTCAGCAATCCATGGTTCCCCACGTCAGTTACGAACACGGCGTCCGCGAGCACAGCCACGCCCCAGGGAGACTCAAACTCCCCCTCCCCGAACATGCACACCAGCTGCCAACCCATGGTCAGCACCACGACCCGTTTGTTGTCGGAGTCCACAACGAAGAGACTGTTGCTCTTGGCTTCGTAGAGGATGGAGCGGGGATTGCTAAGCCCGGGCGGGGCGGTCAGCTGACAGGTGATCGTGTCTACTGGGCCGTTCTTGCTCTGGTAGAACAGTATGGGATCAGATATCTGCATTCTCTCCATAGGAAGGGAGTCCGGACTGACGCAGTTAGACGCCATACCCAGAGAAGTATAAATCTAATTATGTTGAGAGAGGTAGTAATAGTGTACGTCTTATAAAGTTATAATTAATTAATTAAATAAATGTTTAGAATTTTATTAAATTCTATCAAAAGAGGTTTCATTCAACATATTAGACGGATTTGCATTTGCAATATGACCACAGTCTACAGCAATAATTGAGAAATCGTACAACCAATGCATTTGCGATCTCATAATTGACTAAATGAATCTCATATTACGAATGAGTTGTCATAGGTAAATAAGATGAAATGTAATATGCAAGCAAAGGGCAAATGCAGCAATTCATACAGCAGCTCTCAATAATTGGGAAGTTATGTCCAGACGAGCTCTTCCTATCTTCTCTCAGATTCTTCGCACAGGATTATATTCCACTAGAAACATTGGAAACTTGCCAAGGTGCTGGTGAAATTCTATCTATGATATTTGAACAAAAGGAGAATCCTCTCGATATAAATTGTGAATATTTGCAATCCATTCTAAATTACATTCAGATGAAATTACGAAGAGAACAAGTGCAAAATATTATTGAGAGAGTCTCTCTTATACCAAGACCAAAACTGTACAAATCTCTGAAATATCTAGCAGTTGAGTTGGATACTAAAATGAAGGCTTCTCCTCCTCACCATTTCGAATCTCTGCTGTTCCTCACACAGGCGTTCACTGGACAGACCAGCTACAAACACGTGTATGATGTGTTCAATAAACTGAAGGCTAAGAGAGTAATCACAGACACCAACATTGATTTCCTACAACAAGTATTTATAGAGATGTCCAGAAACGATTCTGCCCTAAGAGTGTATCTGGATATCGTCAGAAATGCGTTCAACTGACAATCTACACTATCTAAGACTCTAAGTACTATTATTTGCTACAAATGTGGTATGTATTAAAGTAAGAGTTTACTTATCCACCGATCATCGGCGTTTGTATTAAATAACCTGGATAGTTTCTACCGATGGTGTTTTTTATGTTTATAAAAAACACCATCGTTAGAAACTATCCAGGTTATTTAATACAAACGCTGATGATCGGTGGATAAGTAAATTCTTAAAGTAAATATCAATTACAGTGAACTCCCGTTGTAACGAAGTCGGATATAACGAATAACCGCCTACATATACATAGTTACAACGAAATGGAAATTTTCCTCCAAAGCAATAAATGCACTAATTATTATCCGCTTATAACGAATATCCGGATATAACGAAGGAATTTATAGGTCCCAAGCACTTCGTTATAACGAGAGTTGAATGTACGTAAGTAACTTTTATCCGAAGGAGTCAGTCCAGAAGTTTTTCTGGCGGAGACAATTTCCAAATGAATTTCATTTTGTGTGTGTAGCAATTTAAAATAGTCTATATAAAACAAATTATCAGTAAATATAAATGTTTTCTACAAATGTGAGTACAAAGCCTACCATTCTCCAGAGTATGATGTTATTAAACCTCTTTGAACAAAATTGAGTTTATTAAATTGAGATTATTGGCTTCACATCTGAAACTAATTTTAACTCTATACTCTAGAGACATCTCATCAGAGAACAAACATATTTCTTAGTTTATCCAAACACCTTCCAGATATACTTAATCCAGTGCCCTAATAGTAGTCCCCTTCTCCCTCACTCTTGTCCGAAGGCAGGTCATCCTCTCCGTTATCGAAGTGTGTGTTCGCGTAGTCTCCCGCCTCCTCGCCTGACGAGTGGGAAACTACTTCTTCCTGTTCGCTCTCAGAATCGCTGGGCTTCTTCTTCCCTCCCTCTTCCCCAGAACTAGCCTCTGGATCTCCGGGCTTTGTTGAACTCTTCACTTTTTTTATTTTCCTTTTCTTTATCTTTTTACTTTTTCCCTTTACTGACATTAATTCTACAGGCATTCCGGGTATATAGAAATCCCCAGGAGCTCTCTGTTTATTAGCTCTACCAACCGACTTACTCTCTAACTCGCTAATTACATAACCTTTGTGAGTGTCAGTGTGTGTTTGCGAGAAGTGAGAAGAACTACGCATACTCTTTAGAAACTTTCTCTTAGCCTCGAGACACCACCTGTCTTCCTCTTGTGTGTACTGATCTATCTGCTTTATAGGCTTGGGGAACTTTGAAAATAGTTCTTCTGGCTCACTTTCTATCTTTATGCTTTCCCTACTAAACACGTTGACGCTACGGCGATACATTACCTATGCAGTGAACCAATAAAATAGGAATATCGACCAAATGTTTCAATGACATAACCATATTACTACTATAGAATTTGCATTAGTATATGTCTATAATACTTGTATTATCAAGCACTACTATGATATAATAAGTAAGTGAATTTTAAGTGAGTTTCTTTACGAGACTCATCTTTTTTTTGTTTGTTTGTTCGTTAGTAATAATCGAAATAAGTTATAAGTTCCATGTTGTTTAAGAATCAAATTAGAATACTGTTGGTGACTAGTTAGTTTAATGGCTGATAAAGATGTCTACTATCTGTGTAAGAGTGTGATAATAAATATCTAAGGTTTGAGTATTTATAGCGGTACATACAGTTTGTCAATAAATAAGTTTGAAAAGTTTAAAGGATCGGGTCAGTGCCGTTCCAGTCTACCAGAGCTCTGCTCCACTTGGTGCGGACGCACAGCTCGAGAGGAGGAACCAGCGAAGAGTTGTGCACGGGAGATACGCCTGTTCGTGTGTCTATCGTTAGGCGAATCAGCTCCTCTTGTCTCGACAAACCGTCGTAGTACAGTAAATCGAACTTCTTCTCCAGTCTCCAGTCCTTCATGAGGTTCCTATTCGTGTTGAACAGGACTGTGAAGTGGCTCTCGGAGCAGACCACCCACACAGGGAACTCGGGCTCCTTCAGGTGGCTCCCGACAGTGCAGGACCCGTAGTGCTCGAACAGAGAGAGCAGTCCTACGTCACTCACGGCGGGCACTCCCTTCAGCAGGATAGCCGTGTCGCCCCCAGAGTTAAGCTGCATATCTCCGTTGAACACGTTGGACACGGCCCGACCGGTCAGGAGCAGGTTAACCATCTCCTGCGTGCAGTAGCCGTGCGCGCCGATCAGCTGACTGCCCGGGTCCATGTCCCTCTCGGCGGCCGCGAGCCCCCGCGAGAGCAGCGCTGAGAACAGCAGCAGCACGCAGCCCGCACTCTCGTGCATGAACTCGCCCAGGTGCTGCTCCAGGAAGGCACTCAGTTCCTCCTGGCTCCTCAGCAGGTGCACCTGCAGGAACTCGGTCAGCTGATCGCACTTGTATCCAGAGTTGGATCCGAAGTGCGGGGCGGGGGCCAGCAGCGCCACGGACGCGCTCCTGCGTCCTCCGGCCCGCCAGAGCACCTCGGAGAGAGCCTCGCGCAGGGCCAGCCTCCGGAGGGCGCCCGCGGGACGGAGGGCTTTGCCGGTCGGCTGCTCGCTCTGGAAGAGAAGGTACTTCAGGATCTGCGCCTGCAGGGCGGCGAGGAGGCCGCAGGGACCGCCCTTGAGCTGAATCAGTCCGAACTCTATGTCCGGCAGGTCGCAGAAGAAGAACCCCTGTCGCTTCCACTCCTGGTTGAAGGAGCGACCAGTGGCGGTCCCGAATAGGATCCTCCGGAGCGAGACCGCCTCCTTGTAAGAGACCGGGTGTGAGGGGGCTGGCACCGGCCCGACGGGGGGCGGCGGGGCCTGGATGGAGCTGAGGTCCGTCTCGTCCAGGTCCTCCAGACAGATGGCCTGCGCGTGGGGAGTGGGGATGAACAGCTCCAGCGTGTCTCTCTCGGCGCTGCGGACGGGGTCAGCTGACGTCGCGTCTGGATCAGCTGATCGCAGGAACTGGGACTGCTTGGGTCGCTGCTGCTTTGGGGCGCCGCGGGCTGGGGAATTAGTGTTAGCGACGAGAGACACGTGTTTGGCGGTGGAATCGATATCACTGTTATTTCCCGAGTCTGCATTGGTTGCCTTGTGAGGGAAAGCAGAGAATGAATGCGCGAGAGGAAACGGCTTGGAGGAGAGCTGGCTCGTTATAGAAAGTCTGATATTCTTTATCAGCACCTCTAGAATAGTAGTCAGAGGCCTTGAGGTGCTCTTGTTACGTTTCATAGCTTCCTCCATTCCCACGGCCTGAGCCAGCTCCTTCCTACTAGACAGCACTTGTCCACTGGTAACGCTCCTACATTCCTGACTGAAGGCCAGGAGAGTTTGCTTGAGGCCGCGTCTGACGAGGAACTCCTTTATGAGGGAGGAGCAGAGAGCGTCTATCGAGTGGGGCTCCGTGCTGTGACCGTTGGTATTCTCAGGTTGCATGGAGAGGAGAGGGGGATTAGTTTTGTGAATTAAAACCAAAGTAGATTAGTTTGGACCGAGCTTATCTAGACCTCCAAACAGAAAGTATGTAAACTTCAGAACCTACTACCTAGTTACGTTCTGTTAAAAATATTTGTATTGAACCATGGACCAATACTTGTCAGGAGGAAAGTAATAAATTCATTTTAGATATTTGTAAAATTATGGTAAATTAGCCAAATCTTTTTTCAAGTTTTGTCCCAACAAGTGATGCTGTTCCTTTGAGTTATCTTCACTCAAACATTCAGCAAAGTTTATCAATTCCTCTTTTCCCTTCCCAGCTAAGCTTCTGATCAGTGTATCAGCTGCTTCGTCCCTACTGGCGAGACCGGAGATCGTAGCGAGCTCTGCTTCGCTCAGCAATCCTCTTCGGAGCATCACCACAGCCAGCGTTTGTGGCTGGATATCTCGTTGTAGCTCATAGTAGTGAGACTTTATAATTAACGTGGGCTCGTCAGTGGCCATATGCTATTATAGTACAGTAGAACATCGTATACGTACACCAAGGGACCGTCAAAATGTGCACTCATCCAAATTCGTATTAATTAACCGGTGTAATCTTATATATTAAACTAGCTTTGTACCCGCGCTTCGCCGCGGTATTCAAATTCACGGGATGTCTTATAATGAGTAAATAATCATATTTACATATGTTATTGATAGTATTACTAATAGCCGAAGCGCCGCCCTCCGCCACAAAAAGGCTTCTTGGTAATTTCTGCAAAATATCATTATGTTCCAACGAACTTGTTATATCTGTACCTCTTTAGTGGTATTACCACTTGGGAAGTACAGAAGATAACTGTATATTCGAAGTATCATTTGTCAGTATTGGGGCTTAGAGTGTTGTAAAAATGAAACTTGAAATTTACGTGCTTCCTGACAGTACCCAGAATTGTGCAGGGAAAATTAATCTGTCCTGTAGAGTTAGATTAGTTGTAAGCTGTGAATTCCAGTTGGTTAGTATGTTGTTATGTTTTGACTCTGTATTATGTCATGGTGTCCTAGTTCTATAGCAAGGGACATTCAATTGTTGTTTTCTTTCATACACAATTGACCCATTGAATTATAGGCCAATAAAACTCGAGTCAGAATAATGTGAGAACTCTGCAATCTGATAGGTCAAGGTCGGTCCCTCGCAAAGTGTGAAAAATATGCATGTGGTAAATTGCAAATTATACATTATATGTACTTTAAAATATCATATTTGGATTCCTCATACACTAAAACCTAGATTGCACGTTTGAAATGTTTTTCTAGCAGCACTGTGAACTTTTGATAATTCCCATTGAAATGTATGGGAAGGTGCCAAAAAAATCACATATTTTGAGTTAACTTCGCGAGGAATGTAAATATCTCTTAAAAACTCCTTATTCAGGGTGGTGGGGTAACTCCTAGATGGCATACAAATTTTTTGGTTCAGATCTGTTGTGAACTCTCGGAGGAGATGTGATGACAGACATACACACAAACCTACTACTTTATCTTATATATTAAATCACAATGATTTGTTTTTTTGTTTGTTTGTTCAGAATTGATTGAGGAACTGGTAAGAGCTACATACTTGAAATTTAGCAGGGGGATAGGGAATAGTGTATCTAGAAACAAGTTCTAATATCTAAGAAAAATATTCACATCTTCCCTTCCCTAAAGGTGACAAAACTTTAGCCTATTAAATTCGAGGGTTTTCCAGTATGGATTAGCAGCTAGCATTCAATTCGTATAAAAGGATTTTAGTGCCTCTACCAATTGTTAAGTGTGCATTATAGATTGCCTATCTGCGACTGTAATTTAATTGGTCAAGAGGAAGTTCATTCGTCCAATCAGTTATTGTGTTCCCTCTGTCTATCTATACATTTCTAGGTTGTACAGTTCCTTAGTGATATTTAATTAATTTTCTATTTGGAGTTGGTATATTATTATACACGGACATGCGATAATATCTAGAAAAATGTCAGTTCTAATTAGCATAAATATTCAACAATCAGGCGCTGATTAGTATTTCCCAATTCATTTGCTCTGTCCTTTTATACGTATATACCTATGGCTGGGGCCCACGGATATAGACAGCTTAGGGGGGGCACAGCCCTACTCTGAACAATAGCATTACTGTTATGTGGGTCACTAGCGGTCACATAAATATTACCCATATGATTCCCCCTAATATAATCGACCTGTGTATAGGGCCTTTGACATTTTTTTATAGGCGACTAAATTCAGTTTGAGCTCAATCATGCACATACATTACTCAATTTGCATTAAGTCTATTGGAGTATGTATTTAAAAACAACCGGCATTGATTTTGAAAAGGCATGTGTTAGAATACAAGCGAGGGCCACAGGCCCGAGTGCAAGTTGTAAGAACGCGCGTAGCGCGGACGAGCAGCTTGTATATATAGATTACAATGATTTTTTTTGTTTATTTGTTTGTTCAGAATTGATTGAGGAACTGGTAAGGGCTACAGGCTTGAAATTTGGCAGGGGGGTGGGAAATAATGTTTCTAGGAACAAGTTCTAATATCTAAGAAAAATATTCATATGTTCCCTCTCAAAAGGTGACAAAACTTTTAGCCTATTAAATTCGAGGGTTTTCCAGTATGGATTATCAGCTAGCATTCAATTCGTATAAAAGGATTTTAGTGCCTCCATCAATTGTTAAGTGGCGTTATAGAATGCCTATCTGAGACTGTAATCTAATTGGTCGAAGGTAGTTCATTTATCCAATCAGTTATTTGTGTCCATACATTTCTAACATTCTATTGTGTCTATTTGATATCCAATAATTACCAATCAATGCAACAACTTCTCCACAGCCCAAAGTTAGGTGTCCACAGAGTTGTACATAACTCAAAGTTGCAATTAGACATTCAAAAAAATCACTTTTGAGCAACTCAAACTTAATAAACGACGAAAACAATTACATACTCGCACAAATAATAATAATGATTTACTATAACAATTAACACGTACACATAAGTATTGTGTCGACTTATTTAGGTTGATTATGTGACTTGATAATTTTTCCAAGTCGGACTTCCTCAATAAATCTATTCTCTCATGATTAATTATATTAATTATGAGAATGAGAATGATGAATAACTACGTCTAATCATGTTTTACCTTTTTTAAAGAAAATTCCCCTATTAGCAACTATTCTTGCAACAAAACCCGAGTTACGAATAAACCAATTCCACTGTAATGTGATAATGATAATGAGATGCCACCCGCCCGCATCCTCTTATTGAATTCGTATGGAGCTGAAACAATATTACCATTAACACTGGCTTAATTAATTAACAAATTATTTCTAGTGGATATCTAAACATAGGATAACTCATAAACAAAATAAAATGACAACACGTGCATATAGAGGCAGCTAAATCTCAGGTATAGAAACACCAATTTATATAAAATAGTCTTATCCACGAGCTGAAAGCTTTAGCTAAACAACTTTTGCAAAGCTAGGCATCTTTGATAGTTTCATTTCTTTGTATTTGTGTTTGTAGCAGCTTAGAAAGAGCGCCATAAGGATGCCTACGGTCTGAATAAGCGCTAACCCCACTCCGATAAATCCGATGCCACTCACTAAGCCGTCTGCAAAGCGGTTCACCTTGTTATTGCACCCGGGCACCATCAAGCTGACCAGTAGCGTAGCGTTACAATACTCATTCCCTTGGAAAGTTGTGAATGAACTATCACAGCAGCTCCTAGGGTAGAGCACGAAACTCTGTCCGCTGAAAGTTATATTTAGGTAGCTCGAGGTGTCCCAGTCTCTGTATCCGTAGTAGCCGCAGCAGTCGAAAGCGTCCTGAATGGCGTTAATGGTGTTAACGTAGAGAGCGTTATCGTTACCGAACTCCGTCCTGATTCCGAACTGGAACTCTTCGCGGAGATCTATAAACAAATAAAAATTAGGTAAATCACAAATACAAATCCTCTTTCAGGTAACGCGTTAGTCTATAAACTCCTCGAATGCCAGCATTATAAATAGACATAACCAACTTATGAACTTACTTATAGTGATGTCGCTTCTCACCACGAACCCCCAGACCCCAATCCCTATCTCCACGCCAAACACCAGAGACATGAGAATCGCGTAGAGCCAGAGCAGGCCGTGGAACGGGAAAATAGCAGTGATGAGTCCCATTATGCTCAGGCCCAGCATCACAACGCCGACTATGATCACGATAATACTCCCGGACAGAAAGTTGCTAATAGCGAAAGAAACGTCGTTTCCCGACACGAGCAGGTAAATCCCAACACTGAGAATAACAACACTGAGCACCATGAACGTAACATTGTACAGCATCATCAATACGCGCAGGAAACTAATCTTCCTCATTTTACGAGTCGCTCTTCTCTTGGGATCTTCCTTAGTTGATTCTTCCACCCCGAAATCTTCTCGTTTCTCCTCTCCCGAAGTAGTGGCAGTGTTCTCATCGGGAGGAGCAGAGCCTTTGTTGTCATAGGGACCGGAGTGGTCATCGAAATCTGTTAGGTCTTCCCTCGAAGACATTGCTAGTCCAATTACTAAAGTAAACTGGGAAGTTAATAAAAATAAATTTTCAAAAAAATTAAGTTTACTGCTTATAAATTAATGAAACACTATATGCATTTCTTTATGCTTTAGATGTAATACGTTGTATAAATATAGGTGCTCACACTGGTTAGGTCATTGTGCCGTAAGCAGCCAGCAAATGTACAGCTAATCAAATGAATATTTGAAAGATGAGTTGATTTGGCTTTTAGTTAGTTTATTACGTGTAAAAGTAATGAAAAACACTGAATCTTGATATTTTCAATTGAATTTGTTCTAAATAATTCAAGTTGGGGTATAATTTTGAAAACATTCGTCTTATTGCAACTTATTTCATACAAACTATTGCCCAGGGACTAGTTCTCGCGAAAAAGTAAATATCAGCCCAATAGCCTATAAGTAATTTCATCCTACACATTACTTATAGTCTTATATCAGTTGACTACAGATGCCCACAAGCAGCGTGCAGCATTTTCTCCACGGGAGTGTCAGTAGCAACGAGACGCTGCAGGCTCTCTTGCACTTACTGCGCGGTCTCTGCGAGGATGCCGCCAGCGGCTCCATCCCGTTCTGCGACCTGGAGATTGCGTATACCATACAGCTGGCCGCGGGCAACGTCTCCATGAGTCTACGAGCGCGTCGCTCCCTGATGCACGAGGGATATCCATGGTTGCTAACTTACTATGGACAGACGGACTCAGCCGATTCCAGCAGATTAGTGGCGCTCCGCACCTGTGTGCAGGCAGGCACTAGCGAGGCGCTTCCAAAGTTCCTGAGCAGCATCGGGTTCAAGAAAGACTTTGAGTTGGTTTCTAAAGGCCATGTGTTCAAGAAAGGAGACATGCGTGTTATAATTAGCAAGTTCTACAATCCAGTGAAAGACCCAACTCAGGCAGAAGGGTACCAGCCACTTGCAAAGGAGTATTTAGTCGAGCTCTCGGCGATCAGACCTAAGTTCTGCGAGGATTTGGCGAAAGAAATGCATTCATTTGCAGAGCAGCTGAAACCACTTGTGTATTTCGAGAAGTTTATTCCAGAGTCTCTTTAGAATGAATAGTTTGATTGATATGTAGGCTGATTTTATATTTTGAGCATACTCGTTTGCAAAAGTTTATAATTCACACTTCGCTTCGTTTCAATTAAAACTATTAGTTATTTGAAAGGAAATTCTACTTATAGAATTACAAAAGTCAATTGTTAAACAATGCGGTAGTGACAAACGAGCATACCGGTGTATATAATTACAACTTGATTGTTGTGTATTTGTTTGTTTATTTATTTATAGTTTGTTGTGTCCGGTGTAAGCGCGTTTTAGGGATCCAGCGTTTTAGGGACCCCTTGGATCCCAAAAACGCTAGCGATATAGGGATCAATTCAGAGATATAGGGACCCCACCCAAGGCCTGTTATAGAACCTATAGGCACAAGGCATACCCTAGGCCTATGGCCTAGGCCAACCATATACAACCTATACGCTCAAGGCATAGTCTTCAACGTATAAACAGGTGCAACCTCGATTATCCGGACTTTTTGGGAACACTCAAATGAGTCCGGATAATTTACAGTCTGGATAATCGAGTCCGGATAAAATAATTACATAACAGTTGGGACCAACATAGAGTGTCCGGATAATCGAAGAGTCTGGATAATCAAAGTCCGGATAATCGAGGTTGCATTGTATTGCCAAATCCTTCACTATCTTTAGAAATAGAAAGAGGATCGATATATTTTGTAAATGCCGTACTCAGGAAGGAGGAAAATGATACAATGTGCAGATTGTTCACGAAGAAAGTATGCGGATCGCCGGATCCTGATACTGGCGTGGACAGACCCAAACTATAAGAGGGCGTGTGAAATTTACAAAGAGATGTAGTGTTTTAGTTAGGCCTACCGTAGGAATTATAATTACCTATCTATATATCATCAAGTAGTCACATAATTAGGTACTTTAGACCTTTAGTTTAGGATATACTCACTTTATGTAAACTTAGTTCCAAAAATCTCTAGTAATTTAGGGCACAGAAACGAGGATACCCAAAACACTGGCGTCCTGTATCACTAGCGATTTGGGGACCCCACGACCACAAAACGCTAGCGATATAGGGACCCCACGATCACAAAACGCTAGCGATTTAGGATCCCCGTCCCTATATCGCTAGTGTTTCAGGGACCCAGAGGGCCAAAAACGCTAGTGTTTTAGGGACGGGGATCCCTAAATCGCTGGATACCCAAATCGCGCTTACACCGGATTGAATTCAACTTAATTAGATTGCATACCATTTGCAAACAACTATAAGCGCAATATTGTTCAAAATGTTCCTAAAAGCTAGTTTTTCATCCGACATGTAGTTGAATATCTTGAACGTTTAGTTTAGTGGCAATTTATCTACCTGCCTAGTACCTACCCGATTTTGTATGTTGTTGTTAGGTTGAATTGAAGAATAAGTTATTGAAAATGGAGATTTAATATAGAGATTATAATGAATAAGCATGACCGTATAGTTGCTTTTTGTAAACCGTAGCGAAGCGACAGAGAACGAAGAGTTCGTTGTTTTATATGCACTTCCCTGGTTAGCAATTGTATTGGATTATGTCAAAACTCTTTGAAAAGAACCCTTCACGTGTAGAGAAGTTATATTCGAATAGATCGGAAGCGTTTTGTCGTGTGGGCAAGTTAGGTGGCGAACTGAGAGATTCAAGGTTTATTCTAGGAATAGCGCTAGACGCGTACCTCAATATTTTCCTTGTTGACAACGGTAACACGAGGATAAAGGTATTCACTTTCGATGGATATTTCATAACAAATTTCGGTGGCGACGTGTTCATATCCCCATATGCCATAGTTGTATATAATAATATCGCTGTCGTGAGTGATAATGTATTGAAACGAATTGTTAGGTACGATGGAAATGAGTGCACTAGGATTGTAATGAGTAAAACGAGAGATGTTAAAATGCCAATGGGGGTTGCTATTGATACCAATTACGATGTTTATGTAGCGGATGCTTTCAGAAACAGAGTAGTAGTACTGAGCGGAGATTTAAAGTACATCAGAAGAATAGGCAAGTACAAACTCACAACCCCTAGAGACGTTAAATTACATGGAAAACAAATAATTGTTTGTGATAATGGTGAGGACTATAATGTGCACTTATTCAATATGGCAGGAGTTCTATTGAAGAGTATCATTAAACTCAAGCAAGGCAATGGACCGTTGTTCATTTGCATTGATAAGTTTTTCAATATCGCTGTGTCAGACAAGGATAACAGAGAGATTTCTATCAGCACCTGTAAGGGTAAAATCTTCCAGCATTGGTTTACCTCTGGGAGACCAACTGGCATTGAAATAACAGAGGATGGAACTATTGTTAGAGCTAACTTCGATCTTGCTCAAATCTTCTTCCATTAGTAGTATATTATTCTGATTTTTTATGTATGTAAATTTTTATTAGAATCACGAAATTTTACTAGAATTAAGTCTGAAATCAAATGTATGGTTGAAGCAAATAAAGTCTATGTTTTTCAAAGACAGGAGCTAAAATCTATCTTATTTCAATTCTCTAATTAGTTCTACCCACAATGTACATGTACATATTGCTATTGTTACTGCAATACAGCCTCACTTCTACCTGTCTCTCAAGGTAGGTGAGTATTTCTTGGGATTATAATTGGAGCTCTAGAATCTAGATTGATATTATATTATTATTAATTTATTATAGACTCACACAAGAGAGATTCTACGAGAACCTACACATAAAGGCACTCCCTCAGCAACACAAGTATCTAATATTATTTAACTTCACCTCGTTATACCCGCCGCCCCCCTCGGAGCAGAGTCCGGGCCCTCTGCACTACGGACTCTTCCCTCGCGCGCTCGGGGAGATCCTCGACAAGCACCGTGTACAGGAGCTGCACCTGTCTCTCACGCAGAGCAACTGGAGGTACGGGGTCTGGGGGAGGGGCCTGTCTCGCTCCGTAGCGCCAGTGGGAGCGCAGCTGGTGGCCTGGCTCGGGCAAGAGGGAGCGAATGCCAGTGGGAGTATGGGAAAAGGTAAGCTTATAGATACAGTGCTCTCGTTATAACGAAGTGCTTTGGACCTGTAAATTCCTTCAAAAATCCGGATATTGGTTATAAGCAGATAATAATTAGTGCATTTAGTGTTCTGGGGAAAAATCTCCATTTCGTTATTAACGGTTATTTCGTTATATCCGACTTCGTTGCAACGGAGGTTAACTGTATGACAATTAATTTATAAGAAAGGATACGTTCAAACGTTACGTAACGCTACCAAGGAGGGTATCTAAATTTAGAGGAATTTTGTGTAACGTAAGGTCCCTTAGCTTTAAGAACAAATATTTAACCAGAATACAATTACTCATTGAATAGACGTCACTACCCAGTGGAGAGACCTGGTGCACTCGCTGGGAGGGATGATCTCCTCCTCTCTCCACGAGATGAAAGAGACCAACACCGTCGCCCCCTCCGACACCTTCCGTCCGTGGGGCCTCCTCCCCGCCGGCGCCTCGCTCCTGCAGGGCGCCATCCCCCGAGAGGCGGTCTGCACCAACAACTTGACCCCCTTCAGGAAGATGCTGCCCTGTCCCGAGGAGGGTCTCTCCCAGCTGCTCCTCCCGAAATCTCTCTTCAACAACCTCTACCACTCTCTGGCTATGCACATATACTACACAGAGGAGGGGGGACAGCTGGCTGTCCGGCTAGAGCTGTATCTGGCGACCGTATTCGATACCAAGAAGTGGCATAAGAGGGGGTTCTCGCTGTCCGACCTATTCGGATCAGGCGTCAGCTCCCTGTGTCCTCTGGCTGACCGAGAGGGCAGCGGACTCTCTCTGGACTTCACAGAGCTGAGCGAGCCTCACCTCCTGCAGGCCAAGAGCCACAAGTTCGTCTTCAGCTCTTCTCCGCTCCGATCCGCCCCCTTCTACAAGCTGCTACTCAGCTCACGGTCTGCGGACCCCAAGCTGAAGTGGCTGTCCCCACACACCCAGGAGCAGTTCCTCGCACAGGAAGTGCTACTAGTGGACAGGTGTGTTATTATATTGGCGCAATTAGAAATGAGAGACTATAGTAGAACCTCGTTAGTACGAACACCAGGGGATCGTCAAAATGCGTTCGCCTTGTCCGGAATTCGTATTAACCGATATCATTTGTACTGAAAAGACTTTGAAGGGGACTGAAATAGTGTTCGTATTAACCGTGTTCGTACTAACGAGGTTCTACTGTATTATTATTCTTCGCAGATACACGTATAGCAGCGGACTAGAGGACGGACAGATATGCAGCGAGATTAGAAACCAGCTAAACACTTCTCTCCTCTTCACCCACCTAGAGACGGTCCCCTGGTACTTCCGAGTATTCACGCACACTATAAACACGCGTCTAACCCTACATAACGGACAGGAGCTATCAGCTGACATATCTAACTACACGCGGCTCCACAGGCTGCAGCTAGCCAGAGACAAGGCACAGCCTCTGATGCTGGAGATGGTACACGCTCTGCCGCCTCGCGCCACACTAAAGATATGTGTGTACTTCCAGAGAGCCACTCTACACTGGACCGAGTATCCTCCTGACGCGCACCACGGGTTCTACGTTCCGCCTGTTGTACTCAGGCCGTGCTCCTTCTCTCGCGGAATCTCACACCTGTCTAGCGACGACTGGTCCCCCGTCACAGAAGCGGAGTTGATATACAGCAGACCGCTGCTAATATCACTGGCCACACCTGATTTCAGCATGCCTTATAACGTGCTGTGTCTCGTGTGCACAGCCGTGGGGATTGGGTTCGCACTCATATACCGACTGAGCACCCAGAGTGTGAATATCGGGTTGGATATACAATCAGACGGAGAGGGAATTGTTAAACGCTTCTTAAAGATGTTTAGAAAAACTAAAACTGAATGATTATTTAGGGATTTGTATTGTAGACTCTATTTAACGTAAAGAGTGGCAAGTGGTTATTTCATTCAATTTATGGTAGAATGAGATTTCAAATTTAATTTCTAGTTGCCTTAGTTTCAACTTTCAATATGTTTGCTTATTAACAAGTCACATTTAGTATACAAAATATCTTTGTAACAGCAAACATACTAATCCTTCCCTTAGGATATTTACATAAAGGCAAACCCCTCTGTAGAAATGTTTGGCTAACGAGTTCATGTACACTCTCCACTAAATTAGTAAAATTACGTATTCAGATAGAATAAGAAAGGTTAATAGAAAAGTATAATTGGGTGTAATCAATAGCTTGTTTACCTAGCTACAATAATTCATTTGTTCTGCAGGATAATATGAGATAGAGTCTACAAATAATATAGCGTAATGTGTGTTAATTAAGGTTAAAATAATAGGGAAAATAACCATTAATCATTTTAAGTAATATTTTTAATCATTTTTTAAAATGGAAGGGGCTGTAGTATTTAAGTAGAATAATTGTGGACGGTGAATTCAAGTACGTAATATCAAACTAAAATGCTTATCGTATACTCAATCTTTGAGAGAGCTGATCCCTATATACCAATAGTGTTTTTGTTCTTTTCTTTGTTGCTATTTTATAAATACTGCCAGAATCACCATCAGTTGTGCAAACAGATAACTATCGTTAAAGTTAATATCCCTTTCAGACCTTCCAATGAAGAGCGTATCCATTCTCTTAAATTAAAGAGACTTGTGAACCGGTTCATCTTATTGATACTCTCAATTGAGATCGCTATTAATGTAACTGGGACTGCTGGATGGCTTGCAGTGGACAATATTAGTTCCTATAGGCACAGACCATTGTCAATCAACATCTCAGAACACTGTCAAATTTCTCATAGTAAAAATTTGCTTGTTTTGACTAGGTTTAATAGCTGGAGTTTGTATTTACTTACACGAATCGTAGAGGTGATCAGCTTCTCGCTGCTACCAACGATTTGTTGCGCTTTGGAGGTAATACGCTGTGCAATTCTGTCACACCCATATGGTAAAAGCATCAAAAAATGGACAATTTACATCTTTGCAAGATCTATCATAATGCTAGTACTCTCTAACACATTTTACACTTACGTTATATTCGTGGGTATTCAGATGTTGTGGTTTTGGTTTGATCTCGTTAGATATTTAATCTACGCGAGGAGATTTTACAAATTACTTAAATCTAGGCGGGAAGCAGCACAGATTCAATATCTGAATTATAATTGCCCTTCCACCAAACTCGAGTACCGAAGATTCAGAAATTCAGCTAGGCACTTCAAGATTTCTACCGTTTTCACTATAATCCTAGAATTAGTATTAATTCTCCAAATATCAATAAACTCATTTCTTTTCATCATAACAACAGAATTACATAACAGCTGTTATTTCAGCTTTATAAGTTTGGGTTATTTAGAGAGGATTCAGTTTGGAACAGGAATAGTTGACTCATTTGATAATATAAAAATGTACTTTTACAGGTCAGCGTTAGCATTGTCCTACATCCATCAGATACTAATGTCCGTTGCTTACTTCACACTTTTCTTCTCTTTGAATCGCTGTTGCGCAACGAAGAGGAATAACCATCAATTGTTAAGGCGAAATATTAAAGAAATGATCAAGTATACTTATGAACCTTATGTATAATTTAAATACACACAACCTTCTTCAATATTTTTATTTTTATTTTAATATTATGGATTAATAGCATAATCCGTGACCTTCGATATATAAGGCCTGAGTGCTAAGCGAAAATTTGTGTACCATGGATTACTTAAAGTGCATTGAAAAATGGAGAATTGTTCTTTATCCCAATAATTAGCAATGATAGAGCTGAAAAGTGTATTATAACTATATAGGAATATGGTACCCAGGTATACATAGCACTCTCCAGAATTGTGATATGTCATCATCTGATGACGTAATGGTAATTTTGGTTGCGAATTATCTTGTTTTTCTAGCATACTTTTAACATAGTTAAACGCGTTATAAATGTTCAAAATTGGAACATGGTTATACCCATAACTAGTTGAAAAAAATATATCGAAATTATAAATGGAATGTTGACACATTCCTCGGTTGCCATGGAAATGTATATTTCCTAAAATGTGTCATAACTCAAAAACTATGAATGTTATGTAAACTAGGCTGGTACTGATCTGTCCGGAATAGGTAACTTCCTATTCATTGATAATACATTTTATATGCCTAACTTCAATCATCTTTGAGATAGTGAGTCATTACCTAATAATGAATTAAGTGTTAATTATGTCATGATCTCAAAAGTTATTGAAGTTAGGCATATAAAATGTATTATCAATGAATAGGAAGTTACCTATTCCGGACAGATCAGTACCAGCCTAGTTTACATAACATTCATAGTTTTTGAGTTATGACACATTTTAGGAAATATACATTTCCATGGCAACCGAGGAATGTGTCAACATTCCATTTATAATTTCGATATATTTTTTTCAACTAGTTATGGGTATAACCATGTTCCAATTTTGAACATTTATAACGCGTTTAACTATGTTAAAAGTATGCTAGAAAAACAAGATAATTCGCAACCAAAATTACCATTACGTCATCAGATGATGACATATCACAATTCTGGAGAGTGCTATGTATACCTGGGTACCATATTCCTATATAGTTATAATACACTTTTCAGCTCTATCATTGCTAATTATTGGGATAAAGAACAATTCTCCATTTTTCAATGCACTTTAAGTAATCCATGGTTCAAACCAGCACTCAGGCCTTATATATCGAAGGTCACGCATAATCTTATTAAAGTTCCTTAACGAGACTTATTAAATTTAAACTTATTCGTAGAAATATCAACATTTTCCCTTGAATAGTTTCATAGTACAGTGGATGCTGGTTATAAGCACATCGTCGGGAACTGCACTTAATGTGCTTATAACCGGCATGTTGTTATAACCGACATAAATTATATAGCGTATATGGCAACCGTTTTCCAACATAGTGTGCTTATATTTGATATGTTCTTATAACCGGTGTGCTTATCCGGCATCTAGCATATACTGCATATAGTATAGCGTTTAGCACCAGTTAATTTAAGAGAAAATAAATTCAAATATCAAAACGAATAATAATACTACACTACACGGCTTATACTGATAACTATTTGTAACTAAACAAGTATAATGTCATCAAAGGACTCGTCTTCGCACCAACCTCGTCTGTTGTCTCGTCTGCAGCGGCTGCTGAGCGAGGAGAACTACTACGAGGCTCTGCAGCTGTACCTCACGCTCTACGCGCGCTACCTCTCCAGCAGGGGCCCGCAGGAGGCGGGGGACCTCCTCTTTGAGGCGGCGCAGGTGTTCCTGTCCCGGGGACAGCTGGAGAGCACAGAGGAGCTGGTCATAAAGTGGGCAGAGCACCTGCGGACTCACTCTATACCCGCTAGCGAACGGGAGATTGCGCGCATTCTGGAGATAGCCAAGCACTTCCCAGTTGGACAGAAGGAGGCCGCGCCGATTGTTAAATTTCTGCGTTTGTGTATCAAGTGGTCTCAGGAGAACGGAGACACCCGGACAGGGGACACCGCATTGCACCAAGAGCTGGCTGACATTCTGTGGGAACTGCAGAGGTACAACGAAGCGAAGGTACACTACATACACGGAAGACAGACGGGGGAGTTTGCTCTCCGGGTGCTAGACCTCTCCCTGAAGGGCGGATACCCAGGGGAGACAGGACTGTTTATAACGCAAGCCGTGCTGGCTATGCTAGGGGAGGGGTGCGTCAAGGAGGCCGCAGAGGTGCTCAGAGAGTTTGTGTCCAACCACCCAAGTTTGGACTCTGCCTTTCCATTTAGGGGCCACCCTCTGCTTAACTACAGCCATATGATAATAGCGGTGTTGATAGAAGATTCCATGGAACCCCCTTCCCCCATAGAAAGGTGTCAACACATCACAGAACAGTACTTACCCGCGGTACAAACAGACCCCTCTCTGATGGAGATACTAGGGAAACTCAATTTCATTAAAATACACCCATTTAGAGGGATGTTACAGGCAGTGCCTGCGTGCACTACAAAGCAACCGAATGTTAGCGAGAGCGAGGGACTGGACTGATTACTTAGATAGTTAGAGAATGTTATTAGTTGTGCTTTCACATGATTTATTCAATAATATTATTGTTGGGCTATGTATTCCATTAAGATTCAATGTACTATAAATATAATATAGCTTAGTGTTTATTAAAATACAGTCTTCTTCGCTTAATCGGGTAAAAATTTCAGGAACATAATCATGCCAGTAAAGCTAATGAAAAGATCTTCGGTTAGTTGGGCAAATTTGGAAAGAAAATGTGTTTAAATAATTATTGGGTTAATTCGAATAATTAACCGACCGCAGTTTCAACTAGAGTTCACAGATTTATTTACTAGATAAGATCCTAATTAAATTTAAAGTTTTTAACGAATTTTATAATATAATTAATACATTTAAAAATCTCTCTCAGAAATATTGTATCATATGACAATTTGTTGCTAGTTATATTTAACAATTATATTGTCTCAGATTCGCCTTTTTAAATCATCATTGAGAGGGTTTAGGTCAGTAATTTTACATATTTACACTCGTCTTAGAGTCGTGTATGTTATTTATTATGTCCTGATTGAAATATAGAAAAATGCAACCTGCATGTATCTATGTGATATTAACTAAAGCCAGTAAAGCAGTGTTTATGAGAGAGCCTGTGGCCAAGCGAAAATTCCAATGGAATCATTATTAATACTACTTCTTAATATTTAAATACCTCATCCTCAGTTAAACAGACTTGGAATAATCTGTGATAAGCCATTGCCATTAAACTGGCCCCTATATGCAGAGGTGAACACAGGCTTTCTTATTAATAAAACAAGTAGAACACACACATACAACATAGTCACTTCTTAGCTCTCGCTGTATCCGAGTTGGTGTACTTCTCCCATTTCTTCTCCGGGTCGTAGGGCTCCCATCGAGAGGCGGGGAATATGTGTTTGTTCCGCTCGTACCAGCTGCGCAGACACACCTTGCCCGCGTGCGACTCTTCTCGCTCCACCGACGCGTCGCTCATGAGTCTGACGTCATCGTGCACGTCGAACTGGAACAGAGGCCCGCTCTTGCCCCTCGCCCCCGCCACGATAAAGTCGTAGAACGAGTTGTAGTGCGGCAGGATAATATCTTCCTTGATGTACATGAGACTCTCCACGGAGGACACCCGCAGCTCGTGGAATTCTGCCCGCAAGCTCTCGATGCACCCCAGCAGGAACCGCTCTATGCTGTCTCCCTTCTTCATGAGGGCCTGTCTGCGGTGACCAGAGCCGTCCCAGTAGGAGTACGTCACGCGTATCTGCTCGCTCTTGAGTTTCTCCTGCTGACTCAGCCACTCCTGTCTCAGCTCCTCTCGCAGCAGCGTGTCGGCCTCCTCCCGATGCTTGTCGGGAAGGAAACTGGTGTCCACAGTCGGGTCTTTGCAGATCCTAACTCTCTTAGCTTCTCTGCTGTCGCTCTCCCCCTCAGACGAGTCCTCATCCAGATTGAATGATAGCAGGGACTTGTTAACATTGGGATACCGCTTGTCTCTTTCCGCTTCTCGTACTCGCACTCTCTGTTCTTTCTCACTCGCCGCTTCTGCGTCGCAAACAGCCTGCAAGCCTCGATCTCGCACGAGACTCTCTCTCTTAGCTTTCATTTCCGTTAGAGTCACTAGTCCCACTGTTGAGCTCTTCAATTCATCTTCAACCGCATCGTAGTTAGACTGTCCATACTTGCTCTCTATAGCCTCTACCTTGAGCGTTTGCGTCTCTCTTATTTTCTGTTTCATAAACTCGAACTCCTGTCTGGACCTCTCCCTCTTCTTCAGCAGGCTGGCCGCTCGACCGCCGTCGGAGGCTGCCCCCTTGTACACAGCCATTTGTTACACTAGTGGATAACGTTAGTTTATTATATGCAATTATATAAAGTATAATATTATCAAAATAATTTATTCAATTCGGTTAGATGAGCTAATGAAAGTACCCATTTTTCCTTCGCAAATGAGTCCATTTTAGTTAATTCTTTTTCACAATTTTCTCTTTCCTTACAGGCAGAGCCGATGCCCAGATGATACAAGTTAAAATGGTGCGTATGTCCCTTCCATACTATATTAAGGTCTGATGAAAATCGCTGCATTGGAATTAGAGCCAATTCCATTGCATGAAATCGTTCAACCAAATCAAACTTCAATATATGGGACAGTTTAGCAATACAGTAAGGACAAAGAAATAGAGATTGGCTCTCAGCTTCTGGAATCGATCCGCTTGCATTCATGAGACAAGCAAAGTCGTAGCAGTGTGCCAGTCCGAAGGTGTGTGTCAATTCGTGTAAAAGGACTTTTGTAAGCCGCCAAAATAACCGCGATTGCGACACCTTCATAACACCTCCAATTTCATCTGCATATTTCCCGAAACTTATCACACCCGCTCCTCCTTTGAAATTCGCATGACCAAGCACGAAATTGGCTGAAAAGTCCGGAAATAAATCTTCAACCGTTACACCAATCAATGCAAATACATTCTTGGGGCGATGTTTCTCCAGAAATTTAATAATATCAGATGCTAAGTATTGAATTCTATTGGTTTGCAGGTGCAATCTTGAACGAGCTTTTGCATGCTCAATGGGTATATCCGCTACCATGGTTACCTCACAACCGTAGAAAAACACCGCACACAATTGAGAGAGGTGCGATAGCACGTCAGTAACCTGCTGGTAAAGTAGCGGGTTGGAATGTAGCTGTTGTGAGGTTATAAATACAATTTGTATATTTCTTTGTTTGAATCTACGCCACTCAGAATAAGAAGGCGGAAAAGTTAGAGAAGATTTAAAACTAGAAAAGGTTTGACTTTCTCGATCTTGTTTAATCGGGATAATAAACTCAGATGTTTTCGTTTGTTCATGAGTGTTAGAAATAAAAGTAATTCTCTCTTTTAATGGAAGTAAATTGAATCTTATAGCCACTGAATGGAACTCCTTACTCGTCAATATATGCAAGCAACTCCTTGTATCCATGTCCACTTAATTTAAAAAGTATAAATCAATTAGATATAGGGTACTAGTATATTTAGATACAGTGATTAATTAAAGTACTTACTACTTTCGTTTGTTGGTACACCAGGGGACCGTTAAATTTGTTTGCCCGTATCTTCCTAGCATAACTTAACGTGTTAAGCTATGTTTGTAACGAACTGGCTGTCCGAAAAATAAGTGTCCTGCAATGAACTGCCCGTAAACCACAAAAACAGTTCCTGTTGATATTTGATAATTGGTTGACTATGCTAACTTATATGTTTATCTCGGATAATACGTATTGTCGTATAATGTCGAGTTAAAATACTAACACTTTTCAAACATGAATTTAACATTGAATATGTTAGCATTCAAATGTTGATCTTATTCATTGTGTTGAAATGTAAATCGGCACTCAAATTAATGTTGGAAGTTGGAAGATTTTGCAACCTAAATCTTCGGATAGTTTGTAGAAATGACATTTTAGAAATATGCATCAATATGCATGGATCTCCACAAAAAAATTACCTGAATATGGATGCGATTTTTAATCCACAACAAGCCTGGTAATAGCCATGCTAATCAATTATCAACTATAAATTTAAAATAGATTTGGCTACTAAATTTGAATTCAGCACACTCAATATAACTTATATGATAAAGTAATTATCGGTTTCACATACATATATTTCAAACTTAATTATTTATTTTCTCCAAAGCTTCACTAATTTTAATTATTGTCTAGAAATAAGTTTATATTAAAATTACAGCTAAACAGATTATGATATGTATATGTATGGAGATAATATGAAATGAATTAAGATAGGTACTCAATAGGCAATACCAAATTATGAATGAATTAGATAAACCACCTATAAATACCAAACTGTTAAAACAATCTGTACTTGAACTGAGTATATTCCAATTTGCATATTTAACTGGTATTGTTAATGGAAATAGAAAAAGTTAAACTAGAGGGCGATGCAATTAAACATACGAGTAAAGGTAATAGCGAATTAATGAGCAGAAGATTTCTTCTTTTGAAGTTAAAAAGGCTATTCAGAAACAAATGCTTCCTTATAACGCTGAGTGTAAGCGTTATAATATCCATATGGATTCTGGTTTTCATTCCCTTGTTGGTCAGAGTCATAGACATACAAATCCGATCTAAAATGCCCAATAGTGGAGGCACGAGCGTTTCCAACCAGAGATCCTCTAATCTCACTCAGAGACTCCCTCCCCTCAACCTAACAAATCTAACCAGCAACGTTAGTGTTACAGTTCTGACTACTTTTTGCATTAACAACTTTATATATTCTTCCAACGACTCGTTCTGTTTCCCCAGCTGTGATTGGGATCCGTATGACGTACATCTAGCAACCTTCAAACAGGTACTCTATGTGCTGTTAAATGTAGCAGGGCTCCTCCTCGGGATAGGGACATTAGGCGGCTGGATAGCCACTAGTTGTGTCGACTGGAAGAAGAAACGCATTCGCTATGACTTCCAGCTAGCCCGCACTTCCCTGTTTATGGTTGTAATCTCCAGTCTACCGCTGCTAATTATCACCGTTTCAATAGACTTGTTGGACAGAAGCTATTTATACTGCAGCAGTGGCGAGAGCGGCGAGCAGTTCCTGCCAGCTCACCTCAACCACTACACCAGCAGCGACTCCTCAGTGAGAATAGTCATCAACCTGATTGGGGCTCTATACCATTACTTCTCGCTCTGCTCGCTAATCTGGCTAGCCGTGTCGTTCTTCAACATATTCCTTATTGTATTCTTTCCAATGCGAGATAATCAGAAAAGGAAAGTGTTGGTGTTTCTAATTGAGTGTCTTGTTTCCTACTCGGCTCCGCTTTTCCCAATCGCCCTGGCCTTTGCATTGGACTCTGACTCTCCTTACGGTGTGGTATACACCCTGCAGCAGATCTATGTTTTCGACGCCTGGCTAAATACATTTCTACAAGACTGGCTGTACTTTCTAATGTCTGGAATAATAACAACATTTGCTATCGCCATAGTACTGAAACTTAGACTCAACTCAATACGCTCCAAGGTTATGATGGGGAAATCTATCAAACTAACTGAGCTAGAAAGTCGAATGCTAGCCTACTCAATAGTGCTTATGTTCATGCTATTCTTCATAGGGACCCAACTGCTGACTGTTAACTTGATAGCAGACGACTACCACTTACTGATAGAAGAATATATTTTGTGCACAACTGTTAACAGCCCAGTTCTTGTGTCCACAGAAGGTTCCAATGCTACTTATCTGGTAAACAGAATCAACACGTTTGGAGGTCCAGAAGCGTGCCTGCGTCTCCTGGATGCAGCAAATAGCAAGTATCCCTCTTGGGCCTACATACTGCTATCTATATTCTTTCGCATTATCTGGTTCGTTCCATTCATAATCTTGATTCCATGCTGCAAATGCAAATGTCCGCACAAAGAGACTCCTTCAAAGATAGCCACGAATGAGCCTTCAGTTCTGAGATTTAGGAGTATTCCAAAGCAAAAACACAACGAAATCCAGGATGAAACTCATTAATTCCTTTGTGATATTATAAAAACATGCAAAGTAAAATAATATTATACTTGTTTATACTGTATTGGTCCCTATGTTTTCGAACAGATTTTTTCGAAAACACCTATTAACATGTTAAATTATATAACTGTGTGTAATAATTATTTTCTCCAATTAATTACACTACAACCAATTCGAAGCTATACTGCTGGCTATCATGTTCATCAACCCCAGCTCAGTGTCCTTTCCAAACTCGATACAGAGTAGGCAGTTGGCTAGCTTGTAAGATAGCACAGTAATGGTGTCTAGATAGATGAACTGGGCCTGGATATCCTCCTGTGGGAATTCAAACAGTAACTGTGGTTGGTAGCATTTCCAAATTGTGTTAGCAAGTGTAGCAACTGCTAAACTGTCCACTGCTGGCTCTGAAGACGCGCACACCTTGCCTGCCTTGTCTAGAAGCAATATGGCATGGATAGAGGGGTAGTTAACTTTAGTTTGAGTTAGATAAGACGTCATCTCTTTCGATTCTAGAATGGGGGTATCTAGAGATTGCATGCTAGAACGTGTAAGAGATCTATCATCAAAAATGGTATCAACAAGTTAAAATAGATACAATACGTATAACAAAGTATAATCAAAGTTATCCTGTACGCAAGCATTTTAATTAATAACTAGTAACCAGTCAGATATTTAACAACTTAATTAGATATTACTACTATACTTAAAAGGCTCGAGTCTCCTTGTTAAAACTTAATTACTACTACTACAAGTTCATAAGTTTACTTGCGTACGCTAACCATTGATAATCATCTCTCTAAATATGCATATATGTATGTAATTTATTTATTTTCGGCCTTCAGAGTTGCATATCACTAGAATATTGAATCCTAGTTTCTACAGAAGACATGTTCACAAGAGGAACTAGGCCCCTGCACTCTCTGCTCAGCACAGCCTCACTAACCTCCCCCGCTTATAAGAGGTTCTTTGGAATGATAGATAAGAGAGGCGTTGTTAGGAGAGTGTATAAGAATGTTACATATCAAAAAGAACACAATGGGTATTCAGTATCGCTTGACCAGAAATCTCTCAAAACTCCTAAGGTATAGTATTTGCATCCGAGATTTAAAAAGTCTATATTTCTGAGTCTCTTTCGATAGGGAAATAAAATGATACTGCCCACTGAGAGGTTGGCAGCAGTTGTAGCACAGGAATGGGCTCAACAAGGGGAAGAAATAAGACTTCACTCTATGCACCTAAACGCTCTAGCCCGCACTACTATTGACAACCCGATCTCAGAAACTAACGAGCAGAGACTGGAGACAATCCTGGAGATGTTATCAGCTGATCCAGTCTGTCTTAGGATCAGTGAACCTGTCGAGTTTTGTGAACTCCAGAAAGAGAACTGGGGGCCATTATTAGACTGGTTCAATTCTTTCTATGGAGTGAGTTAGAAACTAATAATATGTAGTATGTAATAAGAATAGGCTAAGTCAAGTCACAGCAAAACAACATGCCTGCCTGTAAAATAACTATTATATGTCCTATACTACTATTATACAGTACACTCCGCTTAATTAGCGCACCGGTTAAACGAAGTTGAGTGTGATATGTATATAAATTGTAGGTTTCTATCAGACCAACAGTTGATGAATTATTCCTTGATTTTATAACTCAAGCAACTTTATCAACTCTTAGAGATAAACTATCAAATCTAGACAGTTGGCAGCTGACGGGTCTAAAGTTCGGTGTGGACTCGTGTCGCTCTCTTATAATAATGTCAAGTTTGCTAGAAGGCGAGATAACTTGTGAAGAGGCTGTTAAGTCGAGTTTGTTAGAGTCTCAGTTCCAAATGAGGAAGTGGGGGCGTGTGGAGTGGGGACACGGGATGGAGGAAGCAGAGACATGGAACAGATTATCTGCTGCTGCCGTGTTTGTGACGGCTGCTCGTTATTAATTGCATTTGAGGAGTTTATATTAAAATGTAGCACACAATACTATATTAAATAGTATTTTGAACTTATTTAGTTTGGGGGGAAATTCTAAAATATTATATTATGTGGTATACTAAAATTTTCAGATATACTAGTTGAGACAACAAAATGTGTGAATAAATATATAAAACACATAAATGCGACCTATGTACTTATACATGCACAGATAACTGCGACTATTAACATCTAGATCTGGCCTAAAGAGTGCAGATGAGTTGAGAGTTTGCTGTGGATATGCAGCTGCTCATCTGTAGGCAGGTTAAGCAGAATGCGTGTCAGTTTCTCCAAGTCATTTCGTGGTAGAAAAGTTACAATGTAGACGTGCACGAATAATGCCATTAAGAATTGGCAATCGAGTCGGTCGATCACTCCGCCATGGCCCGGAATAAGATCGTCAAAATCTTTTAATTTAAAAGCGCGCTTAAAACCAGAAGCAAAGAAACCTCCGAAAGGAGCGATGAGTGATCCAAAAATCGCAAATATAAGCGCATGCAACTGACACGGGTACAGATACACTCCTTTGTAAGGCAGGTAGGAGGGTAGATCGTAGAAGGCGGGCTGAAATATAGCAGAGGGCGTACAGTTGAGTGTGTAGGGAAACGAGGACACCTGGGAGCTGATGGGACACACCATCATGGGGAACTGCGCCAGGTAAGCTGAGAATAAAAACCCGAACAAGAGGGTAACCAGCATCCCTCCAATAAACCCCTCCCAAGTCTTATTCGGGGAAACCGAGATGAGAGGAGTCCTCCCGAAGAAGAACCCGCATAGGTAGGCCCCTATGTCATTGCTTATTACGATAGAGACAGGGAGTATGACCCAATAAAAGTTCTTAAAGATGCTCTGGAGAATGAAGTGTCCCACTGTAGTGAAGAGGAGAATTGCCAGGTGTGCCCACCCGTATAGCTTGAACTGTATCTTGTAGAAACCTTTCTTGAGGGTGAGCACGAACACGATGAATCCAGCCAAGTATAGCAGGAAGGAAATGAACATATGGTAAGACTTGAAAACTTTGTAGATGTGAGAGCGATCATCCCACTCTTCAAAGAAACTCTGGAAGGTGAGTCCATATGAGAAGTAGGACACTACGAATACGAAATACCAATTGAGGGATCGAAAGAGCGGGAGGTTCTGTGGCAGATTCTGTTGGATATACTTCTGATAGGAAATGCTTACGATCTCCTGTATGGCCTTAAGCTGGATAATGTACACGAGAAAGATAACCCCGTAAGGACCTATCTGAATGAATATTACGAACACTGCAATCATTACTAATGCTAGCAGAACCCTTAGCCACCAATTCTTCCATTTGGGAGATAGAGAATTCCATAAATTCGATAATTTTCGGTTACTAACCTTATCTTGCTGAGTAACAACTGGTGCGGTATCTTGATTGCCATTATTTTTCGGTGTTCTATTGCGGACAGACATTTCGCGAGCTTGTGAGTAGAGATATTCAGATTCAGTCTGTTGCATATCTAACCTACTATCGAGGCCTATTTAGAGAGTATAGGACTATAGGTGGCTAGAGCACATTTTATAACTATTGCTCAACCACACATTTTAGATAATGATACAATCCTGACATAATAATTCCTAACATTAATCAATAACCAAGTTTACTGATATGGAGTAGTGTAGTTGTGTGATTTCCAGTGTAATAGTAATGATGGTTGTGTTAGCTCATAGTAATAAACTATCTAGAGGATCAAATATCGAACACTTCCACGCTTGTAAATTAATCGATTACGGAGCCCCTAAGTAGATAGGTTATGCATTGTATTGTACAGACTATTAATAATTCCCTCAGGTACATGGCTAGCGAAGAGCTAGACACTACAGATGCCTCCGTAAAGTTAATAATACAGCAGTGTATTAACGCCAAGTTACAAGTTAAAGCATGCTCGTCGGAAGAGGCTGGAGACGAGGAGTCTGTGAGTATCGACAGAGGAATTGTGGTTTATGTTAGCTTCCTAAAGTCTGCTACAATAGAGTCTGCTAACAGAGCTGCCAATCTCGCACTCGATGCTAAACTCACTCACGACGAGACCACAGGCAAGCTGCAGTCAGCTCTGGACACGGGATCTGATATACTGGTTGTGCCCCAAGCCTGTCTGGGAGGGAAACTGAAAGGGAAATCTTTCCAATACCACAATCTGTTGGGTAAAGACGTGTCTCATGATTTGTACCAAAGATTTCTAGACGAGTGTAAACAGAAACTTGCGTTGAGTAAATCTAAAGGCTCTCTCAAGCACGGGACTTATGGGATCAGACAGGTGCTGAGACTAGAAACCAATGGGCCCTTCACACATGTTATCGAAGTGTGATAGGTTGAGTTATTCATTGTATTTCTAGCAATTAGTTAAAATGAATATAAATGCTTTTCCATCAAATTTAAGTGGGTAGTTATTTCCCAATTACACTAACACGCTACATATAATATTACTGTATTGTGAGTGTATTTATTAATTAGTAATTAAACTATGTATGCTGGTTGAGGGAAGAAGACTGTCTCCGCTCAGTAAATAAGCTAAGGAGAAGCTAGCCACCATTACATATATATAAACACAAATAATTGTATAAAATTGATTTTGCAAAGTTAATCAAATCCAGTATGATATTAAAAGTGGAACATCAAGGTAGGTTTTAGTTATATAATCAGATCTTTTGTTAACTGAGATTAAATGACTAATTAACGGTCTGTGGAATTGAATGATGGATTGTTGGAAAATATAAATTAATTGTTAACACTTGCCAGTTTGAATAATCTACCAAAATTAATATTAAAAATGTTTCATAGTTTAAACTTAAATTGAGCAAAATGAGATTAAATGCGACTTTAGAAGTGTGAAAAGATATACAATCTTATATTGGAGAGATCTATAGAACTTGTCTCTGCTCGACAAAGTATATACAATTACAAATAGCATTAATCAATAAGGACTCCAATATACAGTCCCCTACCGCCGCCAATACTGAGCCCACTTGTGTATCTGGTCCACCACCACTGGGAACATGGCCTTGACGCTCTCGTCCAGGAGGTTCTGGAAGAACTGCACCGCCTCTTCGTCTCCCATCTCAAGCTTAAACTTCTCCTGAACCTTCTGCACCGTCTTGTCCGGCTCGAGCGCAATGTCAGGGATGTTGGCGTCCACCATTAGCGACAGCAGATTCAGAATTAGGTTGGAGTGCCGCCTCAGAATAAGAAACGCGGAGTAGCAGTGGCCTCTGAATTCCTCGTATTCTCTGCTCGCTGTGCCGCACATCCCTTCCACCATCTCCTTGCTGAGCTTCATGGGGGGAGGGAAGGGCCGCGGGTCCCGCCCCAAGATGTACCCAAAGTCGATGTGGAAGAACTTTCCCGAGTTGGTGATGAGCAGATTCTCGAGGTGTCGGTCCCCTATCCCCATGAGGTAGGAGACCACGCAGTAGCCGGCCAGAGACCGCACGTAGTTGTCCATAGCCTCGGCTCTGATCCCGGAGCGCGTGCTCGGGTCCGGGTTGTGCTTCTTCAGGTACGCCTGAATGCTGCCCTCTCTGCTGAGCACGTCCTGCACTGAGGTGGAGTTGTGCACGAACTCTACGAACCCGTCTGTTGGGGACACGGGCTGCACGTGGTAGGGACTCAGCTTGAGGTCGAGTCCCTCCCGTCTGAGCAGCCGGTCCATCAGGGAGACCATCTGCAGCACCAGCTGGTCCTGACGCAGGTCGTCTCCGCGCTTGAACATGACGAGTCTCTCGGAGCCGTCTTCGATGCGGAAGGGCAGCAGCAGCGGCTGCGTGTTGCTCTTGAGCACGCAGACCCGGTCGATGGGGAGCGAGAGCACGCGGGCGCTGGGGTCGATCGGCAGCGGCATGTCCGCGAGGGACGCCTCCCCCTGTTTGGAGTATTTCTCTGCCAGCAGCAGCCGCAGCCTCTCCGTCTTCTTAGCCACCGACCCGCGGGACTCCTTCACGATCTTGGCGTGCTTAACCAGAGTCTCGACCAGATCCGACTGCTTGCACATCTGCGCGTAGAGTTTGTTCTCGTGCTGCTTGTCCTCCAGACTCCGACTGAACTTGCTGGACACGAAGCGGTAGCGTCTCAGCTGCTCCTCCGAGTTCTTGGTGTCCTGGCACTCCACGGCCAGGTACCAGAACAGGTAGAAGGCCAGCCCCGCGCTCTGCGAGCAGCGCCAGATTAGGAACTCCACCAGCGAGAGTCTCCCCTCAGCCGAGCTGACAGCTGACTTGGCAGCAGACATGGTAGACTCCGTCGCGTCGATTCCCTCCGTGACGCCCCCGGAGCTCTTGAGCGTGGTGTCGAACACGAGACTCTCCTGCTTCTCGTCCGGCGTATCGTCTGTCTGCTCCGCCTCATCCCCGCTCGTAAGCGCCGGCTCCTCTCCGCCTGTGAGCCCCGGCTGCTCCGCCGAGCTCGCGCTTAGCAGCTCGCTGCTCTCATAGCGAATGGCCTGCACCAGCTGCAGCAGGTACAGAGACAGGTCCTCGTCGTCTGCCAGCGACAGACAGCTGACCGCGTACTTCCGGACGGGCTCCTGCGTGAACACCGGCTTCAGGAGCTCGAGCGCCTCGGCGGGGGACGGCTTCTGCCACCTCTCCATGAGGCGCAGGGCGGGCCACACCTCCACCTCGCTGCTCCAGTCCACCGCCTCCAGGTACTTGGGCAGGGCGGAGGGCTGCAGCAGCAGCGAGTGCCGGTACTGACAGAGGAGGATCTTCTCCTGGGGCGTGAGCGCGTGCGAGGGCGGCGAGGAGGTTATGCGGTCCAGCTGCTGCTTGTCTGCGCCGATGGGCTTCAGCTGTCGGTCTATCATCCCTGGTCCCTCGTGCAGCTCGGTCAGCTGTCGGTGCTTCTGCTCGACCAGGTTGGGCAGGTCCATCTCCGGCTCCTGGATCTGGCACAGCTGGTAGCTGGTGGGGTGCGTGACCACCTCGGTGCCACTCGGCTCGAAGTACACCATGGACAGCACCTCCTCCGTGCCCGTCTTGCAGAAAGTGGGGAACTGAATGGAGAGATAGAAGTGCTCGGTGGCTCGCTTCTCGTGCTCGTTGATGCGCTCGATCTCTGGGAACGTGACTCTATCCAGCCAGTCGATGTGCTGGATGTGTCCTTCGTAGTACTGCCTCTGCAGGTCCCCCAGGCGCTGGCTCTCGCTCTCCGCATTACGAACGTGGCCCGGGGTCGAACATCCATGGTACTTTCCGCAGGCTTCGGCGCCTAACCACAGCCTGAGGTCCAGAATGCCGGTCTGACAGGCCCCCCACTCGTCGAATACCGGCACAGAGGTGCCGCCTAGGGCAACCGGTCTCCTGGGACCCTCGCTGTCCCAGACGGTGAGAGCCAGCATTGTCTTTCTCGACAGGTGCTTACAGGGGATGTGCAGACTCAGCCACTCGCCCCACTGCCAGATGCTCTGCCCGCTAAAGCTCTTGTAGCAGGTCTGCACCGGACAGGAGAGCGGGACGCCGTCGTCGAACAGCTGACACGTGATGGACAGGTCAGGCCGGTCTGACTGGTGGGTCCCTGCCATGGAAAGAGCAGGGTTATCCACCAGGCGCTGGTAGTTGTCGCGTATGCCGGACAGACTCCCTTCCAGACAGCAGATCTTTATTTTGAAACTCTCATCCAGGTCGCAGCTGTGGAAGTAGCTGAAGGTAGAATTCCCCAGTTGAGGCATGGGAACTATTTTTTGAGCTGACAACTAACTTATAAACATTAGGATACCAGTAAGGGCAGGGAGTTTCCCGTTGCTTCATTAAGTACGATTCCATGTGTATCCTGTCTAATTTATCCAAATAATAATTCTAGGTAAAATATAATGTTTTGTAAATTAGTTATTTTGTAGATTCTCTAATAGGTCTAGGCCAAGTTCCATTTGCACTCCGGACTTCTAGCAGCACGCACTTTCCATCAAAGATCTCTAAATCTTGAACTTCTATATTCATATCTTTAATGAGCTCATAGGTATATGTCATGTATCTGTTGTAAACACGTGTCTGCTTATCAGGGCCAATGTTATACGATTCTCTAATCTTCTTGTCCAGTGTATGTATTGTATCACATATTGATAATCTGACTATATTAAATTCGTTCTCTCTAGGGTAGACACATGCCTTCAGCTCGAGAGGGTGTACTTCTACTTTGCATTGTTTAACAGACTTACCTAACTCCACCACTTTACGTTTGATTCCAACAGAGCCTGCACTAATCCCATACCAAGAAATGAGTTTGTACCAAGCTGGAGCTGGAACTAGTATGTAATCAGTCTCATGAACTTGATGTCTCCTCAGTTTCCCATTGTCCAACAGAGGTGTGGTGTCAATAGGACCTGGCTTGATAGTTTCATCTCCTTCTTTAGACTTACACCGATTATCATAGCCTACATAACGTTTCCACTGTTTGAACCAGGGAATGGGAACTAGATACCAATCTTGACCTTTTACAAGTTCTTGACTAAGGAGAGAATGAATTTCTTGCTTTTGCTCCTGGAAAGTGGGAACAAATTCAAGTTTTATACGTTTGCAATTATTAGAATCTGAATCAACTTGTGGAAAGGCAGGAAATAAGGAGACTTCTCCAATCTTGCTAATCTCGCTGTACAGCTGTTTAGGAGACCATTCGAATTGAACTATTCTTTCCTCTTTTTTAAGTTTCGATATTCTTTGCTCAAATAGACTAATAGCTTCAGTCCCAGTCTCTTGCAGAGAATTGGAAGATAAATTGGCTTTAATTTGCTCAGTTGTTAACTCTAACTGCAATCGGTCTGTGTCTAGCTTCTTCTTGTGGATCAGATTCTCTCCCAGCTTTTGCTCCAGCTGCAGAGACAGCTGCCTCTCTCTCTCGTCCAGTCTCCTTCTAGCCTCTGAGAAGCAGCGAGATAGAATCTCCCTCTGTTGTATCGCATTCCCGTCTGTCTCCAACAGCCCACTGTCTATAGAGACTTCAGCTGTAGCCATTGCTAATAACCTGCTAATCACTTAAAAAATATACCTACTTGTGAATATCATTCCCTCGAACAATATATAATATTGTATTGCAAAATCCTTCCCCATTTCCCAAGGAATAATATTTGTTTGCAGGATATAAATATGGAGAACAGTATTCAATTAACGCCGGCCATGGCCTACTTAATATACGGCTATATATGTCGCCGAGAAGGTCAAGAAAGAAGAAGGCCAGTTTCTAATTTTCATTTTAGGATAAACTATGCCTCCTATTGTTGTTATTTGGGTTGTATATGGGGTAATCAACCATTGCGAGTCCAATGGAACCACTTTTGAGCAGGGTTGCCAATCCAATCCAATCAAGAAAATTTTCGATTGCCGATTGCTGCATTTTTCATCGATTGGATTATCGGTTGGATTGCTGCATTTTTCATCGATTGGATTGTCGATTGGATTGGTTCGATATTTATCGATTGGATTGCAATCGATGAATTTTTATCGATTTTTTCGATTGTTTGTTTTTTCAATTTCAAAATAATGCCAAAATTTAAAATGCTCAATTGCTCGTCAATTATACCCAATAAAATATGTTTTAAGTTTGAACATATGATGAAACATAACTCTTTTTGATACAATACTGAGGAGTAAACGATCGAAAAAAATCGGAGAAACAATCCAAAAAAATCGATGATATTTTGGATTGTCGATTGCGATTGGATTGTCATCCGAATAATCGATTGTCCAAATTTGGATTGCCGATTGTCCAAATTTGGCTCGATTGGATTGGATTGTCGATTGGATTGGATTGGATTGGCAACCCTGCTTTTGAGAATCTCAGATTTGTGGTTAAGCTGTTTAGGCGCCATTTAATGATGACGGTAACAATTTATGGTAAAATGAATTTTTTTTTTAATATCATAAATTTCTGTTTCTTCCTACTTTCTAATAATTTTATAATAGGAATACTAATACAGAGATATATTTATACCCCAAAGGCTACTAAATCACAAAATGGCGACATTCTAAAAAAATTAAAATTTTTAAAGCAACCACATGCTAAAATACAAGTAGTATCCGAATTAAAACTTACTATTTTCGTACATAAAACGTATATAATTGCTGGTTTATATATATTCATTATCATTATATATCCGGAAAATGTATTCAAAGTATATTAGCAAATTATTTTCATTTTCTCGCAGTTCTTTAGACTCAAATTTTATATTTTTGTATATTTGTGGTGTCATCATTAAATGGCGCCTAAACAGCTTAACCACAAATCTGAGATTCTCAAAAGTGGTTTCATTGGACTCGCAATGGTTGATTACCCCATATACAACCCAAATAACAACAATAGGAGGCATAGTTTATCCTAAAATGAAAATTAGAAACTGGCCTTCTTCTTTCTTGGCCTTCTCGGTGACATATATAGCCGTATATTAAGTAGGCCATGCGCCGGCCAGTCAAGTTTGGTGTTTTGTTTTTATTTATTTATGGGATCTAGACTGGTCTCCTTCAAGGTATTCATTAATTGTATCGGGCAAACATACTACCCATAACACAATTAAAAAATCTAAAATTACAGCTGTACCGACAGCATGTTCCTTTAAAAGGCACTATCTTTTGGTGGTTGGTCGTTTAATAGTGCCTTCAGCACAGATGTAATTTTAGATTTTTCGTCATGTAATCATCACCATAAAGGTGTTAAACCATTTCAGAGAGGCGTTTAGGAAAATAACGATCCTTAATGTACTTTCAATTGGACAGACGTGTTAGTAATCAAAGGAAATTTGTAACTCAATTGTGGCCAATTTGAAAATTAGTACGCTATGAAAAGGTGTAGAATTAAATTATATATCTAATGCATATAAATTGAATAGTCGGGCACTATTTATTGTTCATGTTGCGACATTAAATAAGTGTATAAATGTGTCCCAAAATGTAATCCAAAATCGTGACCCCAGGTGCACATCTGTAACCCATAAGACACCTATCCTGAAAATTTAAGTTCTTAGTTAATAAAACCTGGTTCTGTGGAGGATCTACGCAGTGGCGCAAACAGGGGGGGGGGGGGTGGGGGCAACATTAATGGTGCGGGTGTTACTGTGCCCTCTGGATAAAAAAATAAAATGTTAAATATAATTTAGGATAGTAAAATATACGTATAATTCATTCAAAAAATGACATTTGTTGCAATCAATTTTTTGCAGGGGGGCAAGCCCCCCAGGCTCCCAAAAAGTCGCTCGCTACACTCGCTCCGCGCCCCTCCACTTCAACCTCAGATTTGTAAAACTTTGCGCCTATGGACCTACGGACCAGTAATATTATACCAAGGCAGTCATTTCAATACTGGTCGGCACATTAAAAAACTCATATGAATCGGTTGACATTTGTTTGAGTTCATACAAATTAAGATAATCACTTTAGATATTCAAACTCGATTTTTGTCAATTTTCCCAGACGTCTGGAAGAACTCAAAGTGGGGAATATTGTACCGAGTTATATACGATGTTCCCTTCTAAAGTATTAACCGTGTTCGTATTAAAAAGCTTTTAGTACGAACACGGTTAATACTACATACACTATTTCAAAGGTAATGACGTTTCTGTCGAAAGGTTGTTGCGAACAGTGGAGCGCTGGAGAAACAGCCATACCCGGGCAGTTTCAGGCGCATACTTTTTTACGAAATATAATCTCTTTAAATTATATACTACTCATCCTGTCCCAAGGATTTTAGATAGAATTCGTCTTGTTCAAAAATAATCCCATTTATTGTCAGCCACATGCCTACCAACCTCCACGCAAGTTCCGTTTGCCGACGCTCCGCCTGCTTTGGCTATTTCGTAAAGGCTCATCAATGGGAATACTAACTGTATCAACTAAGATGTCTATTTAAATGTAGACCATGCATCAGGTGTCACAGGATTAGTGCAAGCAGCAAGCCCGTAAATTAGTTATATCCGCAACTCTAAAAAGTATTTCTGTTAAACACAGAAACTCAAATAATATTTTTTTAATTCAAACAAGTTATTTATTGTATTTTGAAATAATAAACGAATGTTTCTAGTTCTACTAGTCAAAAAGTCATAATTTTTTTATTTTGGCCTTAGGCTTAGTTGTAAGCACTAGCGGAGTTAGAGCGGCGCCACTGATGGGGTACAGGTGGTGCATCTTAATCTTAAAGCTGTGCCCCACCTGAGGTGGGGAACAGGCCCTACTTGGCCCCACCCTCCCGCCGCCCCTGGTTCTAGGCCATGTTCCATCTGCATTCTGTACTTCTATTTCGACTTGAGCTCCATCCCTGATCCCTACTTCTTGAACCTCTCTACCCATATCTAAAATTAGCTCAAAACCATTGTACATTAGTATCTGTCTCTCAGGAGCAATATTGTACAAGGCCCTAACTTTACGGTCTAGCGAATGTATTGTATCGCACCTTGAGATAAAGAGGGATTGAATGCGACTGTTATCAAGATAGATAGATATTTTTACCTCAAGATGGTCTATTTCTACTTTGCATAAATTGTGTCCATATAAAGAAGGAAATACAGAATGAATTGATGATATTACTTGACGTTTGATTTCAACAGAGTCTTCAGTAATCCCATACCAAGCTAAGAGTTTGTCCCAAGCTAGTGCTGGCACTAATTTGTAGCTAGTCTCTTTAAGACCCTTCTTTAGTATCCCATTTTCTAATAGAGCTGTGTTGTCGATTGGACCAGGCTTTACCGCAACATCTGTTCTAGATCCAAACGAGTAACTACTATCAAAAGACACATAAAGCTTCCATTTGTTGAACCAGGAAACTTCAATTAGATACCATTTTTCACCTTTTAAAAATGTTTGTTTTAACAGAGGCTGAATTTCCTGCTTCTGCGTTTGGATAGAGGGTTCTGGAACAAATTCAAGTTTTATACGTTTGCAATTATTAGAATCTGAATCAACTTGTGGAAAGGCAGGAAGTAAGGTGACTTCTCCAATCTTGCTAATCTCGCTGTACAGCTTTTCAGGAGACCATTCGAATTGAACTCTTTTTTCCTCTTTTTTAAGTTTGTATATTTGTTGCTCGAATACACTAACTGCCTCACTCCCAGTCTCCTGCAGAGAATTGGAAGATAAATTGGACTGTATGTGTTCTGATACTGATTTTAACTGCAGTTGGTCTGTGTCTATCTTCTCCTTGTGAATCCGATTCTCTCCCAGCATCTGCTCCAGCTGCAGAGACAGCTGCCTCTCTCTCTCGTCCAGTCTCCTTCTAGCCTCTGAGAAGCAGCGAGATAGAATCTCCCTCTGTTGTATAGCATTCCCGTCTCTTTCTATAGACACTTCAGGGCCGTAGCCACTGGTCAGGTTGGTCAGGTTTCAACCTGACCACTTTTAGTTGGTTGGACAGGTTAAGCTGAACCCTTGGCCCTGTTGGTACTGTATCCAGCCCGGTCTAACCTGACCACTTTTAATTGGTGGTTACGGCACTGCACTTCAGCTGTAGCCATTGCTTAATCACTTTAAAATTCCCCAAACAACATTATATAATTATTTATAGGGAATATTGTGTGGCAACATGATTCCCCATTTCACAGGGAATAATATTTGTTTGCTGGACATAAATATGGAGAAATGGATTCAATTTAACGCCGGCCAATCAGGTTTTGGTGTTTTTTTCCTATGGTACTTACTAATTGTATCGGGTAGCATACAACCCATATCATTATCAAAAAAATCTAAAATTACAGCTGTGCCAACTCAATGCCCCTTTGGAGGCACTATATTTGGTAGTTGGTTGATTGATAGTGTCTCCAAGACTCCAACAGAACATGCTGTTGACCCAACTGTAATTTAGTTTTTTTCGTCATGTCATCAACACCTAGTGCTGCGAACTGTAACTGAATTAAAACTGTAACTGAATTAAAACTGAAATAGTTTTAGCGATTTTTCTAAACTGTAACTGTAACTGTAACTGAAATGTACTCGTTTATAAAACTGTAACTGTAACTGTAACTGAAATGTATTTTTCTCCAACTGAAATTAAAACTGAAATTGAATTTCTTCAAATTCAATTCCGGTTTGCAGCACAAGTCAGGCGGCACAAAATGAAATTAGAAAAAATGAAACTAGATTATGTTGTCTGCAGACCTTGGAATACCTAACTAAGTACGAAATTGTACTGACTGTGGTAAAATTGTAACTGAAATGAAAATTGTAACTGAAATGAAAACTGTAACTGAATTAAAACTGTAACTGAATTAAGACTGTAACTGAAATGAAAACTGTAACTGTAACTGAATTAAAACTGTAACTGAAATGAAACTAAAACTGTAACTGTAACTGTAACTGAATTGAATCAAATTTAATTCCAGTTCGCAGCACTATCAACACCTCAAGGTGTTAAGTCCCTTGATTGATAATTTGGAAATTTCTTTCTTTCTTAAATGTTGATTGCCTCGATTGCCAGAAAATCATAAAAAATGAATAATGAGGGGGATGTATCCCCCAACCAGATTATCAGATATATACTTTAGGTAGAATTAATCAATAAACTCAATACAAGCAGATATTATTTGAACTAGACCTATTGAAGGTTTATATCGAACTCTATATATCAATATTTGAGCCCATCTGAGTTTAAAAAAATTCCAGGAGGCATAGCCCCCCCCCCCCCCTGGAGCCCCTTATTGATCGCTCGCTATGCTCACTCTAGATCCCCCCCCCCCCCCACCAGAAATTTTTGTTCCACCCCTGGCTAGTACTATGGATTCACTATCATGCGTAACTTTGACCATGAATAACTAATTAAATTTTCATTTTAGAGAATAGTGATAAAACATGATTTTATACTACCAACTAGTACTGTTCAAAATCGCAATAAAAATTGGGGGTCATCGGGTACGAAAATCGAGTAAGCTATCACCATGCTCAGATATGTTGCCTGGAAATCATTACATACTGTATTATGTTTTAATCATAACATGTGTTAACTAATCAACTAGATATAAATTCATATAATGCATCTCTAAAAATTCCCATAGGGCGACACTGTTAAGATAGAAACAAACTTCCAATTTATCAATCAAGTGTCTTAACACAGGTGTTAAAGACATGACGAAAAAATCTAAAATACAGCTGTGCCGACAGCATGTTCTTTTGGAAGCACTGTTTTGACAGAAATGGACCCCCCTACAGATTTGGCCCGGGGGGTCCAAATCTGTAAAATATCATTTTACTTTACAGAAATGGACCCCCTTTACAGATTTGGACCCCCCTTTTCTATAACAGGGCCGTAGGAACACGGGCGGCAGGTGCGGCATAGGCCGCACCAATATTTTAGGTGCCCGCATCATAATTCGGGTTATACACTGCGAATCAATTAAGTGACGTCACTTGGCCGCACCAATAATAATTGGCCTACGACGGGCCTGTATAATACTGCATAGTCATTTACTTGAGTGTGTGAATACAAAATATTTTACAAGACTCACAACCATTAGCTATTTCGTTTTAGTTTAAGTATAGGAATTTTGTTTAATGCATATGTTGTGTCAATTTTGTCAAATAGTCGATTTTACAAAATCAACTAATTAGAAATGTCGATTTTACAAAATCAACTAATTAGAAATGTCGATTTTACAAAATCAACTAATTAGAAATGTCGATTTTACAAAATCAACTAATTAGAAATGTCGATTTTACAAAATCGACATATTTTATTCCTTGATTTTGCAAAATCACCCTGGAATATTTTTTCATTCTAGTAAAAATTCATTTTGGTAAAAAAATATCTTCATACAAGTCAGTATATACTTGGATGAAGCGAATTCTGAACAAAATGCATTAAAACCTAGGCTTATCCGAGTAATATAGCCAAAGTCGAACATTTGTTTTAGTTCCGTTGATTCATGTTGATTTTGTAAAATCGACATGTTGATTTTGTAAAATCAACATTTGACAAAATCGACATAACACATACATAACATGACTAATAATAGTTAACTAGTAACAAGTATAAGATTTTAATTAACTAACAGCTAACACGCAGCTAAGATTTATAACCAGTATGGGTACAAACCAGGGTTGCCAATCCAATCCAATCCAATCGACAATCCAATCCAATCCAATCGAGCCAAATTTGGACAATCGGCAATCCAAATTTGGACAATCGATTATTCGGATGACAATCCAATCGCAATCGACAATCCAAAATATGATCGATTTTTTGGATTGTTTCTCCGATTTTTTTCGATCGTTTACTCCTCAGTATTATATTAAAAAGAGTTATGTTTCATCATATGTTCAAACTTAAAACATATATTATTGGGTTTAATTGACGAGCAATTGATCATTTTAAATTTTGGCATTATTTAGAAATTGAAAAAACAAACAATCGAAAAAAAATCGATGAAAATTCATCGATTGCAATCCAATCGATAAAAATCGAACCAATCCAATCGACAATCCAATCGATGAAAAATGCAGCAATCCAACCGATAATCCAATCGATGAAAAATGCAGCAATCGGCAATCGAAAATCTTCTCGATTGGATTGGATTGGCAACCCTGGTACAAACATATATGATACAATTGATTCTTCCGACAAAGCTAGAGTTAGTATTTGGAAGAACTTGCTTTAGCTTGGGCTGTTCTATACCATCATATGTTAACACTTATCATTCAACAATGTATATTTTTGGAAATACTAGCCCTTCGGTCTCGGCTTCGCGACGGTTCGGCGCTTCACACCTCAACTGACGGCCGCTGCGCGGCCTTTTATGCCATGAGCTGAATTATTTATTTGTATAAATCTGCTTGGCGTATTAATATATATATATTCCCCACAAAGTCATCTTTGTGGCCTTAGTTCATTCGTATCCGCGCGCCTAAAATTATGGACCATTTCAAATTATAAGATAGTATTTGAAACCTGTGGCTGGTAATTATACGTAATTAATTAATTCAGTAAATTATATTGCAAAGTTATATTCCTAATCCTGAATTTAACTTCTGCATAATAATTAAATGTAAAAATTTAGGAAACATGCAATATATTTTATAATGTGTTAAAATTTTGTGTCCACGACTCCACGAATCAAAATTGTAAGAGCTAAAATAAATAAGTTCCCTACATGACTTTAGGATCCCATAATCGGTATACGTGTATCTGATAAAAACTGAAAGAATTATTCCCAAATATGTGCTTTTATGACGTCATAATCCCGTTATTTCGTTTAGAAAACCAATAGATTGTTGTCAGCGTGTAAATTTATCCCTGCATGCAAATTTTCAGATCTCTAGACTAGAGCATATTGTCTTTCCTATTAAATTCTGGACAAACACACAAACAAAGGACTATTGTGTTTTCAATAGATAGATAGATAGATACGTTATTCAACTCTGTAACAATGTTGCACAATGTATGTTTGGTTTGGTACAATTTAGTTGCATCAAGTAAATGACTTTGCAGTATTATAGAAAAGGGGGGTCCAAATCTGTAAAGGGGGTCCATTTCTGTAAAGTAAAATGATATTTTACAGATTGGGACCCCCCGGGCCAAATCTGTAGGGGGGGCCATTTCCGGCAAAACAGCACTATCAATCAACCAACTACCAAATTATAGTGCCTTCAAAGGAACATACTGTCGGCACAGCTGTAATTTTAGATTTTACAAGTTTTCCATATCATATTAAAATTGTAATTTATTAATTATTTTTCAGGAATTTTCTGAAATGGATGAAGCCAAAATTTGGGTGGCTTAAGCCCCTCCTTGTCTAGGCTACGCCAAAGGAGCATGCAGTCGGCACAGCTGTAATTTTAGATTTTTTAATTATGATATGGGTAGTATGTTGCCCGATCCAATTAGTGAGTACATTGAAAAAACACCAAAACCTCACTGGCCGGCGTTAGATTGAATCCTGTTCTCCATATTTATGTCCGGCAAACGATATTATTTTCTGGAAAATGGGGAATCACGTTCCCACACAATATTCCCTAGGATAATATTGTTCAGGGGTAACAATATTCACAAGTAGTATATTTTCTTAATTAATTAAGTGATAGCTGGTTAATTATCATAGAGCTTCCTTATACGTATGTAGTCAGTCTATTTATATGCGGTCTATAAAAGCCCATGCAAAATAAGCAATACATTTCTAGACTGTCTATAAGTCTGTAAACCAAAATGCCTGCCGTATACTAACAAATCATTGCTTTATTATGTATTATTGACACTTGAATAAAATATGATATTATAGCTCTCTAGCTGTTGTATCTCTCTGCTATGTCTACCCGTTCCACTCGCTCTTCCAAGAGCCCCTCCCCCCTGGGCACCCCAGGCAGCACCCCGACCACTTCAAGAGGACAGGCTAGGAGGAAGAGACCCAGAGACAGAGACTCACAGTCAAAGGTTTTCTTTTTTTATTTCTATATATTGTAACTTTATTATACTAATATAGTATATAACTACCCTCTATTCTCCAGTACAGTCCGGTGTTGGAGGAAGCCCCCATCCCGTCAGAGGGGGCGAGCTCAGAGCTCCTCACGCCCACCCGCGACAGACCCCCCGGGGCCTCTCCCCCCAGCGCCCGCAGACGCACAGACGAGCACTCGGCCGCCCCTTCCAGCCCGCTCCCGATGCTAGGAGATCTCAGCTCGCCGCTCTCCTACCCGCAGCCGCAGGGCGGGCTGGTGCGCGCCATTAAGGACATGGAGATCAGCTCTCCGCTGAGTTACTTCAGCGAGAGCGTCGGTCTCACGCCGAGGAGGGCGGGGCTGGGGGGCACCCCCCTGCGGCCGCGCGGGGACCTGCAGAGCGAGCCGCGACACAGGACCGTCACTATAGGGGACGCGAGCAGCCAGATCGATGTGAAAAGTTAGTCACTGTTTTACTTAGAATTGTATTTACAATGGTGACTGTTCCTCTGGTTACCTACTAATAACTTTTCAATTTGAGTCCCCATGCGAGTATACCGTATTGCTTCGAATAAGCGCCGGGTCAATAATAATGGCATTGGTATGGTAAGATTAAAACACATTAGTTGATAACTGGAATGTTATTACATTAATTTTGGCAACTACGGTATGTGAGTACCATTAGAAACAATCAAAATTTTATTTTTCTGGATTTTCAAAAAAATTCCAGGGTAAATTTGGCCCACGAAAACAATAAGCGCCAGGGCGCCTATTCGGAGCAATGTTAATCCCATTCCTCTAATAATCATTTTGTTTTTTCGCAAGCAATTTTTGAGTAAAATGCGACTTGCTATTATACGAACACCACTGTATATTTATTATATTTTACACTCTAGACGAGAGCACTCAGCTGCACTCCGTGATATGGGGCACTGACGTTAATATCCAGGAGGCCAAGGACGGCTTCAAATCCTTCATAACCTCCTTCGTGCCGTCTGAGGAGGGAGAGGGGGACATGGGGCTGGCGAGGGGGGAGGGCGCGCCGATGTACCTGCAGAGACTGGAGGAGATACAGGTGCTGGAGGATCCGTTCCTGAGTGTCAACTGCGACCACTTGTCGGCTCACAGCCTGAGTCTGTACCTACAGTTGGTGAGGTACCCCCAGGAGGTGATACCCGCGTTCGACCTCTCTGCCAACGAGCTCTTCTTCTCGCTCTACCCGGACTCAGAGCTGGAGCACCAGATACAGGCACGCTCTTATAGCGGCTCTGCTCTCTCTTATCTGTAGTGTTTAGGTGCGGCCGTTTAACGTTGATAAGACGCGGAATATGCGCTTATTGAATCCTGAGGATATCGATCAGCTGATCACGGTGTCGGGCATGATAATCCGCACTTCCTCCATAATCCCCGAGATGCGGCAGGCCTACTTCGAGTGCCACATTTGCCAGAAGGGCGTGACGGGGCTGGTGGAGCGCGGGCGCGTGACGGAGCCCTCGGTGTGTCCGGGCTGCCAGACGCTGCACAGCATGCAGCTGATACACAATAGGTCCATATTCTCCGACAAGCAGATGCTCAAGCTGCAGGAGGCTCCGGACGACATGCCCCCCGGACAGACCCCGCACACCATCGCGCTGTACGCTCACAACGACCTGGTGGACACCGTGCAGCCGGGAGATAAGGTAGCATTAATGTGTGCGGTATATTGGTTATTAGACATTCAGTTATAACGTGCATGGGTTAGTACGTACGTATGTGTACCAATTTCTAAACCAAGCTTATAAAGCAGTATATATTTCTATGTAGGGTATACTCAGTTAGTACGTACTTATTTTCATTCCCAAGGGTACGTCGCGTCATACCCGAGTTCTACTGTATATTATGTTATACTGTATTCTGTGTTTAGTTATCAGTGACTGGGATCTACAGAGCTGCGCCTCTGAGAGTCAATCCCAGAACTCGTAATCTTAAGTCTGTGTACAAGACCTATGTGGACGTTATCCACTTCCGCAAGGCAGACCAGAAGCGGCTGCACGGAGAGAGCCCCGAGGAGCCCTCCGACCCGGGCGCCGCCAGACACGGCCCCGTCCTCTCCGCGGAGCGGGTAGCCGAGCTGCGACACCTCTCGCAGAGTCCGGACATATACGAGAGGCTGAGTCGAGCCCTGGCGCCCTCCATATACGAGAACAGGGATATCAAAAAGGTAGTATAGCCGTGTTAATATTACCATTTATAACCGTACTAATATTGTAACAGCTAAAATACAGTAGATATCGGATACAAGAATACTGCGCCGGTTATAAGAACATACTGAATATAAGAACATACTGATTATAAAACATTATACTGAAAAACGGTTGCCATATACCCTATATAATTTATGCCGGTTATAAGAACATATCTGTTATAACTTATAAGAACATTATATGCCGTTCGCGACGATGTTCTTATAACCGCATCTACTGTATGGTGTTAATTTTAAGCAGGCAGGCGATACGGCATTTTTATTACAACTATCTGTGATGGATTATACTAACAATATTAATAATTAAAATACATACAGTGTTGTTTTAGATATCTATCTAGCTTGTTGTTTATATGGAACACATTACATCCGAACTCGTTATACATTATAATGAAGTCCAAGGGACCGAAATTTATAAAGTAAATCAACGACTTCGTTATATCTTATAGGCGAGACTATTTATTTATATCCGAATTTGTTATAACGGGAGTTTCCTGTATTATATCAGAAAATTCTAGATAAACCCCTGCATCCAATCCCAATAGAGCTCCCTTGGTATTTGCTAACATAGACTATATATCTGTACTTACTCATCTGCAGGGCATTCTCCTGCAGATGTTCGGTGGGACGAAGAAGGACGAGATGTTCAAGGAGGCGGGGCGGGGCCAGTTCCGGGCCGACATTAACATTCTCCTGTGCGGGGACCCGGGCACCTCAAAGTCTCAGCTGTTGCAGTACGTGCACCGGCTGATGCCCCGGAGCCAGTACACCTCCGGGAAGGGCTCCTCCGCGGTGGGGCTCACTGCCTACGTCACTAAGGACCCGGAGACGCGACAGCTGGTGCTGCAGACCGGCGCGCTCGCTCTCAGCGACAACGGGGTCTGCTGCATCGACGAGTTCGACAAGATGACTGACAGCACTCGCTCTATCCTGCACGAGGTCATGGAGCAGCAGACGCTCAGCATCGCCAAGGCCGGAATTATCTGCTCTATTAACGCGCGCGCCTCGATTCTAGCCGCGGCCAACCCGCGCATGTCCACCTGGGACCCGCGCCTGACCACCGTGGAGAACATACAGCTGCCGCACACTCTGCTCTCCCGCTTCGACCTCATCTTCCTGATGCTGGACCCGCAGGACGAGCTCTTCGACCGGCGTCTGGCCCAGCACCTGGTCTCGCTGTACAACGTGGCGGACCCGGATAACCTGGGTAACAGCTGTGCTATAGTATAGATAGCTTAGGAGCCTCAAGCGTTATGTAACGCAAAGTTATAGGGAATTAGACACCCCATCCCTATGTCACGTTTTTGACCTATTCCTAATATAAAAATGTTATGTCACACAATAGTTGCCCCCCCCATTGGGAGCGCTACGTAACGTTTGAATGCCCCTTGTGTGGCACTGGTGTATTGACTAGCTCCTGTGTGTAGAGTCGGAAGATGTGGATATGCACATCCTGCGGGACTACATAGCGTACGCACGCTCCTACATCCAGCCTAAGCTCTCGGAGGAGGCCGGACAGGCGCTGATACAGGCGTATGTCGATATGCGTAAGGTCGGGTCCAGTAGAGGCGCTGTCACTGCCTACCCGCGGCAACTGGAGTCTCTCATTAGACTAGCGGAGTCTCACGCCAGGATGAGGTGAATATACAAACTCTATTCTTATCCATGGTTGTATATTGTTGACTACAATACTATAGTGTAAAATTTATTAAGAAATAAGTTTTCCATCCGTCCGACCTATTTTACACAGTAATCAGTCATTAATATAATGTCAAGGGACTGATTTAATCGGATTGTAAGATCTACAAATTAATTAACATTTCATCACTGCCATCAACAATATTTAGTTTTTGCAACTGACTTATATAATTACACATTCTACGTACTCAACTAAGCATGTCTTATCCCAGGCACTACTGACCAAGATCGCAAGTTCATTCATATTTCATTGAAAATTGATACTTTATTCCTACTTACCTAGGATTATGTTTCCGATGATCAGCTTATATTGCTCCATGTGTCGTTTGTGTGGTTATTAGTTATTGTGATGATGGCTTCAATAATCGCACTCATGATATGATATTATTTAATCTTCCTAGCTTGGTTGTAAATTATCTCACTACTACTATACTACTACATATTTATGTTAGCTTAATTGAATAAATGGATCTGTTAATGTGTTAGCTTAATTGAATAAATGGCCATTAATGGATCTGTTGATGTGTTAGCAAGGAGATTATCTCCCATAAAATTTCTATTTATGAACTTTCAACGAATCCTTATTATTTTATTACACAATGTTTATTTCTACCTGTAATCACTTTATTATTACATTGATCTGTAATTGAAATTGATAAGTTTCAAGGTTTAAACCCTATTGTTTAATGAATGGCTGTCAACAAGAAATTGGGGAATTCGTAAGACTAAAAACTTTTTAATAAGAGTTGAGTAAATTAACGTGTTATGATGCAACAATCGTGTTTAGCATATAGATAGCTATGAACTAATACTGACTTGTAGACCTTGAATGTTGTGTTTATTTTGCTTAGCAAGACATCCTACATTTCCCACTAAAACGTATAATTTCTGTCTGAACTTTATACTAGTTTATCTCGTAACTTTACCAGAACGGTTTCAAGTATCGCCTTTATTTCTAGACACCACTATCTTACGTCAAAATAGTTACTTAAGTAAATGGCTCTTAAAGAACTGTGTTATATATTATTTGAATTTATTAGCATGTCTGGGATACCATTTAGAAACTATTCATCTCCAAATGTCATCACCTGGTAGACAAATATTTGTTGATATCTTTAGAAGTTCTAATTAATTCAAAATATTGAGATTATTTCACTTATTCTTATATGCTCTATATCCCCTATGCAGTATGTTCAGGGTTCTCGCCGGGATTTTTTGTTGTAAGGGTACATAAGAGTGAGATATTACTTAATGTCAATGATTTAATGAAACCTTCAAATAATAATATTGACTCAAAGGGTATATGCCCACTTACAACATGTGAATAAAGGGTACAATAGCTTTCAAGGGCATGTACCATTTGATAGAGGCCTAGCGAGAACCCTTAGTATGTTTGTACTTATTGCTATTGCGTTGTTTGAGTGATTATACCAATCTCTAGATTCAATCTGGTTGTGGAGGTGCACGATGTCGAGGAGGCGAAGCGACTGCATAGAGAGGCGCTAAAGCAGTCTGCCATGGATCCTAAAACCGGGATAATAGACATTAGCATACTGACCACTGGTATCAGCGCGTCCGAGCGTAGCAGGAAGGCAGACCTGGCCAAAGAGGTATTCAAGGTTCTGCAGAAAATGGAAGGGAAAACGCAATCAATCTCTAAAATACTGACTCACTTCATGGATAAAACTCAGAAGCAAATAACCGAAAAACAACTTGAGGATTCCTTGAAACTGCTACGCGACGAGGAGAAGATTATAATACTGGGCAAACAGATCAGGCTATCCTGAGCTCCCACGGAAGTGAATAGAACTCTCGTTAATTGTGATTTGTGAGTTGTTGATCATATCTTTGATGTTGCATAGCTAAATTAGCTCAATCAGAACTTTTGTATTTAAATTGATTCTATGGCGAAATACGTGGGATAGAGTATGTAACATTTTATCATAATTAGACTATACTACTATGATGGTTTATGTTACTATATTCGTTCATTAATTACCCTTTTCCTTTGAACCTGCGACTTACATATAACAGTGTAATATGTCTATCATACGCAATAGATCTAAATATCCTGCCGATAGCATTTCCATTCATATCACTTTAGTTATACGTATATTATTTGGGTTGATTGCTTGACAATAATCAGTTGTTCCATACAAGCTTATTACGTACGTACTCATTATATTTTCATAACTCGGTTAATTATTCCCAGCGATACACACGGTTACAAATATTAATTAATTAACATATCCCTCTTCAGAATACCATACGTATAATCTCCCAAATAGGGCGATTGAATATCTGTCCTAATTCCTGTATTACCTTTGTCTCTACATTAATGCAATATATTAGCTTTATTCTGATCTCAGCTGGTCCAGATGGCTGATACCCCAGATACCACGTAAGTTTGCACCTCACACTGCCTGCTTATGATATCTCCCAATAGCCTGCTATTCTCACATGTTGGTGCTATTGCCCGGTTGGTAATTGTAAAGTTATAATGCTTGGAAATTGAAATTTTTTTGTTATTAAGAAAGTGCTGTCCTTTTTTATAAGAATGATTTTCTCAAAATTTGAACTTTCTTGCTTATAGAACTAATCATTTTTTATTCCCTAATCATTCTCAAGTAATGATTCATTGCAAAATAGACTAATGGTTTGAACCAAATTAATTTCATAGAAGAATCGAATCGAACCGATATAGTGTGTATTCCCAGTAATATAATTTGCCTATGTTCGTTCTATCAACTGACTTTAAATTAAAGGTTTATTATAAGTAAAATTTAATAAATAGCCCATTAATTAATTCAGATGACTTACCTATTTGGTAATATGCCTAATATGTTTACTTAATATAAGCTGTTCAAAGTTAGAAGAAATGTAGATTGATCTATCCAGCTTCTCTCTCATGCGATATTAATTGAATGAATCGATATGTCTTGAACTAATTTAGGCAAATTTATTATTCAGATTCGATGGCGCATGAATTCATTATTCTTTGAGCTCAATTTAGATGTCTTCACACAAAATTGTCCAGCTAGATATAATTCCTACTCACAATGCATTAAATATGATAATTTAATAATTACTCTTGTGCACAAACGATCATGTCAGCTATCCTTACGTTATAACAGGTGTCTCCAGAAACATTAATCTAGCTAACCCTGTTGGTATTTCTACAACAGATTACTTTATATCTTTTACGTTGATATCAGCTATAATCAGCTGAAGCCTGCCCTGCGTCACTCATATCATGTAGTTCTCTGGATTCTTGGTTGATAAATAATTACTTAATACACATCAGTTATTTACACAGGCAGGCTAATGTATACATATACATTTTCTGCACATGATTTTAACACTATCTTACTTGTCTACTAATTATAAACTGTGCCGAACTATATTCTATAATATAATGGGCCAGTATTGAAATGACTGTCTTGGTTAGTTATTATTATGTAATTCTTAATTAATGGAATAATATGAGAAGGATCGCATTTGTTAATCACACTTTTCTAACCACTACAGTATAACAATATTATTTGGAGACTGATGGTAGAATTGTCCTATTAAACTCGTACTTTTATTGTCATTAACAAAGAACTGTGTTTAGTCTTCAGAAAAGCAATTTTTTTCTTACTTCATTTGATTCAATTGTAAGTTCATCTGTTAATGAATTCTGAGATTTCATTATTCTTTGGTTTGCACAACTTATTATATGTTACCATTTCGGGACACTCAAATTGTTAATTCATTGATTACACCAATTCACTATTTGATACTATACTGAACTGATTTTATCATGGCATAACAATCATTTCAGGAATGTTTCTAGAAGACTAATTCCCATTAGCTATCTGCAGGTGTATGATAAGATGAAATATCTCTTCGTGTTTAACTACCACAATTTTAATTATCGATAGTTGATATTAAGTCTCATGTCCATACAGTTGGTCTATACCGCCCTAACCTTTGAATTAAATTTTGCAACTATTCTTTTTCTATCTAATAATCTATGGGAATCCTTATATAGAGCTGAGCTTTGTAGAGTTCAGATTTTTTCCCATACTAAAAGCCCAGGCTTACTTTCTAAAGGTCAATTTCAAACTCTGGAAAAAAACTGACCTTTCTCAGTGCATGAATACACATAGTGAAAAACTGAACTCTACAAAGCTCAGCTCTATATAAGTAATTTCATAATAATCTATATTTAGTACAGTCAAAGAAATTTCCAAAAACGCACAAAAGAAGCTAGACAAACAAAATGTAAAAGATGAACTAAAAAGACAACATCAAGACAATAAAGTAAGATGATTTACTCCGGTTCCTAATTATTTACAGTAATTCTACCCAAATCTATTTTGCACTTCCTATTCGTAATGTAATGCTGTGTAATACTATTGAAAGCAGAGAATAGTAGATTATCTAAGAATGAACTTAGTATGAACTCGATTTCTTCAGGTTATTCTAAATTATATGCCTGGGTTCACTGCCACACCAAGTTTATTAGCTCTTAACTTAGTTCAACCCATAACATATTAACTAAATTTTGAAAGATCATTGACTCGATGACCCGTATTTATTTATACAGCTATTATTTCTCCCAATTCCTAGAATTCTACTTAGCCCTCAATTATATACGTACGTATTATCTGGCTAATTTGTCTTAAATTCTTAATTACTAATTAATTACTAAATAGATGAAGATATCTAATTATTTCTAATTATTACTTTTATTTTTAAGTAAACCTGTAGAACTTCCAATTTTTTTATCAACTAATTTATCTGCGTTATTTATTTAAACTGTAATTTACTGGTTGGATTTGTTGTTTGTTTTCTTCGCATTATTTCTGTTCCCATTTGATTCCACATAGCATGGAGTCTTCTGATATCTTTTAATGAATGGCTTCACCGTACTACAGACTTTTCACACAATCGCTGGATACCTTATCTTACATTATCTCATAACTGTATAATTTGTTGTTTCTCTATGGCTTACAGTATCAGTCAAGTAATAATACCCAACGATAAATTGACTAATTGTTAGTCGAGATATCTGTAAGGTGTATTAACTTAACCGTTATATTCTTAAGATCCAATATATTATTCATTGTTAATTATTAGTGTTTAACCTCTTTTCTGGTGAATAAGTAAGACAACATAATTTCTACCTACGAATATAACAAAGGCTTACAATTGGATGTATTTATCCCAGCTGACTAGCAGAAATGGAGCAGAATCTCTAAACTATCCTTTCTAAACTAGAACTGAGTAGAAATTATTATCTGTTTTCTAAAGAAATTATTCAATAGCATGACCACAATTAGCCAGTGGCCCAAGTGCCAACCTGCGTCTGGCGATTTAAAATTTATACAGTAATTTCTTCTAAACTTTCTTTAGGTTATTTTGAGTATGTCACTACATGTCATTGCTATTCGTTTTTGAACTTTTACACTAATTTCAACTAAATAGGTTATTGTAATATGTTATTATGCATCGTTATTATACATTGTGAAATGACACATTGTTTCCCAGTCAACCCTGCTACTGCTACGATGGACATTATTTTATCGTTCTTGTCTGTAGAATTCTAATTAATGGATAGGTGGTACTAGAACATTTGCTCGTGTGTGGACGTGATAACCTATTAATTAATTTAACCAAAATTAATAGAATATTACATATTCTGACCTCTCCAAAAATTTGCTTTGCTTTGCTTTGTTTGCAAACAAACGTTTGATTTATCAATTCGCTTTAATCTTCCTGTGAACTGACTACACTCGAAATTATTGCAACATACTATCAGTTCTTGTTCCGTCCGAATTATATTAATTCCAGACTAATAAGCTTCATTATTGGAAACCTGAAAACAAAGTATTTGTGGATATTGAATCCACTTTTAATATCAATTTTGATAATGTTTGTTTACCCATTAACATTGAAACTTATCTTATTCGTAGAAGCCGCTTAATCCGAGACGGATAATCGGGAAATCCTTTTAAAGTTTAATGGATAAAAATTTATGGGAAACGGATTTTTTTGCATTATAAAATAGATTAAATCTAGATTAACAAAGGAATACTTTTGAATCGTCAGTTATTGGGGAGATTATATCACGATATTCGGAAGAAGACGCTTGATATTAATAGGTTACTTGAATTTATTCTTTCCAATTAGACGCTGAAACTCAGAGTTGTTTCTCTCAAATGGGATTTTATATGCAAAATGACTGGTTTAATAAAACAGTATTATAAATAAAATATAGTTAATATAGCTCCAGGATTGTCCTTATGCCCCATAAAACCCCATTTCTAAAACATTACGGGAACATGTTTTTCAGTGTGATGAAACAGTATTTACAATTCGTAAATCAGATAATTGGGAGAATCAGTTAATCGGGACAACACACGTCCGATTAAGCAACTTTTACTGTTTAGTACCCTGAATGTTAATTCATATTACATGTATTCAACAAAATATAGTTATTTATTCATTGAATATATAAATGAAAGGGAATAATGTTAGATTTGTATTATCTACTAAATTTGGAAATTCGTTTTTAAATGAGTGATAGCACCATAAGTCAATCTTGTGTTGGTTGTCAGAAAATTTAACTGATCACAGCTAGGATTTGTGGCGTTTCTTGATTGTTCTGTTCTAGAATTTTGACAATTGATGTGACAGGTGGAGACACTTTGACTCTCCTCTTATAATTCCCGATTAATTTCTTCCAAGCTTTTTTTGTACTTTTCTCACCGCATACCTCTGGAGCATAAATGTCTTCATCCCTCTTCAGAATCAGCTCCTCTCTATCTTCCAATAGTTTTTGCTTTTTGGATTTGATGAATAGGGTTTCGATTTTATCGTACTTGTTCATTTTGTTTAATTGCATTGAATGAGTCTAATAATAGAGATATATTGCTTGTATATATACTTGTATTGTCTCTATTCTCTGCACTAGTTTATATAGTAATGGCTACTGAATATGCTTACACGTGAAACAAACCTGCAGTGAACTTCTAATTAACCTTATATTTTAATGTTGTTTTAGAGCTTTACATGCTGTGCGCTGCTTTCTTTTGTTCATGGGTTATATTTCATATTGTGTACAGTGGTTTCCTCAATACAATAGTATTACCAACTTTAATAAATAAGAAATATATAATTCCTTTGATGTTTGAACCTAAGACACATTGTTATTCCTCTATTATGCATTTTCTTGTTAATTTAATTTAAAGTGGAGGTTACCTAATAAGATTGATCCATAGCAAGTGAGTTTTGCTCCTAAGAGAACTTGTTGTAATAATCCACTTGCTTAATATAGCAAATTCGTTTATCAATTGATTTTCTATTACTATTGTGCAATTAACGCGCGTAGTATTGGTTTAAAGGTCCAATCTATCAGATTTGCTTTATAATAAATCAAAATATACAGACTAAGTAGGCAGCAGACTGTCCATTAATTGAACTATACTTGTTTTATTTAAAAATTACATAAAATAATGCTAAATTTCATTTGATTATTTACCTGAGTAGTTACAGTGGACTTTGGTTAGTAATATAAAACTGAGAATACAAATTTTGAAAGGGCAGCTTTCAGCTTAGTTTTATGTACCTCGGGTGATAATTGATAACTTCATTGTGAGTGTCTAGTTATTAATTTATGAATGACTACAAATCATAATAAGATTGGTGATGTAACTGGAGCTATCAAATAACTTAATTTAATTTAAACCTACAATGCATATTGATAATTATAAACTCCCTTTCCAAAGCTATTTGAAAGTATTCCGGTGCCACACATCCTACTGCGTATCAATATACTAAGTATATTGCAACATTTCTATTAATATTATCTTAGTAGGTGTTGTTCATAGTCGACATATTGGCTTTATTTTATAGAATCTAACCATTGTGATAATTATGAATGACTTATTCTGTATTAATTTGAGATTTCTTCTCAGAAATACTCCCTACATTTCACAGACAGGTTGGATGGTTAGAACTGAACCTGTTTGAATTCTTCTCTTATCTGAATGCAGACTTCTAACTGAGTTAAAACTGATATATGTATAGCCTCCACTGCATAACCGTGTCTTTTAATAATTAATTGATAACTGCTTGAGATTGAGGATGCTATAAATTACTCCTGAACGTGATCTGAATTATCATTTCTTGCATTGATTAATTGTTCGTATCTCTTTGTAACTGCTACAGTAAGAGATAATCTAGGAGGATGTCTGGCACATTTTGTGAATATCCTCATACATCTTTTAATTGTTTTGCCAAGCGTTCAACCTAATTTAATTGAACATTCCTTTATGTCACTGTCTAGTAATCATTATGATCGCTTTATTCTAGTCACGAGAACAGGCAGAACCAGTTGAAACAGAGGTGAGTCATTTATACAAATTTGTATGTATTTGTCACTTGTGCGAGATGTCATTAAAACGTGTAATTTATAGAATATTAACATTATAAGTTATGGGCTTACTATCGGCCTCCCCTTTACAATATGATAACCCGCCTTCACAATGCTGAATCTTTTATGTTTAAAAATGACTACCTATTGCTAGTGAAGTGCCTGAATATTACATTGGAAATTCCATCAATTTGTTGTTATCCCATCCAATTGTATAATTTGTCTTCGTTTATAAATAAAATATATTGAATAAATGTTACATATTTCAAGTATTTTCAACCAGCAGGCATTCTCTGAATTCACTCAGCAATTATATTATGAGCTTCCTATATGTAGACCGTCTATAAATTATGTAGACCAAAAGCCCCTGCCGTATATGGTAATACTATTTAAGTAAATAAAATCTGGTCTAAAAATATACGGTCTACCTACTTGTAAGTTATTTTTTATATTATCTGCTGTTTCCAAATTTGAAATCAAAATTTGAAATTGGTTTTATTGTTGTGGCTAATGTTTTTGTTCCACCTGTAATGGTTAAACAATTATAATAATCCAAGTCACGACCGTGCTTAGTTGGTAATTGGTTTAAAACAAATTATTTGCAATTGTTCCTGTTTCCATTCTGTTATTTAGGATTATTCAAAGGAATACTATGGCGTTGCACCATTAAACCAGTCACAAGAAAGAACAGGTATTTTTTCTGTTCATAACAGTTTTTAAGAACATGGAAAATTCAAAGGATATTATTTATAGTCTATATAAATAATATCCTCATTAAGCCCCTATTGTACTCTGCTAGCACAATGTCTTTCGGAATACAGTTCTAGTATATTTTGTAAACTACAGCCCATTCTCACTAAAAGATCACTTACCATGAATTATACTGGTACAATTATTTAGCATATATCCATGATATATCAATAGATGTCCATTCAAACCAATATGATTAGTTGCTTTGAGAGCATAGCTATTAAACTGATTAATTAAGGATTGTACCAGGTGTGATTGCACCCGTTCGGACCAAGAATTGAGAGATAGTTTTATATCTAAATATACTCAATCTAATCCACTTTAAGCACTATTTAGTTTATTTACGGTTCATCCTTCACACTTTGTTTCTTCCGGAACAAAGATTATGTATGAACCAACATTCCTGTGTAATGCCAAGGTTATTCAATGAGTCTGATTACCCTGCCGATTATCCTTACATTATATTTAGATCGGAAATGGACAGACATTAGGGAACTGGACTTAAGTATGCAGGGCCACGAGGTACTGGTGAGAGGCAGGATGCACAATTCAAGAGTAGTTGGTAATTAATTTATTGTTATTATTAAGCTAACTCCATTCATAATATAATCCTGCTCATGAAATACAGACTTGATATTTTATAACAAACCATATATGCATCTCTTTAAGTTATACATCAATACATTTACATTCGGTGTCGTATACTCCTCATCCAATTAATGGGTTTAGCCTCTCTGTGGCTATTGTACCGGAATCTTGGCGTTTTGTTAAGAATCCGGTTTTCCCCTGGATTAGGAGCACATTGTTGAAGGACATAGTACATGGATAATTTATCAAAATCCATGTCTCCACCTCTTCTCATATTGTTTGACAATCTATCAAATACAGTCTCTTAGCTCTTCCCGTTATATTCAGATCTAACGAAATGGAGATTTTTCCCTAAATGCATTAATAACTAATATCCGCTTATAAACGAAGGAATTTACAGGTCGCAAGCACTTCTTTATAAATAACGAGAGTTCACTGTATTACAATTACTTATCACAGACTTTTTTGATTGTATCAAATATAAACTTTAACAATGTACGAATAATTATTTGTAAATACCATGCACTAATTAACTTAGTATTAGTATATTGTAATTATCAATAGGAAAGTAAATAATACTGTTAGGGCATGCTAAACTGTGTTAGAGTATGAAACTTGAAATCAGATCATCTACCTCCATGTCAGGGTCCCCTACACTAGGGAGTTCCTCGTTGTGTATCATCTCGAGGAAGTTTTCTATCCTTCGTATCTGCCTGCGGGTGTAATAGTTTGAGGCGACGAGCGTTAGAATAGTGTTTTCAATTCTATCTTCGTTCGAACTGAGCCTGAGTCGTTTCCTTTCACTCTCATCTTTCTGTCTCCAATACCTACCCGCTACAGGGCGAACACTCGATTGGTTCTTATCCGCAGTAGCCGTTGCTAACTTATCTCTCTTCTTATTCTGCGATAGACAGAAGAACGGAATGAAACTCCAATCTTTGTACCGAAAATATGTTCTCAATAATTCTGTTTTCCATAACAAGTCAGCCTCCTTAGAGATGTCCTCGTATATTTTGATAAAGTTTGCAATTAGTAGATTTATGATGATGATGTGTGAAATGAACTGCCAAATGATTAGCAAGATAAGTAGAGCAAATGAAGTGGACATTAGTATCCACTGTGCGCTGTAAGTGTTAGTGTCTTCGGAAGAAAAATTGAGAGTTGTTATCAAGGGAGTTGCCTCGTTAATCACATCCTCTGTGAGATCGTAAGCGCCAAACATTATCTTGAAGGTATCTAAGAATATCCAAAGTATGTAATCCCATATCCATCTATGCTCGTGGAGCTTACAAGTGGTCTGACTGCATTTTAGAATATAATGAGCAACTCCGAATCCAATCATGAAGATGAATGATAGAATTACCATTTGCATGTTCTTCTTGATGGAACTGATGAACAAATGAATTGTTATTGATAGCTTACGGTAGATAGTGAGGGCTTTTCTTAGCAATTCTATGAACAGTAATAGGGAATTTATACTGAAAAATAATGCTGAAAATCTTAGTGGAAATTCTTCACTTTTTGCTACCTCCATTATGCGAAGTGGATAACCAATCAAGAAACAAATGTAGAAAATTATTTTGATATAACCATCTGCTCTGGAAGGAATAAATAATTTAACAAATCCAGTTGCATTCAATTTGCCTATATGTTGTGACTTTTTTACGATACTTCTGATTATATTATCGACCATAAAGGTGATCGCAATCACTCCGTATAGAGCCAGCAGTGCTAAGTATATTACGTCAGCCTCTCTAGACGAGTTCTGAGGCTCCGCGATTAGTTTGAGGGACAGGAGACAGTGAAATATGTAGAATAGCAAATGGAATATAATTAGGTCTAACAGTAGCTTTTTCTTGATGTGAAATTCCAAGTTTTTCTGGTGTACATAACTCTGAACCTCTTCGGATGATATGAACAACTTGCACTCGCCCTGGTGAGCCATTTCGAGGGTGGTGCTCATCCAGAATTCAGACTCAAAATTAAGTCTTTCGTTTTTGTTCTGAGAGTTGGTTTCGTATGTATGAGCCGGAATCCTCTTAGGAGTCTGAGTATTAATCCTTAGATCAGCCAGCAAATCGATTTGTAGCGTTGCCATTGGGTCTAGGCCTCGTAACTGACCTGTGATATCATCCTCTTGTATGCCTTCATCTTCCTTCAGAAGGCTCAGCGCTAAGTTCTCAAAATAAAGCTTTTTGTCGCCCAAATGCCGAATGGAGTCTGACGATATTTCATGATCATTCTTGAGCAGCTTTATGATCCCCTCCAACAGTCGGGTCCCTGCCAGGGCCGTGGCTATCTGCTCGTTGGTGCTAGGATACCATCTCAACACGTGCTCTGCACTGTCTATATTCTGTGTCAGCAAGCCCCAGATAAACAGGTACAGCTGGAAGAAACGCTTAGAGTCATTGGGAGATGAGATGAGGGTTTGGTGGATATTACAACGGTACTGGTTCTGGTACATCAACCGATCCAAGACGCTATCCAAAAAGGCACCAGTGAACTGTAGTTCTGTTTTTTTAGAATCTTCTTTCATTCCTAGTTTGCTCATCAATTTGCAGAAATAGTTTTCCTTCTTCTGATAGGATATCTGATACTGTTCCTCTAAATACTCAAAGTTGAAGAATTGGTTGAGCTGTGAATTGAAATTAGGCTTGTCAAGATAAGCGCAGATTGGTTTAATTATAGAACTCAGTATCGGCGTGTTACCACCGTGTAGTGCTTCTGTGAGTGCCTCAGCCAACTCGCTTACGACTTCCTTACTAAAGTCTTCCGATTCAAGCTGAGGCTCTATACTACCTATTGACAATGTCACTGTTGGATCATTATCTGGCTTCCTCTTCTTTACCTTATACTTTTGACCTTTCTTGATGTGTTCTAAAGCTATACTTTCGTCATGTGGCTGTGTTAACGCCAAAAGTTGGAAATCCATGGTTGAAACTGTAATCTCCTCAAAATCCGGGTCGTATGGTTCGAATATGGACTTCATTGGATCCCTACCATCCACAATAGGATACGAGTAACTTCCCGAGAGTGAAGTCTCTCCGTCAGATTCCTGCAGGGCACTGGCTGACTTGTTGCGCATAATTCGCTCCTTCATTAGGTACTGTACTATTCTAAGACTGTTGCTACGAACAAACTCTTTCAGTGGAACAGCCCTTATAACTAGCCCCAGCGCCTTATCCATTCCACTCGTTATCTCTATCACCTCGCTAGCGCTATGGTCGCATTCCGAGCTGACTAGTTCGACTTGCGCTTTGTTTCCATTGTCTGGCATAGCAAAGTGGAGCGAGTTTGACAACTCCCAATCGAGCAGTCGGGAAGGCATGGCTTGGCTAGATATCCACAGGAGGCGGTACTGCCGTTTGTCGCTACTGAAGTCGTTCCTAAAAATCAGCTCGCATAGGCCGCCAAGCAGTTCTTGTGTATCCCCATCGGACTCAAGCAATGCGTGGTACACGTTTTTCCCAATATTACTCAGGACTGAGCGCTCCTGGGTTGTCTTATCGTCAAAGAATGAGAGCTTTATTAGATCATAAAGAGAGTTGTTCGATTCTAACAAACTTTGTAAGCACTTGTATACAAACATGGATTCTTTAGATTTACAATTAACTACGATTATCGAGTTCATTAGGTCTCCCAGCTTAGCTATAAACCTGAAAATGAGGCTGGATATCTCTCTGTGTTCCTCTTGCATTGTGGCATCCAAATAGATGACTCGCTTCCTCTTCTCCAGACTCCACGGCCTGTAGAACGTGTGCTGAATCTTCTCGACGAACTTATGGTTGACGGACAGACAGAACGAACTGTCTTGGTTTATGCTGTCTCGCATCATGTCGTAGCTAACCGCGTCGCACAGCCGTCCTATCACGGTCTTGTCCAATGACTGCTCTCTGTTATCTGGCTCTGCCATGTGTAGAAATAATGTTATTTTAGAGGGGAACTCTATTTGCTTATACTTGCCAGATTTATGGTTGATAAACATTGACATCCTCTAACCCAAATAGTTTAGAACTTGTTACGTAACGAATAATACTCTACGTATATCTCATAAAAACCTCTAATTTATTGATTTAATATTTGTTTATCTGTTGTGGTTGTTACCACAAACAACGACCGTTATTTGTCTATTGTAAGATACAACTTTCTTTCTAAGGGAAGAAGCAATGTTTTGTCCTACTGAGACATCAACAGTTCACTGTTCAAACCATCCTATGTGTCAGCGAGTCTTTGAGTCAGCAAATGATAAAGTTTGCTGCGAAGTGGGTACTTGCAATCGAATGATTCCATTGGTGTTTATAACTATACTGTGTTTGTAGTCTGAACAAAGAGAGTCTGCTAGATGTTGTAGGAATAGTTACTGTTGCGCCGCAGAAGATAATAAGCTGCACTCAGGAAGATGTGGAACTGACTGTCAAAAAGGTATTTTCATTCCATGGTATATTAGTACAGTTTATATAGTTATTATCCTTAGTCAAAATGCTCATTCTTGATAGATTTTCTGTATCAGTGAGGCTATCCCGAGACTGCCGTTGCTATTGGAAGATGCTATGAGGAGCGGGGCGGAGCTAGATGCGGATGGTCCGAAAGGAAAGGCAGGACAGGAGACTAGATTGGATCATCGGATTATAGATTTACGAGTTAGTTTAATAGGATTACTTATACACTTGTTAGTACAACACCAGGTGACAGCAGAAATCTGTTCATATTATCCTGAAATTCGTATTATCCAGGAGTCACTGAATACATTTGTATAGCATTTATCTACATTGCTCTTCAACCGATATTTCGCTTTTTTATCAGTTTCGTGTTAACGAGAGTCTTTTGTACTATAATCCCTATTATGTTTAATGGATTTAATTAATTGATTTATTATAATTTCTAGACGCCTACAAATCAGTCAATCTTCAGAGTAGAAGCTGGAATTTGTAAACTTTTCCGTGACACCCTAACCACTAAGGGATTTTTAGAGATACACACTCCAAAAATAATCTCTGGTAATTCTCTTTTCTGAATTTAAATGATAATTTACAAATATTAGCATTGTAGTTATTTTACTCTTTAGCTGCCAGTGAAGGAGGGGCGGATGTTTTCAGAGTATCTTACTTCAAAGGTAAAGTTTTATTAATTTTTGTGTTTACTTCTATAATAAATAGTACCACATTTCTATTCATTACCACACATTAATTGCATATATTTAGGTCACCTTTATTTCTCGAATAAATTTGGTTTACTTCCTAGGCTCTGCCTTCCTCGCCCAGTCACCGCAACTTTACAAACAAATGGCTTTATGTGCTGATTATGATAAAGTATTTACTATCGGCTCTGGTGAGTGTCTTTGAACTTTGATCTTTCTAATTACAACTTTGATATTTTTGCCTTAAATTACATAACACATATTATATCGGGTCACCGTATTATTTATCCTCAATAATGGAAGCTCATACTAGTTCGAAGTTAGAACATTCTTAACTGTAGGATGTTACTCAATCCATTTGTGGTTGTAAACTTATTTGTATCGCCTACTTTTGTTTCTTAAACATTTCAGTAGCATTTGGTGGTTTATTTTGTTAGATCAATGTTTCTATAATCTACCTTCCTTCTTAACAGGAAAATTTATTCTTAACCAAAATTTATTGAACAAAGTTTTCATTTCAAATGTTCCCTGATTCGGCTTCGCGGAATTTCTCATTTAGGTATTTGCGAAGTTTGAATATTACACATTTATATGTATACAATTTAGTTTTCAGAGCAGAGAACTCTAATACACACAGACACCTAACAGAGTTTGTTGGGATGGACATGGAAATGACATTTAAAGAACATTATCACGAGGTTTGATAAGTTTTTTTGTGGCTCGATTTATTAATAATACGTCTAGTCACATTGAGTGTTTATTAATTAATTATATCGTAACCTTCTCCCGCCGCAAAACTAGAGAGGTTACCAATTAATCCTTTTGCTTTTCTGCTTAATTAAACTCGTGCAGAGACATTGATGATTAAATTATCGGCAATAATTCTCAATTAAATCGATTTACAGCCTTGTCTATACACTCATGTTTTTGGAATTATTAGTCAGGATTTAATTAACTGCTAATTATATGTTAATGAGAAATTTTCGCATTCCTTGAATGGCTTTGTTTACATTGGAAAACACCACAAATGTGGTTGTGAAATATATAATTGTATCATGTGGAGTTGGGTGGATGTAGGAGTTGTTAACTCAGTTACTTTCTGGAACAACTGATATATGCTGAATTGCAAATTTATTACTTCATCTTTGAATATTCTGCGATTTTATAATTAATTTGAAACCAAATTTTAATCTTTTTGTGGAAATCAGATGATCAATTCTTCTAATTAGTAATTTAGTATTTGATGTTATTTTCTAACTTTTTAATTAGTATTTAGATGTAAATTAATTATATACTCTCCTATAGTATTATTAATAATTGCATTAATATTTACCTTAACTTGCCTAAGTTAATATTTGGAAATTGTGCCCCACAAACTATCTATAATACTTCGTTTTATGCTGCAAGGATTCGTTTATCCTTTATATCAGATTTCTAACATCTTTGGTGATAAGATTTCACTTGGCAAGAGGAACCTTTCAGTTTATTATTAAGATTATCATCACTTGCAGTTGGTTGAGCAGAGTACGACTGTCTGTGATGTACTAGACTTTGTTTAACTCTTAAATTAAATTTCAATTGATTTTAGATTATACGCTTCTCTTTATCATATTTCGCAGGGTTTCTTGATTATATTTTCTTCCTAACACGCTCGGCTTCTTAAATGCCTCTCTATTCGGTGTGTTGCATACGTAGGTTAACTTCTCTTTTTACAAAGTACAGCCAGGTCTGCTTATTGTGAACTATTTTTCGTCTGCTTAAATATGAAAAACTTTTTATTATGAACAGGCCCTATGATCCCAAAATTAGCCACTTACATAGTGCTTGTAATAAGTTGAGTTCGCTTATTATGAAATCTCTCTATTATGAACACAATTTTTGAACCCTTGAATTTTCATAATAAAAGAACCTGACTTTACTTTGAATTTCTTCGTAGGATTATTAATATCACCTCGCTAACAATCTCATGTTAAGTATAGGAAATATTCACAATATCTCTGTAGGATGTCTGTAGGATTTTAGTTGTTAAAAATTTACATTTCAATTCAAAACCTAAATTAAAATTATCAATGTGTTAAATGCTAAAATTCTATTTGTGCCAAAACTAATCTCTTTATGACTAATGGCTTATCACATGTTTCTTCAATCATTATTTTTTCAACAACAAATACTCTCGATTGATGCTAATTATACCTGAAATTTAATTTGTATCTCTGCCATCGTAATCCCATTTAATTTGTGGTACTTTATTGGATTTGAACAGGAGAGACTCTTGCCGTACCGACCAATTATAGATAAGTTGAATGTTTCAAATTCCAGTTAAGTTGTATAATTATAAAAATAACTGCACAGTTAATTCTGTTAAATATTGCTTAGTAAAATATGTTATTTAGTTGTGTGTTGTTGTAATATTATCTTTGCAACACGATCTGAATGCAAACTTCCCACGAGAATCGATATTTATCTTATCAGCTCGTTCATCTGTTATCCGGGATGTGAGTATTGTATTATGTAAATGATAGCTTACGAATCTACGTTATTAGTCTATTTGCTATGATAATCATAACTACTTTTGCAAACTTGTTTTTCTTAAGGGTCATAAATTGGACATTTAGTCTAAAGACTTGAATTGCAGAATAGTTTCGATTTGGTTATATTATTGGGAATTTAATTTGTCATTAATATGCGCTATTTTTGTATTCTCATTATTTTAAATCGGAGGAGGCAGTGGGTGCATTGTAGACTAATCCAGCGATTTTAATTAAGTGTTATTTCAAACAATTTTTGGGCTCATGTTGTCTGTTAGGTTTGAATTGATGCTCCATCATACTCGAAATGACTTGTTGGCAACAGACTATACAATAAATCAATAATACATAAATAGAATATTCATTAGCAGTTTAGGTAATTATCCTCTTCTGTTGAGTGGTTACTATTAATATTTACGTTTCTATTCAATTTATGTAGAGCCCGCATAAATTGAATTTTATAATTGTCACGTGCTTGATTTAGACAAATGAAAGGTCACTGGACTGTTGGTTAAAATTCAGATTAGGAAAGAACCAATACTCATTGTGATACGAACTTATCGTGTCAGCTCATTACCAGTATCTTGAGAATTATTCGAAGACATAGGAAATATCCTGCATCAAAAATTTGGCATTGAAACATGCACTTCAGGAGCCTGTAATACCGTCGTGCTTCACCAGATACCACAAGTGGTATTTGGTTATCTAGCCCAATAGTGTAAGTGTGGTAATTGCGTCAAATTGCGAAAACCTGCCACTTCTCGTATTAACTCGCTTAACTGTCATAAGCTTTCACTGATTTGCTTTGTCCAAACTCTGATCATTTAATTTCTTGTAATTTCTTTGTCTCTTAACCAATTCACTGATTAGTTTAATTTAATATTAAATGCTGTATAATTTATTATCTTTCAGCTACATGTATTTTCCGTCTACCATCGATAGAGTTTCTCATTGTTGAGTTCTTTCTTCTTCTCAGATGCCCTAGCTTTAGTCCGAGTAGGCAATCGAAGATAATAATTATTGCTCTCATGACAAAATATAATACTTTATATTTGATTTTTATCATCAATAATTAGTCTTCACGTACTACTATAATTGACATTTAATTATTTTCAAAGGTTTATGGGATCGACATATTTTATTTGAGCAATGATTTTCCTTGGAACCTTATTTTTAATTATATTCTGTTATGCGAGGATGTAATTACTCTAAGAGTCCTGAGATAATTTAACAATCTGCCTTAATTTACAGATCCCATATAACCCGATTTGTATTATGCCAATATCATATAGGTTATGGAAGTGATCACTGACACTTTTGTTAAGATATTTAAAGGCCTTCGAGAGCAGTAAGTTAAAAATATTTTGAAGCCATTTTTAAAAGTCTATTCAAATATTTAATTTTTCATTTAAGTTTTTGAGATTTCTCTGCGACCATAATTTGGCTGGATTAACCACAGTTAAATTTGGTTTCTCAACTGATTTGGTCAATTGCATTTTTCTAGTCTACATTTTTCATTAATGGAAATACTATTGACTGGCTCCTAACTTCCGATTTGTATTTGCGACAAATCTATTGATTTAGTGGTGCAGGTTCTACGCTTTCTTTTCATAAATTCAATGCTCGGACTGTTCTATGTTATATAATTTCATTAGTTTTGGTGAAGAAATTGCTACTGTGCACAAGCAGTTCCCAGCAGAGCCGTTCAAGTTCACAGAGCCGAGGTAACACATTAATGCAGCACTTTATATGTTCAGTTAATGAGTAATAATTTATAATTCGATCAGTCTAGCTCTAGAAACCTCTCAGATTATTATTAATGAAAAGTAGAACTTCGTTTGTACGAACACCAGGGGACCGTCAAAATGCGTTGACCTCAGGTCATCATTTAGGTTCGCGACGCGCACCTAGAAGTGCGTGGTTTTAAGTAAAAAAGTTTGGTATTACTCTAGTTGTCCGATGGCACCAAAGTTTTTTAATACTGATTTATCTTTTTTGTTAAATTACTATTTTCTGTAAATTTGGGTGTGCGATTGAAAATCTACATCACCTAAGGTGCTCGGATCTCTTAGATGAAGTCCTGGAACTTCGCCTTATCCGGAATTCGTATTAACCAATGTCATTTGTATTCAAATGCTTTGAAGTGCACTGAATTACTGTTCGTATTAACCGTAATTTCGTATTAACTGTGTTCATACTACGATGTCCTACTGTATAGTATAAAATTGTTCAGAGACTTGAGATAACAATTTAGTTAATTAACCTGCCATATTTGCGAACAATTTTACTTACCATCTGAAACATTTCATTTAGCATGACCAATAGCTAGGATTATCTGATAACTTATCAGTTGTGTGTTCTCACTGCGGTATAACTTAGCTAGAAATATACTCAGATACAAGATGGAAGATTGACCATGAGCCGTTAATTTATAAGTAATGGCTTCTCCAGGACTAAGTGTACCACATTGTATTTTCGAATACGAATCTGCAAGTCAAACTCCTAGCTCTAGTCTTCTCTTCCGATAGTTTTATCCATTCACTTACACTGAATAATCACTGTATTTCTCGCAGTTGCATGTGTTTTTATTGATTGCTAACCAATGATTGTATTTCCGGGAGCTAATAGAAATATGATTTACATTTCATTGTAATAAGTGTAATATTCAATATACTATATTATACTGTATCAGATGTGTGTTTTTATTATTTATCTAATTATACACGAATTTTTTTATGTTCGAAGGATTTATTTTGCTGAGTTTAAATCGAATTGTAACTCCTACTATTTCCTGCTTAACGTATTGCACCTACATATATTTATATATAATAGAGATGAATTCTGGATAATCTAATATTTACTACTAAACCCAAATAGCTTAGTATGGCGAATTAATCGAATCCTCTTGATTTTAATTAGTTCTAGTATGCGAGGCCACTTTTCCTCGAAAACACATATTTTGAATGGAATTGATTACTAATCTCTTAATAGCTGAGTTAGTACAGCTGTATTATTTAATTAATTAAAATACTATTCTAACGATGGATTTACGATGCCTACGGTCTTTATAGTCTTGTACTGAATTTCCCCGAGGGTATTGCCATGCTCAGAGAAGACGGTGTTGTTATTGGAGACGAGGATGATTTGAGGTAGGCACTTAATTGTTTAATTAAATACGTCGACTCCGCTTAATAGAGTCACCTCAGGACCAGGTCGTTTTGACCCGATTAAGCGGAGAAATCTATTAACCGAAAATATTTTCAGCCAAACTGTCATTCCGTCCTATAAATCCTGTGATATTTTGACTCCATTAAGCGAAGAAATATATTAACCGGTGGCTCTATTAAGCGGAGTCGACTGTATTCACTTTGCACTTTTCGACGAATCAAATTAATTTTAACCTATTTAGTACTATCAATGAGAAGAGACTTGGGAAACTTGTCAAAGAGAAGGTATTAATTCTACATAGTGAATTTTTATAAGTATTTATTTATATGGGTTTATGTATACTTATATCTGCTAACACATTATCACTATCAAATCCGGCTTCAAAATGACTTTGCTTTTGCCTGGAATTTCACATAGGAAAATGTTGGTCAATATACAAGTGATTCCAATGTCTTTATATAATATTGCGTTACATAGTATGAGACAGACTTCTATGTGCTTGACAAGTATCCTCTGGCCGTCAGGCCTTTCTACACAATGCCCAGTAGTACTGAACCTGTGAGTTGCCTCTTGTCTTTCTTAATGTTCTAGAATATACTACGTACTTGATTATAGGGATATAGCAACTCGTATGATATGTTTATGAGGGGAGAAGAAATCATGTCTGGTGCTCAGAGAATCCACGATCCAGATTTGTTGACTGAGCGTGCTACACACCACAAAATAGGTTTGTCTTCTATTTTGAGACTGCAAACTGCCTCGTATCATTCTATCATTGATTTTCTCATGCACTTTATATTTGCATATCCTGAGTATCATTATTGTGTAAACAGAGATAAGAGGCGGGCATTTGGTAATACAGTTTTGGTAGAGACTCTTGGCTCCGTTTTTACAGTCAGTAAAAGCTTATTAAGCGCCTCACATAGCTATCCCGCCCATACTACGTAATGGTCTTACTTAATATTACTTGAGCTATTTCTCGCCTTGCACTCATTATGCTTATTTTAACCAAGTATGATGTCAAATAGCAAGGAGAAGTTCGGAGTTCAAAAATATTTATATTTTCTGCTTATTTACAACCTCAACCGCTTAGATAAGCTCTCATTGTAAACTGAATTCAGAATTTTATTTCTTTAGTTGAACCGCCATTAACATACTTTTGTTTTAGACTTGACAAAGATTAAATCCTACATTGACTCATTTCGTTACGGATCTGCTCCTCATGCTGGCGGTGGAATTGGTACGCTATTTATAGACACACAATTTATTTACATTTAACTTAATCTCCAATTTATTGTCAATATTTATAGGTATGGAACGTGTTGTTATGCTATACTTAGGATTAGACAATATTCGAAAGACTTCGATGTTCCCTCGAGACCCCAAGAGATTAACACCATAGTTTCTATCCCAACAAACTTGTTTAGTAAGATATCTCTTTAGTTTTAAATTGTACTATTAGTCACACTTGTAGCTCAAAAATTATACTTTAGATTTCTATTTAGTGCTTATCTATTTTTGCATTATTTCTCTTCAGTTCTGTTCAGTTCTTTCCTACTATCTCTCGACTTATTTCAATTCTCATGAAATTATTGAAATTATTCCATCAAATCAGATTTAGTTTTATTTTCCCTATGGAATCGAATTACTGCTTACTGCTTACCTAATATATTTTGTATAATGATATTTGTCTATTATAGCCCCCAGCCCATAGTATCCGTTATATAACTGAATCTAAGAACATACATGAAAACTAGAGTTCAATGTTTTTATTGCTTTTCATAAATAACGATATATGATTTCAAATCCAGAAATTTTACTATTCTGAATCTGTTTTTGCTTGTTTTCTTTTAATTACGTGTATGATTTATGCTTAATAATCACTCCATCAACATTGTTAGCAAATAGTTATGTAGTTATTGTATCTCACTCTGCTGTTAGAAATATAGCAACATGTTTATACAACTGACCGAATCATATGTATAGACAGTATTGCTATTTACTCACAAGGAAAGTGATGTTAATTGTTACCTCTGTGAATTATAGTCAGCTGATTTCAGCTGATTTGAAGCTGATTTACACCATAGTTTTTAGTTCAAGCCATCTCTCTAATCTTGTATTTTAATAGAGTTAAATCTAAATTGACCAACTTTCAATGAGATTTTATGGTGTTGGAATTACTATTTATTTATGAGTAGGTTAATTCGAATTCAGTTGAGATATAGCCATGTTTACTCTCCCACTTGTATTCTAGTTTCATTACTATAGTTTACACTAAGAAACACCAGCTATTACTTATATTTATTCAAATTTAACGACCAGATAATTAATTTAAAATTCTATCTATTTCTTCTGTTGGTATTATGGGTGATATACTATGAACTAGCTTAAGATATTTTCTAGTAATTATTTCTAAAAAACAAATTATAGAGGTTTCAGTGAATATTTTGATTTATCAAAACAGCATAGTTTTTCCATATACATTCACTTATTCTCATTAGTTCCGCGTATACTTGTGTGTTCAAATATATTTATTCTTAGTATCAGTTTATTGTTGATGTAGGATTTAATAAGAAAATGTATGTATCTACAGCTCTTAGATTATTAGAAGAAGTTAATTAAATTATTTTCAATTAATTAACCTGCCTGGGATATTCCCAATTTATATTGAAAATGATCCTATTAAACTTTCGTATATGCAAGTAAACCTCTGAGATTCGAACTCATTACAACCACAACCACAATATTTTTTGCAAATTTATACAATATTTTAATACTATTTCAGTGGGTCTATTGTATTTTACAGGCAAAGTAGTAACTAATCTTTCAACCTATACTACTGTAGACTCCAGCTTAATTCAACTTTTCACGCGAATTAAGGAACAGAATTACATTTTGGCCTAGGCCCTAGAGTAATAATTTATCGGTTAATTGGATCAAAACACACTCGATCCAAAGTGAACCAATTAAATAGAGTATACTCTATTTTTACATTCTTTAAATTATTTGAAATTAATGGCTGGTAGAGGAGGCGACTAGTGGGGGGTTTCCCAATTCCGATGTTCTAAGTGTTGAAGCCTGGAAGAATTATTACAGTTAGATAGCCTGTTTTTACAAATTTCTTATGTCAATAATATTGAGTAGCGACCTAAATTGATTAAAGCAGAGAATTGTAGTCAGATTTTTAATAACTGAATTTAACATCATATAAATCAATTTGTTGAATGAAAGCATTGCTTGTATAATCAAGATTGAACTCAAATTTGCAATTAAAACATAACTTAAATATAGGATAAACTATTTACAAGCCCAGCCTAATCAAATGTACCCGAGGGTGTGAGTGTGTATTCATGATTCTAACTAGAAATGCACTATTCACTAAGTGAAATACGATGAGAGAGTGTGTGTATTCATTAAGAGGACGGATATGTGATTTGCATTGCTTGTGCATCTGCTTGTGACAAGGGGAGAGGCATCATGTCGTAGTATTGGTTTGGAATCCCAGTTGATTGATCGTACCCGTAGGCTACATTGTATGGCCGTGTGTATGGGGACATTTGATATGGCTGAACACGCTGTGACTCTAAGCTAGTGCGTATGACTCGACCACTTTTTGCTGGCTTGGTTTGAGTGTCAATGTACTTTATTAAATTCTCCGGATTGATGGGGAATCTGTACACGTAATGGTCTCCGCTGACTTTCTGAATGAGATTCTTCTGGTAGTAGAACCTGAGGGAGCGGGACAGCTTGTCGTAGTTCATGTTTAGCTTTCCTTTCTCCTTTCCCCACAGCGTGGCTACCTCCTCCGGCTCGAGTAGCTTGAACTCAAACTGGCTCTTGGCGTTATCGCTCCAGCAGATGACCTTCTTGTTAGTCTCGTCTTGCAGCAGTTGGTACAGATATTTCCACAATTGCTTTCCTCTTCTCTCTGTAGATAATTAAAACTCAATTATACTATCACATAATGTTGCAATATAATATAATAGTGCAATCTAACTCACTTTGCGGCACGTGGCACACTGCCCTCGTGTCTGGACAGGTGTACGGCTGCTCTCCCGACATATACGCGTGCGGCTGTTCTGAAATGGTGGCGCTATCCTCTTCCGAGGAGCTGCTCTGTACTGGACTCCCACAGTAGTCAACAAACATGCTATTGTGAATGGGCATATGTTGAGGGGAGTGTCTGTATTCTTGATAAGGCATATTGTAGCCGAGGTAAGACTGGTTGTTTGGCATTGAATAATCGAGCATTTGATCGTATTTGCAGTTAGAGTATTGAGCGTCCGGATAGAAGCAAGAGTTCTGCTGCTTTGCGTCGTAGAGCTCCATTCCCCGCGAGTAGGAGGGGATCTGAATCCGAGTATGTTTTGTCACTGCAAACAAATAAATTTAAAATAGCATGTATAAAGATTAATAATGTATTTTAACAATATTATACTTAGTTACTTACCAGTCTCATAAACCATTGCGTTGTTGTTCGAGCTCATATTGAATAGCTGGTTAGAGCCTAAAAATGATTATTTTTAATAATTAACAGTTTTTGATTTGCTAATCACTACAGAATATATAATAATTCAAAACTTACCGTTAGGAGATTGAGACAACTCTTCTTGCTCGAAGTTATTCTCGTACATATTATTGCTTTCGTATCCACTCTATTAACGGAATACAAATATTAATTACTTGTTAAAATTCACACTAAATATATTTGCAACGAAAATTGCTGATTAAACATACCCCAAAATATTCTTGATAGTTTGTAGCCGGTGAGTTAGAGTTACAGCAGGGATCAAATTGATTTTGAAAATTAGATTCGGAATTGCTGATCATGTTATTAATTTATTATTATTATTATTATTATTGGTATTATTTAATGAATTGAGAGATGGTTTTTACTTTGTGTCAGTTGCAAGTGGCTCTATTTATATACTCGATCTCCAGTACATTCTATTCATGATTCTCTCTAGTCAAGAAAACCGCAAAACCTAAACTTAATTCCACAAGGCTTTGTTAGTAAGTCATTGTATTCTCTATTAATCGTTAATTAGTGTATATTAGTTG